>OU898280.1:156964098-157660316 GCA_918026665.1 Diabrotica balteata
GCTACCTATATAAAATAGGGGGCGCATGTGTCGCAAAACAAACAACTTTTTCATCGTTCCAAATACCTGATCCCTTCGATGAAGGGAGTTAAGAACTGAATAGGGGATATTGTGAATATATATTGAGAAAAAGAGAAATCTTAGAATAAAACATTAATGTAACTAAAGTAAACATACTTACTTCTAATATTTAATTTAATAATAACATATATAACATAATATTTAAACAGTTAATTATCAGTAGTAATATCCCTAGAACATTGATAACAGACGAGATAATTTTCATGACAATCGAAAGCTCGTTCCTTGGTAACTGTTACCAAGCAACGAGCTTGAGAAATTTGCATCGAGTTAGAATCTATGGATAATAATAAAAAATAAAAATAAAATAAAAATAAAAATAAAAATAAAAATAAAAATAAAAAATAAAAATAAAAATAAAAAAAAAATAAAAATAAAAATAAAAACATTTATTGCCATAATCTTCCTGTACATGTCAAATTTGAATAATTTTTGCCTTCTTTCTTCAGCGTCCCGCTCTTGCACCGCTATCTTCTGGTTCTTCTTCCTCTCGTGGGTCCTGGATCTTCCTGGGTGGTGTCCTTGTCTGCTTCTGTAGGTACTGTATCGGCTAACGTACCTACTTCCCTGCATACCTGGCTAATGGATCATGTGGTCAATGAGTCGATTGAGTTTCTCGGTGTATCCTCTGGATCCTGTTTTTCTCGAGGATATCCCTGGTTTTTCCGTAGTCTTCTTGTGGCCTGGTTGAAGAACCACCTGGTCCTGTTCTCGGCCCACCTCCCTCAGTGGCGTGTATCCTAACCTGTTCCGGATGGGTGTCGTTGGTAACTCTATCCTCCCATGATGTTCCGTCGATGATTCGATTTGGAATTCTCAGTTGATTCTAGAATCTATGGAGAGGCCATCACGTGAATAAAAACGACCTCACTTCGGCCATATTGTTAATATTGTTTTGACACTTTTGACAGATCGTATATGTTTGTTTACATTTGTTGTTTTTCGAATATTTTAGTTTTATAATACTTTTATATTAAACTGTAATAGTGTATTGTGATAAAATAATAGTGCAAAATATAATGGTTTCTTGTTCTCAACGTAGTTGCAGTAGTAGAAGCAATGTTAATATAAAAATTTCAGAAATATCGTTCCACAGGTTTAGTAACACAATATGTAAACAAAGTAAATGGCCCGTACTTCAGAGAATAAATTATTAGTATTTGACTGTATTCATTTATCTTTATATATATTATATCGTGTTTGTAATGTTTACCGCGGATAAATAAATCATGTTTATTAAAATTTATTGCACTTTTTTAGATTATGATTAAAAACTTCTGATATAACTAGTCATATTTGTATAGTAGTTTTAATATTATTGAGTCTGGCCCTGATCCCACCGCCATATTGGTATTATCGTTTAGCCACGCCTACCCTACGCCGTTTTTAATACATACGTTAATATGCTCATAGCTTCTCCATAGATTTCTAACTCGATGGAAATTTGTCATGAAAATTATGAGATATTCATCAATGTCCGAGAGATATTCGGCGGATAATTTTTCGAAAAAAAAAAAATCATAACTCAACATAACGAAACATTTATTTATTAAAAGTACAGTAAGTGAAAGTACAATTATTAAAATTTAAGTTAACATTAGAAACGTGACAGTTTGAAATTTATTTGGATGAAGTTGTCAAACTCGATCCGTGTTGTCATAGGATTGAAAATTGCACTGAATGCAATTATCAGTCTAATGTTGACATGATTGGGTGAAATTGTTCCACATGACACAAAATGACGAAAGTTGAATAGTTGTTAGAAACAGTCGAAAAATTATCTTTTAACAAAACTTAGCAATCTCACTTTTCGTAAAGCGGATATACCTACAGTGTGCGGACACTTTGTAATATTTAAGATGAAGTCATCCTATATTAGGCTATTACTTGTTTGAAGAAATAATAGTTTCAATTTTTACAGTGATATCGCCGTATAAGTTTAATGAGCCACACCCTTAAAGTATTTTGGCGTATTATCCATTCCAGAATACGAGCAAAATTAGAACACAGCATAAGTAAAACACAGTTCGGTTTTAGATGCGGTTTTGGAACTCGAGAACCCCTCTTTGCAATACAAGTTTTGATTCAAAAATGCCTGGATCAACAGAAAGATGTTTACGTCTGTTTTATATCGAACTATGAGAAAGCATCGATACTATTCAAACATGACAAACTCATAGAACTATTACGTCTTTCAGGACTTGACACTAAGGACATCCAGATTATAAAAAATCTATATTGGAATCAAACAGCCCACATGTAAGAATGGACATTATGGTTGAGTGAAAACATACCATTTCTAGAGGGTAAGACAGGGCTGTATTCTTTCGCCACTGCTTTTCAACCTGTACACGGAACAAATATTTCTAGAGGTACTAGAAGAGTACAATGAGGGCATCAAGATTTAATGGCGTACCAATAAGTAATTTTCGATATGCAGATGATACTATTATACTGGCCGATAACATCGAAGATTTACAGATGATGCTACATAGAGTTTAATACAACTGGCAGCCGATATTGGACTGAAGATCAATAAAAAGAAACTAAATTTATGGTGATCAGTAAAAAAAAATTTCAACATATCGACCTGCATATTGAAGACGAACGTATTGAAAGAGTACACCGATTTAAATAATCTGGGATATACAGTAAATGACAAGTGGGTCCCAGATGTAGAGATTAAGATCCGAATTGAAATAGCAAGATCCGAATTCATCAAAATGAGGAAAGCTCTTAAGCAACCGCAACCTAAGCATTATCCTCCGATGGCGCGCCCACGAAATGCTACGTACTCTCTACGCTACTTTAACGGCGTAGAAGGGTGGACGTTAACAGCAGCAACTATAAAGAGTTAGCGGCTCTGGAAATGTGGCTGTATCGACGCATACTGAGAATACCTTGGAACAGACAGAGTGACCAACACAGAGGTATTAAGACGAATGGGTTAAAGAGGTGGAATTGTTAACAAACTGTTTTAAAAGGAGGAAAGCGTCCATACCTGGGCCATGTGTTCCGTAATCATAAGTACACGTCTGCTACAGCTTATCGTGGAAGGCAAGATTGAAGGTAGAAGAGGTTTGAGCAGAAAGAAGAAATCCTGGCTGAGAAACTTGAGAGAGATGGTTTCAAATACCAGAAGCTGCGAACATAATTCTGCGGCACAAAACAGAGGAAACCTATCGTATGATGGTCGCCAACCTTCGGTAGAAGACGGCACATAAAGATGAAGAAGAATTTTTTACACGATCTTTTACGTAAATACATAAATGTATTTTACATAAATGCTCGTATCTTAACAAATGCAATCCATGAACCTCTAATGACTGTCTCAAAACTGCAAATTTTTATGTCCTCAAATATAGTTGTGACTTTGTCCTTAATGCGACATAGTGTAAATCCAATTGGTCATTTATCAGAAAAATTCTTCTAGAAATACTTCATTCCAAGTTTTAATATATAATACGTATTGCATATTGTTATACAGTGTGGATTGTCACCCCTTTCATACCCTTTCACTTGACAGCTACCCCCTCAGATTTTTTAAATAGCAATGGGGGTCGTGCGATAGTTCGTTGGAAAGGGTTTGAAAAGAAGAATTCAAAAATGTATAAGTTTGAAATTTTGTATGGCATAATGGATTTATTTAAAATAAAATATACAAAAAATAATGTATTAAATTACATCTCTAAAATTAAAGGAACTGGCAAATTGTCCTAAAGAAAACTTAAATTACTGCAGGAGATGCTTGAAATGTGTTCTCCATTTTATATATATAATTAATTATTATTGTAATAATTTTATATAATAAATATTTATTAGTATGTGCTTCATTAAATACACGACGAGTCATAGAATGAATCCTCGTAAAATTCTAAAAATGTCGTTAATTGGGGTCATTGAACAATTCGATCCTGCTAAAAGTGATGTCCTCACGTCTTATCTAGAGAGACTTAAGTAGTTGTTTTTATGTAATATAGTGAAAGAAGACAGGAAAGTTTTATTATCGATTACTCTAGTTAGTAGAAAAGTTTTCAGTGTCTTAAAAGAGCACCAGAACTACCCAGTTCAAAAGCATTTGAGCAGTTAAAAACAGTTCTAACTGAACATTATAGTCCAAAGCGGTTAGTTAATACTAAAATGTATGAATTTAAGAACACAAATCAAGAGCTATAATACAAGAGGATATAAAAGTTTTGTATCAAAACTAAAAAAGTGTCGTACAACATACTAACTTTGGTGAATTTTGGAAAAACTCTCTCAAAGAAGACTTAATTACTATTAAACTGGGAATAAGCCACAATTAAAGATAAAAATACGTTTATTGACGTTTCAATTTTCCACTTCGGAAATCGTTCTCAAAATACAAACAGTAAATTAAACAAATTTTGTTTTTTGTTACATAGTGAAAAATTCTTCTAATAATTTAATTTTATCTGACTCATTTGTATTGAACAATTCAGACATACATTATTCATTTTAAAGTAGACGACTTTAAAATGATATTGCCCATATTGTTGAGTTGCGCTCCTGGGACGACTTTACTTGTAAGATAGTTCATTCGATTACATGAAATCAACTTTAACTTGAGAATATCCGTCAGAAAAAAATCATTGCATGTATATTCGTCTTTTAAAAAGACAAACAGATGACATGATGACAGTAAATTCTCCTTGTTAGTGATTCCATAGTAAATTATGAGGGAAAAACCAGGAAAAAAACCTCATAATACTACCCCGACATTGTAAGTATTTGTTCGTGAATTTAGTTTACCTTCAACAAACATCAAAAGTCTGATTTTATATGTTACGTTATTTAAAAAACATAAATGATGTATCCCTCTATATGTTACTGACTTACTAATACTGGTATTTTCTTATTAATAACTTCCTCTTTCAATTTTGGTAACCAGATCCTACTACCATTCTGCCGAGGAATTTGCGACACAATTGCCTCATAAGTAAGTCAGTAACATATAGAGGATACATCATTTATGTTTTTTAAATAACGTAACATATAAAATCAGAATTTTGATGTTTGTTGAAGGTAAACTAAATTCACGAACAAATACTTACAATGTCGGGATAGTATTATGAGTTTTTTTTTCCTGGTTTTTCCCTCATAATTTACTATGGAATCACTAACAGGAGAATTTTACTGTCATCATGTCATGTGTTTGTCTTTTTAAAGACGAATTTCATGCTATGATTTTTTTCTTGACGGTTATTCTCAAGTTAAACTTGATTTCATGTAATCGAATGAAACTATCTTACAAGTAAAGTACGTTCCAGGAGCGCAACTCAACAATAATGGCAATATTCATTTTAAAGTCGTCTACTTTAAAATGCATAATGTATGTCTGAATTGTCAATATAAATGAGTCAGATAAAATTAAATTATTAGAAGGAATTTTTCACTATGTAACAAAAAACAAAATTTGTTTAATTTACTGTTTGTATTTTGAGAACGGATTTCCGAAGTGGAAATTGAAACGTCAATAAACGTATTTTTATCTATAATTGTGGCCTTATTCCCAGTTTAATAGTAATTAATTTACAATGCCACAAGAAAATAGCTTCAGAACAATATAAAGAAAGATGTACAATCAGTCACAATAAAACGTAAACTCTTGGCAGAAGTTGATATTTCCTTTAAAAGAGCTTATAGGATAGAATTGTCAACAGAACTTACAGAAGGTCAAGTTAGAAGGATGAAACCGGAAAATGTAACTGCAATTGAAGGAAAGTTAGATAAAGTAATGTTTCAGTTGTAAGAAAGCGTGACATACAAGTACTGTCTGTCGTTCGAAAGTTATGTTGTTAGAAGAAGGGGATATACTAGATAAAGTAAAGAAAGAAAATTAATTATTTCTGGGATTCTTGGCTTCATTAGAACCTGAAAATTCAGCTCCAGAGTAAACGATATTAAAGATGGAAGGTAACTCAATTTTATTTGACATTGATACTGGTGCACGTCGTACAGTAATGTAGTAAAGTTTTTATCAGCTTTAAATAATTATTCTGTTAAGTTGTTTAAAAGTATTAATCGGTCAGGAAGTTAAAATTATGGGAAAACTGATATGTTAGTAAAATATAAAAACAGCCTTGTAAAATTACCTATTGTCATTTTAGAAAGTAATCATAATTTAGTCCTATGTTGAGTAGGAATTGGTTAAATGTATTACACCCTTATTGGAGACAAAAAGATAAACTTTTCATAGAAAGAATTTGTTAGTCGCTTAGTTAGGAATAGTTACAAAAAGTCAGTTATAGTAATTGGGCCAATTCTATAGTAGTAAATCCAAAAAAAACATCTTAGGAACTAGGAATTTGTGTGTCTACTGTATACGAAAGCTGCACTCTTTGGTGCTTATTTATTTCATTCTACATTCATACACATTAACACTCTATTCATCAGCAAGGAGGCTCCCTGTGTCGTTCCAAGTAGTGCGTAGAAGACCTCATCGCTTTTTAGTTCGGCATCATCCCCAGAGGGGCATTTCCTCCTTACCCACAGTATGAATCACGCAAGTTCTAACTCATACAGTCTGACCCACTTTTTCTAGCTTCAACTTTCAGCATCTTTCACTCTTAACTTTTGCCGTTGGTCTTTCTTCCTCTTCTTTTTTCTTGATCACTGCTCGGATATAGCTGTGTATGTTAATCCGACATGATTTATTTTCAATCATTCTCTCAATCATTTCTCTCGCTATAACAAAATTCACGCCTGTCTCTCTCTCCATTCTGGTCCTTTCCACTATCCATCTGCTGCAATCTATCACTATTGTCACAGTGTCCGAGTATCCTCAGTATAGGCATTCATCTGTGTCAGCCCTTTCCGATTCTAGAGAGATAGGCTCTAAAACACAAGTGTCGTGTGAGCACCTGCATCAGGAAATAATCCAGTCGCCTGTAGCTACAGTCCATCCAATGTCTTATTTTTTGGCGATTAGCATTTTTGTCCACTGTGACACATCCTCCGTGTTGTTCCATTCTTCTTGCCATCTTTCAATTAACCTTTTCCTTTCCTGTCTTTTCTCGGCCACAGTAACGGTTTGGGCCTCTCTCTCATAGAGCTCTGGTCTTTCCATCGCCAAAACCATGCAACGGAAACACATCCAGTGATGGTCCACAAGGCTGCCGCAAATACAGTCCTATAGGCGCTACATATAATACCCTCCTCCTTTCGAAATTTGGGTCCTCCAATGTTGGGCATCACCCTTCTCAATGCAGCCGCACTATTCGCATGCCTTTTCCCCCCATGTTCCATTCTGGTGCAATGTCACTTCTAGGTCCTTTACTTGTTTTCTTAGGTATTAGACATGCTCCTGCACATTGCAATTCAATACTTTCATACTTCAATACTAATATGGCATCCTTGGCGACCAATCTTGCTTCCTTCCATCGCTTCTGTAATGACTTTATCCAGTCTTTCCACCGTCGGTGATTGACCCTGCGTTATGCTCACTCTCCATTTAATTATCTCCTCGTATACTGTCCAGTCATTCCCATCGCCGCATCTGCCCCCAACCAGGGGAAGCCCGGTGTCAAAGTGATAAACCATTTTGCATCTTTTTGGGGTCTCAAAAATTGATATTCTTGGCAAAATTTACCTTGTTCGTAGGATTTTCATAGGCCAAATCTGTGACGTTTGGATTATTTTTTCGTTTGATGTAATTATAATTAATTTTGACTAATATAATACTTAAAGAGGTTAATTTTTTCTCGCTAGACAAATACTATCGAACCGAAACGAAAAAATATTCATAATACTTGACTTCTAGTACAATGACGAAAGTGTATTATTCTTACATTCTTGCTTCTGGAGTATTTTACGTAAAATAAATTTATCTTGAGACCCATCTCATTTTCAGTAAACAACGATTGTCTTAAACCCACCTTTCATTGTAAGTAATCGTTTTTCTCGTTTATTTTGTCTGTCTGGACTGCCAGAGTAGCGAGCTACTCGTACTCGTTATTAAAGAAAAGGGGGAAAAATTTACCCCTGAAAAATGTCGGCAGGTTTGTTTCATTTATTACAAGTGTACAGTAGTCGACATAGAAGCGGTAGCTAGACATACTAGACGTACGGTCGACATTTTATTTTATAATATGTCTCATCATTTATTTAGGAATTTATTGCTTAACATGATTTAACAGTAATCTGCTTAATTTTGTTTATTTTTTATTTAAGGCCGTTCCTTGCGTTTCTGGGCATAGCTAAATTCCAATGTAAAAGTTTATATCAAATAACGCAAAAACTATGGCAGGTATCGAGATGATTCTTTTTTTATATGAAAGGTCTTAAAAAAGTTGTAGTGCAATATTTGGTTGTAAATGAATAAATTGTTTAAACAATATTTTTTTTCAAATATTTTTGGTTAAAATATAACGTAATTTTTTTGAATAGGGTACTACAGAATTTGACCCACTTTCCGAATCTGTTTTTTATTTTTACCATAAAGTGGAACACAAAACAGCTATTTGGTATAAACTTTTTAAAAAATCTCAAAGTTCTGCTAAATGTTACTCTCTCTCGGTCAGTACAGGCTGTCCTTGTCGATAGTTTCTGGATTCTCGCCGATGGGTAGGTAAGAAGTATTATACACTCTCGAGGGAGGTATTTCAATCAGAATTATTATTTTGTTTTCTTCTTTCGTAGAGTAATACCCAATATATTTGTAATATTTGAATATGGAATTTTATTACTATATTTATTGGACAATACCCAAATAATTTGCAGTATTTGAATATGGAATTTTGATTATATATTTTATTGAAATATTTATTTTGAACGTTTTTGTTAGTAAAGTTTACATAATATATGAAGTTTGTTTCGTCACTTTCCTGTCCAGTCATATTAATCCAGGGTAATAAGGATTTTGTCATGACACTCAATAATCCAGGTAGCTGACAACTTTTTAGTTATTGTAGACCTATAAGAAGAAAACCTACCTGTTTCCTGCCAAAAAGTTCGAAGGCGTTTTTTAACGATTAAGAATTTAATGCAAAAAACGCGATTTTTTCGATTTTTGAACTCCATAGAAAGCTTAACATAAAATTACAAAATTTTCTTTTTTTAAAATATTGACAAAGCTTCAAAATGTCGATTTTTTGTAAGTTGAAAAGTCAATTTGTTGCTTTGAATGTTGTTGCAATAAAAAAATTTGGCCTAGGTTAATTTGTTAATTTGGGCCAATGTTATCCATGTATTTTTTGTTTAATTCACACATAATTTGATTATAATAATTAAGCGAACTTCATTGACGCCATGTTAAAGAATGGGATTTGTATTTTTGTTAAAAAATTTGCACAAACATTGTACCTTTACAGGACCTTCTACGAATTTTCAAAAATGTAGTTCAAATGGTGACTAGGAAAAACCTACAAATCCATGGAGTTTAATACCGAACAATTTCAAAATAATAAAATTTTCTATATCCCGGAATCTACTCAATGGATTTGATCATTCTTTTTTTAATTTTATGTAATTTCTACGTACATTACAAATATGTAATTTGTTTATATATTAATTAATTAATAAAATAGTCTAGTTTGTTTAAACAATTCGTGAAAAAATTATTTTCTTCCAATAATCTATTTTTGGTTATAATTGGTACTCATATTATTTACAAGACTTTTTGAATGAAATTGTACTCTTGCTGCACATGAGCTAATATCTTTCAAGTAGGCTGCGTTCTTTCATTGGTATTTTGTTTATTACTTTACCTTTATAAATTCCTCAACAATCTAACCCCATATATATTATGGATATAAAACTTATTGTTTTGGTAACTTTTTAATTAATCTGGAGATTAGTGCAGTTAATTGTCTGTTAGCTTAAATTTTTAATATACAGTGAGGGGCAAAATTATGGAATAAATTTATTTTCTCTAGAATAGGCGGTTTTGGGACCAAATCTCGAAATAAGTCAATTTTTATTTTGTACTCTTCAATACACTCTCGCTATATTTTCTTACGTGACTACATCGCGTGTATTACATTAGTAATCTATACGTACTAAACCTCTGAAAAAGCAATATATTTGAAAATAGTGTAATTATTTTAATGAAGTTAATAACAACCATTGCATGAGAACACTATGTACGAGATGACAATGTTGCTCTCCGATTAAATAGAAACAATGGTGCAAGGAACACTCACTATCTATAAATCCTAAGAAACAGAGATGGTCCTCTTCACCAGAACAAGAAGAAACACGGGCTTAATACCCCAGGATTCTAAACTACAGTCTAAATTTTCTGAACGAGGTAAATTACCTTGGTAGTACCCTTGACAGAAAGTTAACATGGAACTCACACTGTGGTAGAGCTAAGAAAGCATATACAGGTGTGAGTCATAACTATTGGGACATAGACTAAGACAGGTTATTGGACCAAAATATCGCTATTGGCTAAATATGCCTTAATAAAATGTTGCTTAGAATAAAAATACAGGGTGTTAAAGTTAATTTGTTTTTTCGTTTTTTGCTAATAGTTTCCCTGTATATTTATAAATTGCTATCAAAATTGGCACATGAGGCATAATCTTAGACAAGAAATAGTATTTTAATTACAATTCCACTATCATATACCAACTAATAACCATATTGCAACTAACGTAAGGTTTCCGTTTTGGACGATAAATCAAAACTAAACACTTATACTTAAAAGTACTCACAAAAACTCAAACTAAATGTTCTACATGGTCTCCTCCGAGGTCCATGCCTTGTTCTTATCTTTTTATAAAGGATTTTGAACGGTAAAAAAAATATTATTCTGACCCCTTATAAGATTAGCTGCATTTTGAATGTATCTCCAAAGTTCGTCTCGCGTGTATTAATTTCATTGCATAAACATAATGACGTCATATGTCCTCAAAAAAAAATGTAGCGGGTTGTACTCAGGACCTCTTGGTGGGCCATTGAAAATCACTAGCCTCTGCCAATCCATCGGTGAGGTTAAACGTCATTAAGATGATTTCTAACAGCTAATTGAAAATGAGGTAGCGCTCCATCATGCATAAACCACATTCTTGTTACATCCAGTGACAGATCATCTACAAATATCACTAAGAGTATTTTCCAAAAAGAATAAATAAAAATCTCAATTTAAATTTGGAGGAAGAACGTAAGGTCCTACTAGTTGGTCGCTTATAATGCAACACCAATTATTCAATTTAAAACTCATGCTGAGAATGTCTAGCTTTAAAGTATGTGGGTTTTCTTCTTCCCAATAATGACTATTTCGCCTAATTAAAAACCCCTCGTCTGGTAAAAGTTGCTTCGTCGGTAAAACATTAATATTCTTAAGGTGTCTGTCATTGCGATGTTTATTCAGAATACGTTGACAAAACTGTATGCCGTCGTGGAAGATCGGTGTGGAAGTAAATTTTGAACAGAAGTGAAGTGATAAGGATGGAGGTTCTCTTTTTTTAGAATTCTAAACATAGGCGACTGACTTACTCCTGTTTTCTGCTAATAGATGTCGTGAACTTATTCAGTATTTTCATCTACTCGAACCAAAAGTTCATCTTCTTGATTAGGTGTGATTTGTTTCGGTCGACCACCCGATTTTAGTGTGAAATACCCATGTTTCACACTAAACTACGATATAATCTTGCAAAAGTTTTGTGATTTTGGTTGCCTTTTGTTGCGTATAACATTCCATACCTTCTGGCTGCCGAGCGACCGCAAAATTTTCTGTGCGTATACGAAAATCATATCTCGCATTTCTTCATTAGTAAAATGCTTGTGACGAGGCAATTTCGGCGTTTTTATCGAAAACGTTGAAATTATCATGTTTAAACAAGAGTACCAATTTTACGTAAAAATTATGTTTACGTCATAATTTCTAATAAAAATTACTAAAAAGTTACATCAGAAAAAGTTTAGAATTAATTTGATCAATTAGACAATGACAAAATGTAAAATTGTAAATAAAATACTAGTTCTTGTCTAAGATTATGCCTCTGTGCCAATTTTGATAGCAATTTAATGAATATACAGGAAACTATTAGCAAAAAACGAAAAACACAAAATAACTTTAACACCCTGTATTTTTGTTCTCAGCAACATTTTATTAAGGCATAATTTACCCCATAGCCATATTTTGGTCCAAATAACCTGTCCTTAGTCTATGCCCCAATAGTTAGGACATTACCCTGTATTGCCTATAACATGTGTTCGATGACTAAGCGGACGCCCTGGAGCTTTTCGTTCAGGGTGATCGCCTGGGTCTACACTATTGTCAGTAGGCTAAATGCTAACTTTTGGAGCTATTTGCTTGGGTACCAGAAGTGCACAGGCAACAGCGATAAACTAACTAAATCAGATTCGCGGATGGCTTACATAAATATAACAGGTGCCATGAAGACAACACCAACAGGTGCAAATGGTTGTTGATCAGTGGCATCACAACCTCTAGATATAATTGTCAAAGAGTGGCGCTATAGCAATATTGCGACTACGCGCAGTTGGTACAAACGCTTGATGTGGGAATAGGACAATTTGAGACCTCGTTTCTGGCGGGTGAGAGCTGGTATGCGCTCCCACTGATACAGGCAGGCTGCGACTTCAATTGAATTAAAGTTTGTCTTTAACAAACCCTACAACATCGAAACAAGACAGTATAGGGAGATAAACGTGGCAAATGCCTATTGCATATGCGATGGCTCCAAAATTGAAAAAGACTCAAGATGCGGGATATACTCCAGATCACTGAACCTAAGAATAAAGTGGGGTATGAGCAAAAATGCCAGCGTAATTCAGAGAGAACTAGCTGGTATCTACATAGCCGCAAAAGAGATAACCCAAAAAGGTATAGCAGTGTAAACTATAATAATCTATGCAGATAGCAAATAACTGCATACTAACCTTGAATAGACCACGTTTCACATCAGGGTTTAGTAATGGAGTGTCACGAGTCACTAACTCAGCTTCGGATGGTAATACCTTCATCCTGAGGTGGACTAAAGGACACAATAGGAATAAAGGCAAACTGCATTGCTGACCAATTGGCTAAGAAAAACGGCAGGCCTGGACCTGGGGATCTTTTTGTGTCTATCAATTACAACAATCGCGAAATTGTTCAAATGTCACTCCATACGCAAACCGTAAAAGGATGGAAAGAAGAGCAAGGATGTAAACTTGCTAGGATAACACTAAGTAACCTTGAAGAGTTTAGCATCAAAGAAGTACTTGGGAATGACCAGTACTTCTGTATCAGTACTATACACAGTCATACAGTACCAGTACTGTATGCTTTGTTTTAAATATAAATCATCTGGTAATATTAATTATCTTGTCAAAGCAACGTTGTAGAAAATATTTACGAGTAATATATTTATTTTCCAATCAAATATTAATATTTTCCGTATAATATCCAAAAAAATCTCCCACTTAACAAAATCGTTTAATTAACTAAAAGGATTACGGAATTAATTTGTAACCTGGTCGACGTTTTTGTGTCATTTACATAAATTAATTCGAATTTTGCCGTATGATCCGTGTTGGCGTTTACAAAATGGCCTGTCCTCGACCGAAGGACGCCACTCGTTCCAGTTTCGGACGGTGCATTACAGAAGACAGAAGCTGATAGGCCCAGTTTTACAAAAACAAAATTTTCTGTAAATATCTGTAAATATTTGCGTAAATGTAAAGAGAAATTTTTCACCAGAGCGTTCCAAACATTTTAGAACTACTTTTTTACTGCTTATTTCACACTAAAAATACTTTTTCATGGATAAAAGTATGAAAAGTCTTTTGCTAAAGAAATGTATGCTACCAAAGAATATAGACGCTTATAGAAGAATCTTTCACTGTATGTTTGAAAGTTTGCAAAAGATGATCGCACGTTATGAAAAAGAATGAGAGGTGGATCGAGAAAGGGAGCGTCATGTCAACGCTATTATTGCTTTTAAAATATGAAAGATGGGGCAACAAATGCAACAGATATTTTTATGTATAATGCCAGAGAACTACGAACACATAATGCCGCGTGGCCGTAGAATAGGATTAAATTTTTGCGTTTTATAATAATTTTAAAGAAAAATAATAATATTTTAACTTTTAATAAATGAATCCTATTAGAAAAAATATTATGATTCGAATTTTTAATTTAAATAGGTACAAATCTACAAATAATATTATAGTATAATAAGAAGAACTCTCTTCTTATTAACTATAAAATTAATTCAACCAATAAAGTCATCAATCACCGGAATTAAATATTTCCAAATTTTCTAAATATTAATAATTTCTTCTTTGTTTTTAATATAAAAAAACAAAATGTAAAACACAACACTGTTTTTTCTGCAGAATAATGGAAACATGTCTAAAAAGCTTAATGAAAAGTCCTGAGAAAATCAAATTTTTGGTTGAATTAAACCCAAAAATTAACGAAATATTTTAAAAAAAATATTTCGTTAATTTTTGGGCAGAAAAACAGTATAATAAAAATTTTATGTGACGGTTTTTCGTTGTGTTGGAACAAACCTATTTTTAAATTCAAAGTTATAAAATGTAAAAAATAAATGCTTTGAATATTGTAAAATATCATACCTTTTTAAATTTCAAAATTCAAAATTTAACAATTTAATATATTGAAAATAAAGATTTTATTTGAAAAAAAAAACAAAAAAAAGCATGGGATTTTTTTTTATATCGTAGATGCACAGTTAAATAATAACTCCGTCGTACTCCTTTCCCACTTTCCCCTAACTACATCTTTTATAGAGATAGTTTAAGCCGACTGCCAGATGTGTTTTAAAGTGTAAACCCTAACCAAATCGTCCATTTGAACTGTTCTTCTATAAGCGTCTATATTCTTTGAAGCTACTATGACTTTAAAATGTGATTACTGTTTGAATTTAAGCCACAGTGACACTAGTATAGGGAACTTATTACATGCGATGCAGAACAATTTAAAATGACGTAACTAAAAAATTTCATCGGAGCTACTGACAGAAGGAAGAGACGCATTACTTAAAGTAATACATGAGCTGATAAGAAAGATATGTTGAATAAACAGCTACCAAAGGAGTGGAATAGCGGCATTATTGTACCACTACATAAAAAAGGAAACCAGTTAGAATGTGAAAACTACCGTGGAATCACGCTGTTTGAATGCGGCATACAAAATAATGTCCAACGTAATGTATCAAAGACTTGACCATACACTGAAAAAATAGTTGGCAAAATACCAATGTGGCTTTCTGTAGACAGAAAGTCAACAATAGACCAGATATTTGTTCTGCGACAGATCCTTGAAAAAACAAGTGATATAACATCGACACACATCATCTCGTCATAGACTTCGAAAGCGCATATGACAATAATAAACCGAGAATTCCTACCAAAAGCAATGAAAGACTTTAATATACCAACACAGCTAATAGAATTGATAAAAGAAACACTAAAAGTAGAAAGTAAAATCCGGACTACAAAACGAATTACGGAAACAATAGATGTGAAGAAGGGACTACGCCAGGGAGACGCTGTATCCTGCATATTATTCAACATCATACTTGAAAAAATAATAAGAGACACAACAGTTAATACCCGAGGAACAATAATTAATAAAAGCGTGCAAGTACTAGCATTTGCAGATGATGTTGACCATAATCGCAAGAAACTCTCAAAGAAGACCGAGCTGCAAAAAATAGTGGTCTTAAAATCAATCAGACAAAAACAAAATATATCGCCTGCAAATAAAAACGCACAAATAAGGCAGCTGCCAAATTTAACAATAGGAGAATACAAACATTGAGGTCGGTAAAAAACTTTTACATACTTAGGATCCCTATCTTACGTCGATAACAACGTTGCAGAGGAAGTGAAGAGGAGAATATTTATTGCCAATGAAATGTTACCCATGGCTTAATTAGGCAACTGAAGATCAGATAACGTCTCCAGGAAAAACAAAATGCCAAATATAACAAACCTTAATAAGACCGGTAACTCACATACGGTTCAGAAACCTGGACACTCTCTAAAAGAGAGGAAACGTTTTAGCCACCTTTGAAAGAAAAAATCCTGCGACACATATATAAGGGCACAAAGAAAACGGGATTTGGCGGAGAAGGTATAACTTTGAACTATACAACATATACCAGGATCGGATATCATAACATTCATTAAAATAGGAAGGCTACGTTGGATTGACACGTGGAAAGAATGGAAGAAGGCGAAATACCAAACAAAATATTGATAACAAAACAAATAGAAAATGATATAACAACATTAAAAATTAAAAACTGGAAAAAAGCACGAACTAGATCAGAATGGAGAAGAATCCTTGAACAGGCCAAGACCCAAAAGGGTTGTCGAGCCAGTGATGATGATGATGAACTAAAAAATGTATTGCTTCGACAATTTTTTTTAAATATCAACATGCATCTCTTTAAGTTAAAAGAATTTATGTTTTTTGCTTCATCATCAATCTAGTTAAAGCACAATATGAGGTAATATTTATAAAAATAATCTTTTTATCGAAGACAATTTTAGAAAAGAAGTACTCTACAAAATCAGAAACCTAACTTTGTAAAAAATATATTATCTGTATTTTCATTACATTCTGATGAAAGGGTACCTTTTTATACCTCACTAAAATTTATTCATATTGCACATTCCCAACATAAACAAATTGTCGAGGCCTGACATGCACTTATTCTAATGGTATTCGTCTTCTTGTTCTCCAAGAGACTATTAAATGTAAATTATCACCTTGAGCGAGAGTAATTGTCATTTTATAGGTCCAAACTACTCAGTTTAATCATATTCAAATTGTAGCGAGTTGTTTTATAAGTTAACATATGTATTTTGTGATTTATAATATTTCAGTTATCGTTGAATTATTTTTTATAAGTTTTATAGTGTGTAGTAAAATTTTAGTATCCAAACACAAAGCATTTATTTATCAAAATAAAAATAACTTGTGGTAATCACTTCAAGGTATGAAAAACCAATATTTTAATTTATTGTATTGATGTTTTGAATAACGGAAATATTTATTGAAACACATATACAAGACAGGAAAATACCAGTAGAGTGGCTCAAATCGAAGTTCGTACCATTGCCCAAAAAAACTAGGAGCAAAAGTTTGTAAGGACTATAGGACCATAAGTCTAATGAGCCATCTGCTGAAGATGTTTTTAAAAGTCATCCACGAAAGAATTTACCGGAAATGCGAGGAACAAATTGCGCCCAATCAATTTGGATTTGTGAACGCCGTTGGTACGAGGAAAGCTTTATTTGACGTGCAGGTATTGTTTCAGAAATGTAGAGATGTTTTTGCATGCCTGATTGACTACAAGAAGGCTTCAGATCGAGTCAAGGCATGTACAAATGATTAATGTGCTGAAAAGGAAAGGAATTGACGGAAGAGACCTAAAATAATAGCTAACCTGTATTGAAATTAATCAGCGGTTGCTCCGAATCAACCCTATTGTCAGACGAATTTTGAATGGCTATAATTTAAAGTTATTTTAAAGTATTGTTACGGTAATACGAAACCTTACACTTGTTTCAATCTTTGTGACACCGAAATACAAATGAAAAGCCAAATTCTGCGTACTTCAACATGATAAATGAGATAGCCAGTTAAAGTTTTAACAGGAAATAATATATTTTAAAATTTCTTTAGAATGCAGCATTAAATTAGATCACATTACAGTACCGTAACAGAAAAATATTAAATGTAAAAAATATTAAAAGAATTCGTTCATACTTTCCCAAACAGAATGAATATTGATATTAACTTCTTTCGGAATCTCCCCTATAATAAACGTCATTAAATAATTCTATTAGTGTGCCCATATGATTTTTTGTTAACATTCTTAAGATTTCTGTAGGTATTTCATCTGGTCCGATGGCCTTCTCATTTTAACTCAATTTTCGGTAAGCCTTCATAATATAGCGATTCTTCTAGAGATATTACTTCTAGAGCAAGTATTGAAAGTGGCTAGTCCAACCCTGTGATAGGTAGAAGGGCGGGGAGGGTAATGAAAAGTGGGCTAGGGCTGTTCAGACTTTGATATATTTACAAATTCATACTAACTTCACGTCGATGAACACTAAAAAACTCATCTTTTCAAAAGGTAATTTATCTTCGTTTCACGGTTCTTTCCTACCGACTCTCCCAACCGGTTACCGCCTACCGACTATTACCATTTATTTATTTTGTCAAATGAAATGGCTTCTCCCACCGACGTGAGATCTATTTGTATTAACTTATTACTCTTTTCGCATTTTTTCGTTTAGTTCGCTCTTCCAACGGTATAACTAATTTCAAGTATTTTTAAACGTAGAACTTTACAAATTCTCACATTACTTTTACCCTTATTTGATAAGGATAGACATGTTCTGTGAAACAAAAACAGTATCTTCCTTTTTCACTTAAAATTCCATTCTTTTTTGACCTTTTTTATTATTTCATCCATAATCAGGTTTAATATTAGAGGACTTGGGGAGTCTTTCCTGTCTTATCACATTGTTAGCTTCTTCTACTTTTACTTTTATAGTGTTGTTTTGGTAGATATTTTTTATCGTTTTGATTATTCCTAAAGGTATCTTCTCTTGCGTACAATAAGTGGATAATGCCTTAAATTTGACCCGGTAAAATGTTTTCTTAAGATCCACGAACATAATATTCCTGGTTGTTGTATTTTGTTGGTTTGTTTGTATTATTCCTGGTTGTTGTTCTTCCCGACCTAAAACCGTGTTTATTATTCTGCAAGTGTTATAATTTCATTCACATTATTTGTTATCACTTTGGTTGTTAATTTTTGCGTTGTGTTTGTAACGATATATTTTTGTTTTACTCTCAGGGTAAGAACATGGGCGGTAGAAAATGGCAAACACAATAATCGAACTAGTGCGTACGACACTCAGGGGGTTGTTGGAGAGCTGGGTCGTGGATAAGTTGAAATAAATGGTCGGATTTGGGGTATCTACAAAATGAAAACAAAGGTATACTTACATAAAGCTCCTGGGTCAATTATGAATAAGATATGGCAGACAAGGTTTACTTCTAGCTATTTTCTTTATTGGGACGCCGCTTCGAAGAAAACTTCCTGCTGGAAAAGAAAATTTCTTCTTCCCTAAAATCAAGAATACATACTAGGGTTAGGAGACTTTTCTAAATAAAAATAAAAAAATGGATCAGAGAAATAAATCAAACGTTTATTTTTGTCTCAAACAAACAGTTCTCAAAAATACAGATTACACAAGAAGCATACTATATAAATAATACAAATTAACAAAAACTTACGTGTTATTTGTTTACAAAAGAGATTGCTACAAAAATTTTTGAAAATGGTTCCTAGGTTATTAAGTAATATGGACAAATTAGAATGTTAAAAATTACGAACCTTCTTGTTATGAAAAACATCATAAAATTTAACCTTATATATGAAATTATTTTCTATATAATAATCAAATGAAAATTGTTTTACAACAACAATGGATTAGAACCAATATGTCATATGTCAGCCTAACATTTTAAGACAAAATAAATTATGGCATTTTTTAGCCACGATTCTAACATAATATAAAATTGAATTATTACAAATTCTTTTTATTTTAGTGAAAGCAATTATGAAAAATAATGTATATTTTACTTGGAAAAATTAATATACTGAATGTTACCTTATTTCACATATTTCGACACTTAACTTAAAAAAAACTTGCTACTATCTATGGGATTGGAGCTGCAAGGACAAATTCTCAAACTGGAACACAGGAAACCATTTCTATACTCAGTAACGACGATCTAAGACGTGAATGGGGTCGAATCAAGCAGTCAAACGACAACAAAGCTGGTGGGACATCCTATATACTAATCTTCAAAAATTCCATTAATTTCCGGTACACTGCATAAATCTTTCTGATGATTACTCTGTCTAAGCTGCATTTAATGCGAAGAGTATTATAATCTTAACCGGTCTTAAGACATCACTACAGCAACACAAAAAAATAAATCGACTCTTGATTCAAAATCGCCCCAATATTCTACCTCGCTCGGTTGATCTAGCTTGACTGACTATATTTCCTTCGACTCCAAACTAAACGCAATTTAAATTGCCCTTCTCGTCTCGCAGCTAGTTTGTGGTCTACCTCTAAACAAACAAAATTCTTTCAGGAATTCGGTTTTGTTCTATTATTTTTTGGATTAGTTTTAATAGTTTTTTAGGAGTAATAAATTAGTTAGCTTTAATTTAGGATTTCGTTCGGTATCCAGTCTTCTCCTGGTGATTTTCTGTCTTTTTAATTTTCTTAATACATCCTGTACCTCTTCCTCCCCAATATTTATTTTTTTCGTTAAAATTTAACATACTCAGCATGGGGTTATGAGCGTGAGGACTGGGTAGATTGAGTAGATCAGAAGCCGCGTTCATGCTCACAGCCGGTCCCAAGTCCGCATAAAAGAGGAGGGTTGATGGGCCATGTTAGCATCTTACCCATTGAAGAAGAAATCAAGGCTCAAAGAACTGGGAACCTCGGAACCAGACGAAACCTAAGATGATGAACCACGCAAAGAAAAGGAAAACGAGAAGGAAAAATAAGCCCACAATCAGATTTGCAACACCAAACATTACTTCTTTTAACGACAAAGGCCAAAAGATAATAGAAGAACTGATAAATAAAACATAGACATTTGTGCAATCCAAGAAACCAAAAAGAAAAGTAAAGGCCAAAGAGACTATAACCAATATTTTCTAGCATGCAGTGGAGTGAAGAAAGAAGAACGAGCACACAGGTGTAGGTATACTTGCCCATAAAAAATTTAAAGAACACAAATAACTGCCGTTATATATCCAAAAGAATAATACATATGATCACAATAGACTAGTTATTCAATTTGATTATAAGACTAAAAAATGTTTAAAACTTTAAAAACATTTCTAGGCTCTCCTAGTGAACCGATTTGAAGTTTACAAAAAGCGTTTGAAAGTTTGAGCCTTCCTTTATATGTTAAAAAATTTACGACTATTGAGGGCCTTATTTAGGACCTACTATAATAAATTTGAAAATTTGCGATTTTTTTCCAGTAGGCTGGATTGAAAAACTATTATGCAAAACCTATCCGACCGATCTTAACAAAATTTAGCACACGTTTTGAAACATATTAAAAAGTTTTTCTAGGCGGAATATGGAGCTTGTAAGTCCAAGTTTAGAAAGTTCGAAAACATTTAAAGGATTAACTTCCATTTTATTGTACTTGTTTTCCAATTACTGCCTATTTTTTTCAACAATAAACATTAAATTTTCAATTTCTAGCACAATTAATATTGTGTAAAATTAAATAACGAAAGTTTTAACTTCCTATAATTTTTTCTCTAGGATCAATATTTTCCGAATTATCTAATCGAAAAATAATTGGAGTCAAAAAAAATTGAGCAATTCCTGATAGGATCGATTTCCATGCAAAAAAAATAGCTTCCTATGGAAAATGTCCAATCCAAAACAGATCCCGCCTAGACTAATGTGCTTTTAACGAATTGAGAATCAATAATACATTTTTCGACCATAAGCTCCAGTATAAATAAACAGGCTTTAAAGCCTACATACAAGAAGGAAGAAGAAGTTAAAACTAGTTAAAGCTCAACTGCCTGAGCGGATGTAATTTTGTAGTTAAATGCGCGTTACGGCATTTATTTTCGGGCCGTAACGGTGCATTTCATTGCCGGACGGTTCGGTCTAGTGCGCGCATACCTTTAGCCAACTTATTTCCATTTCTCTTCGTTTGTTACTTTGATATTCTTGATATCAAATTATTATATTTGATATTTGATACTTGATTGGTCGCGTAATATTTTTGTTAAGCCTTTTGTCAGTGTATAAATTATTGGATTGGTTTGTTAATACAGTAGAACCTGCTTAATTCGAACTTCGTTAAATTCGAAAATCGTCTTTAATTCGAATTTTTATTCTGGGTCCCTAGCCTGCCTGTTTATTGACAATTGTACTTGCACACACCACTATCCCACTGATGGAAAATGTAAAAGTTATTTTTTTTCCTCGCTAACATGACTTCAGTTCTCCAGCAATGGACCAGGGTGTCATAAAAAATTTTTAAACATTTTTTACAGATGTTTTTTGGTTGAAGAACATATTGATGGAATATTGCGACACTCTTAAAATAAAGTTTAGACATTCTACAGCATCTCGAATGTGTAAGAAAGCTTGGAACAAAGTAACACCCGTAAACGATTCAAACACTGTTTCAAAAGAGATGGTTTCATAAAAAAGGAGAACACAGACAGCCACCGTTAACAGAAGAACTGCTTTCAGTTGACTGCTGGGGGATATCATTTCTGATCCTGCATCTCTTATGAAGATGTTGTCAACGTGGGATGAAGATGTTTGCAGTTATGTGGTGAAATACCGATGCAGAGATCATCGCTGAAGTGCTTAAGAATAATGAAAAATAAGAGAGTGATGAATACGGACGTTATCATCAGTTGCAGGAGAAATACATGTTCCGAGTGCGGCCAAAGCAACAAACCATATTACGCAACATTAAACGGTACTTTGAAAGTAAAAATGATGAAAGTCACTATTTTTAGTTCACTGAACATCTTAGAATTGTTTGTCATTACCGAGAAGTTAAATTCTAAAAGGCAGCTAAAAATTTCGGATTTCTTTGGAAAAACTAGTCTATTTTCATTAATTGTAACAAATATGTATTCTTATTTTTCAATAAATTTTTTGAGACAAAATGTTTTTATTGTTTTAATGATGCGTTCTCACTGGGCATTTTTTTTATCTGGCGATTGTTTCGACTAAGAATTGGCCAAATATACCAATGAGGAAACTGTGCAAATGATCGACAATAATATGACCATTTGTTATAGCTTGCAAATGCTTTTAATTGGTATTCTGGCCGAATTGTTGTTGGCCCATTTTTTTCGGTTGACAAAGATTCGAGGCAATAATAGTAACAAAAATTGATGATATTTTATCATTTGCTAGATGTTTTTTAAAGGCATCTTTTGTTTTTTTGTAGATATATGTTTTAATTCTAATTTTTGGGATAATTCAACATTTTATTAAGCGCGTCCCTTTAGAATTCGAATTATCCAAGTTTCACTTGTATTTATTACGTTCACTGGGAAGATTTCAACAACAGAATAGTTCTCTTTCCATACTCGTCGATTACTTTATTTGCGGTTTATATCATTTTAAGTGAACAACAAAAACATATTAAATGACGATTATACCATATTATTATATAAATTATTTGCCAGGTTGCAAAATCCCAACAGCGATTATTTTGATTGTTCACCCGATATATTTGATGTAAAAGCAGAGGTGAGAGAATCGTGGAAATACCGATGGAAGTGAAAATTGCACGTACGAGCTTAAATTAAATCATCGCCCAACTGCAGTAACGAGAGATCATCTCTAGAGTTATATAAGTTTGGATATGTTGGCTTTTTACAAAACGGTTTTTGTAAAAAGAACAGTTTTAATGTTACATTAGTTTTATGTAGAATAGTTGGCTGGTTCAAAATATAAAACAAAATAAAATTAGAAAAGGACAGTTCTTGTAACTATACATTTACTCGAAATATTAGAAATCAATCGGTTTTAAACACACAGATTTAATTCTTAGATAATAAAAAACAGAGATAAGAATAAAGAAAAAAAAATAATACGATTATTTTTTATTAATTAATTATTATAAATATCTTTATCTTTATAATCATACTATCAATGAAATTTCTTTTGTGCGTTTCCTACTACACGTTACTTCGTAATAGTCAACCATCTTCTCTTCTTCTCGTCTCTTCACCTTTTTCTTCCGTAACAGCAACCTTCCACCCCCCAGAACTTGGATATGGAAGCGTGATCGAAATAATCAAGAGAACAGCAGCAGTCACGCGCACGAGGCATGCATTTAATGTCTGAGCTAATCTTCACTTATTGACAACACTCTAACTAAAGAAAAGACCTCCATAAGGTCAGCAACCAATTGAGCTAGTGTAAATGTGTAAGAAGTTTAGTTGTAATAAGCATAGTATATTGCTTTGAAGTTATGTGCATGTTAGTTCTAGTACGCATGTTGGTTAATGAGATTAATATAAGGAGTAATGCCCTAGGTGTAAGCCCTAGATTTACGACTTGCTGTTATATGTTGAGTTCAAGAAGACTATACTGTATAATTGTTATCTTTGTGACCACGATACAGTATAAAAACACGCACAGGTATTCTTAAAAAAAATTCTTCCGAAATTTGAACAGTAAATTGCTCTTGTGTTAAGTAAATATCATCTCAATGTTTAATGTACCCTACTTTCATTAATTTTTGCTATATTATTTCAGTTTACCTGCGCATTACCTCCGGTTTCACGCATTCACAATGGCTCGAGAACGTCCTGATCAAAGCGCAGTAAAGACAAGACTGCCTTACACAACCATTGGTCAAGTACTTTGCCAAAACTCCACAAAATCACGCTGAAAATGTGTCATTTCTTGTCAAAAGTTCTTTTCATTTTATCAAACTTCTTAAACAATACCCTATTTATTTATTTATGTGGCATATGGAATTTCGACACGTTTACAATATTACCATAATCATTACAATAAACGTTAAAATTCTGTCGATGTAAAAATGCTCGCTGGTAGCACTCCTCCGTTAGGTGCTTGACAGATCGGACCTCGCTGTAGCTGCATGATGATGATGGTAGATTGCCTCATTTGTGCAACCTATCTTCACATCGACCATGTTGAGTTCTGATGCCGTTAAGTGTGCACCATTTCTAACGTGGTAGATCAAATCTAGGAGGTGTCTCTGCGGTGCTATATTTGGTTGAGCTGCCGATCATTCATGGATCTATTTGGTGATCATGTTGAACTCTGTGGCTGCGGCTGATTCTGCAGTTTGTATTGGAGATTTTCTGGAGCGCAGTCTACTTTTGGTTGCTTCTTCTATATATTTATTATTCGGCTGCGCCGTTTTGCTATAGATCTTGTTATATTCTTTAGTAAGCAGATTGAGTCGGCGAAGATGTGGTCGTGGAATGTCGCTCAGCACTGGTAGCCAATGTGTTGGTGTAGATTTGATTACTTCAGCGATCATTCTAATGATGTTATTTAGTTGGACATCTATCTTTTTAACGTGAGCACTAAGCCTAAAGACCTGTGTGTAGATGCCCATGCTCCCCATATTGTGCCGCAGAGCTTCTGAATGATGTTATTTCTGTTTTTTAGCTTCTTGGTCTTGGAAGGTGACTCCGGAGCTGCTGGGGACTGAGGGCCAATTCTTACGTGTATCTGTCATAAGAGGGGGGTAGATTGGCCGTGAACTCACCACGATGGCCAGACGATTTGGTAAGTGTGTTTCAGCCGCCCACTCTGGGAACAGACGCTGCTGTTGTCGCAGTGTCACAGCTGCTTAACTCATAATGTGAGTGACGCCTGTGAGTATCTGGAATTAAGCCTACGGATTGTTTACTTCCTATAGCCTTAATCCAGTAATGACATTACTGCTGCCTAATGTCATATCCTCAGTTGATCTGCGGGTACTTATTTGGCAATGCCTTATTCGTACCTGTCCTGCATAAGTGCAGGAACTTTCCCTATCAGCCATATGGGACGTGAGTGAGTCACAGCCATAGTAGACGCGATATAACAAGCAGCAAAACTGAAATGGAAATGGGCTGGACACAATGAACGTCTCCAAGACGGACGATGCCACAATGCCATCGGAAAGTAGCGTCCATACAATGCAAAGAGATCAAGAGGCAGACCACAGATGAGGTGGAAAGATGACATCAGGAAACAAGGAGGTCCCACATGGCAGAGAACAGCTCAAGATAGGGAAAGATGGAGAGAACTGGGGGAGACCTATATCCAACAATGGAAGGATAGAGAATAGGTTAAAAAAAAGCTTCTTGACAACTGTAGTTGCCAGATTGTTGTATAGATGGAAGCAGGTTACTTCGGTAACCTGCTTCCTGGATACCCAGATTCCCGGATGACCTGGAGTCATTGAGGCAAAGTCTCCATTTTTAAAAGTAATTTCCCATAACCTCTAGGTCTTAAATAAGAATCTCTTCAGCTTCTTCTAGTGACTTTGTTTGGGTAAATAAAGCCCAGTCATCAGCATAGCCAAACTATATTGATGTTGTAGGCATGTCTGCGATTTAAAGGCTAAAAAGCAGTGGTGCAAGTTCCGAGCTTTGTGGAAGACTATTTTTGAGTTTTTTGTAGGTGCTTACTTCGAATCCTATAGTTAGTTTAAATACTCTGTCGGTGAGCATATTTTTTTATTAATCTAGCAGCGAATTTGCAAGAAATTGTGCATAAGAGTTTATAAATCATTCCTTCTCGCCAGACGGGGTCGAAAGCTGCTGAAAGATCTCTCTGCTGAACGCAGCAGAACTCTTTAGTTTTCTTTGAAAGCCGGCTTCTATGTAAGTACAGAGAAATAACACCTGGTTTGTGCAACCTCGATTTGTGTGTATAATATAGACATCTACAGAAAAGAATTAAAAGAGAAATAAGATTAGCCAAAGAAAAAAGGATAGGAAAAGGTGCGAGGAAATTAAGGATGTGATATCTAGGCACGATTTTTTAATGTGCACAAAAAATAAAAGAAATATTTAAGCAAAATATTTAAATAAAAAGTTCATTTTGTACTAGTTAACAATAACAACAAAATGATTGTAAATGCGAAAGAAATAAGAAGAGAATGGCAACTGTTAATATATCGGAGTTTCGCCTTCTGAATTGTTATATTTAAAAATTTTATTCTTAATTTACTTACCTCCTACTTAATAATTAAAAAATAATTAATATTTTCGAATGTATATTTGTTTATATTATTTTACGATTTCGTGCAGTTTAATTTTCCCTAAAAAATACCGCTAGGGGTTGGATGCTGTTTGCGGCCGTGTGGCGCGAGTGCGAGTGTGAAAAGCCGGTCGGTTAGTCTCGATAGAAGGGCAACTGTACATACGTACGGTACGGGCGATACCTACTCGCTGACGTTTCTTCTTGTCCTCCCTGTGACGTTTGTCGACCTCGTATTGTCGTGTACCTTTCGGTTTTTCGGATTTCGCCAGGCAGTGATATCCACAGCGGCGGAGAAAAATGGGGTTTGTGGGTGAACGAAAACAGGTAAGAGATAAAACTCGTTTAGTGCTTATTATGTTTTTGAACCTTGGTTTTTGAGATAAATATTCTGTACAGTGGCGGATCTAGACATTTGCCTTGGGAGGGGAGGGGGAAAGGAACTTTCAACTTGAAGAATGAACTTCCAATGAAACAATAACCAAAAGACATAACAGACATAAATAATAAGTTTTTTTTTTATGGGAAAGGGGCAAAGAGAATTTCCCCTTTTTTACCTTCATGCAATTGTTTTGTATAAAATGGAAATGAAGTTTTTTGGATTTTAGCGGATTCAACATTTTTTTTTACTTTTTATGGTTTTTGCATATATGACAGCTCGATTGCTTAGCGGCTCGGTGCAATCTACATATTTGATGTAAGTAATTTGGCAGGTTAATAATTCAAGCAATGCTGCAATGCGACTTTAAATTAGAATTCAAAGCTGAACTAAAACAAATTCTTGTTTTAAAGCCTATAGAAATACCAGAAAGGCTTTGAAAACATTTGAAAACCGACACGTACATATCGACCCCTGCATAGAATAACGTTGTATCTAACATTTTTGGCGATTTTGAGTTACATTGTTTCTTTTTGGATAACTTTTTACGCTCTATCTGCCAACATGAATCGGTGTGGCTGTAACTGCATTAAAAGAAAGATTCCGAATGGAATAATACCGTGAATATAAAAAAATTGAATTATTTGTAGAATAACAGAGTAACTACAGATACGACGTTGAACCAAATCAAATTTTCTTCGAAAAATACTGTATCGTACCATAGTGTATACACAAAAAAATTTGTTTAAAATCCTTTATAAAAGGTATATAAAAATGCCTCAAACGGGCTATCACACAACACATTCAAAACGTTTCGGATTAAACAATCCATCATCAGTGCAAACGGTTGTACAAGCTAGTACCACCAAACATATATGGTAAAAACCCTTTAAATGTAATATTTATAATAATAAATAATAATGTAAAATAATAAATAATGTAAAATTTTACCCATATATTTTGGGTGGCTACTAGCATGTACAACCGTTTGCACTGATGATGGATTGTTTAAACCCGAAAACGTTTTGCAATGTGTTTTGTGATAGCCCGTTTGAGGCATTTTTTATATTACCTTTTATAAAGGATTTTAAACAAAATTTTTTTGTGATATATGGTATACAGCCAGCTACAGGAACTTAGTTTTCCTCGTGGAATTTCATAGTGTATCAAATTAACTCTCATATTTCAAAAACTGCATCGTAACTGTCGTTACAATTTTATTCGCCGCATTGGCTGCTAAGTTCCGATAATTATGCAGGTATATACTACACGTGTGTCAATATTTCGCGGCATTCTTGTGAGAATAGTAGGAAGAAATAGACAAGACAGATCTTGATTGTTTCCCGTCCCGGTGTTTAGTTTGCAGTTGAATAGTACACAGTGCAGGGTGTTATTTTTTAAAATCATGAGCAGACATCAACGTAGTTGAACTTTAGTAAAGATCTCTCTAAGAATCTACATCTAGCATATTCATCTTATTTAGCGATAACAAAAGCAAAATATGATGATCTGCATATGATGAGTTTATGTCGAAGCCAGTGCATTCCTGTCACTTACCACGATTGTTTTAAAAAATCTCCCAGTTGATTGCAAAAATCATTAATCAAGACAGCGATATGGAAGACTAGACATAAATAAATATGTTCGTTTTAAATTTAATTCGAATTTATATTTAGTCTGTAATACAATTTGCATTTTAAAAACTATCAACTGTTATTATTCCTTGACCTACAACGAGCAATAATTTGAAATTCATATTAACTTTTCCGATAAGAACATCGTAAGTGCAGTTACAAGATTATTCGATGAAATTTTATATTTGTATCAAAACCTGAACTGTCACAGTTCAAAAACCTATTCTTCTAATAAAAAAGTAGACCTTATTCTAAAAGGGGAGTTCAACATTTATATAACTACTTACTTCTTGCACTGAAAAAATGTCACATACATATAAAAAAAGAAATCAAAGAAATTGGTATCTTTTTTTATCATTTCTGAAGAATATCATAAATACTGGTTACAACGTTATTCTTTGCAGGGGTCGATATTGTTGCTTTCTGTATATACGTTGTTGCGTTTTGCACATAACATGACCTCTATATAAAAATAGGGTCGTCAGAAAGGGAGGAAAATGTTTATATTCAATCTAGCTCGCTTGTTTCTCCCCTTTAGCTTTTGGTATAATTATTAAAATAGAAAAAAATGAAAACAAGAGGACTATATGAAACTCTATTTTAAAAAGAAGTAAAATCAAAAGACAAATATACACACACGCACATAATTATAATTGAACTAGAATATCTACAATCTTAAATATAAGTTGATACAAAACGATACCAAAAAGACAAATTATTTTTGTCACCACCATTACCAGAGAAATGCAGGTGAAGCATATGTATCTGCTAGAAACGAGCATGTACCAGAAATACCCCGTCCACATGAGGTGAGTGCAACAATCTTTCGATAATTTTAAAAACTTTATATTCTCGGAGCGACTATATAAGTGTAAATCTGTTAGCGAGGCTGCTAAAATTCAGGGCCAGTTTGGAGATCTCTTCACAACATTTCATAGACTGGATTATAATGCACAAACTGCGTACCAGTTGTATGGAACTTCAAAAGCCACAACGTAGACGGACTCCAGAAGACATCTTCAGACGACAATGTACTACTGTACGATACCACATCCAGATTGGACTAGAGAAATTACCAGTGTGCCAAATTACTATATGTAAAGCATTTAGAATAACACCTCGAAGATTCCAACACATTCAGCAGAAGATAAAAAGAGATATATCGCTTCGGTGATCAACGTGGAAAACACAATAATATGCCTAATAAAATCAACTAAATCGACAAAGAATATATAAGAAAACACATAAAGTCGTTTCCATATCAAGAAATACCATTATAGTCGCGCTGCATCTACGAAGAACATGCCTTCCTGCTGAATTAAACTTGAAAAAATGTACAAACTGTTTTGTGAAAAGTATCGCAATGCAATGTTCCCTGGTGCACTTACACATATTTCAATCAGACTTTAACCTGCGCTTTGGTCTCCCTCGCTCATATACGTGCACGTTTTGTGATAAAGTGTATATCAAGCTTGTGGTTACTCCAGACGGTCCAGAAAAAATGCTATTCTTGTTGACAGTGAACTTCACCATGCATGTGTTTAGGCTGAATACAAAGAATTGAAGTTGGATGCTGAAAAGGCTCATCCACAACTCATCGTACTCTTTACTGATCGTCAGCAAGTGTTTGTACTGTCCAAAATTGACTCATTCTTCAGTGTTCTACCAACGTCAGTAGAAAAAAAAAGCCATAATCTGGTCTGACCGATGCCTCGGCCAGAATAATAACTGGAAAATGCTGTCTATGTTGCGTTTGCTGATCGTGAATAGATATTTCAATCAAGTAGAACAAAAGTTCTTAACTAGCGGTCACAGCTTATTACTTTGCGACCGTGACTTCTCGCTCATCTTCTTTGTGTGCCTTGCTTATATTCAAGCGTTGGCTATCGTTATATTGACAAGCTGATGAAATGATTCTTGGTCGGCAGATAGATGAAACAGTTCCTCGATCGTTCGACCTGTCCATTGTCTAATGTTACGCAGCCAGGACAGTTGTTTTATTCCGACCCAACGTTTTCCTCCAATTTTGCCCTGAATGATCAACCGGAGTAAGCGATATTTAGGTCATCTCATTCTAATGACCGAAGTATTGGACCTTTCTCATTTTGATGATGTTTATCAATGCTCGTTCTTTGTGCACGGTCTCTAGCACACGTTCGTTAGATATGTGTGCTGTCCACGGTGATGTCTATCAAAGGTTTTTTTGAAAATCTATAAAAAATACGTAAATATTTTTCCTAAATTCAATGCTCTTTTGTAAGAGCATTCGCATGCAAAAAAGAGCTTCTCGAGTACCCATACCGTGTCGGAAACCAAGCTGTCATCACCAGTTATCCCCTCACAAAGTGTATATATGCGACAATGCAATAATTTCATAAAAATTATATGAGCGTGTGACCTCATTAAAGTGATAAGTCGATAGTCGCTACACTGTCTGGGATTTTTTTCTTGGGAATAGTTATAAATGTCGATTCTAACCAGTTGTCTGGTAATTTGCCGCTGCTGTATATCTTATTAAAGAAGGATGTGATAGTCGCAACACTCTCATTATCTAATAGTTTTAACAATTCTGCAGGTATTTCGTCAGGACCAGAAGCCTTCCTTCGTTTCGCTTGGTCGATGCCTTCTGAAACTTCTGCGATTAGAATCGGTTGGGCCTGTATCTCGATTAGATGTTATTTCTTTGGTAGATTCTTTGGTCATCGTTAAATAATTCTATTATGTAATTTTCCCATTCGGTACAGCGCTCTTTAATATCACTTAAAGTTCTACCACCAGAGTCTTGTAATATATTTTGCCCATAAATTGCCCATATTTCTCTCGCTCATAGAGAGAAAGAAAATAAGAGCAATGATGAATGTACCCTTCGACTGGGTGGCAGTGATTGCCAACTCACGTCCCAATAAGCCCTTTAAGGTGTACTACATGGAGCAAAAAGACCTCAAAGACTTTTCAGCATGTGAGAACTACTTATGGAAATATCCCAATGAGTACCGCTTTGTTCAATTTCGACAGCGATGATCCTAAGAGAATAATGGCTAGAACAAATTGATGCGTTGCCGAATGTGTATACCGGACCTATAAAAATAAAAGAAGAAAAAGGCAAAAATTTACTGGATATGTGCCAGTACCTGAAACCCGAATATCGAGAGTTTTGTGAAAAGTTAGAAATAAGATAGAACATATATTTTTAAGTTTAAATTTAAGGAGCATTTAGCTGTGTACTTAGCATATAAAACATATTAATAAACATTTTGAATTAATTATAGTTTAATATTACTATTAGATACTTTTTTTCAAAACCTAAATAAGCCAAAACATCGCATAGTAATCAGGTGCAACACTGTTATATCCAGTATATACAGACATTGTTGCTGGATATTTTGTTTGAAATAATTTTTTCTGCTTACTCTGTATAAACCTGCATAATTTATGTACACATCTATAACTTTATCTTATTGTTAAGTGAAATTGATTTGTTTTTCAGTGCTTATTTTCATAAATAAGTTTTTGTTATGATTTTTTTCATCTCTTGCATAATCTCAATTTTGTCGCTTACAACATTATTGCGGCCCAGCATCCAATTATCAATTAGTATTATACCTAAAAATTTGATTCTATTTAATCAACAGCCAATAGTCTTCATAAGAGATATCAACTATACCAGAAGAAAGAAAATATTAGTATAATTTTGTTTCAAAAACATTATTTGGTCTACAAATTCTACGCCTCTGTAACAACGCATATTTACAACGCGTCTGCCTTTAGGGTGCAATACAATCACAATCCCAATACATTGCATCGAGGCGTTCATGTGTGCAAGTTGTCAAACCGCGCGTGTCTATTGTTATTGTCGGAGGTAGGAAAATCCAAATTGCACACCGGTGGACGTGAAATAAAAGCCTCGCATTGACATACTCCGTCATTTAGTGTCAATGAAAAAAAGCGGATCAGAGGGACCGTTATTTCACGACACGTGCTCCTTTTTTTTCAAACCTATTCACGATTTTTTAACTTGTTTGTAAGGTTTTGCGAGTATTTATTAAACCAGAGAATAACGTTTAGATATGGATCAGAACGTAAAATAATAATAATTAAATTTATAAGATATTCAATGGTTGAATAGAAGAGGTTTTATCGGTCAATAATTCGCAAATGAAAGTCGTCAACTAGTTCATTGATTTATTTGAATATGTTTCCCTTTTATGTTCAAAAGCATCGTAAGTTCATTACAATTAGAAAAGATCTTAAGCGGAGTTTACATTGGTATAATTACTTGCACCAGTTTCTTGTACAAGTATATCCAGGACAGTTTCATATACACGCAAATTGACATGCTAGTAAGTGTTTACACATAAAAGATTGCTTTGTGCAATAATTCAAAAATTAATAATTAAAAATCGCATTTCAAAAATTATGTTGCGAAAAAAGGATATGGGTTCGAATTCGAAGGTGGATTGATAGAAGAAGTACAAGAGGAGCATCCACTCTTCTTTTAAAAGAACTTCGTATGGAAGATCCATGAAGAATATAAATTATGCCTTCGAGTTGACAACGAGTAAATTCAAATACTTGTTAAATATGGTTCTGCCTAGAATTCAAAAGGAGTAAACACGGTTTTAACGAGACGCCTTCCCAGCGCACGTTAAATTAGAAGTTTGCTATGCTACCTTGCGTCGATGCGAAAATGTGATTGAAAGGGAAGGATAGTAGGCAAGTAAATAGATGGACTAGCTATTTACTTACCTGTCCTCGTTACTGGTACAAGCCACTTGTACAAGTACTTACCCGATAGGTTGACATTGGGTTAGTTGTTGCCTTAAAAGCTACTGGTACAAGCAACTAACCCGTTTACTATACCAATGTAAACTCCGCTTTAGAATATAAGTACACAAGGAACGGGGTTCATACTTACAGAAACAATTTGTAGGTTTTTTTGATGTTATAAAACTCTACGATAAGTTAACATTAAAGATTAACAACTACACGAGAAAAAATACAACAAAAAACACAAGAAAAACTGTAACTGTTACAGTTTTTCTTGTGTTTTTTGTGGTTGGTCTATTTTAAGGCATTTTCAAAAGTTGTGAAGATAAGAACTACTGCTAACATATGAAACTACGCCATTGATGTTTGTGGTGTAACAGTAATTAAGTTAATATTCTTAAATGACTTTAAGTACAGACTGGAATTTTAATCCAGCAATGAAATGGTTGCACCAACCGGCAACAATTGAAATAGAGCACAGAACATCTGAAGATATACGAATCCGACAAGGAGTGCGACAAGGTTGCGCTTTTATTTAATCTGTATTCGGAATCTATATTTAGAAAAGCATTAGATGAAGTTTAAGGTGAAATCAAACTAATGGAAACAGCATAGACAACCATCAGGTACGCTGATAATACCGTCCTAATAGCAACCAAGAACTACAAAATATAATAAATGCGGTACTTCGTCATAGCCAAATGTTTGGTTTACATCTAAATATTTCCAAAATTAAAATTCTAGTATTTTCAAAGATACCAACAAACGTACATTTAATTACTATTAAACTGGGAATAAGCCACAATTAAAGATAAAAATACGTTTTATTGACGTTTCAATTTCCACTTCGGAACATCGTTCTCAAAATACAAACAGTAAATTAAACAAATTTTGTTTTTTGTTACATAGTGAAAAATTCTTCTAATAATTTAATTTTATCTGACTCATTTATATTGACAATTCAGACATACATTATGCATTTTAAAGTAGACGACTTTAAAATGATATTGCCAATATTGTTGAGTTGCGCTCCTGGGACGACTTTACTTATAAGATAGTTCATTCGATTACATGAAATCAACTTTAACTTGAGAATATCCGTCAGAAAAAAATCATAGCATGTAATTCGTCTTTAAAAAGACAAACACATGACATGATGACAGTAAAATTCTCCTGTTAGTGATTCCATAGTAAATTATGAGGGAAAAACCAGGAAAAAAACCTCATAATACTATCCCGACATTGTAAGTATTTGTTCGTGAATTTAGTTTACCTTCAACAAACATTAAAATTCTGATTTTATATGTTACGTTATTTAAAAAACATAAATGATGTATCCTCTATATGTTACTGACTTACTAATACTGGTATTTTCTTATTAATAACTTCCTCTTTCAATATTGGTAACCAGATCCTACTACATTCTGCCGAGGAATTTGCGACACAATTGGCCTCATTTAGCATAATTAGAGCCGCTTCTTTGATTTTTCTTTTTTTACCATCCGTTTCTTTTAGGACTACATTTGAATTATTCCATTGAACCCTATGTTCATTATCCCATGCGTGTTTACAGATTTGAGATCTATCAAATTCTCTATTTTTAATATAAGATTGATGTTCACTTATTCTAACATTTAATGGCCTTGATGATTCACCTAAATAAAACTGATCGCATTCACAAGGTATTTTATAAATGCAATTCTTTGTCCTTTCTTGTTCATTGTTAGGTTTGGTTTTGGACAAAATAGATCTCAACGTGTTTGTTGTTTTGAATGTTGTTGAAATGTTGAATTTATTTCCTATCCTTTTAAGTTTTTCTGATAGTCCTTTTATGTACGGTATTGTTATTTTCCTCATATTATTCCTTGTGTATGCTGTAGGATCTCGTTCTAAGTTGTTCTGTTCTATTCGATCGATTGTTGAAAATTCCTTATTTATAAACGATAAAGGATAATCATTTTTTAATAAAACAGATGTTAACAAATGTTTCTCTCTCCAAGAACGAATTTTCGTTAGAACAAGTAATTTTGGCTCTATCGTATAAGGATTTAATTATTCCCTTTTTTACATTAATATTGTGATTTGATTTGAAATTTAAATATCTATTGGTTTTCTATACACCTGAGTCTCATATCCAGTATCGTTCTTAGAGATTAAAACATCCAGGAAAGGTAGCGTGTTATTATATTCCTTTTCCATGGTAAATGTTATTGTCTCTTCTTTATCGTTTATATCATTTAGGAATGTATCCAACAACTCTGATCCATGAAGCCATATTGAGAATATATCATCTACATACCACCACCATACTGTGGGTTTGAAATTTTGTTTAGAAATGATATTTGTTTCAAAATCTTCCATAAATATATTGGCTAAGAATGGAGATAAACTAGAGCCATTGCTAGACCAAAATTTTGTTTATAGAATTCATTATTAGTTGAAAATATGTATTTATCAGTACATAATGTTTAATAACGTAACATATAAAATCAGAATTTTGATGTTTGTTGAAGGTAAACTAAATTCACGAACAAATACTTACAATGTCGGGATAGTATTATGAGGTTTTTTTCCTGGGTTTTTCCCTCATAATTTACTATGGAATCACTAACGGGAGAATTTTACTGTCATCATGTCATGTGTTTGTCTTTTTAAAGACGAATTACATGCTATGATTTTTTTCTGACGGATATTCTCAAGTTAAAGTTGATTTCATGTAATCGAATGAACTATCTTATAAGTAAAGTCGTCCCAGGAGCGCAACTCAACAATATTGGCAATATCATTTTAAAGTCGTCTACTTTAAAATGCATAATGTATGTCTGAATTGTCAATATAAATGAGTCAGATAAAATTAAATTATTAGAAGAATTTTTCACTATGTAACAAAAAACAAAATTTGTTTAATTTACTGTTTGTATTTTGAGAACGATTTCCGAAGTGGAAATTGAAACGTCAATAAACGTATTTTTATCTTTAATTGTGGCTTATTCCCAGTTTAATAGTAATTAATTAGTAATATTATTAGAAATATTGCTATTTTCCTCGTCTAATCTCGTTGGTTGAACTGGACTCACCGTCATCTATATTCGGATTAAATTCATCACTGCTGTCGTCATTTTCCAAATACCATAATAATTCTTCTTCACCTAACTTTTGTTTTTTGTTAATGTTTCTTTTGTAAATATTAAGTCCTTTATTATTAACACCAGAAGGTCCAGCTTTACTGATCATTTTTAACCTCAAATTATTACCGAAACACAAACGGAACTTCGAAATCAACAAATACACGTGTAAAAACAAAGTCTTATCTCGGACGCCTGGGACTGGAATGCAGGCTATAATCCAACGCCAATGAAATGATAAAGTGTAAAGGTGCCAAGTGATCAAACTGTTATTTGTTGCACTTATTTACTAACATCCTGTATATTATATAAATATTTATTATTTAAATGGACTAAAAACAGACACTGCGAACCTCTGTAACTGAACAATTAATTTCAGAGTCTTGAGGCAATGAGAACTTTTGATCATCCAACCTACTTCTCTGCAAAGTTTCAGCCAATTTAACTAAAACCACTTTTGCATAAGAAAAGTGTCGGGGTCGTTTAAATATTCTGCCCATTATCTGAATATATTGATCTACCTCTTTAGTTGTTATTTAGAAAATTCCTGTATTATTAAAGGAACAAAGAATAATTTGTAACTGAAACCTTTTCATGAGGTTTACGTTTGGAAGTATTTCGTCCGAATAGAGAATTTCGAGATAATTTCTCGAAGTTTCGAGATAGAGCCGTTGTCTAACTGCTTTCGAGGGACCGGTAATGAGTGCTTGTGCTGCAGCCTTCCTGTTGCTAGCTTTTCGCGTTTCAACCGTGCGGCTTTTCTCTCAACTTTCCAGTTTCCATGGATGGTTCGCGACGACTACAACGTTGAAGGCCGAAAGTCAACGTTCACGGTTAATTTCCAGGTAATTCACACAGAGAATCGCTTTGAGTTCCCGCTCATTTCGATGCTCTTTGTCCAAAAATAATTATGGTAACTCAACTTTTAGTTGAAGAGGTGCTCTGTGAAGCATTTGAAATTTATTTTGCCAGCAATTGTGACCGAGGATCCCAATTTGGAGGCTACAAAGAGATAAAAGACTATTATTATGAAAGTAAAAAAAATTTATTGGGTTTTGTGGAAAAGAATTGCTTTTATTTTAAGAAGTTTTTTAAATTTCTTACCAAAATCTTCTTTCAATTAAATTTTTAATCAAATTTTAATTAAATTATTAGTTAAATATATTTTTATACGCATTAAATTTAATCGGTTTTCAAATCCAATGGCCATTGACACAAACAATATAATATACAATATATACAGAGTAGCCCAAAAGTCTGGAAACGGCTAATTATCTCGTAAATTATTAGACATAATTATACAAAATTTGAGATACGCCTATTTTGGGTATACGGAGATTCCATATTTGGTATTTGCAATGTTGCCAGATTTTCAGTTTCTCTTATATTGCTAGTAACTTTGGTTTTTCAAATGCATCACCCTGTATATTCAGTCATTATTGGAATCTCCTATTAAATACGAGTTCAACCATATGTAACACTTATCATTTTACGTAGTCTGGAAGGTCTTAAATACATAAAACAGAAGTCTGGCAACGCCTAAATTGTTTCAATACATTTTTTAATACTAACTATTTTCAAATACATTAAAACGTAACAATTGATAGATTAGTATTAGAATATTTTTTAACATAATAGTTACGTTATTAAGTGTTCAAAATGTGCTCCATTTGTGAGTTGACAGCACTCTAATCGATGGTAGAATGCGTCTACTACATTTCTCCATGATTGTCTAGAAATTATTCGAGATTCATCGATAATTCATTGCCTTAGCTATGCAAGACTTGCTGGTTAAGTTTTGTAAACTGAATTTTTCAAGTATCTCTAATAAAAATAATCTTTAGGATTGAGATCGGGTGAACGTGGAGGCCATTCAATTCTACCTTGTCTACCAATTTATCGTCCGGGAAATATCTCATCTAAATAACGCCGAACATTTACACCAACTATCTGACGTTAAATTTCTTTCGATAAAAAATGGCCAATTAAATAAGTACCTACTATAACTGACCATACATTTAATTTTTGTGGTCTTTGAGTATGGTTTTCACGCATTCAGTGTGAATTTCACACGAGTTCAGCTATTCAATACGAGTTCAACCATATGTTCACTTGATTTTATGTAGTCTGAAAGATCTTAAATACATAAAACAGTGCAAAATATGTAGATTTTAATAAATTTAAATATTTAAATGGAGAATGCTGTGATTTTGACATTTGTTCACCATTTAAATTATGAACTAAAATTGACAGTAGTTGTGGTTCAAAAAGTTCTGCAATTTAAATTGCTGCTCTAAAATGCCGTTCTCTAAACCGTTCTCCTATTCATAAGACGACGGTACAAAAAACTGTAAGGCGATTTGAGGAATCTGGAGAAGTAAAAGATAGATACCGATCAGGTTGACCGAAACGAGTTATCAATGACAACAAAACTTCAGATATAAGCAAAGTTTTGTTGAAGATCCACATACATCCCCAGGCAGGGCTGCACAAGTACATGCTGTAGGTTCATTCTTCAGTCTTATGTTTATTACGTAATAATAAATTTAAATCATACAAAATTAACTTATTGCAAGAATTAAGTGAAGATGACTTTGGTCGTAGATTAGAGTTTACTGAGGTAATGATGGATAAAATTAAAAATTATTAAAATTTCGTTAACAGAATATGTTTTTCCGATGAAGCAACTTTTACACTGTGTGGAAGTGTAAATCGACACAATTTAAGGTACTGGTGTGACGTAAATTCACACTGAAGACTGAATGCGTGAAAACCATACTCAAAGACCACAAAAATTAAATGTATGGTCAGATATAGTAGTTACTTATTCAATTGGGTCATGTTTTGTCGAAAGAAATTTAACGTCAGATAGTTGGTGTAAATGTTCGGCGATATTTAGATGAGATATTTCCTGGACAATAAATTGGTAGACAAGGTAGAATTGAATGGCCTCCACGTTCACCCGATTTCAATCCTAAAGATTATTTTTATTAGGGATACTTAGACAAAATTCAGTTTACAAAACTTAACCAGCAAGTCTTGCAGAGCTAAGGCAACGAATTATCAATGAATCTCGAATAACTTCTAGACAATCATGGAGAAATATGGTAGACGCCTTCTACCATCGATTAGGGTGCTGTCAACTCACAAATTGAGCACATTTTAAACATTTAATAACGTAATTACTATGTTAAAAATGTTCTAAACTATCAATTCTTACGTTTTAATGTATTTGAATTAGTAGTATTAAAAAATTTATTGAAACAATTTAGACGTTGCCAGACTTCGGTTTTATGTATTTATGACCTTCCAGATTACATAAAATCATAAGTGTTACATATGGTTGAACTCGTATTGAATAGAAGATTCTAATAATGACTGGATATACAGGGTGATGTATTTGAAAAATAAAAGTTACTAATAATATAAGAAAAACGGCAAATCTGGCAACACTGTAAATATTAAATATGGAATCTCCGTATCCCAAAATACGGTGTACCTCAAAGTTTGTACAATTATGATTAGCATTTTACCAGATAATTAGCCGTTTCCAGACTTTTGGGCCACTCTGTATACAATAAGCCCATATTACTAATTGCTACAGTTAATCTATAAGCTTAGAACCTATGACTAAATAATACAATAGTTTTATCACTAAGTTATATCTAAGTTAAAGGTAAAGTACATGGAAAACAAGATATTATCTCACAGATATTTTTTTAGTTCACAAAAACAAATGACATCAACTGATTACCTGCCACAATTATTTATTGAAATACTGATTAAATTAAATATTAAAAAAGTCCATAATATCTATAAAGATGTGGGTCGGCACTGCCGACCCTGCCGACCCTGACCGGCCGCCACTGAGAAGTAGGATAGGAAAACCAAAGAGAACTAATTAATAATTTAATAAAAATAAATTAAATATTTAATTTAAGTATTAATATTGTTTTTATTATTTTAAATAATAATTTTATAAGGTATTATCATATTTACGTTTACCATTTTCAAAATAAAGTTACAATTTCATTATTTTTTACGCGCTTTCCAAATTATTATCAACTTTTTGTATATAGCATATTTTTCATTCTTTTTTCTTTAGTACATTGGCATTAATTATTACAACAAGCAGTATATATTGCTGAGTGTCATATTATCAAGATTGTGTATTCGGTTTCGACATATGTAACCATCACATGATTTGTACACCTGGTTCGATTTTCTAGTCCATCGACCAACAACTGTACGCCTTCCATCGTCTTCCAATCCAATTCCGATCGGAATATTGCGATGATTCGTCCGATTGTGATTGCTTTTCCACACCGCGACATAAACCATACTGATGATGAAAATACACTCAAAGAAATATACTATGGCAAAAAATTATGTTATCTACAAGTAAAATGTTTCAAAAAATCAACTTGTTTTATTGAAAAAGTTAAGAGTTTAATCGATTTAAAACATATTTTATAACATAAAGAGATATTCCTAAGTATTGGGTACGTAAGATATATTTCCTGTTCAGAGAAGTCAAATACGAGTATGTAGAAAAACCGTATTAAACATTTTATAAACGACCAAAGTAGGCATGGAGAATCCACAATATCTCCTCATCTAAGAAAAAATCTTGGCAAATTGGTTTTTTGTACGCATAAAGAATAATCCGAAATAAAAGAAGAGACGGTGTAGAATTGATTTCACGTATAGTGCCTCTGTTTTTTTCGCTTAATACGTATTTCATCCTACAAGGATTCATCAGAGCGAGTGGTACAGAAGCTCTTCTGTAATAGCTGGCTTTTCTTTAGATCCAATTAACATTTTTTCACTGCATGCAAGATTATTACCGCACTAATTTGTTTGCAAGTTCTCGATGATTCTATTTAAAGCTCAAGCGATGGCTGCCGATATACCAATATTTTCCTCTCATTTCTGGATTATTGAATATTAAATTTTTAGACAATTTAACCCTAGAGTACTATCCATATTTTTACCTTTATTTATACTATCCATCGTAAAATTTAATACGCTAAGAAAAAAAATGTGGCAACTGAAAAAGTATCATCATCAACATCTTGGTGCTACAGTCCTTAGAGGGCCTCGACCTTCTCAAGCTTTCTACGCCATTCTGTTCTGTCCCTTGCTTGCATTTTCCAGTTGACGACTCCGATCTTCTCCGCATCTTGTGTTACCCCATCCATCCACCTCAGCTTTGGTCTACCCCGTCGTCTCATTCCCACAGGTTGCGCTGTTAGAATCTTTTTTATCATGTTCGATTCAGGGGCCCGGGCTACATCTCCTGCCCACTGCAGGTGGTTTCGCTTAATTATAATGGTAATATCTTTACCACCAAACGTATGCTTGTAGATATTCTGCAGTTCAAAGTTATATCTACGCTTCCATATTCCGTTCTCACAGATCGCTCCGAATATCTTGCGTAGCACCTTTCTTTTAACAATCGATAGAGCTTATTCATCTGTTTTAGTTAGCGTCCATGCCTCCGATCCATATGTGAGAACGGTGCCTATCAATGTTCTATACAGCCTTATACAAGTTTTTTGAGACAGATGTTTGTAAGTACTTTGATAGACCATGATAACACCTGTTTGCAATTATTATTCGCCTTTTTATTTCCTCAGATGTGTTATTATTGGGGTTAACCGATGTCCCTAGATATATGAACTCTTTGACTGCTTCGAAGTTTTGGTCATTAATGATTAAATCTTCGTCAACATTTCCAGCTCTTGTGTTTGTGTTAGTCGCCATGAATTTGGTTTTATTTTGATTTATGTGTAACCCCATTCGTTCTGATGCTGCTATTAGCTTGGTTTATGGATTTCCGCAGTTCTCGCCTTGATTCTTGTTATAATGTCCACGTCGTCTGCAGATGCTAGAATTTGGACTGATTTATTAAATATTGTTTCCCTGCTATCTAAATTAGCGTCTCGTACAACTTTTTCTAAGGCGACATTAAAAAAGCTGACACGCCAGCACATCTCCCTGCCTTATATATTTCAAATGGGGTTGAGTCGTTTTGAATTTTTACTGCTGATAGCATCTTCGTCATTGTCACTTTTATCAAACATATGAGTTTTTTTGGAATTTCCTAACTTATTCATATCGTTGTAAAGACTTGGTCTTAAGATTGAAAAAGTATTCTATTTATTTTAATTTTACAAATTATTTTGAACAAAGACATATTTCAAAAATCTAAAAATCACAAAATAGTCATAAATTTTATATTTTAGAACTAAACTGCTGACAACAAAGGGACGATGTTCACCACAAAATGGACGTCGGCAGTGCTCGTATTAATGGGTTGTTATTCCACGTTTTTTAGACTGACAAAATTGACACATGACATGTTTTGATACAATAGGGCATAGTCGTTCTTGCTATGGCTCCAGATTTAAAATATTTTGAATAAGCAACTATACCAAGCGGGTGCAAAGTTGGCCAATTTTACACGATGCTACAGCCAAGATTTCGTCAGTTGTTTCAAACAAAATAACCATAATTTTTTTTGGTGATGGTTTTTTTTATGATTATAAATTATCCAAGAAATTATGCAAGCTATATTCCTCATGTCATAGAACAGGCAAAGACGACATCTTCTTGTTTTTCTGGAGATGTTCATGATTCCGCACATTTGGTCAAATGCGTCTACTCCGTACTTGGTTGGATTATAAAATTTAATGATAACTGGCTTTCCAGTTGGATCACGTTGTATTGGTTGTGAATTGTCAACAAAAGAATCACAGACTTATTTACTTTTGTCTTATATAGTACCATTGTTTTTTCACTATCGAAGCAAATAAGGAATGAACATAATTATATTTGGACCTTCGTCACACAGCATTACTATTTTCAGTCCATATTTGGCTGGCTTTTTTCGGATATACATCCGAAAAGACATCTTCTCTAAAATTTAGTTGCTGCTCATCGATTGTTAGGTATAATCAGGCTTATAGGACGTTTTGCAGTTCTCTATAAGATCATCCCATATTTCACGAATGGCTGCTAATAGGTTTGTTTCATTTCTGTTTGGTTTAGACATTGTATCATCAAAACGTAACATTCTATAGGAAATTCAAATCTTTTCCAGCCTATAGTTGCTTTATATATCGCACCAGATACTTTGTCATCAAACATGGTCTTATCGCTAAATAATTGTCTTTTTGGCAGCAGCAAAAATAAGTAGTCCTAGGAGTGCATGCAATTCGTCAATATTTACTTTCGAGTTTGTAAGTTTTTAGACTTTATATTTTGTGTCGCAAAAAAATAAACAAAATGTTTACAAAAATTTCAGCATTTGTATATCCTACAATTTTTGCCAGAGACTCTGAACTCTAAGGCAATGAAAAGCATCTAAGAGAATTTTGTGCTTCCGTGGTTTTATCAGAGGAGCCTTGAACAAAATGTACGAAGTTACATTTTGGAGTTTTGGTAGCGGCCTTTGGTTAAGACAACCACCTGTGTCCGTTTTTTACCTTTTAGACTCGACAGCAATCAAGTTTGCTTTCTTTTGGCTGCAATTTCTAGAGATTCTTCTTCGTTTGATGGAGTTTGTCTGAGCAGGACATTTCTTTTCCTTATCGATTTTAGAGCCATTACTTTCTTGTCTTGAAAACACTGAAGTAAACCGTTTTTTCAACTCATTACTATTTTTAGAACTTCTTTTTTTTTTCTTACTACTGGATGGCAAGTCATGCCTGGAATCTGAGTCATTTTCGCTTGATGGTTCGAACTCTGATTCAAGTAGACTTAAGTGCTTCTAAAACGGCATCTTCTGTTTCAATTTCTGATTTATCAAAATTGTTATCCCAATTCATCGGGCCAAAGTTCTTCCAGGCACAATTGCAACTCAGCTTTCAACTCCCGCTGCGTGAGAAGTCTGTGCAGAAGCTGCGTTCATTTGCGTAACGGTACTTATATGTTTCAATATACACTAATGTAAGAATAGATGAGAGGGCGAGAGATACTGGTGTACCGCCTTCCACAAAATCCTACAACAACTACATTGGCGTCGTAAAAATTACGATGGTTAGTATTCTAGGGTTAATATGGCGAGTATCGTTATAGAACATTGTGCATTTAAAAATTGGTCTGCCCGTTTCATTGTTGATACATTGATTCTAAGTCTGGAAATGATCATCTCTCTTTCTGAATATCAGTACGTATATAAAAAAAATTTAAAGCTGAGATATGATTCTTAAAATCTAGTGTATAGTGTTAAAGTAATTATTGAAAAAATATATACCTATTTTACTTTTGAGGAAGGAATTTCTCACAGTGTACATTCACATCATATTATGAATGTTGAATGCAACATCTGTATTCGCCGTGAGAATGGCAAACCCATAGCACTTTGAGAGGTGTTTGTTGGCTCGGCCTTATGGTGCGCCACCGAAGCGTCGAGATATCCTCTCACATCATAAATATGGCCGCGTGTATAGAGATACAATAAAAACACTCCTTCTATCGGGGAATCGCGGAATTAAAAATTAAAGCCTTGGCTTCATGCAGATTGGAAACACGTACGATTTGGATTATTCATCGATAATGGAATCTTTTTGTTTTGAACTGGTTCGCATATGCTGTTGCGGATTCCAGATTTCTTTGGTTTTTTGGAGCGAAACGGATTATATTTAATCTTAACTTTGTTTTTACAAGTCGAAAGATAAAAATAACTATTTAATATAGGAATAGAGATAAAAGCAAGAAATAGAAATTAAAAAATAACCGAATAAAGTTGTCATAATAGTCTTTTTATATTATAGTCTAGGGGCAAAGGGTTGAGGATTGAGTTCCATGAGATCATACAACTGATAGTTATGTCTTTTAATCAGCTGAATACGAATATTCAACAAGATAATCCAAATTTTTGGGACTCAGATTCTGGCATTCCAACTTTCAAAAATATTAATTTGGATACTGCAGTTGTCATAGTCTACATTCTAATAAGATGAAGATGGAAATCGTCGGCAATCAAATGTAAACAGCGCAGACTGTGAAAGCGATCATCAACTCCTGGTATTGAACGTTCAACTTCTTTTTAAAGTCCCCAAAAGAAGACTCATAAGAAAACTAATGTCTCAAACTCCATCAAAAATCAATGACTTCCAACAAAATTAGTGAACTTTTACTTCTTCTTCTTCTTCTTCAAGTTCCACTCCTATCGGAGATTGGAAATCATTCTGGCAATTATAATTTTATTGGTTACTCGCTGAATAGTTCAATTGAACTGCATCCAAACCACTCACGGAGATTGCGTAGCCACGATATTTTACGTCTTCCTACGCTTCTTCTACCTTTGATTTTACCCTGCATTATATTCCTTAGTAGTTCGTACTTTTCACCTCTCATGATGTGCCCCAAGTATTCCAATTTCCTGATCTTTATGGAATTTAAAACTTCGCATTGTTTTCCTAGTTGTTCGAGAACTTGTTCGTTTGTTTTGCGATCCATCCATGATATTTTCAAAATGCGTCGGTAACACTACATTTCGAATGCTTCTAGGTTTTTAATCTTGATTTTTTAAGTGTCCAAGCTTCAACTCCATACAAAAGGGTAGAGAAAATATAACATCGAAGCATTCTTATCCGGAGCGATATATTGATATCGCGATTACAAAAAAGTTTTCTCATTCTATTAAAAGTTGAGCGCGCAATTTCAATGCGGCATCTTATTTCTTTTGTCTGATCAGTATCTTCTGTGATCCATGCTCCAAGGTATTTGTACGAAGATATTTGTTCAATTTCTGTATTATCTAGTACTAGCTTAACTTTGATGTTTTGTGCTTTTTTAAATACCATGAACTTGGTTTTCTTCAAATTGATTTTTAGTCCATAATCGTTGCAATATATATTTAGTTGTTCAGCAAGGTGTTGCAGTTCTTCTAGTGTTCCTGCCAGAAGGACGGTGTGTCAGCATATCTTATGTTATTAAGTGGCTCACCGTTTATTATAAGGCCCTCACTGATCTCGGCAAGCGCTAATTCTGAGATGGCTTCACTGTATAAATTGAATAACAAGGGTGATAAAATACACCCTTGGCGGACCCCTTCAAAAGCTTATTTTACAATAAATAGTTTCCCGCCCTGAAATAGATTGACCGAAACCACGTACGTGGCGAACGTGTTAAATACAATATTTAGTTAACAATATTTTGTTTCTTGATAATAAACCGCTAAAAAGTTAGTTTTACTAAGAGCAGATTTTAATTGACACTATGTATGTCAACTAAGCCCAGGGTTGGATCCATAAAAGCTTTATTACATCGCTCTTATTGCCTTTTTTCTTTTTTATTTATAAGATGTTAAAGCCCTTTCCATATTATCGACATATTGATTTTTTAGGTTAATTTTATTTCCTGTCATCTTAGTATATGAGTAATTAGACTGACATAAATCAGTAGGAAGTTGAAATTTCAATTTCACTAAACCCACCTTGTGTGCCATTCGAGAGTAAATCCCTCGTCGTACATACGTCAACCTAGAATCAAAACAAGGCTCTTTCGCAGTAATAACATATTCATTGTTTCATTCAAAGTTGTTCCCCAACTACCGAATAGAACTTAATCTCTTCTTCAGAGGGTAGACATAATTTTATCTCTCGAACAATAACTTTACTTATCCTTGACACAAAGACGCATCACAAATCTCACTCATTATTCCAGGTTAAACTGGAGTGGTGTATCTCTCCCAAGAGCGAATATACCTTAGTTAAGTTGGTAGTATTGCATTGTTTCGAGACGTCACTTCAGCCGAAGACTTTGTGTAGCGGATTCGCGCGTCTTATAAATGTTATAAATCTCTTTCGGACGACTTCTGCGGGTTAACTTCCGGTTTGACAAACTCTGCACATCTCTGGATTTTCGAATACTTTATCCAATTTACCACAACTGTTGGCTCACTGCTGTACGATATCCCGGTTAGGGTTAGAAAGTGACAGGGATTTTAAGTTCAGGCCCGTTTTAAAACTTTCCCTACGAGAAAGCCTTTACCAACATAATTAGCAACTTTTAATTTTATTGTATAATTCGTATTTAAAGCACAATTAATTTTATGCAGATGGTATTTATTATGTAATAAAATTTAAATTTTTTATAATTTGAACCATTAGTCATACAGCGAGTTACATGTCATATACAGGGTGTCCCAGACTAATTTACCCACGCTATATCTCTTAAACGAATAGAGATTTTCGAATGGGACAAAAGTGATCTATTCTACTTGTAAAACACTTTAATATAGCGTAAAAAAATCATCCCCTAAATATTCATCCCTTAGTTACAACCCCTAACTTAATTTTTTTAATAGCACCCTGTATATTTTTTTATAGTTTTGGATGTGGTCTTCTATCGTCTATTCAACAGATTTATTAAAAATAAAATGGGTTTGTAAGGTATCAAGAAAATATCAGTTTATTTTTTATTTTTGTTAAATTAATCAAGATAGCCTTAAAAAATAGAATAGAAAAGAAATATGCATTATTGTCACTAAAATTAGATAAATCGTCAATATTAAAAAATAAAAGAATGAAAGTAAAACAAAAACAATTCATTGCAAACTTTAAATAAATTGCAAATTGAACAAGTCAAGTCAAGTCAAATTTATTGATCACATGCGACATTATACAAAGTACATGTATGAGACAAGTCAACAATACAGACATAAATCTTAAAATTATATAAATTAATTAAACACGATAAAACATACTCAAAAATTATTTTTAGAATATGGCTCTAGCTCACAAATGTATTGATGTACAGACCTCCGAAAGTTTGGCTGATGTAAATTCATTCGTATATCTATTGGTAATTTGTTAAAGAACTTATGGCTGCATAATGTGTGCTACCTTCCAACAAAACAGAACGATGTTGTGGAAGCATAAAGTGATTGTCTCTGAATCTTGTTGAATAAACATGGTTAAATTGAAATTTATTAAATTCATAAATTTTGCTATGCAAATACATTATACAACGAAAATATATACAGACCAGGAATTGTCAGAATATTGTTTTGTCTAAAGATGCCTCTACAAGAATCTCTAAATTTCATTTTATTCATTATCCTAATAGCTCTTTTCTGAAGTACAAATATCTGCTCTAATTGAGAGGTACAACCCCAGACTTCAATGCCATATTTAGCTATTGAGTAAAAATGGGCAAAGTACACTGTTTTTAATATTGATGTATGAAAGAAACGTGAAAGAATTCTTAATGCATAACATGCGCTACTTAATCTGGATTTCAAATTAGAAATGTGGTTTGACCATTTACAATTACTGTCTAGAAGTACCCCCAGCAACTTCGTGTAGTCTGTTTTATCTATTGCTGCTTCTATAGTGGCTTGATGGTTTAATAAATTATTTGACGTGAAAATCAATATAGGTACTTTGATTTTCTCTTCATTCAAAACTGATTTGTTGGATAAGAAATAACTTTTGATGGTGGATAGAGTCTGTGAAGTTTTATTTTGCAAATTTTGATCAGACGTTTGAACATACTACTCGTACAAATAAAATACAACCTTAAAAACAATAAAACTTAAAAGAACAATAAAAATAATGCAATAAAAATTACATAAAAAAAATAAATCCAAACACCAACTAACTAACATTATTTACATTAAAATGTTCGAATGTAACCCACCTGGACCCACGTTAAAAGGATGATACTTAAAATCTTTGAGAATTCTATGCACAGAACTTTTTGGAATGCCACATTCACTGGCGAGGATTCGCCACACACCTTGGATTAAAATTAACATATGCTAGTACATCAATAAGGTTTTGGTTACATCTTACTGTGCCTTCAATTGTACCTCTTTTATTATTAGGAAAATGTCCCTGTCTAAGTGAGCGTTCCAAATTCTTAAAGGTTTTTTTGCCTGGAATGTTTAATATTGTTCTGAAGCTATTTTCTTGTGGCATTTTAAATTAATTACTATTTAACTGGGAATAAGCCACAATTAAAGATAAAAATACGTTTATTGACGTTTCAATTTCCACTTCGGAAATCGTTCTCAAAATACAAACAGTAAATTAAACAAATTCAGACAATTCAGACATACATTATGCATTTTAAAGTAGATGACTTTAAATGATATTGCCAATATTGTTGAGTTGCGCTCCTGGGACGACTTTCGAGAAGATAGTTCATTCGATTACATGAAATCAACTTTAACTTGAGAATATCCGTCAGAAAAAATTATAGCATGTAATTCGTCTTTAAAAAGACAAACACATGACATGATGACAGTAAAATTCTCCTGTTAGTGATTCCATAGTAAATTATGAGGGAAAAACCAGGAAAAAAACCTCATAATACTATCCCGACATGGTAAGTATTTGTTGTACATTTAGTTTACCTTCAATAAACACCAAAATTCTGATTTTATATGTTTCGTTATTTAAAAAACATAAATGATGTATCCTCTATATGTTACTGACTTACTAATACTGGTATTTTCTCATAACTTCCTCTTTCAATATTGGTAACCAGATCCTACTACATTCTGCCGAGGAATTTGCGACACAATTGGCCTCATTTAGCATAATTAGAGCCGCTTCTTTGATTTTTCTTTTTTTTACCATCCGTTTCTTTTAGGACTACATTTGAATTATTCCATTGAACCCTATGTTCATTATCCCATGCGTGTTTACATATTTGAGATCTATCAAATTCTCTATTTTTAATATAAGATTGATGTTCACTTATTCTAACATTTAATGGTCTTGATGTTTCACCTAAATATAACTGATCGCATTCACAAGGTATTTTATAAATGCAATTCTTTGTCCTTGCTTGTTCATTGTTAGGTTTGGTTTTGGACAAAATAGATCTCATCGTGTTTGTTGTTTTGAATGTTGTTGAGATGTTGAATTTATTTCCTATCCTTTTAAGTTTTTCTGATAATCCTTTTATGTACGGTATTGTTATTTTCCTCGTATTATGTTTAAATTTGGAAACCTTTCTTGATATAATTGTCGGAAAATTCTTCTATTTTTTAGGCATTCTCCATAAATAAAAATCATATAAACGTACTCGTCGGGCGAAAATAAATATGCCATATTGAAGTGCTATAGATACGCAATTACAACAAATATAATTATTACTGGTCTAATACCAAACGTCAAAAATAATAATTGTTAATTTGACAGATCAAATCATGGCAACCTGAATTAAGGGTAATATCCATCGAGCAAAAAGATAAAAGAGGGAATGTAAAGGTAGTGGGAACAAAAATATTGTTAGACAGGAAGTGCTAACTTGAGAGGCCACTTTAAACAAGGAAAGACAGTCTCTTTCCTTGTTTGAAAAGTCAAATTTAGTTTGGTTGTGTTATTGTTTGTCCCAACTGTCACATGAAATTTTATTTATATTGATGTTTTTTACCAATTGTGTCACTTTTTAGACTATTATAGTTAATATTTAATTAAAACTTTCTCGTCTGAAAAATATTTTATAGCTATTGTTAATAAGTGTTGGAAAATTTAAATTTAGCGCCTTTGCATTTCCGGATATGTCCGCCATCAGAGGCCACTTTTTTGGTCGTCCTTTTCATAACGATTAGATTCCCTCTTTTATCTTTTTGCTCGATGATAATATCACAGAATAATAAACAATCAGAATGCCCACTCTCCATGGAAAATTAAGTACGCGCATCTCGTTCGCGCAGACGTTCCGCCATGTTTTAGAGGGAACCAGTGTTGTTTATGTGGTGTGCAAAGAAAAATTAATCCGGTTTAATTGACTTACGGCAATCATAGAACATACAATTATATTAACATTGTTAAGCCCTTTATATTACCTCTTACGAAATCCTTGAAATTGACCTACCTTCTCCCAGGCCTCAAAAATTAAGAAAGCATAAAACTCAAGATGCCATTACAAATGTTCTTAATAAAATTAAAGAAAAAAATCAAAACAGAAGACCTTCCTTTGCACTTTCTTTTCATGAAATATTTGCTTTTCTGGTAAAGTTCCTTCACTTAAAACACCCTGAACTTATTGTTAAAAACTGCTCAAATGAAAGCCTAGAAGTAAAAGAAATTTTAAAATTTATATATGATCAAATACAAAATAAAACTAAGCAATATCACGAGACTGAAAAAGAAATTGCTTCTAGGCAGTCTTTCTTCTGCTGATGAAACTGGTTATAAATCAAGTTTCAAGAAATAGTTAAAGTGGTCCATACACATTCGTATTACAGTGGAACTCAAACGGTTATCTGGGTACCTTCCCATATGGGAATAAGTGGCAACGAGGAAGTGGACTTCCTGTCAAGCAATTCAATGCTACCAAACTCAAAGGATATCCTAGGTCAAGTAGGCACCACACTCGTTTTACCAAGAAATAGAAAATACTAAGTCATCATCTAATTACCATCATCATATAATCTTAGTATTAATACCATATTAGGTGTCAAATTGATAATTTTAATACAATTTTAAGCTGGCCAATTGGTCTAAACAAAGGTCTTAATCTATACACACCACTTCGCAATACACACACAGTATACAAAAATGAAAGGATCGCGTGTGCCCTGAGTGACAATTTAAAAAATGTGCTGCCTTCAAAAACATATTTATTAAATTATCTCAAAATCACTGAGCTGTATCTTCTTCTTCTTCAGATGCAAATCCACTAATGGATGTTAGCGATCACATTTTCCATTAATTCTCTATTTCTTGCAATATGTATCAGAGATTGTATGTCGTTAATCCCTGTCCATTGCCTTATGTTTCGGAGCCAGGACATTTTCTTTCGTCCCATTCCTCTCTTGCCTTCAATTTTACCCTCGATTATAAGTTGGAGGAACTGGTATTTTTCATTTCGCATGATGTGACCTAGATACGCCGTTTCTTTTCTTGATGGTTTCGAAAAGTTGGCGTTCTTGGTTTATTCTTTTAAGGACATCTATATTTGTGATTTTCGCTGTCCATGGTATTTTTAGGATACGGCGATAAAGCCACATTTCGAAAGCTTCTAATCTGTTTATATCCCTCGTTTTGAGTGTCCAGCCCTCTACGCCATATAGCAGCACTGACCATTACGTAGCACTTAGTAAACCTTAGTCTCAGTTGAAGATCGAACTCTGAACAAGTCAGTACCTTCTTGAATTTTACGAAAGCTTGTCGACATTTTACTTCCCTGTCCGATGTCCAGTCTTCAAAAAGCCACGACCCCAGGTATTTAAATTTACTCACTCTTTCAATGGACTTAGTATTCAGTGTTATGGTGGAGTTTTCAAGTGCATCCAAGTTTCTGGAGATGATCATGAATTTGGTCTTTTTGGTATTAATCTCTAATCCCATTCGCTTACTGTATTCTCCGATTATAGTGACAAGTTGTTGAAGATCGACTATGTTGTCACAAATTAAGACACCATCATCAGCATATCGTATGTTGTTGATCAATACTCCATTCACTTTGATTCATATCTCTGCATCCTCCAAAGACTCTTGAAATATGGCTTCCGAATAAATGTTAAATAAAAGAGGGGAAAGCACACATTCCTGTCGAACGCCCCTTCTTATATGGTTTGGATATGAATGTCTATTTTTAACTGTGCCATTTTGATACCAGTACAAGTTTTCAATGCATCTTATGTCTTTTTGGTCTATATCAACTTTCTTGAGGATCTGCATTAACGTGTGGTGTTGTACACGATCGAAACGCTTTTTGGTAATCTAAAAAGCATAGGAACACATCCTTCCTCTGATCGTAACGATTTTGGACCAGCACCTGTGTTGCTACTATGGCTTCTCTTTTCCAAAACACATTGCTAATCAGTCTATCGTCATCATCCGTACCACGGAGTACTACTTTTGCTTCTCGTGTTCCTAAACCTTGCCTAAACCCGAACTGAGCTCTATACCAAATTGTAAAGCAATATATTAATAATATGTATTTTACTGTTTGTGCATGTCCCCCTGCTAATAACCCTTAGTGGTGGATGCGGATATATTTGTGTAAAAAAACTTTTGTGCATATTCTATCTCTTCTTCTTCTTCAGCCTGTTTGCATCCACTCCTGGACAAAGGCCTCCCCATGAGTTCTCCACTCTTCCCTGTTTTGTGCTATTTGCACGAAATATTCTATGCAATATATGAATATTCTATACCATAATAGAATTATCGAGAAATGCCGTAAATAGCTCACATTCTATATCTGCCTTGGTAGGTATTGAGTGGTAAAACATAGCACATTGACAGAGTGATAGAAGTCAGTGAAGAAAACGGACTGTCCCTAAACACAAAAAAGACACCATTTATGGTAATTACAAAAGCCCAACAGCGCCAAGAAAGCATAACAACACATGGAGAACAAATTAAAAAAGTTGAAAAATATAAATATCTAGGTACAATAGTTAATGAAAATAATGATTACACAGAAGAGATTAAGGCAAGAATAGGACAGGCAAGAAATTCTTTCAACAAACTGAAAAAAGTACTCTGCACACTACGTGTTCTCTGTATTATTTTATGGCTGGAGGCTTGGACTTTCAAGAAAGATGTTTCGGACAATTGGAAGTCTTCGAGTTATGGGCCTACAGAAGGATATTAAGAATAAGTTGGGTAGATAGAGTCACGAATGTCGAGGTGTTGAAAGATGTAGATGGGAAAAGATAAAGAGGTCTTAAATACAGTTAAATCTAAAACTGCAATATCTGGGACATGTTGTGACGGGCGAGCGGTATAACTTATTGCAATTAATTATGCAAGGAAGAATACAGTGTAGAAGGAGTTGCGGAAGAAGACGAATCTCCTGGTTGAATAATTTGACAGCTTGGTTTAACTGCTTTAACTGCACTTCTGCTGACCCCTTTAGAGCAGCGGACGTCGAAGGTGACGAATTGCCATGATGGTTGCCAACCTTCTTAAGGAGATGGCACGTGAAGAAGAAGAAGGTATTGATGCCTAGACTGTATAAATCTATACTATATACTGTACTGACTAGTTTCCGTCATCTGTATAGTTTTCTAGCGTTACTTTTTAATATCATTTTATTTTAATTATGTCGAATTTAATGAATTATTTTTACTTTCGTTTTTTTTTAAATTTTTTAGACGAAAAGTAAACATTGTAACATTTTGTAAAAAATTGTAAATTTTTTATCCTTAGTTTAGTAATTTATTCCCAAAGATTTATTTACAATTTGTAAATAATTGTTAACATAGATATACAGATGATGTAATGGAAACAGCAAGCACGTCGTTATCTATAAAGAACCCCTCATTTTTGAAACATACGATTCGACAATATAAAACACTAGACGATCTCACCGTGACAAGATTTGAATTGCCAGTGAGTATTGATTTAAAATTGCGGTCCCTTTCCCATTCGTATTCGTCTCCGCTACCCTCTTTTTTAGTGACGCTTCTCCCTCAGGAGCTCCCTGATTGCACCTGTCCATATATCTCCCCATTTATAACGTAGCCCCGACACCGACGGACATTGGCGACGTTGCCCTTTTTCGCTGAAACGACACAAACTGTCTTTTAAACGGGAAATCGAATGCCGATAATGTCACGTTACCTTCAGATTTATTCAACCCTTTTGGAAGTTATTGAAAAAAGAAAAGAGTTGCTGAAACTCTGTGGTTGCGATAATTATCGAATTTTTAATTAAAAACGTGTCATCCTATATTTTTTAACCAATTGACAGGACAGAAAATACTGTGATGTTAAATTTGTGAAATATAGAGACAGTATATGGATTTGTCTATTTTATTTTTTATTATAAAACAGAGTTTAAAACTTAATTGATATACAGTAAAACTTCTGTTAACGGACACCTCTTCACAACGGAAACCTCTGCTAAACGGACAGTTTTTAGGTCATCGAACATTTCATATGTGGGTAAATAGGAGACACCTCCTAAGAACAGATTTTCGTCACAACTACTCCTGAGGAAATTTTCCTTCAGTTTTTCTACAGAGTCTGACTAGAGTCAGGTAAATGCGATTTACATATACATATCCATCCTTTGTACACATCCAATTTTCTAATTTCGATATTCTGATCTAAGGGTAACAATGTCTTCGACTAAAAGAAAGTTTTTTAATTTAGAAAAAAAATAGCAGTGTAAGAAGCATCTGAAAATAATAATTATAACGTTCGAGTTTTGGCCGAAAAGTTTCGTATAGGGAAAACTTACTTACTTACTCACTTACTTACTAGCCAACGCCCACCCTTGGCATGTTAGCCATTTGGTGGCGCGCTGACCAGTATAGACGAGCCGTTTCTCGTAGGCGATCTTCATCCTCCTCGGGTGGGTCTGTTTTCAGGGCTGGGCACTCTGGAAGGTGAGCAGCATCCATCTGGGGCTGATCACATAGTGGACAGTTGTCATTTTCGCGGACGCCGATGCGATGTAGATGGGAGGCCAGGTAGTCATGCCCCGTAGTTGTTCTGAACACGGCTACACTAATGGGTCTCGGCAAGTTGCGAGGGATTGGTGACTCTATTAGGTGGGCCCAAGATTTTCCAGCTCCGGCTTGTATTTGCTGCTCTTTTATCTTCGCTTTGATTCCTCTTCTAATGGTGGACTTTGCTGATGTGTACGATTGAAGCTAGGGGCTGTGGAAGAGTAGTGCCTTCTTTTGCAAGTTCATCCGCCGCTTCATTTCCTTCAACACCGACATGACTAGGGATCCATTGTAGAGTAATCAGCCACCCTTTTTCCATCAAGTTCGATAGTTGGACGCGGCAAGATATTGTTTTGGCACAGTCGGTGTATCGATTTGTCGACAGGGCGAGGATTGCGGCTCGGCAGTCGATGAAGAAGGCAACTTTTTGGGGGTGTTGGAAATTCTCAAGATTTTTTGCAGCTTCGTGTATAGCAGCAATTTCGCCGTCGTAGTTGGTGAAGGGGCACCCACAGCTATAGAGCCTTTGAAGAACGTTGAGACATATCCTGCTCCTGTTCTTCCCGAGTCCGGCATCGAGGATCCATCGCAGTAGATGTGAAGCCACTCATGTGCTGGGTACTTGGTGTGTATCGTCTCTAGGGCGGCTTTCCTTAGGGCAATGTCTGACGATAAGTGCTTCGGGTCGTTATGGTTTTCAAGCAGTAATTCTGAGTTTGGTAGACAGCGGGCCAGTGTGGTTTGCGCTGGGAAGGGGGCGGCTTCCGACAGGACAATGTGGTATTTTTCCATGATTTGGTTTGCTACTCTAAGCGGAGTGGTTTGTGTTTTAAGACGTGAGGCTGCTTGTCTATATTCGTCCCATTTTTGTGGAAGTATTCGTCTTTGCCTTTCCCAGAAGGTTAACGCGTGTTGCTCTCTGCGGCATTGTATTGGTTCAATACCGGTCTGGGCTTCCATTGATGTAATCGGTGTTGATTTTGGAGCACCGGTGATGACGCGAAGGGCAGTGTTCTGGGCGACTTCAAGCTTGGAGGTGGTGTTTGTACTCGCAGTTATTGTAGCTTCACTTCCCATATTCTAATATCGGCCGGACATAGGTTTTGTATGTTGCTACCAGGACATCTTGCGTGGCGCCCCACTTTGTTGCTGTGAGACGTTTGAGCAGTCCGACATCTCTTTGTGGCTTTCTCTGCAATGTCGTCGATTTGAGGTCTAGGGTATCTAGGGGTCTAGAGTCGTCAGTTGAGGTATAGGGAAAACTCAATAGTGACATTTTGAAGAAAAAGGCCGATTTAAAAAGTATAGTGAAAGTGGAAATGTTCAACAAAAAAAAAAGAGGATTAAAACTGAAGGTGTTATCATCGATACTATAGTGTACGATTGGTTTTGAAAAATGAGAAGTAAGAAAATTCCATTATCTGGACCGATAATAATAATAGAAAGAGCTTTAGAGGCGACGAAAGAACTCAATTTGAATTTTAAAGCATTACATGGTTGGTTTGAAGACATAACATTAAATTTAGAGCAATTTCTGGAGAAGCTGCAAATTTTGACCGTGATGACATTCCAAAATGGGCAAAGAAAACTGCCAAATTTATTCAGTAGTGATTTACTTGAAGATATTTATAATGCTGACGAGACTGGTCTGAATTATCGAGCCTTACCAAGTCAAACTTTTACATTTCGCAATGAAAAGTGCACTGGGGAAACTCTGCTCTGCTAAGGAAAGACTGACCGTGTCATTTTGTACAAATTTAAAAGGGAAAAAAGAAAAAACCTTTGGTTATTGGTAAAAGTAAAAATCCTCGATGTTTTAAAAATGTATATGTTAGTTAACTCCAAGTCGAGTGGTACTACAACAAGAAGGCCTGAACATTGTCTACTGGAACCCTGTAAAGAAATAATAAAGACTTCCGCAAGAAAAAAAGAAGAATGAATGAATGACGAGATACTTAATATGATGGAACAACGGAGACAATTTAAAAAAGACAACAACAAATACAGAGATATTACCACGAGATCAGGAAGATGATAAAGCAGCAAAAGAAAAATACTTTGAAGAAAAATGCAAAGAGATCGAAGACCTTCAGAATAAATATGATCTGTTTAAACTACACAAGAAAGTTAAAGAACTGGCAGGACTAAGAAAACAAAATCCTTTTGGTGCAATTCTGGATAGACACGGGACTACGATAACACAGACGGACGAGAAAGTACAAAGATGAGCAGAATATATCTACGAACTGTTCTATGATGAAAGAGGAGATCTGGGGCACATAGAACGTCAGAAGAAATAGGTCCAATATATTACAAAAGAAAAAATATTACACGCATTAAAAACAATGAAGAGTGGGAAAAGCCCTGAACCTGACATGCTTCCTATAGAAATCCTAAAAATTCTTGATGAGAAGCATTTTGATAGTTTGGTGACTCTCCTAAAAAAAGACCAATATGGCCTCCATTCCAATAACCTCTTTGGCCATCGCCCATCTGTCATTCTGGCTATGGTATCCTGCCCATCTCCATTTTAGTCTGGCTATCTTCTCGATGATGTCAGTCACTCCGGTCGGTCTCTGATGTCTTCGTTGGTTATTCTGTCTCGCAGAGTTATTCCTAACATGAATCGCTCCATTCTTCTCTGCGTGACTCTCAGTTTGTTAGCTGCTGCTTTTGTTAAGGTAAGTTTTTCTGCTCCATACGTCAAGACTGGGAGGACGCACTGATCATATACCTTTCTCTTTAGGCATGTGGGCAGCTCACTTTTAAAAGTTTCTCTCAGTTTTCCAAATGCTGCCACCCAAGGCCGATTCTTCTCTTCGTTCATGAGTCTGGTTATCCCTGCCAATCATAATTTCATGTCTCAAGTAAAAAAAGTAAACAACAAATATAAAACCGTCTATATATGTAAATAATACCAAACATTGAGCAGTTTGATAAAATCGTCTACCTTGGACAGCAATTAAATTGTAATGCAGAAAATCACGGCGAAATTAGATCCAGAATAGAGCAGGCTAGAGCTGCTTTTAGAAGGATGTCCAAGGTGTTATGTAACAGAGACCTAAAATTGGCATTAAGGATCCGCCTACTTCGCTGCTACGTGTTCTCGGTCTTCCTTTATGCTGTCGAGTCCTGGACTGTGAATAAAATCGATCTAAATCGCCTTGAGGCTTTCGAAATGTGGTGCTATAGAAGAATTTTAAAAGTTTCCTGGGTGGAGAAGATTCGTAACTCCACATTACTAGAACGTCTCAGCAAGACTACTGAGATCATAAAAAGCATCAAGCAGAGAAAGCTGGAATATTTCGGACAATGTAATGAGAGGTCCCAAATATAGATTGCTACAAAATATCATGCAAGGAAAAATAGCAAGCAAACGCAGTCCAGGACGAAGAAGAACGTCATGGTTGAAGAACTTGCGAGATTGGTGTGGTGTAGATACAAGCATGCTATTTAGGGTGGCAGTGGATAAAATTAAAATAGCTATGATGGTAACCAACGTTCTGAAAGGACATGGTACATGAAGAAGAAGAAGTAAAAAAAAACCTGGGACATTTTTAAAAGAATATTAAACAAAAAATTATAATTTATATAGAAAACAAATAAATGCATATAGTAAACCAAATACGAATAACTGCCGAAAGTATCGGTTGACCACGTAAAATTTTAATTCTTCAAAATTGTATTAATCATAAAACTGTTAATAATCGTAGTGGCAATACAGCGGCTTCATTAATGAAAACGTTTAAATCTACCATCAACGTGGATGTTATTTTCAATTTACAATTTTAGCAGAAAACAGACGGTTTTGGAATACATCCGGTCCGGTATTATTCGCATGCGTTGTTGAAAAACGTTTTTAATCGCATTATGGAATTTATTTCATAATTCCACTACATATGCAATATTATACCGTAAATACGTATTAACAATTTGTATACAGAAATAAACCAATTTCTGTAAAGATATTGTTTTCGCATTTGGACATGTTTCTATTGTTTTAGGATTAAGGTGTACTGAATGGAAAATCTGATGTATACAATAATTTTGTTAAAACTGTATAAAACAAAATATAAAACACGTTTTTTTAATTTCACCAGAATATCGTCAAATTGACGTATTTCGCTGCAACAAGACCTTTATCAGAAGAGATCAAACTAAATATTTATGTAAAAATTTGGATAATTTCCTAATAGACCAACGACCAAATAAAAAGCCTTTTCATGACATTCTTTGATACAGGTATCTTACAACTATTTTTGATCAATTTGGTGATAACCATATGGAATAGACAAAATATGCAAAATATTGAACTTATCTAGAAGTAGATTATCATTCTATTGGCTATACAAATTGCAAATTTGAAAACTTTTTATCCCAGAGAGATTTTATCTAAAACGTTATACAGGGTGTTTCAAAAAAGGTAACCCCGTCTCTAGGGTAGATAAAAACTGAAAAATAATTGGGGTTTATTTAGTAAAAAATTTTTGTAACGCCATCCGTTTTCAAGATACAGGGCGTTGAAGAAAAAAAAATTTACGCATTTTTTACGATTTTGCCGAAACAACTAGCAACATTGTAATGAAATTTTATACGAATATGAGGAGCTTTTTTTACAAAACTGCATAAATCCATTTCCGGCTAAAATACATTTTTTGTTGAATTTCGAGGATTTGGTCTGCCTTAGATCTTGGTGTATAAGTCTCAATGTGTCAAAAGGCAATATTTTCCCATTTCAACATGAGCCTACAATCACGTTTCTTCCACAAAACTTAATTTATCCACTCAAAAACCTTTACTCCATGTTCAGTCTTTTATTTATACAAAACTTAACATCTCCTTCTTTAGCTAACCATTAAAAATTAGTTTTTATTTTACAAAACTGCACAAATCCTCCGACCTCAGAGTCAGATGTTGTTTCGTGAAACAAAATACAATATTCGTTAGTTCTAAATTGCTCACGGTCGTACTGACAGTGTGTAGCGTACATCGAGCAAAAAGACAATAGAGGAAATGTAAAGGTAGTGGGGGCAAACATATTGTTAGACGGAAGTGCGATCTTTATGAGGCCACATAAACAAGGAAAGAGAGTCTCTCCCTTGTTTGACATCAAATTTTAGTTGGTTATGTTATTGTTTGTCCCAAATGTCACATGAAATCTTATTTATATTGAAGTTTTTAACAATTGTGTCGCATTTTAGACTCTTATCATTAATAATTAATTAAAACTTCTCGTCAAGACACATTCTGCGAAATAATTATATAGCTACTGTTGATAAGTGTCGAAAAATTAAATTTGGCGCATTCGCATTTCCGGAATATGTCCGCATCAGAGGCCACTTTTTTGGTCTCCTTTTCATAAGGATTAGATTCCCTCTTTTGTCTTATTGCTCGATGGTAGCGTAACCACACTGTATGAGATTATCAGTACTTTTTCCGTTCGATGAGAGTGCATGTTGTGAATTGTTGTATGTCGATGTTGTTTCTGTGTTTTGCGTGTTATTTTGAGATGGATGCCGTTGCTAATTTATCGGTGGGATCTAAAAAAAGACGATCCATCAAAACAAGTGAGAGAGGGCGTTCAAAAATTATGAAGTACAACGATAGTGATCCTCATTTAGTGTTTCTAAAACAGAAGACCAGACCATGTGCCCATAATTCGAAAAATCTTCGTTGTGCTACGGTATCCTACGATGATATAAAAATTAATCGAAAAGCAGTCTACATGGCAGAGGGAAGGAGAAACAAGATCTTGTTTTGATTAAATATATCTCTGCTTTCGAGCCCCAAAGAAGAAGGGGAAGTGGTGCCCTCGTCTTTGTAACTCGCACAAGAACGGTTTTCTGTGAAATTTTTTTTCAATAGTCAAAAAGAGAAACGCATGATTTCCTGTCTGTAAAAAGTTTTTTGCTTTCTCAATGGGTGTACCTGCCTCTCGACTACTGCGAATTGGAAAGGTCGTCAATCAAGGTCTGCTGCCCAAAGAAAATAGAGGTGGTTATCGACGAGAATCTTTTTTCAGAGCCAAAAGGAAGCAGTCCGTCAATTTCTTGGTAAACTAAAATTGTGTCGAATCTCATTATGGAAAGGAAAAAGTAAGAGAGTTTACCTTCAGCAGAGTTAAGTGTAAATAAGTTATATAAAATGTTTAAGGATGCTTACACTGCCGATTTGCACGTGAGCTATTCATGTTTTCACCGTATTTTTGTAACCGATTTTAACATTGGATTTTCCTCTCCAGCTACAGACGCATGCGCTACGTGCACTCGTCTTAAATATCTTATTCAACAAAACGCTCGCGGCTCAGTTGAAAGAATTAATCCAATGACCGAACTTCGTATTCACAAGCTGAGAGCGGATGCGTTTTACAAACTAATGAAGGAAGTTCCCAATGATACTTATAGTTTTGTTTTTGATTTGCAACAAGTGCATCCACTCCCTAAAACTCCAGTCGGCGATGCCTTTTATTGCCGACAAATTGCATTCTATGCATTTTGCTGTGTACCTATTGACTCAAAGGCACCAACATTTTATACGTGGAATGAAACGCAGGGAAGAAGAGGAGCAAATGAAATCGGATCTGCACTCATCCATCACTTAAGACGCCAAGATCTTTCGTCTTTTTCCGCAGTATCGTTGTTTTGTGATGGTTGCGCTGGCCAAAATAAAAATGCTCATATTGTTCATGTTTTGTGCCATTGGCTTAAAAATGAGGCTCCAGAGAATGTACAGAAAATTCAAGTAACCTTTCCGACTCGTGGCCACAGTTTTCTTCCAGCTGATCGAGCTTTTGGCCGTGTGGAGAAGCGCTTGAAAAAAACTGATACAATCATCTCGAGCGAAGAGTATGCTTCTATTTACGAGGAGTTTGGCTCTGTACAGAAACTGGGACAAGACTGGGTGATATACGATATCAAAAGTCTTGAAATGATTTATCAAAAAATAAAAGGAATCAGCCAAACCAAACGCCTCATTGTTAAGAAAATCAAAACAAGGGACAGCATACTTTCAACCAAAATAAAATGCTGCGCCAACTACAGGTTCGATAGTGGAACAGAAACTTTTAGAAGCATTGTAAAAAAAATAAAAATGATTTTCTTCAGGCTCTTCCCCAAATCCCACTATCTCATTCCGTGACTGAAGAGAAAAAAAAAGACGTCCTTCATTTATTGCAAACCCACTTTGGACAAAATTGGAAAGAGATCCCTGATCTTCATTGGTACATTAATGCTCTTCAACACAAAGTTACTTGTAATCCAGATCCAGAAACCCACAACTACCATGATGGCGAGTGTGATTGCTTGGAGGATGAGCCAAAAAATGTTCACATCTAAATTTTTGATACTCCTCATATTTTGTTTTTTTTTATTCTAGTATGTACCGTTTTAATATTTTTTATTTCAAAGATATTGTTAATTTGATAAAAGTTAATATCTCTCATCTTTTTTACAAAACGCGATATCTCCAACACAGGTATGGCGATATTTTGTTAATGCAAATAAATTTTAAAAAGTGGATTTATGCAGTTTTGTAAAAAAGCTCCTCATAGTTTTTAGAAGCTGATACATCCCATGAATTTGTTTTTATTATCTGATTCTCATAGATGGCCCTAGTTACACGGATCGTACTAAGTATTATTCAATATAACTTTTTAAAAGTAATTAATAATCAAAATTGTCAAGTAAACTTAAACATCATTCCATTTACACGAAAAAGGTACTCTTGGTAAAACTCGATACTGTGTTACCGTTTTCGGAATATTTTGATTTGAAAATTATGAAGTAATAATTGATGCCGTAGTAATGATAAAGTTCTAATAGGTATACCTCTATTTTCTCCAAGTGTGCCTTGGAAAATCTGACATTTATTGATTGTTATGACGATAAATCAACAATAATTAGAGTTTTGAAACCTTGTTAGTGAAAAAGGTACATTAAAAAAAGATGCATCTGACTGCACAATGCCTAATAGTGGAGTGTGTTGTGTAATGATTGGCCTTCAAAATATGTATCATTTAAGGCAAATTGTCTTGCTACAATTTGAATATTCAAATTACCGATACCAATGACGGTATTATGAGCGTATGGCATAAGGGCAAATCAGGGGAAGGGAGGGAGTCAGATTTCTTTCTGGATATTGGTTTTCTTGTACATTTACATAGTATCTTTCAGCCATATTTGAGATCTGAGATTTTCTATAGCATACCCGAGACTTCATAGTTATAGAAAAGAGATCTAATGTAGCAAAATGCAAACTGTTAAAGATCTGGAAACGTAATTCGATCAGCCATACCATCAAGACCATTTCGAGTGCTAAGCATGGATAGATTTTTTAACTCGACGAAGCATGTGCAATGTGTATCAAACTAAAGTTTTAATAATATGCAAATGTGTCGTATTTCAAGATTGATAAAAACTTACCTGGCTACGTACTTACTAAGAAAAACTTCAGCGAACTGTAGGGGTTTTAACAAAAAATGCTATGTCCTCAAGAAAAATGATCTAATGAATACATAGCTTCCATGGAGCTTACTCCTCTACCAACAAAGGTTTTACTAGCAGAAGACAAAACATTAGGAAGCATGTTAGGTTTCTTGATGAAGAAAACAGAGTCTTCTACTATTCAATACTTTGTGATGGCACTTTAGATCTTTGGAAAGTAAAATATACCAATGGACTTAGATCTCTTAGAAGTGAAACCTATTAATGGATTTAGATCTGTTTGAAAAAGTATATGGTTAACATGCGTTTTCTCAGTTTCGTTTTTGTAAAACTGTGCAAAAATTACAAAATCATCTATTACATTAACTTGTTTGATTAAAACACTTTTTGTACTTAAAATTGTAGCGTGGTGAAAAACTGTACAGTTTTTCTTTTCCAACAATTTAACTTTTGGCACTTACATCTATTAGCTTTTCAGGTCTTCATTTGTAAAAATGGGAAAGTATGTAAAACGTGGATTTGAATGGTATTATCTTCACGGCGGTTAAGAAGTGAGTGTTATTTTTTCTTATATGTATAAAAAGATCTTTGAAACTATTTTGAAATATCCTTAATAAACACCAAGAAGATCGTGGAGACCAGAAGTAAACAGTGTAATGGTTCAACAGGAACTCTGGAAGGCCGCAAGCGTTGAAAGCTAGAAGCGGGAAACGGCAACAGCTATATTATAATGTGCCCAAGCAATTAATTAATTAATTTAATTAAAATTATTTAAATGATATGATTATGATTCTATCACACTTTTTTAATTCTCTTATCTCAGGTTATATTCGTGCTTCAATATCTATGCTTTACATGTGAAAGGTAAGGTACAAAGAATACCGGAATAATAAAAAAATACTATGATATAACTTATATATTGAAATAAAAATAATGAAATAAAATTCACACTCAAATGTTTTCAATAAACAATATCTCATATAATGATTCTCAAAATTTTGTTGTACGTACGTGAACCTTCAAAATTAATGGTACAAACAATATTAGTTAAAATCTCAAAATCCCAATTATTATTCTAAATCTCCTAATCAAAATATTTATATCTTTTCTAAAGTAATTGTAAAAATTGTGTTATCAATAAAAGAAAAACTGCAGAAAAACAAAACTATCTCTCTCTGATGATGAGTGGTCCAAATCCTTGTTCCTGTAGCCTATACTATCTATTCTTAGCAGCTTCCTAGGTAATCAGCAATCTTTACAACAAATTGTTGCAAGTTTATCGTCCTTAATGATCTCCTTCAAATGCACGAATCGTTCAAATTATGCTAGCCTCTTCTCCTCTCGATAAACTGAATATCTCGTTGGCCTGAGTGAAAAATGACTCTTGGAATATCTTCTCTTTACGATAAACTGAATCTCTCGTTGGCCTGAACAGTGACTCTTGGAATATAAGTAGAAAAATATGACTTACAATCTTTTACTGGATCAGCTTCTGTCAGATACACTAACTACACGAAAACTCACAAACTTTCATGCTACTGCTTCCTACCTCTGGGAAACTACCCGAGAACAACGGGCCGTTCGCCTTGCACCCTTGGAAACCAACTGACTATATTTTTTTTCTTCAAAACTAACTAAAGTCTCATTCTCAAACCAACCATCCCACCTTTTTCAGTCTCATCCAATCAAAACGCGTCATACATCTCCCATTTCTTCATTTCGATAAGACAAACAAATTTTTACCTACAATTATAAAATTTCCGAACATTATTTACAAACTAATCTTTTTCTACCAATTCTTATGAACTAACAAAAACATATCTTTCTAAAAATCTATTCTATTGTCCTAATTACTGCATAAATTTAGTTGGAAAACCCGCTTCCATTGTCTAGGATTTCACTTAAGCTTATTCACGTCACTCAAATATATTTTAACAAAGAAAATAATTTATGCATATCTTACGTTTTGTTCAATAAGGTAATCCAAAGATAAAGGACTTTCATTCTTCGAAATGTTTGTAGTTTATTATTCGACTTATCTGAATTATTTTAATTTTTTGAACTTTGACACTATTTTAAGCAAACCAATATTTTTCTCGATTGTGTATATCATAAACAATATGTATCTACATAATTTCCCTATATAATTGAGTTTCATGTATTTTAGTTACACTAACATTATTTCTTTATATCACACGCTCCGAATTATTCAAGCCATATCGTTCTTAGCATCTTATTCGACATGCACAAAATACACCGAAAAAAATCTTGTTATTTCCTACCTCGCTTATTTACGTAAGTCGTATTGGATATTCCGTAGACCCTAAATATTTATTTTGAATTCCAGACACAAGTCGTTAGTTTACATATGTTGGACGTGATTCGGGAAGTAAGTTTGTTGGTTTGTATCTGCGTGTATTTTATACGAAAACCGCACACGAAGTCGTATTAATACCACTTTATATTTTATAGGAGTTAAACGAAGTAAATAAAAGATTAGTTAATGAGAAGAAAATTCGACGTAAGTGGGTCAGCAGATCAAAGATAAACGCCTAGTCGATCTGCTAATAAATATGCAGATAACGTTTTACGAGGAATCGAAGATGAGACCATGGCTAAAAGTAACAATCACGAAATAAATCCGTTATTAAAGAAATCATGAAAAAACTGGTCTGTGCGAAATAAGGTTTTTTTCGTAACACTGAACCGACCCGGAAACGACAGTTAGTGTTTTGAGTAGAATGGACATCTGTAACAAAAACCTGTATGTTTCCTGCAGTCAATTTTTTGGACCTAATTAGTTATTAACAAGTTAAGGCCAAAAAAAAATTCTGTTAATTTTCACTGTTTTCGTATATCAGCACATATGAAGCATTTGAATCAAATTTAAGAGTAATAGTCTTATAAGTCATGTATAAAACCTTTAAAATAGCGTTTTTAAATGTTTTATCCTTTATTTGTTACTTAGAAAGTAGCTAAATAAATCAGCAACTACACAAAACTACGCGTAAAACCTTCCTATTACGTCGAATATTGGGTCTTGTAGTGATTTAAATAGGACTATAATTTCAAAGCGATTGGCCAAATAGTTTAAAAGTTATTTTATTTGTTGAATAGGATTTAAATTTTTGTTAAATAGAATAGACATTAAGGCGGTGGTAAATGTCTATCAACTTTATTTTTCGCAGATGATCAGGTAGTCGGTAGCGAATGAATGAGGAAAGACAGGAAAACTAAAGAAAGAATATGAAAAATGGGCCTTAATATGAGTATGTCAAAGACAGAGTATCTTAAAATAGGAGATGACGAAGGAGATTCCAGAGTTAGAAATTAGAAACACAAAAACATGTAATGAATATAAATATCTCGGATCTAATATCTAAAGAAGCATACCAAAGAGACATCGAAAACAGAACGCGCGGACAAAAAACGTTAACATTCTAAACTCTACTATGGTCTAAAGATATTGGACAAGAAATAAAATTAACAATCTATCGAACCTTGGTAGAGCCTATTAGGACTTTATGGGGCAGAAGTTTGGTCGATCACGAAAAGATAGAAAGGATAGAAGTAGTAGAAATGGATTTTTAAGAGGGCGTGTGTATATCAAAAAATATCTACTCAGGATGGAGATTTGGAAGATGACTGTATATTCAAAGTAGACAGAAAAGAGGCAACTAGTGTGATATGGTCACGTGAAGCGAAGGAATGAAGATAGATGGCTAAAAGAAAACTTTAAATTACATACCACAACAAATAAGAAGAAGGGGAAGGCCTTCAGTTGCCTGGGAGAACATGTACGATATATATGGTTATGGTATTCACAATTAAAGAGTAAAATATTAAATGTACGATGAAATCAATATTTCAGAGATTATAGAAAGTAAAAATACTCCGAACTGCCTGGAATTAACCAAAGTAATCTTAGTCATAAATAATCTTTTGTTATAAATATAACAAGTGGATAGTGCGGGTACAATGAATAGAAGTTAACGATGGTTTTTTCCCAAAAGCCATAAAGTGTTCCGTAATCAAGGTTTGCGCCATTGAGACAGGAAATAAAAATAGTTAATAAGTTAATGGATTTTCGGAATCTGTAAATACCCAGTAGAAATTAAGTGTCTTTGTAGAAATAATTATGAATTAGGAAAGTTTGTAGGTATTTCTGATTTTATGTGGGGAGTGGTATGCAAATTTCTGATTGGCCGAGAATTTGGAAAGTGGTGAGATGGGTGTGTATAATGAGAGGTGGGATGGATGGATGAGATGAGATAGGGGTAAGTTCGAGTTTCTAAAGTGAATGGTTGGTTTTCGAGGTGGTCTCCAGGGGTAGTAAGTGATAAAGAATAAGTTGTGAGTTGGTGAAGTAAGTGTGTCCGACGGTAGCTGATCTGGTACAAATTTGTAAGTAAACTTTTCCTACTTGTATTCTACGTATCGCTGTTTATTTTGGAACGAGAGATTAATTTGGTGAGAGGACAAGAGGCTTGCATCATTGAGAGAGGTACGTGCATTCGAAGGAGGGCATTGAAGACACTAAATTGCAATATCTTGTTTAATATTTGCTTGTTAATATTTTAATATGTTTAATATTGTCGTCTGCGTAACATAATATTTGGATTTCTTTGTTCACCATTCTGTAACCATGACCTTTATGTACTGCTTGTATTATTTCGTCCATTATTATATTAAAGAGAAGTGGGCCTTAACGATTCACCCTGTCTGACTCCGCTTTGTATTAGTATACACTGTGTTAGTTTTCCATTTACTATTAAAATACAATTATGTTAAATTCAGGATGGTTTAAAAACAAAAAACTTTTATTGCGATACGTTTTAGAGAATAATTACTATAATAATAACTGCGTTGGTGACTTCAGATATGCTTCTCGGTAACGGACCTGGTAACAGTTTACGACAGTTGTAAATGCTCTTTCTTATGCTTAGCAACAGCAGTTTTTCTAATTTTGGCAGGCTTTTCTTATATGTCCTCTTCGGCTTTTCTTTTACATGCATTGGTTACCATCTTTATTTCAAGTTTTTTGCTTCAGCTTCATGATAATGTACCAAGTTACTTCTTGTTATGGTGCGTTCGTCACAGCCTATGTGTAAATACTTTTTCTGAATACCTACCGTTTCTTTGGATGAAGCGCCAAAATATCTTGCCGGTTTTTAACACTTTGTTTGGCAAGGGTGATGCTTCCACTTCATCCGGGAACTTTTTATCAAAGTTCGCCCGCCGAAAGATGGGGAGAAGAAAAATAAGCACTGCAGTTTGGATATAATTAAGATTATATTTTTGTATTTGTGCAGTATTTGTTTCACTTTGTTAGTTCAACTCAAATTAAAAATTAAACCTAGTTGGTCTTTATCTTAATAATGATAAAAAGGAAACAACCGATTGGTTCAGGCATATTAAAAAAACTGCACAAATAATATTTAATAGATTTTGGCTGTACCATCTTTTAAGTTTGTTGTTCATTACAAAAGCGAAAATATGATGACTAGTTGTAAAAAGAAGTAATGGAAGAAATGAAAAATGTATTCCCGGCAAAAACTCGAGTGTTAAGTAAATGGCATATCCACTCGGTAAAATTTATCGACCCTTTTAAAAGTAAAGCGAATCTTGTGAAACATTAGAAAGCATTTTTAAGTTTTCAACAAAACCTCAACATTCATTAAAAAGGGGTACAAAGAATGCGCATTATAAATGACTAGGACAGGTTGTTCTAAAAAGTTTTCAATATAAAAGTGGAACATTATAAAGTTCTAATTCTTTTAACCTGAAGCTAAGATATTATTGATGGATTTCGGAGCTCAAGGAAACTTTTTATTTTATGCATTAAGCAGGTTTTTTAGTGGAATAAAAGTTTGAATGTAAGAACTCTACTAAAGAATCACTGTATTTGCCTATTACTAATTAGAGACTACTAATTTAAAGCACTAATAAATAAATTATTTCAAAGCACCTGTTGGGGTAAATCGCTTGTTTGATAACTCTCTTGCGTAAAATTGATACACTAGTTTCTACTTTATTTTACTGTGAAACAAACTTACAAACAACTTATTACAAAAATTATTTTTTACTCTCTAATAATGTCTTCTTAGCTATCTTCATTTCTTCTCTTTTTTTTTCTGCTGTCACTTCTCAACTAATGGTGTGGACAACTGCACCCACTCTCACCGCAACTGCACTCATGTTTTATTTCTCCGCAACAGCAGCGCCTATTGATAAGCACTTTTTTTAGATTTAGGTTAAACAATTTCTTAATTTATACAAATGTTTTAATTTAATGTCTTGATGGGTCCCTAGACGAGAAGCGAGTAACCATGTTTGTTCCATGGATAACCAAATAACCAATAATAATATATTGTGATAATTATTTTCTTTTCTCTCCTTCTTCCTTTGGGAAGAACTTAAAAAAGTTGTGACTGGCTGAATGGCAAATGCCTATGCCAAAAAAAAATTATTTTAAAAATTACTAATTTATTTGTACTATAATCTTGAATCAATAATTAGCTCGATGGGTTTAATTAAAATTCGAATAAAATTAATAAAATTTAGTTTTTTAATTATACCGGAACAAAATTTTATCAACTAACGTTTCAAATTATTTTAAGAATTGTAAGAATGTCCTTAAATTACATATTAGGACAGTCTATCAAGAAGTGAAGAAGAAGAAGAAGAAGAACATAAAATTACCCTCATGACAGCTTAATAAATAAAATCAGTTAATAAAGGTAATATAAAATAGTGTTCATTTTGTCAAATATGCTGGTTTATGCCGTGACAACTGCAGTTTAATAGTTGAAGTAGTTATAATAAAACCAGTTATTAATTAACGGAAGTTACCTAGCGGTTTCTTAGCACACGCTTCTTGTGCAAAACGTTCCCATTCATCAGGTGAAAGTTTCCCCTTAAATCTTAATTAGAGCAGTTAAAATTCTCCGGCGAACCTCAAGTCTATAATTTTGATAAGGCGCGAGGGTAACGCAATGTGTTTACATATTTCTGTGGAATAAGGTGCTTTACCGGTGTTGGGCCGGTAACAAATTAGAACAGGAGGTATTAATTGCGACGCGTCGTCTACCGACTGTGTACTTCCCCTGAGCTACGCCGGTATTTTGTCGTTTATTTCCGGTGCTGTAAGTTTGCGGTGAAATTCTCACACCGCTTGTGGCATTCTTAAGGTGAAAATCTTTTATTGCATTGCTCTTTCACGAAAATAGTAATGTAATAAAAATTAAAACGAATTCTGTTAAATTTACTATACATTTTTCAATGAAATTATCTACACTACATACGTAGCACTTAAGCAGTGGTGTTATACATACTTACATGCCAAAAATGACTGCCCAAAAACTATATCGGTCAAACTGATAGCACCTTTAACAAATGTATGAAGAACACAAAAAGGGCTTTGTGTACACAGTATTGATACGTACTGTATTTTTATACAGTACAAAATTTTTTCTCAAAATATTTGCTATATATGGCTTGGAAAATGGAGAAATCTTTAGCATACTGTTTGTTAAAAGACAAACTATCAATGAATAGAAAAATTTATTTTCTGTACTAAAGTCTAAGATTTTGGAAAAAATTCATTTATCATTAGGGCCAACTGAAATATCTGTTGACTTTGAACAAGCATTTTTTATCATCATCATCATTATGATCAGCCAGCTTCATTTATTACATCCACTACTGGACACAGACCTCCCCTAAACTCCTCCATTCTTTCGATTTTGTGCTCTTTGTTGTCAGTTTTTGGTGATACACCTGATATCGTCAGCCCAACATATAGCTGGTCTTCCTTACTCGTTTGTATGCTCTTTGCTCCAATTTGTAATTTTGGTTGTCATCGTGAGTTATGCGTTCTTGGTACGTGGCCTGCCCAGTTCCATTTCAGTTCCGCTAAGCGTTCCACAACACAGCAATGCTTTTCCTTCGTTGCAGATATTCGTTACTTATTCGCTCTCGCAACGTCACTCCCAAGCATAGACCTTTCCGTTCGTCTCATATCTTTTCTTAACGTGTTCCCATCCCTAAAGACATTGGCGATCATCATGGCTCATTGACTGTATCTGCAGTCGTTTTGAAAAGTTCTTTTTTACGTTTTCCACTCCATTGTCTCAGATTCTTCCTTACCAGGACGTGCGTCTTCTCCCCGGTCTTTTTTTGCCTTCCCCCTTTCCTTGTCTGACCGACACATCAAATTCGTATTTTTAGTTTCTTAGTATGTGGACGCAAAAGTAAATAAACTCATTTTTCTTTTCTTTAGTGTTTTATTTCCGTACTTCTATCCATTACTTCATTTAGTTCGCACCTAAGTTCTGATATCTGTGCACCTGCTAAAAGTTTTCCTTTAGCATAAAAACTGTCTTCCTCAATCTTGTTCTTGCTTACCACCATGATTTTGTTTTATTTATATTCAGTGCCATTCCATACTTTTCGAAGTATTGGGTAATGCGATCAACCAAGATCTGTAGTCTTTGTTTGCGTATTAAGATTATTCAAAAGTGCTTCGTTAATCAATATGCTTTATTTACGTCTTCTAATTCCTCTTTTACAATTCTTCTGAATACCATATTAAACTATAAAGGAGGGAAAGCACAAATAATTATTCATTTCTACGATTTCTAGGTACTTCTTTCGATTTTTGTTGGTCTATTCGTATTATGCCTTTCTGATATCGGTATAGATTGGCAATGATTCTCACGCTTTCGTCATCTAATTCTGGTTCTGCTGTATTTTTTGCATTCTTGGGTGTTGTACTCTTCGTCTCTATGACACTCTTAATTTCGAAGCCCATAATCTTGGTTAGAATCATAGTGTTTTTGCCCCATAGGTCATGACCTGTAATGCGCACTGGTCAAATACTTTTCTTCTGAGACTAATTGGTATTGTTGGCCCAATATACCATTGACCAACATACCAATTATTGTGCTTTATTGTATATGAGGCCCAATATAAAAATTAGAATGTTTTCACAAGAATACAAGGACACAATTCAGAAATTGAAAAATGTTTAGGGCTTAAAGCTTAAGACTAAATGGTTTAGGCTAATGGTTAATAGGTTTTTTAACCATTTAACTTTTTAAAACTAGTGGTAACTTATTTAAATAAAGTGGAGTTGAAGTATCATGTGTTTTATCATTTCTATGTTAGGGAGAGCGCTCACAAAGTGCATGGCAAGTGGCAAGTAGCAAGTAGCACGCGTCTAGCATGTTACTTAAAATGTAATCAATGAAAACGAATGATTCAGCGCACACCAAATGACAGTGACGTCATTCATTCTAATTCATTCGTTTGCATTGGTTACATTTTAAGTAACATTGCAGACGCGTGCTACTTGCTACTTGCACTTGCCATGCCAGTGGTGGGCGCTCTCACTTAGATAAACCTAAAAACGAAACACCGATATATTATCCAGATCATTACTGGAAAATATATGGTCTAATTAGAATCCGTCTATTGCGAGAATCACGAATGTCTGTGAATACTTTCATTCGAGGTTTAATTTTTCTTTTTATATACCTGTAAATTACATATATGTGTAAACACACAGTTTGTGCTTAGACGATAGTATTTACTAGATTTCGAAGTTATAAACCTTGTTATCAATGAAAATGTTATTTTCTGGAATGATGATTTTTCTCACCAGAGAGATAAAATAGACGTCCTTTTTGATTCTTTTGATACAGGCTCTTCTTAGTTTATTCGATAATTATTATATTTTTAAAAAATATGAGACTTTGTCAACTTTAATTTTATATTTGCATTCCATCGACATTGACAAATAGTGTTTCTGTGTTTTGCCATTGCATTAGCATCCAGATGGTGCAATGTGCTAAAACTATCATGATTAACCAGAGCCACATTTTAAATATACAACTTTCCTGTTTAAAATTTCAAAGCTAGAGTTTGAACGAGTGTTTTTTTTAACTCAGTGACGATTATATTAATTAAGTGGTTTATGTTTGATCTTTTAATATTTCAGGTAAGACGTAGGCAGTTAGGAAGCTGGTTATTCTGGACAGACGTTGAACGAGAAATGGTTGTGAATGGTGAGTGTTTAATAATTCTAAATAAAATTCCTAGTACTCGTAAATTAACACGATCATTATTTTCTATAAATATGAGAATAAAATAGCTTTAACAACTATTTATACAAGCTTTTAACTTTATATCACTGAAGTAAATTCAGGAACTTGTTACCAGTATTTTAATATCTTTTATTTTGTATATTGACGATTTATGTAATTTTAGTAAACTTTAATTATTGTAAGCCTTATTCATAAAGTTGTACAATTTTCTGTGACAATAAAGCATATTTCTATTCTATTCTGAATTTAATCTGAGGGTATTAACATGTCTCAGATTTCTTCTCATGACATGGTTACATCTTAATTTTCATTACCATCAATTGTTTTTAAATCCCATAAAAACATCTTAATTAAACCAGCCACAAGAAAATAGTTTCAGAACCTTTTCATAGAACGAGCGAAACCGAGCGAAAAATCGTCCCCAGAAATGGTCAGTCCATAAGTAGCCGGCTTAATACTACGGGTATAATCTTTTCGGTGTCCATTTCGTCCCCCGTGGTGCCTTTTAAACCTCTGCCGGCTACGGGCAGCCACTTACACCTCCAGTTTTTTCTCTTCTACGAGACTTACGTCGGCGTCGTCACGTGAGGCGCCGCGGGAACTGCCGTCGCGGCGGTGGCTCAAAAGGAGCCCTTTACCTACTACCGAGCCCTTACGGGAAACCTCTACAGGACTGAAAATTGAGAGTAATAAAGTGCCGACGCATATTTCATGTAAGTGCAATCTGATTAAGCAGGAGAGGACTCATAGGAAACACTCTTATAGATTGCTCAAAACAGGTATGTCCTTTTTATTATTTTAGTATTATTTTTAGTTTACTAAATAGAATAGAATAAAAATATACTTTATTGTTACTGAAAATTGTACAATTATATGCACAATGCTTGCAAAAGTCAGAAAAATTCAAATAAAAATAAAATTTACTGAAACTACATAAATCGTCAATATCACAAAATAAAAAAAAAATAAATACAAACCCATTGCAAAATTTAAATAAATTGCAAATTGCATACTAAAACCTTACGAACTAATAAGTTTAAGTTGCTGACTGCTAAGGGAGAGAAGTTGCAGATTTAAGTTGTAAAGAGAGATGGTTGTATTTTATTTTTTGCGAAAATAATATGATTTCTTTAACTCAATGAAGGGGATCGGTATGTACACATCAAAGGTTGAATTTTGGTGGAGTCGTCCTGATTAGGTTTGCTGGAAAAACAGGTAGGTATTTACCAATTAAGCAAACATTTTCTAAATATTAAAGAGGGAAGCAAATTTAAAAAATTCAAGAAGACTTGTACAATAAAAGTAAGTTACATCTCATACATTTCTTATACATATAAGAAACAATACAAGAAATTGTGCAAGAAAAATGTGTAGTGTCATACAGGCATTAGACATGTCACAAGAAAACATTTTCAGAACCTTTTTGAAAGAGCATAGTTAGATTACTTTTACACCATAGCCATGGATTATTATTATCTACTAATTAATTACATACAGAGATATACAGGAACTAATGTTTCGTCTATAAAGTCTTCCATGCGAAAATTTTACAGTTATTTAAAATTTTATGTACAAAATATCTGTAGGGAGACTGTATTTTCAATACATCACAATTTTAGAAATCAGTGAAACCTTTGATAATTCGAATCTCAGGTGACCGTTAAAAAAGTTCGAAAAAATCGAATTATCCATAAATTCGAATTCAAAAATATATCTACAAGAAAAAACAGTGATACCTACAAAAACATATTATGCAAACGATCAAAATCAACACTTTTGCAGATGTTTTCGTTCCTAGTTATGTCCGAATTTTGTAAACCGAAAAAAATTGGCTCACAAAATTCAGCCAAGAATACTAATTAAAACATTTGTAAGTTTTAAAAAATGGTCAATTATTGTCATTATGGCAGGTGTTCTCCTTAGTATTTGCGGCCAAACATGGCCGATAAAAATCGCCCAGTGGGAACGCGCCATTAAAACATAAAAAACTTTATGTCTCAAAAATTATTGAAATAAGGCATTTGTCACAATTAACAAAAAAAGACAGAACTTTAATTTTTTCCAAAGAAATCCGAAATTTTCAGCTGGTTTTTAGAATTTAGCTTCTTGGCAATGACAATAGATTCTAAGGTATTCTAAGGTGAACTAAAGATTGACTAAAGAGTGACTTACGTCATTTTTACTTTCAAAGAACCATCCAAGTTGTGCAATATGGTTCGTTGTTTTCCCTGCACCGCAACATCGTCATCCACGTTGACAAAATCTTCATAAGAGATGACAGGATCAGAAATTATGTCCACCCAGCCGTCAACTGAAAGCAGCTCTTCTGTTAAAGTGTCGTTAGCGTTACTGCGTTCTCCTCCTTTTTTACGAAACCAGATTTTTTGGAACAGTGTTTGATCGTTTTGGGTGTTACTGTCTCCCAAGCTTTCTTACACATTCGAGAGGATTAAAGAATGTCTAACTTTATTTTAAGGGAGTTGCAGTCTTCCGTCAATATGTTTTCAACCATAAACGTCTTTAAAATATTTATTATTTTTTATGATGCACTGGTCCAATAGGCTGGAGAACTGAAGTCATTATTGGCAGAAAAAAAAGTAACTTTTACATTTTTCAATTAGTGCGATAGTGTTATAGGCCGTACAGTTGTCAATAAACAAACTAACTTTTTTTTCCTTTTATCGAACTTTTTGTCTAATTTTTATCAGCCTATTTCTCGAAAAGATCCCTAGCCATCCAAGCTGTTGCACTGCTCACATATTTTACTGGTTTTGACTAGAAGTTCTTAAAACAACGCGGATTAGCCGACTTGCCAATCATCAGTGGAGGCAGTACTTCTGATCCGTCCAAGTATGAATTAGGTGAGTGACTCTTTGCTTAGTTCTCTTTTGTGACATTTTTCATTTTTAAATGCCAGTGTTTTGGCAAGAGTGCATTTAAAAAAGACCCGTCTCGTCAATATTGAAGATATCTCTTTCTTCTATATCCTGGATCATCTCCTTCAATTTTTTTCCATTCGTTGGCTTCTTGCCGATTAACGGCTTCACTTTCTCCATAAATGGATTTGGATAATTTTTTTTGTTGCGTCGAAGACCCTCTATCCTCCTTGTACTCGCATTAAAATTTTGTTTCCATTTCAACAACAAATGTTCAGCTTTGCTTCTTATAAGGGAACTACTCACGGGAATCTCCTTATCATTGGCTTGTTCGAACTATTATCAAACATATTTGGATTTTCTGTCTCCCTTAACTTTTTTGTTCTTTACCGCACTCACTTTCACTCTTGAGATTTTTTTCTTTATTCTTTAAGTAGGTACATACCTACTTGAGGAAGTAGGTGTAAATTATTATGTGTTAGGAGGAATTTCAATTCCTTGGCAGTCTCAGATTGTTTCTTTTTTCCCTTTTCTACTTCTTTAATTGCCGCTATTTTTTTCGATAACGTCAAAGTTTTCTTTTTATTTTTTTTTATTTATTTTTTTTATTGGGTTTGGCTTGAACCTTTACCACTAATTAACTAACATAATTAACCACGGGATTGTACAAAGAGGACACTCTTCACGCTCAGGATTCATCAGAGCGGCTTTATTGTAACAAACAAGACATAAACCACGGTTAGGTAGGTGGGCAACATATATGGTAAACATACAAAGGAAATGAAGTCAAAGTTTTCTATATTCAAAGTTTACTGAAGGGGCATGCCGGGTGGGGGAGAATTTAGGTGTCAGACACGGGTACAATGTACAATGGTCTTGAATGCCTTGAAACAAGTGGCGGGTGAGGACAGGGAAGAATACTCCTTTTTTTTGGCGGAAATTTCCAGCATCAAATTGGCATTAAGTTATTAAAGAAGTTCGAATTATCCAAAATATAATTCGAATTATTCACGACTTTTTACCATTACTTATATAAAAAATGCTAGGGACCAGAATAAAAATTCGAATTAAAATATATTTCGAATTAGAGAAGTTCGAATTAAGCAGGTTCCACTTTATTACTAACCTCTGTACCATTAATAATATAAAGAACAAAGTTTTGATGTAAAACCAACTGTTATTGAATGTTATAAAAACAAGTAATTGTTAGATTCTTTTAAATTATGTGTGGCGATCAGTGTGACAAATTATACGTATAATTTTGCAAATGAACCTTATTCAAATAAAATGATTACTACCCTGTACTTTCTGAGTGGAACTATATCCTTACCGGTATCTGTCAATTAGGTGTGAATTACCGCCCGTGTCGCCGGCTATAAACTCAACTGTGATTATTTTTCTTCTCAGATTTATAAGCTTTTATTAGTCTCAAGAAGAGAAAAGTGTGCTATAATGAGCTCTCCGTAAAATTTGATCATCCCAAGGATGTCTGTACAGTCTCGGCACAAAAATATAAAAAAAGTAAGTGGGCAATGTTGTATTTTTTAGAAAGCACTTTGACTATTGGCCGGTGGTCGTCAATAAAAACATAAAAATGTTCATCAATTAGATATTGATAAAAATTATTCTAAGATAATATATAATAAGTCATTCATAGTGTTTTAATGACATTTATATAAATTTTCACTTCGATACCATTTTCAATGACAAATATATCGATAATCTGAATTCCCTCAAGCCTAACATACACGCGTTCTTTTAAGTTTTGCCGCTCTTCTCGCCCCCGCACCTGCTTATCGCCATCGCACACCTGTCGCCATTTTTCTCCGTTTTCTACCTGCTTACCTTGCTCCTTTCTGTCCGTTATGTTCTGTTCACTGACCCGTTCAGTAACAGCCGAAGTCGTTAAAGATGGCGGATGAATGGGGGACTTCATTTCTCTTACAACCAGTGGCGTTTTAATCGATTATGCGGCTTTTGTTAAAGAAAAGTCAAACGGCAACACTGAGAATTTTTGTTTAGAAAAACTATTCACAATTCTTTAAACCGTGATTCTTATTTCTAGTACTTACACGTTGTGTAGCTTCCATTTAACGTAAAATAGGTATTTTTTTTTAAATCCTAAAAAGAAGAATGAGTACCAGCAGAAAATAAAATTAGAGAGTTTTTGTGCAAGCAAATACGTATACGTAACGATTTTTTTTGACATATAAGCATGCGCATTAATGGTTGAACTAACGTATCTAGATACGTATTACCTACCTAACGTAAGAGCTGATACGTTACGTTTGCGTTACGTTTATTACGCATCCCTATCGAGCCGAAAGTAACCGAATGCTCAAGAGGATTTTATCCGATTACCAAAATGTCAACATCAACATTTCATCACATTTGTGGTTAAGTATATTTGTTTTAATTTTTATAAATAATGGAAAGCAGTAGAAAACGTCTTTGCTTCAGCACTGAAAACTCTTTATAACTTTAACTCTCCATTTAATGTTCATCTTCTTCGATACGTTAGTTCTTTACGTATAGGGAGATACGTTACGTTAGGTAGTACAAAAACTCCCTACTAAATGAAAGAGGAGTACAAAACAAACATTAAAGAAGAATGGAATGTCATCCAAACGACAGTTACAAATATGCCAAAGGAAACATTAGGTGAAATCTCAAGCAAAAGAAACGAGGAATGGTTTGAAAAAAGTTGCCAACAAGTAATAAATAGCAAAAATATAGCTATACAGAAATGTCGATAAATGGATTCCCGATTGAATAGAAGGGTATATGAACTACTCAGAAAAGATGCAAAGAAAATATGTAGAAGGAAAAGAGAAGGAGAACAAGAAAATGTTGAATAGAACAATGCAACAAATTACAGATTATAATAACAGAAGAAAGTTAGAAAATTTTACAAGGAAACCAAGCAATACACCAAAAGGATACATGACAAGATTAATAGTTTGCAAGGACAAAAATGGGGCAGTTATCAGTGAGAAAGAGGAAATAATGAAAAGGTGGAAGAAGCTGTTAAACCCAGAAAAAGAACAAAACAAAGATGAAGAAATAATTCACCACACAGCAGAACAATTAGTTGAGCAACCAACATTGGAAGAAAATGAATAAACGTCATAAAACATCTAAAAAATAACAAAGCACCTGGCACAGATGATATAACTGCAGAGCTGATAAAGAATGGTGGACATGCGCTATGGAGTCACATCCATAAACTAATCGACCGCATATTGACACTAGAAGTCATCCTAGAAGATTGGAAAGTAGGAATCATACTTCCTATGTACAAAGGGAGAGACAAACGACTCTGCAAAAATTATAGTGGCATAAATTTTTAAATGTCGTCTACAAGATATTATCATGAATTATATACAGTCGCCTGGAATCGTTTTCGAAGAGATGATTGGTGAATACCAATGTTGCTTCAGACCAAAGAGGTCAACTATAGACCAAATACATATGTTAAGAGGTATACATGAAAATGTGTTGAATATAACATACCTATTTACAACTTGTATATCGATTTCAAACAGGCGTTTGATGGAGTAGATCGACAAACGATGTTAAAGCAACTATCTATGTTAGGATACCCAATAAGTTGAGTTAAACTTATACGAATGACTCTGGAGGTTCCAAAGCTATGGTGAGAATAGATGGAGATATGACGCAGGCCTTTGATATTGAAAATGGAGTTAGACAAGGTGATGCCTTATCAACAACACTTTTTAATCTAACTTTAGAAGCTGTTGTTAGAAAACTGGATATAAACGAGCTGTATTAATACAAGATCAATGCAAATATGCGCATATGCAGATGATGTTGCCATAATAAGCCGCAACAAAAGGGTATTAAGCGAAAAAGTTATAGAACTGAAACGAGAAGCTGCTACGTTTGGTCTATATATAAATGAAAGCAAAACAAAATATATGGAGTGCACAAAATCGAATCAACATGAGAATCTGAAGGTAGACAACCATACCTACAAATATGCCTCCATTTTCCCTACCTAGGCTCAATAATAAATGACAACAACATCAGTCAAGAAATACAAGCACGGATTCTTAGCGGTAATAAGTGCTTTTATGCATACAAAGACTTAATGAAAAGTAAGTTACTGAATCGTGAGTCTAAGCTTAGAATCTACAAAACAGTAATTAGACCAGTGGTCACATATGGATGTAAACGTGATCCTCTCAACCACTGATGAAAATCAACTGAGAATATTTAAGCGCAAAATACTAAGGAAGATATTTGGACCAACCCAATGCAGCGATGTTCGTGGAGAATTAAAATGAACCACGCGCTCGATGGAACTAATGCAGAACGCAGATATTGTTAGATTTGTAAAATCACAAAGACTAAACTGGCTTGGTCACCTAGAAAGAATGCCTGATAATCGAGCTGTAAAAGTAGTCCAGAGATGGAAGCCCAAGGAAACAAAACAAGAGGAAAGGCCCTTAAAAGATGGATATACCACGTAGAGAGGGATCTTAAAACCATGAACATCAGGCAGTGGCGAAGGAAAGTATCCGACAAGACAGAATGGAAGAACATTGTTAAGCAGTCCTAGACTTACAAATGGTTGTAGTGCCATTAGAAGAAGAAGAAGAAGAGGTACTCTTTTTTACAGTTACGGATGACGAAGCTAAGGAAACTTACTTTGTGGTATAGTTTTATAATTTTCTTTACCTCATCAATTAGTGGTAACATCAATATAGTGTATACTGAAGATGAAAATGAGATCAAAGCTTCCATTTTTTTGGATTACCAAGATTAAAATACCAGCTCATCTGACACTCCACTTTAGTTATATTGTCTCTTTGCTATTTGCTAAAACTCCGCTTGTATGAAAAAAAATTTGAAAAGTTTACATTTACGCCTTATAAACATTGAAGTAATAATATCATAAGTTCTGATATTTAACAAAAATACGAAGAGAAATATCTTTATTACAGATTCTCTTAGCTCAATAATGGCATTAAACCAACTCTACTGTAATCATCAACTACTCCTTCTCAATTAAAAAAGAACTAAAACATGCAAAAAATATTAACAAAAAAGTTAATTTTATATGGGTACCGTCACATACAGAAATCGAAGGAAACGAGGTTGTGGACAAAATAGCAAAAAATGCACATACTAACGCAACGCAGAAGAGAAAACGAAATCTCTTCACACCGACTTAAAAGCATTATTTAAAGAAAAGATTAATTCAATATGGCAGGATACATGGAAGAACTACCCAACCGGGCTGTACGAAGTTGATATTAATCATCAAAAATTCCCAAAATTTACTAATAGAAGGGAACAATTAATCTTCATTCGCCTCCGGATTGGTCATACTCGGTTAACACACGACTACCTACTAAAACGTACTGATGAACCTTTGTGTGACATGTGTACAAGTGTCTTAATAATAAAACATTGTTTATTGCAGTGCCCTAAGTACGATGTCCAACTCCAAAGGTATAATATACCATAAACATTAAATGGTGCTCTTTTCAAAAGACACTGATACTAAAAATATTTTCGGTCAGCTGTTATCAAAAAATCTAATATTTTTCTTTGTATAGATTTAGGTTTATTTCTATTTATGTATTGCTATGGTTAATATTCTATTGTTAAGTTCTTACTCTGTATCACAATCCATACACGCTAATAACCCGCGCCCAGTGATTCTTAGAGGCGGGAAACCCAAGATTTCTATAATCACCGTCCATCACCCTCGCCCACGTTGGAATTAAAGAGAAAGCCATTTGGGGTATCTTTTCAGCGGAACTGGACAAGACTCTAGGCTGGATACCTCCTACCATCAGAAATTACAAAAATATTCGTTGGAGGCTGTAATAAGCACGGCCAAAATTCATATATTCAATCAGAGGCTATTCGAAATGAATACATTCCTGGTTGGTCCCATAACAGCGAAGAACTGTACCAAAATTTCCTTGAAAGCGGCGATCAAGAATTAGCCGATGAACTGCTCCATAGCCTAGATGCAAGCGAGACAACAAAAAATGGACGGAAAACTGTAGAAAGTCTTAATTTTCAATCATCAAGTAGGCAAGCATGGAACACTACTAAGAAAATTAGGAGGCGGAACTCCCATAACAAGGAACAAAACAGCAATTAACCCAAACACTATTGCCTCACATCTGGGTATCGACATCTAGGGCCCCGGGAGACAAGCCACACACAATCAAGGTAAAACGAGAGCTCAAATCTCTAAAATTCCAATCTGCACAAACCGTATACTCTCGCCCTTTCACTTGCGAAGAAGCCACTTCAGCTTTCAAGGTTGTAAAGGCAGGTAAAGTTCAGGTTTGACAATATTCCGAATTCTTAATTAACAGCGGTAAATATAGCGAGGGAATGGATGGCCCACTTTTTTCACAGATATTATGAAGACCGGTACCATACACAGGAACTCAAACACTCGAAGATCATTGCCATATTTAAAGCAGGGAAACCAAATGATAGCAACCATAAGAACTACAGACCAATAGCCCTACTATCGGTAACGTTCAAGCTACTAGAATGACTTATCTATAACAGAATTAGTCCAAAGCTCCTTGAATCCGATACCGGTTGATCAAGCAGGTTTCCGACCGAAAAGAAGCTGCTCAGATCAGGTCGTTTTACTTTGTTTTTTTTAAAGGTTACTCCTTTTTAAGGTTTGGTTACGCCAATGACTGGGTCCGTGCACAAGGTGTAAGTCACTTGAACAAACAGAAGAAATCCTTACGGCAGACTTACACACATTGAGAAAGTATTTCCGTAAATGGAGGCTCCAACCAATCGCTAACAAACCAGAGCTTTCCAGTTTTCACCTAACTAACAAGCTTGCAGGAAGAACACTGAACGTCCAATTCGAAAACACCACTCTGGCCTACAATAAAACACCAAAGTACCTTGGGGTGACTCTTGATAGAACCCTATCTTTCAAGGAATATCTGTCAAAAAACAGCGCAAAAACTTAAATCCAGAAACACACATCATCCAGGAAGCTGTGCGGCACAACATGGGGAGCATCGACTTCCACCCTGCGATCATCTGCCAGGGGCCTTGTTTTCTCAACCTCGGAATACTGCTCTGTCAGCCTGGCTTAACAGCCCACGTACACACAAAGTAGATGCCCAATTGAAATAAACAATGAGAATGTTTGCTGGTGTTATCAAATCCAACCCCTACGCAATGGCTCCCAGTCCTGAACCACATTCTACCACCCAGACTACGGCGTATACACTCCCTTACTAGTGAGTATCAAAAAGATACTTAACAACGAGATCCCGCAATTCATCAAGATATAGATGCTGCCAACGGTAACCGTTTGCGCTCCAGGCGACCGCCAATAAAAACAGCACAAATTGCAGTGGAAAATGAGTTCAACTTAACGACCACTTGGACTCGAGAATGGATGAAACAACAAAATAGCAGCTTACCCTGCATCACACCAAAACCACCAGGTTTTGACTTACCACGCAACACATGGACTATGTTGAACCGAATCAGAACCAAACATGGCATCAGAACCATATATGATGAACAAATGGGGTAAACGACCATCCCCACTCTGTGACTGCGGACAACCACAAACCATCTGTCACATTAAAGAACAGTGTCCCATAAGGATCCTATCAAGGCAGGTCAGAGGATTTCCTAATGGCGACTCCAGAGTCGATAGAATATATAAAATAAGTTAGATGTTCGTCTGTAAACATATATGTATTATGTTTATACAAATTACAAGTAAATTTAAATGTAAATGTGTCAAGTGCCATACGATAAATAAATAAACCCCGGCGTGATTGATGCGTCATATAAGGGAAAAGTTAATATATTTTTTCTTCTCAATCATTACCGCTATCTTCTCTACATTTTCGTATTTATTTATTTAACAATTTTATATACATATCATAAAACAAAAATGTCGTAGTCGACCAATAATTTTGTCTACCTCAATCAGGTTAAAAAACAGGAAGATAAATGTCTAGCGAGTATTTGGTATATACTAAAAATAAATTTAATTGAAAATCCCGTTTTCCAAATAAAAATTTCATCATTTCAATCTGATTATAACACCTTCTAAATTTTCTCAAACATAAATCAATCAATGTGTTTACATTTAGCTAGGATATTCCTTCCAGGAGGAGAAATAAACCAAACAAACCATGTGCCAAGAGAACACCTGAATGACAGCGATTTATTTTGAATATTTAGTGTTTTCAAACAGATGTAAATGCTACAGCTACAATTATTGCCAGAAATAACAGTAATACGATTCCAAAGAATCAAAATAAAATAATTTATATTTTGATTAATGGGGGAAGTCGATAGGACTTGGCGTTTTATTGAAAATTGTTTTGATGTGATTTATTCGTTACAAATAACGTGTGTTTTACTTCCGGGTAATGTGTTTCCTAAACATTATCATCTCAAAGATCGACAATCGAAATAATGTTTGTTTAAAAAATAAATAATATTTATGTGGTGGCGAGTACTGAGCAGGAATTAAAATGACCAGAAAATGGTGCCAAATCTATTATATTTTACAAGTTAGATCAGTAAAAAAATATATAATACACAATTAATTATTACATGCTAAACACTAGTTCACTTTTATCCAGTGATTACAAAAATAATTTTTAAATATAATTTATATTTTTCTCAGCATACTGACGTTTAAAGTAGCTGTGAGAGATGTCAGACAGAGTAGAGGAAAGGAGCCAAATATGGAATACCATTTTTATTTTTTGCTGTCAATAATGGTTTTCGATCAAATGAATCTAATTCTTTAAGCTAAATTGGATCATAATTTCGTTCATCGGAATTATTATCTGAGGATTCAATCAATTCGATAAGTTTTTCACAAAAAAACTTTTACTGCATTGACACGTTTTTGTACCTAATACGGAATATGCACCTAATATGGAACACTGTATGTTCTAAATATGGAATAAAACAAAATTATAGGAAAAATATTTATTGACAACTCAAACTTTTTTCATATTCTTATAAATAATTTTAAATCTTTAAGAGAAAGGTACCTTGCAGTTTTTTAATTTTCTTTGCAGAAATCACATATGAATGTTTCCGTTTCTGCCCCTGCGCAATCAACATGGCACCACTGCTGACAAGACAGACAGCGTATCCAATTTTCGCCTCGAACATCGTTTAAAAAACTTCCATCGCAATAAAAGCACACTGCATCTGGTTCTCCTAAATCTGTTATCCCTATTTCTGTGATGTTATCGTCAGATGATTTGTCATCTAAACTCTCGACGTCAGACTCCGATGAAGATGACTCTTTACGATGTGATCGTTTCATCGTTGTATTTGGGAATATTGACACCACTACAAGATGGTTGTGAATGGGATAGATCGAATATCACATTTCGCTTTGCCATATTCTTTGATTTGTTCGATAAAGGAGAATTTATTGAATTATTTAGGTTTTCTTTGTATGGGGATGAGGTTATAACTGCAGCTTTTCCTGGTGCTCTTCCTCTTTGAGGTCCTTTTTTCTTACTTAATGTCGGCAAAGGTGATATTTGATGAGGCTCGATAAACGTATTCCTTTTTGATTGGTCAGTAGTCCCATTTTCATCATAAATTTCGTTTAATGGAGTGTCAGATTGCGATGCCTCTTCAGCAGCAAGGAAATCGTGGTGTTCGAAAACATTGCGATTTGTGGGATATATGCCGGTTTTCCTGAAGCCATTAACGGCTATTGCCCCAGTTTGGACTTTCAAATAAGCCCTACCAAATAATTCAGAGATGTCGAAAGGTGTGACAGCCCTCTGATTGATTCGAAGAAATACTCTTAATTCCTCACTATAATGAGATTTTAAAGGCCCTATGAAAGTTTTATTCAACGGCTGCATATAATGGGTAGAGTGTGGGGGCAGACACAATATCTCCACAAAATTTTGTCTTGCTAAATCGATAACTTGTAAGTTGCGACAATGCGAATGGTGCCCATCTAAAACTAGCAATATTGGATCACTTTGTGATGGTCTTGTTTTTTCTATGAAGTGCCGGAACCATTCTGTAAATATTTCCGTTTGAATCCAGCCACTCGGATGGCACACAATTTTTTAATCCAGGAGGGGCTCCTTTTTGTAGCAAAATATTCATATTCTTTCTAGGATAAATAAGTAATGGTGAAACAAAAGTTCCCCCTGCACTCATGCATAAAACAGCTGTGACTAGAGATCCCCTCTCGGCAGACGTTATCGAGCCAACTTGCTTAGCACCCCTCAAAGCCAGAACAGACTGTATCTTCGATTGGACGATAGACAACCCAGTCTCGTCAACGTTAAAAACTCTATCTGCAGGATATTGATGCTTCTCGAATGCTAACTCCAGAAGATCGAAGAAGTGGCTAACATTTTCCTTATTGAAACCTTTAGCCCGATGAATTGAGGTTCCGGTTGTCTTTCTTATAGAAATCACACTTTTATGTCTTTTTAGAAATAAATCTAGCCACTTTCTGCCAGCACTTTCAGTTTCTTTCGAAAATGGATTTGGTAAGTTATTAGCAGCAGCTAACTGGAAAGCCATATGTTTAACATCCCGTCTAGTTATTCCAAAGAACTTCTTTTCCATTCAAAGTAAATATTCTACCAATTTTGTTTCTAAATTTTCTGGTAAAATTTCTTGTCTACAGCATCATTAGGTTTAAATGCCAATCGAAATAAAGTGGTACGGGGGATTTCAAAGGTGTCTGCTGCTTTTTTATATCCCATTTCTTTGATCCTAACGGCCTGAATAGCACGTTTCATGTCATCTTTGTTCCACGACTTTCTAGAGGATTTATCACTTTTCTTCTTCTGTGGCATTTTCCTGCAACAAATAGAAATGTAATCTTCAAACCAAACTAATTTCGAAACTCGATAAGTAACATAATAGATAGATATATTTGTTATATCATATTATGACAAAAAAATGTTCCAAATATGGAATTAATACTGTCTTAATACTCAAATTAATTTAAATTGTACTAAATTTAATCCTATATTTAAAAACTTTATTACAGCTTCACCTCGTAGAGGACCCAGCTCGACTGTTTAGACTTCATGCACCGAGCATTTCGATATTAATTTTAAAGTTCTTCCATTGACTGTGGATTCAACTGAACTACATGGATTATAACCCATTTATATATTTTGCTTTAAATTTTGATTTTATACTTTTAGTAATTTAACTGCATATTCAGATTTTTTCCTTTTTTTACAGTACTGATAGCGCTTGGTGGCCATTTTATTGTACTCAACCATCCACTGTCTAATATATTGTTTAGTCTTTTTCTTACATTCATACTTTATGTCAACTTCAATTGCTCTCAAACTAACATCCTAATTATTATAGATAGGTTTGAGTGTGAGATTTGGATTATTCAATCTACATAAAAGATACACTATATAATTTTATATTTCATCAGTTGATTCCCTATAGTGGTGTCAGTTGGACCTTTGGTCAATACTTAGTTTCATAGAATTTTGAAAGGTGCAGATCACATATCTATTGTAACTGCTCTTTACAAGCTGTCATTTGTCACATGTCATCTCAATATTTCCGCCAGACCGGGAGCCATTCTGTCTCCGGCTTCTATATAACATGTAGCTTCTTCATTAAAAAAAAATTCAAGTGTTTGTTTGTCTTTGTGTATTGTATTGTTATGTCCAAATTTACATGTATGGCATTCTGCTTATGTCGGATAGACCAAAACTGACGAAGTAAGTCTATAAACGTTTATCACATAAAAACTTTTTTCAACCATAAACTTCGAGTTTTTTATCGAAGTGAATTAATTTTCCTTTTTTATAAAAAACGTTTCTTGGCTTATTTCAGATGCCCCTGAAGATGATCTATTGATCGAAAGTACTTGGGCAAGATTTAATTAATTACTGTGTTCGATATTTGCCTTGTATAACCATCAAAGTTCTATTATTTTGTTGTTTTTTATTATTACTGGGCTTATAGCAGAAATGGTATCCTTGGTACTTGAAATGGAAATGTAGAAATAAAATGCACCCTTTGGTTTATTTGCCGCTGTGGTGCAAAAATACTCTGTATATTTTCCGCGATGTGGGTCTAGTTACTAAGACCAATTAAAAATTAAAGTACCTGCTAATTGACATTTCTAATTAATAGTAATTTATATTAACGTAAGCTAATATTTGCTTATCCGAATTAGCTATCCTATAGCGGAATTCACAAACAGGCATAAAACGAACCAATGATACATTAAATCCCGAGTTGCATGAAATACCTAAATAGCTAACAATCCGATTAACAATCTCTTTACTACAAATACTCTCTGAATTCATTTCTATTTAAACGTTGTCAACATGAAATTTAATTAACTAACTTTAACAAATACATCAACAAATTTTAATTAACATTAAATTGAAGTATCCTTCGTACGTAGTTTGCGTTTTACAGATAAAGTAAATACTAGGTTAAATGACAATTATATATTGGATTTGTGTGATAATTTTAATTATATCTGTACAATATTTGTCCAATTAAATTGGATCCTCTCAATCGATATTACAACAAATGTTTTGCTGTTTTGTGTCAAAATTTTACTATTTGTTATACAGAGCTAATGAGTCCGAGACTTTTCTATAGTTACGATTTATTTCTTAATTGGCATATAATACTTTCTTCGGCTTTTTTCCAAAAATATTTTATAATCGAAAGTATTCTCTTCAAAATTACGTTCTTTTTATTAATTAAGGTTAGTGATCACTTCTTTAAACGCTTCCCTATCTTTTGCAACGTAGATTTCAGTTGAAAAAAGTCAAAATTGCTCAACTACAAAGCCCACCAATAATGAAGTCTATCGAGCTAGAAGAACTTGCAGAAGCTCTAAAATTAATTAAATGCCGCAAAGCCGCAGGAGTTGAATTTATAAAACACACTGGTCCAAATACCAGCAAATGGCTTTTGAATTTTACAAACAAATATTGACTAAGCAGAAGTTTCCAAAATCATTCAAAAAAAGTAAGATCATCGCAATATCTAAACCTGAGAAAGACCCTGCACTACCTGAGAGCTACAGACCAATCACTCTTTTAAGCGTCTTATTATAAGATATTTGAGAGGATAATTCAAACGAGATTATTTTACCTTGCAAAGCCAAATATTACCTAAAGAACAAACCGGATTCATGCCGGGAAGAAGCTGTGGCGATCTAGTCCTCTCCTTAACAATATTTATTGAGAACAGATTTCAGAAGAAACTTTAAAACAGTAGCAGATTTCATAGACTTGACGTGCGCCTACACAGTGTGGAAGTGAGGGTCTTTTATTTAAAATATAAGCAGATGGTACCATGCCGTTCGTTTAACAGTCTGATAAACCAAATGCTAAGTGACAGACTTTTCCAAGGACATCTAAATGGGAAAAACAGTAAGTTCGGAAACCTGCAAAACGGCTTACCACAAGGGTCAGCTATGTCTCCTCTTCTTTTTTTTTATAGTGTATGTACCAAATCACTGCGCCAATTTATTTATGCCGATGAATGGCTCTGGGTGCTCAAGAAGAAGACATAAAATCGCCAACAACCATAGAAGCAGATCTAAAGACTGTTACAGATACTTAAGAAATGGGGCCTACAACCAACCCTCGAAGACTGAAGTAACAGCTTTCCATCTTAACAACCACAAGGCAATGCAGACTTAAAGAATGCCATGGAACCATTCTAAAGCACAGTTCGAACCAAAAATACCTCGGCGTAACTCTAGGTCGTACCCTAATATTTAAAAAGCATTTGGAAAACACTTCAGCAAAAATAAAGACCTGCAATAACATTATTCAGAAATTATATCAAATACATCATGGGGGTCTAATGAAGTGGTAATCAGAACAAGCGCGCTCTCCTTAGTATCTACTACAGAATATTGCGCTTCCCTGTCTGGCTAAACAGTCATCACACAAGCGTCATAGATGTCGAGTTAAACCAAACAATTAGGCATATAACGGGAATTATAAAGCCCACACCGACTTAATAGCTTCCAGTTTTCAGCAACATCCCACCATCAGCAACAAGACGACTAGCCACACTCAACACCCTAGTTCAAAAATTTCAACAAAACCCAGCACTACCGATAAATGCAGACATCGCTGAGCTAGACCAAAGAGAGTTAAGTCTGAAATCCAGGCATCCACCTACTAGAACTTCTAGAAGATTGGCTGATTTCACTACTGAAGAACACTAAATGGGCGATTGGAATCCAGATATCAGAAATGCTAATCTCATAGAAAACCCTACAATTAAACCAGACGGCTTTTCTATTCCTCGTCGTGAATGGTGCAACCTTAATAGAATGCGAGTTGGTCATGGAGTTGTAACAAGTCTCTTCACCAGTGGGGTATAAATGCCCGTCCGGGATATGACAAATGCAGCGTGGTTGAACAAACAATTAACCACATCGTCTTCGAGTGTCCAGCCACCAAGTTCGTTAACAGTCTTTAAGAAGTCCACCAACTCATTCCCAAGGCAAGGGTTCATCACTGAGGTTAGTCCAATCTCTGATATTCCTCAGCCAAGATTTCTTCTTTCTTCCCAAGCCTTTTCTTCTTTCTACTCTTCCTTGCATGATGACGTGTACAAGAGAGTATTTACCGTTTCGAAGTATGTGGCCCAAATACGATGTTTTTCGTATTTTAATTGGGTCATAGGCTTCTTGGCACATCTTAACACTTTTTCTTTTGAGACTTTTACGGTCCAATAAATTTTAAGAATATGTCTTTATAGCCACATTTCGAATGCCTTCAATTTTTTTGCGAATTGGGCTTTTCAAAGTCCAATCTGCTACCCACATAACATTAGACGAACCTCAATCTTTGCTTTTTTTTGCTGATATTATCATATTGTATTTCTTGGCTGTTGTATTGAAGATGTGTGTTAATCTTTGGAGCTCGCCTTCTGTCTCGGCGATTAATGTCTGCAAAACATAATATTTGGATGAAAAAGACAGCAAATATTTGATTTCATGCCTAAAGCGTCTATGTATCTGTTGATACGTATTTCGACCTAATAAGTCCATCAGAACAGTTATTCATAGGCGTTTTCAACGTGAAAAATTCTCTGTCTTTTAAGAAGCAACACTAAAATGGCTTCGATATGGACGCAATAGCGACATCTGATGACAAATCCGTAAATAGTTTCGAAACACAATTAATAATATTTGGATTTCTTTGTTTCTCATTCTGTAACTATGACCTTTCCCTACTGCTTGTATTATTTCGTCAATTAGTATATTAAAGATGAAATTAGACATCCACTGTGTTAGTTTTCATTTATCTTTGCCTGTATCTCGATTATGAAAGTAGATGTTTTCGTTGGTTTGTGTAATATTGATTGGTATGTTTCTATTATACAGTAAGTGTAAGACGTCTTCGACTTGGTTGCGATAAAAAAAAGTTGTTTCAGGTCTATAAAACATAGATATGCTGGTGTTTTGCACTCGATGGCCTTTTTTGTGATTTGTCTTAGTACAAATACGGCGTCTACGCAAGATCTTCGGGATCTGAATCCTTGTTATTCATCTGATAAAGTTGTTAGTTTATTGATTTTGTTGGTTAGTACTTTTCTGGTAAACTTACGTGCGGTGTTCGGTAGATTTATACCTTTATAATTTTTGGGGTCTTTTTTATCTCCTTTCTTGAACATTGGTATCATTATGCTCTTCCTTCATGCGTCTGGTATCTTGCAGTGCAATATTAGATTTTGTATAAATTCTGTCTTCTCTATGTGATTTCCTGTAGAAAATTTTGTTTTGGTGTTATTTTTATTCTTATCTTTGCTAGTACTAGTTCGGATATCTAGAATTTGCTTTTGGGTGGATTTTTGTATTAGTGTCTATAAAATCAATCATAGATTTATGTCCCCTGGAGTTTTCAAATGTATATGTATACTGGAGCTTATGGTCGAAAAATGTATTATTGATTCTGAGTTCGTTAAAAGCAGAGAGATTAGCCATGAGTTCTCCATTTGCGTTGACATGGTTTTCATTAAATCTTTATTTTACTCCTGGAACTATTTCATTTCCGATTCATGTATTAAAGTCACCCATAAGAATTAAGGGCTCTTCAGGGGAACAAGGCCTCATGTTCCTTCTTTGGTTTGAAGTCCTCGGGGCTATAGATAGATATGATATTTAGTTTTTGGTAGTTCATTGTGATGTTCATATATATTATTCTTTCCGAGATATACTGGGAGTTATTTATGTTGTCTTTAAATTTTTTATGAACAAGTATACCTACGCCTGCTCCTGCTCGTTCTTCTTTCTTCACTCCACTGCATGCTAAGAAATATTGGTTATATTCTCTTTGGCTCTTACCTTCTTATTTATCAGTTCTTCTATTATCTCTTGGTCTTTGTTGTTGAAAGAAGTAATGTTCCATGTTGCTAATCTGATTGTGGGCTTATTTTTCCTTCCCGTTTTCCTTTGCTTTGCGTGGTTCGTCATCTAGGTTCCGTCTGGTTCTGAGGCTTTATATTATGAAATTAGAAATTGTTTGCTACCAATGACGTAGCAATACTTGGATATATTTCTTACAGAAATTTATCCAGTTAGGATAATAATCTAGAATATGTTAAGAGACTGTAGTTCAAGAAATAATCATCAGCGACTCCATGCTAATAAACTTCTATTATAGTTCAGAATTTGTGGATTTTCTAAACTTGACTGAACTTTATTATCGTTTGAAAATTATTATATTGTAAACATCTTTAAGCTTATGTGCGATGATACACACTACACTCAAACTTACATATTATCTGTTACAAAATACTTTTTCATTCCGTAAGTAATTCAAATGTGAGCTTTTTCTAGATTTACCAGAATTATTATCAACATAACAATAACATCTGTAATTTCCTTTAAACTATGGCAAAAAATTCTAAATAGCATCAATAAATTTCGAAGTAGCGATAAATCCTCTTTAACTTTACGATTCCTTTGGTGTAGTTTCGAGTGTATATGGAAGCGACCGACCGCCACCACTATCTATAAATTGACCTGGGGATTTTTACTTTTTAACTGTGGCCATAACGTCTGCCAGCTATTGTCGGCATAAGCCATCGAATGTGCCACGAATGGAATATGGAGGTCAGCTGCACAATGGGAGCAGAGATTTAGGATGTACGCTTTTCGTTCTTGGTGTGTTATTTAGTTATATTTATTTTCCAGCCCGTACCTAGCAGAAGTAGCACTCTAATGGTAGCTTGACGAGGACTCTTGAAATTTGTGTCCGTACCTTTGTTTATTGTGGTTGTAAATTATAGTTGCATTGGACGTAACGAAAGATAAGTGCATTAGGTCAAAGAGTCCAACAAAGAATTTTACGGGATGGAATACTAGATTCTTTATAGCGTGACCTGCTTTTACGCTGAGCTTTTTTCAAGTGAATTTATAATCAATCATATTTTCTCTAAGAATAAATTGAGATATTAAACTTAAATGGAGTATAACTCTTATGGAAAATTAAGTCGGAGTGACAGGTTTAAAAAACTGTTTTTTACAACGAACAAGGCTAAAGATAATAGTGATATGACATGACAAATTCTGGTTTTACACGGAAAATAACTATATTCTGAAAAATTAATTATCGCCAATCTGTTGTCTGCAGTTAAAATTTTCGCTAGCTGTTTGCTCCTTTTTCGAACCGAATTAACACCAGTGGTAACAACTTGGAACTTTTTCACGGGTAGTTTTTAAGTAGTATTTGCATTAGTTTCTACAACTGATTCCTTTTGTTTTTCTGGTACAGAATCATCTTTAGTTTGCCAACTACAGCAAGGTTGTTGTTTATTATTAGATAAAGCTAAGTTTGGGAACTATTATCTGAAGTTTGTTAATGTTCACCTGCATTAGGAGCCTTAAGTACTCTACTATTTTTAGTCAACTAGGCGTCAACTGGGATAGCAGAAGGATGAAATGGCACAATTCCCACAGCCTTGAATGCCGAAATTTCATTATTTACAGTTGCAAATTTGTTCCATCCTTAAGCAAGTAACTTTCCAAATTGTAGTCTAGTAAGCTTTCGAATTCGAAATTTAAGATTGTGTCGAATGACCAAGACAGCTTCAGACGAGCATCTGAACATTACTGTACTGTAAACAGTGACCTTCAAGCAAAATTGATAATTCTGAATAAAAAATAACAGCCACGGTAGTAAAAATAAAACAGGCAGCAGGTTAGTTTTACAGAATAGTTATTATTAAAATCAAGACTACTAAAGTAATGTGCTAATTTTTAATTAATGTGTCCTAAAAATATTGAAGGTCATAGGATGAAAGAGTTAAAACATCTATACGACAGATAGTACACAGCTTCTTTTTTCAAGAATGAAATGCTCAATTTAGGTAAAATTTTAAGTGAAATTAACAACCAACAACCGCTCAGATCTTCCAAAATATGTGTCGTTCATTATTATATAAAATTCTTTAAGCAAATCAATTTGAAGTAAGTGCAAATATCGGTATGTAAATATGGGTTAGCTACAATTATATAGTAAAATTAACTAAAACATTTTATAGATTTTATTTTTATAATCAGGTATATTATTGTTACTATTAAATATTAAGTTTTAAGTTTTTATTTGTATACTCTACTGGAATGTTAACTATTTGGTTCAACAGATATAAGAACATGAAAGGGAAGAAAAGGAAAAAAAGTATATTTTTACTTTACATATGCAGATTCAATGCAGCAAATATTACATAGCATAACTATAGATTGTTTATCTTACTGTTTATAGGATGATTGATTTTATTGTCTATCTTATGAATGTCTTACCATTGTTATTTTTTAGGGGAAATTATTCAAAGAATAGTTTATACTTTGGGCTGCTGACCAAAAATAAAACTTTCTTGCTCAAATATCTGAAATAGATTCAGTTTTTGCTGAAAAAATAAATCAAGAAATTCAAAGTGGTGTAGTTGTTCATTAATTTCACTCAAGTCATAAATGGAGAGATTTTGGAAGACTAATAAAATTATTAAATTTTTATTTTTTACATTCATTCCGAATATATATTATGCACAGAATATTATATAAATCGATTTCTGACTCTTTAAGTTGTTTTTGTAATAACTTGGACTTGGTGATATGCGATATTACTGTTTAATGTGATATTTTTCTATCTGATATATATAATAAATAGAGTTTACAGTGTTTATAAATATATAAATGTATGATATTTATATCTAATTATCATAAGAAAAACGACAACTATCTTGTTGTCGTTTTACTTTGATTTTATTGATTACGGTTGGTTTTGTTCTTCCTGTTGTAGATCATCACAAGAAAACTACCAAAATTATACTAGAATGTAACATAATAGATTGAATTAGTTGATTATCTCACAGAAAATCCAGTATTTTTAGTAAATTTGATTTATTGATAAACAAATGGGACAAACTCACTGTCAAAATTAAACAAGAATCCAGCATTAAAGAATTTGCAAGTACACACTTATTTATACAAATGTATTGTTTTGCATTTTAGTGCTTTAAATAGATCCTTAAGATATTGATACATAAGTTAAATCTATCTAATGAGGTAACTGATTACCATGCATGAAAAGTAGGACCTCACACTACATATATTTGAAACCATAATTTATTCTGTGATATGAAACATGAAAAAAAGCAGTGAATGAGAAGGAATATGTAAAACAAAACTGGCTGAAGCAATTCAGGAAATTGGATTATTAAGCTTAAAAATAATGATTAAAGTCAAAGTTAATTCTTCTGGTAAGAAAAAAAAAAACTAGATTCAAGAAATTAATCATCACCAGAATAAGAATATGGTCTACGCAGTTTTAAAAGAACAGTATTTCAGAAATCTTTGAACTCTCTCTAACTTTTTGATACATTTGCATAGCTTTGTTGCATATAAGATCTATTTACAAATTAAAAGACAAATTTATGAGAAAAACCATACTTAGATCTGTGACATTATTGACTCTCTGGATCAAAATATTCTCTAAATTAAGTACCATCGACTCAAAAGATCTATAAGACCAAATGTGAAAAACGTCCTTTTTTATTGTAATAATTGTAATATATATTGGAAGTGAATTAAAAAAAATATATTATTCAAACATAAAGTTAGGTTAGAATTGACGTGTAAGGTTGTCCGATATTGATTACTCGATTACCGCAAGGCCGAGATATACAACAAAAAAGAAGATGTATTGGTGACTTTTCTAGTAACTTTCTTGGGTGTGAATCTGTCTTTTTGGTTTACTCCTCCTGGTTAAAAAACAGAGTATAGTTGAATTTTAGACTTAAATCTTTTATATCATATCATATTCTCTAGCTTTTTTACGTTTTTTATATAAGCCTATTGGAAGCTTTTTACTTGTACTAATTACTAATAACTATAGTCAGAGTTCCACATGGAGCAGGTGTATGATTTTTTGGCGGTTTTGTTTTCTCTATAACTTTTACCGTTTCTAGTTTTGTTTGTTTCTAAAAATTATATAACAAAGGATGTGTATATTTTTTAAAATATAGGTATAATGTTTTCCCATCTACATAGAATGCTTCCGCATTTGTTTTTGTTCGCTGTGCATGTGTTTCAGTTTAAGCCCACTCCCACATACGTACCATATATTAAATTAATTTCGGTCTCTAGTATCACCTACTATGTCACGACAAAAAATAGAAATTATTCTATTTTCCCGTCAACATTTATTTAGGTAGATAAACTAATAAAAGGAACGAAAATAAATGTAAACATGTTTTTGTGATTTATTTACTACCAAAATTTTATCGGCATTTCAAAGTGAATGTTTCAGTTAAAAGCAATCAAATGCAGCCACACTGGTGCTGTCAATTTTAACGTAATTATATGTCTCCCAGAAATAAAATAAAACGATTTACGGCATGCATCTTCTCCCTGTTTATGTAGCTGTTACCTATATTAACTTTATTTTTGTTTTCAAAAATATCTTAAAATTTAAGACTTTATGTTTCGTTAAAACAGGTTGTCCAGTATACAATATAATCGTATTATTTAAGTAATTATATTCTTTCACTAGTATGTAATGGGATAGTGAAGCGCAACATATAACCACTCCTATTCAAATGTCAACCTCACCTGTTCGTCTAATGGTTGTAGATCATGGTCTTCTGGTACAACCTTTTAGATAACTAACGAAGTTCTGACGTCCGAGTATTTGCCGGGATAAGCAATCCACCATTTACTGGCCAAGGCGCTTAGGGCGGATGAGCTAGTAAGTGGAAGCACTCTGTTGTAAAAGGCATTAGAATGCAGAAGGTAACGAGAATATATATATATATATATATATATATATATATATATAAATATATTTATATATATATATATATATATATATGTATATATATATATATATATATATATATATATATATTATATATATTATATATATATATATATACATATCGGTTTCAAAACGCCTTGCGTCGTTGTCCGATGCCTAATTTCCACGAATTTCTATCACTCCATTGTTCTTTGGTCAAGTCTCGGGAGCTCATTGCCTTTGTTATTCCCTCCTTCCATGTTCTTTTTGGTCTTCCTCGTTTCTTACGATTTGGTGGTATCCTTTTTTCTGGCATTCTTTGAACATGGCCATACCATATAAGTTGTTTTCTTTCTATGTCTGTTGCCAGTGATCCATCTACTTCCATCCGATTCCTTATTTCATCGTTTCTAATTTTGTCTGTCCTAGATATTCGAAGTGATCGTCTAAATACATCAATTTCTGTTGCTTCGAGTTTTCTTTTATTGCTTTCTGTTTCTGTTAAAAATATTTAATCTCTGACGTTCTCCTCAAATAGAAGCTAATCAAATAAAGTTAGGGCATAAAGCTGTCTTGGGGAATGATCTTGAGGACAAGTTAGTTCGTTATATTTTGGAAATGAATGCTAAATTTCGTGGATTAAACAAAAAAGATCTTAGGAGGATGGAGTATGTCTTTGCTTCCAGGAACATCTGTTTGGAGGTAATACGGTAGGCAATGCCTGACTGAGGCTTTTCCTGCAATGCCATAAAGAGCTATCAGTACGACGACTAACGAGAACATCATTACGAGCAACGGGCTTTAACAAAGAAAAGGTCGCATCATTCTTTAATGTTCTGAACAATATGTGAACAATAATTTCAAAACGCTTTTTGTCCGATAATTTAGTTTGTTTCGTCTTAGATGACATTTTGACATTTTTATTATAAATCAGAGAGCGAATAAATGTGTTAGGGTAACTATAGTGTTCATGTAGTCAAAATATTTGGCAAATCTGTCATTAAGAATCAATTTAATAGTACTTTAACGACTTAATAATCATCTCATAATTTTCTTGGATTATAGGAAATCCTTTCAATCAGATTATTTTAATCTTTTCTGTAGAATTTTGAGCTAGCAATTAAAAAACATTAGGTAGTAAGTATACTTACCGATAATGCTAATTACAAGCACAAAACTTAAAATGAATTAGCGAAAATATACAAAAAACCTTGTGTTAAACCTCAAAAATTATAAGGCGATTAGGTGAAGCATAACTTTTTAACAGCACATTACATTAAACACTCCTTTAAATTCAATAATATAGGCGGTAACACAAATCTATTTATTTGGTCAACCCACTTTACTGTATTAATATTTTAATTAGTTACCAAAACAGAAGGAGGTTTTCTTTAACTAGCACGATTGGTTATTTTTATCAGTACAATCAAAAACAAGTTATTTTAGCACCAATAACATTGTGATATGAGTAATTTGTAGGCACGGTCCAAGTAGACAGGTTTTTTTTGTGACACAAATAAAACGAGAATGCTGAAAGTGGTTGTATACAAATATCTGGAATTTATTAAATAATAAATAGTTTAGTAAATTTAAAATTAGTAACTGGTCTGAAGGGAGGTTTTCTTTTACTATTGCGATATAAGTAATTTGTATAATCCAAATAGACGACATTTTGTTTATAACACCGATAAAACGAGAATGCTGAAAGTAGTTTTATAAAAATACCTGGAATTTAGTAAATAATAATTTTACTTAAAAATTACCAACTGGTTATAAAGGGAGTTTTCTATTACTATTGAAATATAAGTTATTTGTAACAACTTAGCTACTTAATATTATAATAAAAAAGATATTGTACAAAATACCGCACTAAGACTAGCTCTAGGAACCAGTCCAGTTAAAAGTCTTTATGTCGAAGCAAATGAATCTCCACTTTCTATTAGAAGATTACGTCTTAGTGTACAATACGCAAGCAAGCTATCAACTAATAGTATTAAAAAATGTATTGAAAACAATTTAGGCGTTGCCAGACTTGTGTTTTATATATTTAAGACCTTCCAGACTACATAAAATCATAAGTGTTACATATGGTTGAACTCGTATTTAATAGGAGATTCCAATAATGAATGAGTAAACAGGGTGACATTTGAAAAACCAAAGTTACTAGTAATATAAGAGAAACTGAAAATCTAGCAACATTGCAAATACCGAATATGGAATATCCCTATCCCAAAATAGGTGTATCTCAAATTTTGTATAATTATGTCTAGTAATTTACGAGATAATTAGCCGTTTCCAGACTTTTGGGCCATTCTGTATTAAAAACCCTTTAAGTAATACAAGTAGTTTTATTTTATAGTGCCATAAAATTTAATATATTTTTAATACATAAATAATCCAAATAAACTATATGAAGCAGTTAAGTGCGAAGAATTAATGTGTCTATTTCATGTAGATACAACACCATAAAATACAGGCCGTGACTTTACAAAGGTATACGACGTGTGATAAAATATCCAAATATACCGACAAAGATTGTTTGAAACGGATCCCACCTAAACTCTCTTTGGTTGTTACCAATTCACAATGATTGATGCTTAAATGAAGGATGTGTTGACATAAAGTAGCTTCAATTTTAAAACGTTATGAATTATGACAACCATTTACGTGTAGAATGTATATTATTGTACATGTACATTTCGTTTGTAAGTTTGTTTGAAAATGTTTGTAATACAAGTTTAGGTGAGCTAATGCTCGATACCATTATATGGTTGAGGATTTCTGATTTTCAATCGCCTAAATTAATAAAAAATTGGTGATCTCGCATAAATTTTGATGAGTCTCATTGTCTCAATTAGCCCTGATTTCTCCTTTGTTGAACATTGGCCTCCTTCAGATCTTTTTATCTATTTCTGTTCTGCCCCTCTGGTATCCAAATGATTCACACACTTCTTTTGAGGTCGTCGGTTCATCGTTTTAGAGATCTTTACCACTTTGCTTATTAATGTAGTGCCAATTAATTAATTTTAATGTGGATTATTTCCAAAATATATAATATTTAGTGTGAAACATGAACAACAAAATAGTTTAGAAATTACAATTAAATCGAATATCGACACACCTAATTTTTAACATTTCAGCGTTGTTAAAAAACCAGTCATTAACCATTTTGCTTTTAACATTCATAAAATTTTACTGCCAGTGAATGATGGTTTAATTTATGATCCAGTGTTGGACTAAATTAGTATTCCAACTACATATACCAATCTTATTGCCTTGAATAATTGAACGGCGCCAGTTTTTAATAGAAAATAGATGATTATTGAAAATCCAATAAGGTATTAGTATAGTTTGTAGTAATAAATCATGGAAAAAATATGTACGATGGTAATTAAAAAAAACTGTAAATGAGTTGAGTTTATTTTTAGATGCACACTGTATACTTGGAAAATCAATGTATTTATGAACACAAAACTTTGAGTAATAAAAATTTTTAAATGTTCGAAATCTTTTTAGTACAATTAGGATTAAAATAAGCTCTTATTTGATGTCACAGCTTAAAACCCATTAAGCGCCGTTGATGCGAAAACGCAACATTTTAAAAGGAATTTTTTTTTATACAACTAAATATTTTGTTTTTAGAAAATTCTTTATATGTTTTAATTCCTAAAGGCTTGATGATATTGAAATATATTTTATAGAACAAATATAATTAATTGTTTATCTATTATAAATTAATTTCCTCAGCAGTTTTTTACATGATTCGTCATGACATGACTATATAATCTTCTTGTAGAATTTTCACTTTGCTTATAATATAATGGTTTATATGATTTTTATAAAGCATAAACTACAGATTTAGCAATAAACCATACAAAGGCCAACAAAGTCAGAAATACCGAAAGAAATGAGAACTGACAAAGTGAACCACATCGTAATACGCCACCCTGAAAAGTCAAGAAAAAGATGCAGACAATGTAAAAGCCAATGTAAAAGTAAAAAATAAAATATATATATATATATATATATATATTATATATATATATATATATATATATATATATATATATAATATATATATATATATATGTGTCAGAAGTGCAATGTACATTTACACTCTACATGTTTTGACCTTCCATAAATTGTAATATTAGGTTTTATAGTTTTTTTACAAATATTTTATTTAGTTTCACTACTTTTGTATCTTTAATTTTGAAATAAATCTCATAATCCATAAAAGTGTATTTCATTAATTTCTTAACAGATTCCGCCATTGATGCGAAAACGCAACATTATTTTTTTAGAACACCCTGTAACCTAAAAAAAAATTATATCCAGTTTTGCCTTTAAAACACCATAAATAACTAACCCTTATATTATTTTTATAAAAAATTTACATATTTCATACCTTGGCGGTTAATGGGTTAAAGATTGCGTTCCGCTTTCAAAATACAATTTTTTAATTGACCCCTAATAATTCACCTAACTGGTTAAGTGAGTACACATAAACTCATCACCGATTGACATAAATGCCCTCGTAGGTAGTATAAACTCATCATTGCCAGAAAACCAGAGATTTTAATATAGACCCGAAAAGATTTGCAAACTGATCACTGGCCTACCTACCCTCGTGGCAGGTAGAGATAGTGCAAAGCAAACACTCCTGACCAGAGTCAAAATTCACGTAAAGGTAGAAAGGTTCTATTGTAAAATTGCAATTATACAGTGCATAGTACAATGCGTTTCGCATGGAAGTGGGGACTAAACCAAATTTCGTCTACTGCGCCGTCGTCAGGAATGCTTGCACTATCTCTACTGACCATAAAATGTGTGCAACCGGCTAAGTTTTGATAATTTAAAAGAATAATCCAAGTCTGGATTTATTAATGCAAATTCAGTGTATTGACTCGTATTATATTTTGTTACTATAGCTTTTCTTTTTAAATAAGTGTTGTATATTGATAGTAAAATTGCAAATTGAGAATAAGTATCTAAATTTATTATTTTTATGTTATATCCATTTCGTTTGGTAGTCTTTTATTTTATCATTCATCTTATTTAGTTATTATAAATTTATTTTGTTTACTCTACTTGTCATTTGCCATTCATGACTTTACTAGGGGTACTCTAAGAGACTTTAATGCAGTGGTTCCCCGTTGCATTCTGCATCCTTACGCCGTTGACATATTTTTCTATTCATCCGCCTTTAGGACCAGTTTCCCAACCCTTGGACAAAAGAGTGCCCTTCCGGCAATCAATCGTGAATTACCTGTTGGTCCACGGGAGGTATTTTTATTTCCCTCCTACCCACTGGTAAAACCGGGTCGGGCATTCCCCTATCCGCCACCTGGGGACGCGCTCTCTAGAGGTTACAGGTTCCTCCTTTACTGATCAGACAAAAGAATTAAGATGCCACATTGAAATTGCGCGGTCAACTTTAATAGAATGAGAAAACTTTTTTGTTAATCGCGATATCAATATATCGCTCCGGATAAGAATGCTTCGATGTTATATTTTCTCTACCCTTTTGTATGGAGTTGAAGCTTGGACACTTAAACAATCCAACATTAAAAACCTAGAAGCATTCGAAATGTGGTGTTACCGACGTATTTTGAAAATATCATGGATGGATCGCAAAACAAACGAACAAGTTCTCGAACAACTAGGAAAACAATGCGAAGTTTTAAATTCCATAAAAATCAGAAATTGGAATACTTGGGGCACATCATGAGAGATGAAAAGTACGAACTACTAAAGAATATAATGCAGGGTAAAATCAAAGGTAGAAGAAAAGTAGGAAGACGTAAAATCTCGTGGCTACGCAATTTCCGTGAATGGTTTGGATGCAGTTCAATTGAACTATTCAGGCGAGTAACCAATAAAATTATAATTGCCAGTTTTCCGATAGGAGTGGAACTTGAAGAAGAAGAAATTTGTTTTATTGTATGGTTTTCTGTAAACTTTTGCATATCGCTTTCGAGATCCTTGTCCATTATAATAGACACGAACTTCTGCACTTTTATTTCTTACTTAAGTAATAGTGGTTGTCTAGATATTCTAATGTTTAGGTTGGTTTCTTCACGCAATGATTTACTAAAACACAAATTTTTATAACTTGCTACTTTTGTAATTCGTAATTCGTAATTTGTTAAGTATAGTACCATTAGTTAAGATATTTAAATCATGGCGGAAGTAATACATCGTAAAGGGGTATGTATAATTGACTGTTTTAAAAACATAGAAATAAAAAATTGTGAACAATCGTTACAATCTAAATAAAATTGTTATAGAACGACCATTGTACGCGCAAAACTGGGTAATTATTATGATATTTATAGATTCTGTAAATTCAATTAACAGAATCCATTTCAGTGGACATTTTTCCACTGAAATGGATAATTTGCCTCAGTTATAAGAAATTATCAAGTTATAATCCAGATGATACGAGGTGCTCCAATGCATTTTGCAAGGCAAAAATGAAGGAAAAAGGGCCCCTGGACGAAGAAGAATATCCTGGCTGAGAGCATTGTATAAAAAGCCCTCAACATAGGTATTCCCTATAGCAACCAACTAAGTCATCATAGCCAGAATGATCGCCAACGTTTGGAACGGACAGGCACCCTAAGAAGAAGAATCCAGATTATTCAATTGACCACAATCGACTTTTCTGATATGGTCTTTTCGAAATTTTCAGGAATACTGATTTTCAAGCCTCTACGCGGCATCAGTCTGGAGTAAGTTGATGAAGATAACCGCCTACTGAATGAAACTTTATAAAACGAATGGACACAACAAGTCTGTTGCAAGTATCATGCACCTACAAGACTGTGTCTGTGGTAGCCTTGTGAGTCATCACTGGATGTGTTTTCGATGCATATGTTGGCAGTGAAAAGAAAAGAGCTGTATGAGAGAAGAACCTAGACCTTACTATGGCAGAGAAAAGACAGGAAAGGGAAAGGTTAATTGAAAGATGGCCAGAAGAATGAAGCAACACGGAGGATTTGGCACACTGGACAAATATTCTGATCCCAAACATCAAAGATTGGGTGGACTGCGATCACAGGCGACTGGATATTTCCTAACGCAGGTGCTTACAGGAAAAGGGTGTTTTAGGGTCTCTAAGTTCGGAAAGGCTGACACGGGAGGAATGCCCATACTACGGACACTCGAACACTGTGACACAGACAGTGTTAGAGTGCAACAGATGGATATTATAAAGGAACATAATGGAAAGAGAGGCAGCTGTGAATTTTTTTTTTAGTGAAAAAAATGATTGAAAATAAAGCAGGTTGGACTAGTGTACACAACTATATCCACGCAGTGTTCAAGAAGAAAGAAGAGGAAGAAAGGTAGTTGGATCAACTGCAAGGGGCGAAAAGTGAATTAATCTGTATGAGTTTAGCTTGTGAGTCAGACTGTAAGGAGGGAGGAATAGGAAAATGTCTGGAGTGATACCGTAGAAGCGATGAGGGTTTTTCACGTTCTTCCCACGCGCTACCTGGAACTGGGTTTTTCTAAAAAACGGGAAACGGGGAAAAAGGACAGAGAACCTCCTTGCTGACAGTCCGTGAAATAATGGAAGTACTGTTTTAAGAAGTTAATGGTCGGCCTTACAACGGCCATTATCCGCTTCCGGATCGCTAAATGACATAGGAGGGTCTGGTTTAGCATTTATTCGTTCAGCGTAGACCTCTTGGGCTGATAGGTCTTAAAGATTCCAGACCCTTCTCTCTAAAGTCGAAAAAAAAAATTCTAGAAAAATAATTGAGCGCATGTGACCAATAATAATATGTGAGCCAGAGGTAAAAGTTTCAATATTAGCAATAAAGAGAGTACTTAGAATAACTAAAATACCGTAATAAAAACTGAGGGTTCAACTAAAGACAAACAAACTATTAGTGGCTAGTTTTACGATAAAATGAGATAAACAAAAGAGAAACAGATAGAATAGCCAATATAGCACGAAACAACATCCTCAATTAGCAATTAATATCAAAGAAAATGCTGCAAAGAAACCGGAGCTGTCCACACGTTGATGTTAATACTATTTACATCTTTTGTTTTTTCTCCTGCTGTGTTAAACACTCTGTTCAGCAGTTAAACAATTGTTTGTTCCTAGAAATGTAAGTAACAATATTTAAATAAACTTAAAATCATTAAAGCAAATATATTGATCAACGCTCAAAAAAGCTATGCCATAATTAATTCCATATTACTCAGGGTTACGTGAATTTTCTAAATGTATAAAGGTGAAAATCTCTTTTTAAAAGTATGACCACGTATAAAATTTAAAAGATCTTTCATGTAGCAATCGCGCTGACTCGGCCACTTGAATACCTGAGTATTAGGGTGAAAAACTATAAAGAAGGCCGCAATACCTTATAATAATTTTGGGGTTGCGCTGATAAAAAATCAAATAGTCAATGAAGTGCTGATTTATCATGTTTTATTACTTTGATATTGTACTATTGATACCAAACGAAACGAATGGTATTAAAATTATTTATTTAAATATATCACATATTTAGCACATTTAAATTTTTGAAAATAGTATTATAGATATTTCCAATCTAAAATATTCTTCCCACTAAGAATCATAGTTCTCCCATTCCGATTATACAGAATACTATACAGATGTGTCTAAAATGAAAATGGAGTCAGAGTGGCAATAATTAACAGCACAGAGATTCTCAAACGTAGAATTCCATACGACAATGATGTCGAATCATTCTATAGCCAATTAAAACAGACACTTAAAAATCTAAAATCTAAATCTAAATCTAAAGTAACGAAGTCACATATATCATTGGAGATTTTAATGCAAAAATTGGCCAAGGCCGAAGATCTGACCTGGTAGGTGAATATGGACTAGGGGAGAGAAATGAAAGAGGCGATAGATTATACCAGTTCTGTCAAGAACATGACATGATAATCGCAAATACATGGTTCAAATTACACAAAAAAAGGTTATACACATGGAGGGGACCAGGAGATAATTCGCTACATATGATTAGAAATCAGATAGACTATATTCTGGTAAACAAAAGATTTAAGAATGGCGTCACCAGAGTAACGACATATCCTGGTGCAGATATCGGTTCAGACCATAACCCTGTAATAACTGACATCAAAGTGAAGCTCAAAAAAGTCCAAGAAAGCCCCAAAACACCAAAATTAAATATTTCAATTTCCAACAAAACGTTAATAGAAAATGACTTAAACAATGAGCTAAAGAAATCAATAAATGAAAACAACACAGAAATATGGAACACATTTAAAGATCTTACCTTGAAAGTAATAGAAAAATATTCAACAACGTTACACAGGCATAAAAAAACAACAATAGATGACTGATGAAATCCTGGAATTAATGGAGCAGAGAAGGAAACTGAAAGGTAACAAGACAGAATATAAGGAAAAACAGAAACTAATTAAACAGAAAATAAAGGTAGCTAAAGAAAAATGGATGGAGGATAAATGCAAGGAATTAGAAAAGTTGAATGAAAAAACATGATACGTTTAATATGTTTAAAAAAGTTAGAGAAGTTGCTGGTCTTTATCATAAGAAAACTCCACATACTATAACCGATTCGTCGGAAAAATGATAATAGACGAACATGAATTCGAACAACCTGGTGGAATTTTATAAGTGAACTGTATAATGATGATAGACCCGAAGAACTGGAGACTTTAGTTGAAGGTGAAGGATCAGAAATACTAAAATCAGAAATACTGCATGCTATCAAGTTAACAAAGAACAAGAAAGCCGCTGGCCCTAATAACATACCGACAGAGATGTTAAAGCTTATAAATGAGGAGAACATTGGAATACTGGTCAATCTTTTCAATGATGTTTATTCGACTGGTGATATCCCTGAAGATTGGTTAATGTCCGAATTCATAACACTACCAAAAAAACAACGTCCGAAAAAGTGTAGCCATTATAGAATGATAAGCCTTATGAGCCACACTTTGAAAATATTTCTACGCATCATCCACATTAAATCAGAGATAAATGTGAAGAAGACCAGGATGAAACACAATTTGGCTTCAGAAATGGACTGGGAACTCGGGACGCCCTCTTTGCACTAAATGTATTACTGCAGAAATGTCGAGATCAAAGGAAAGACGTCTTTGCTGTATTTATTGACTATGAAAAGGCCTTTGATCGAGTACAGCATCACAAATTAATTAAAGTAGTTAAAAGATAAAGTTGTTGATAGTCAAAACGTACGATTCATAAAAAAGTTATACTGGCGTCAAACAGCGACAGCTTGCATAAACGGATAATCAACAGAAATATGTAAAATACAAAGAGGTGTCACACAGGGTTGTATACTATCCCCACTGTTATTTAATTTATATTCAAATAGAATATTTAAAGAAGCGCTGAATAATTTGGAATGGGGCGTGAAAGTTAATGGAATTCTGATAAATACAATCAGATATGCAGACGATACAGTTATTTTAAGTGATGACATGCATGAATTACAATGCCTTTTAAATGCCATTGATACAGTGGGAAGAGAGTTTGGCCTAAACATAAACTGTTCAAAAACAAAATACATGGTGTTTAGCCGTTTAGCACATCAAGATGCACGATTATATGTTGATGCTCATATAATTCAAAGAGTGTCCAGTATTAATTATCTTGGTTGTAATGTAAGCGTAGCAAGTGAGTGAGAAGTTGGAATAAAGGGATAATGGAACAATAAGTAGCATAGAAAAGATAATAATTACTCGAGATAATTATCATATATTCCAAATTAAATAAGGGATAATTAATACAGTTTAACTTATACATTTAAATTATACAAAGTATAACAATTGACCTAGTTATTGCATTGTTTGATAATTGTTTAAACGTATAAAAAGCACGAAACATCCGTGACCCAAATAGGCAGCAATAATACCAAAACTGCAACTCAGCGAACCTACGACCTTGGTACTAGAACCGGCGTTGAAAGTACGACCACAATAAAACAAGAAAAAACGACGGACGCCAGACAGTCGGTAGTTAGTAGGCAGTCAGTCAGTAGTGATAACGGGGGCGCCGTAACTGCCCGCCCAGGGCAGTGATCGCCGGACGCGATAGCGTCCAGTACGCGAGACAGTCGGTGATTTTCCGGGGGCCGGGTATCTTCTGTCAGAATTCGCGTGTAGTCCGGTTATTGTGGCAGCTCGAAAGTTCGCAACCCTCAACTGACCGAGTTCCAGAAGACTGAACGTGTCGTGGTTGAAGCCCTAATATACACATAAGGTAACAGATTTCTTATACTAACCTGTGTAATTATATTTGTACCTCTGTCAACTTTTCACTATCTTGCTACATCGTCTCCGACGCGCAGAATAACGTGTTAACGATTGTATTAGGAACTTCAGGGTAGATTCAATATATTGTTGACTCTAATATGGTTTTTTTTTCTAATGTTCCTTCGTCCGACTCACTAGAGACTAGGAGAACACGAGAATTCTGCGTATACACATCTCCGGCTTCAAAAGTAAGCCCATAACCTCTACTCTTTACAGGACCTGAGACCGAGGAGTTCTTACCCCTATCCCGAAATCCCTTATCTTCTCGTAAATCCACGAAGACGAGCCAGCCCTCCAGACCAGTGTGACCAGTATTCCTTGCAGCCGCTCGCAGGGTTAGCATCCCTTGAGGATCTATTGTATTTTACATTTGGTGACAGTCTTTACAGGACCCTATACATAGAAGTCCTTAATCCCTCTCCACTCTCGTAAATTGTCCCAGATTATTACATTGGTGACAGCGGTGTCCCATTTGTATTTACTACATGGTTGCCATATTACTGAACAACTAGATCCAGATCAAGAGATAAAATGTAGAATAGAGATAGCCGCACGACATTTTTAAAAATGAGGTCATTCTTCTGTAATGATAACTTGCAACTTCAACTTCGAAAGCGCATGGTTAAATGCTACATTTGCTCAGTCCTCTTATACGGTGTCGAAGCATGGACATTAAAAATATCCACTATTAATGGCTGATTTGGACACGTAGTAAGGGGAGACCGATATAATATTCTTCAACTTATTATGATGGGTAAAATCGAAGGATGCAGAGGAATTGGTAGAAAGCAGGCCTCTTGGTTGAAGAATATCAGGAAGTGGACAGGAATAAAGAAAGCTGAGCAACTCTTTAGAATAGCTCGAGACAGAGACAGTTTCGCCATGTTAATCGCCAACGTCAAGGGGACGTTAGGACGGTTAGGGCACGTAAGTGCCTATGGAAAACAGAGCTGTCCAACTGTCACATTTCTATTCCATAGGCACGTTAAGAAGAAGAATCCAGATGCAACTATATTAACATTAGAACACTATGAAATTTACCAAGCGATTTATATTGGTTAGCTTCAGTGGTTCACAGGGCCAAAAAAACTTTAAACACATCCGATGGTTCACTGTCAGATATAGCAGCAGTAATGGAGCTGCTGGATAGTTGGTCATCACCAACATTATCACTAATGTCTCTGGAGGTTGGTTAATATCCTTGATGTCCAGAGGATTATTCTTTGAACTCTAACCCATATACTGCGGCCAGTTAAAATCCCTTTTAAAGGGAGCCTCCTCCGGTTTGTAACGTTTTTTTACAATGCCTGCATGCCTTCTTTTTTACTTAATTTTTAGTCAATCCATACCTATCAATCTTCTTCTTAAGTCCGTCTCCATCAATGGAGGTTAGCGGTTATGGTGGCAAACGTTTGTCTATCTTCAGCTGTTCTTAAGAGTTCCTCAAATCCAAGTCCTGTCCAGTTTCTGATATTACGTAACCAGGGCAATTTTTTTTCTTCCAATTCCTCGCGTTCCTTCTATTTTGCCTTTTATTATCAACTGAGGGATGTAGTATTTCTCGTTGCGCAACAAATGCCCTAAATAAACTGGTTTTTCTTCTTAAGACTGTTCTCAATAGTTCTTTTTCTAAATTGAGTCTAGCTAGTACTTCTTCATTTGTTTTTCGTGCTGTCCAAGGAATTTTAAAATTCTACGGTACACCCACATTTTCTAATGCCTCGATTCTATTCAGCTCTTTATTTTAAAGTCCATCAATACCTATCCATAAAAAATTAATATATGAAATAGATATTTTGACTTCTGATGTTTAAAATTAAAATTTGAACAAAAAAGGTTTAGGAATTATAAAGTATCTAAAACATTTATGCCTCAACTCAAAGTGTGTACTTACCCTTACTAATTCCACACCAAAATTAAGTATTCCTTTGTATGTCAATATCATATGGATATATTTTAAAAACTAGGGAGTTAAATTTGAATACAAAAATATAATAAATATGTATGTAAGACTGGTTATTAAGTTAGTATTATTGGTCTCTTCTTGTTGCTACCAATATTTTATCGGCCAACAAAAGCCAAAACCAGGAAAATTTAAACTATAAATATTGAAAATAGTCTTTGAGGAACTCGTTTTCTCACTTTTTATATCCTAAAATGTCGGAAGCAATCGACATACCTACCTAAACTGCCGTCTCCAGGTTTACGAAGGTAGAAAAAACACACAGACAAAACAGAGGCACACACAAAAATGCTCGTGCTAAGTTTATAGCCAGTCGAAATGGAGGGCGAAAACGATTTTCGTATGAGTTATGGGAACATTATCTACCTATCTGTGAGCGAAAAGTGGGGTTATATTGTGCAGGTGTGTAAAGACGGGGAATGGGGCAAAAGGGGGAGACGTTGTGTGAGGGAATTGATCGTAAATATCAGCGGTTAGCGTCGTCATCTGTTACTCATGGCCTTTCTTGTTTTTCCTGTATTCTTTAGCAGTTAACGATACTAGCGTCTTTTGGCCTCTGCACGCATTGGATGTCGAATTTTTGCTTTAGGAAAGCTAAAAGTTTTAGGTGATATAAAATATATATTATGTTTGGAATAGAAGATAATTGTTTTTAGCATGTTTTTTTAATTTGGTCTATTTGTATTTTAAAATAATAAATAATAGGGTAAGTGCCTTAGTGGTCGGCCACGATCCCAGTTATTGGCACAACCTTAAAATTCCATAAAACATCAAACATAGTTTTTTTAAAAGCATGAGAGTTGGTGGAAATTTCAAATTGATTTGAGTGTTTGAAAATTCTAAACGCATATAAAAAAAAAGTAACAAATCGATAGCACGAAAAATATATCATGTATAATCACTAAAACTATGTTTCACAATTTTTTCAGAATTTTTGAAGTCGTACAAAGAAGTTAAAAGTCGAAAATAAAACGGTTTTTTACCAATTTTTCACTGTGTATTAACCATCGAGCAAAAAGACAAAAAAGGAATTTAAAGGTAGTGGGGGCCAAAATATTGTTAGACAGGAAGTGCCATCTTGAGAGGTCAAATTAAACAAGGAAAGAGAGTCTTTCCTTGTTTAAGAAATCAAATTTAGTTGGGTTATGTTACTGTTTGTCCCAACTGTCACATGAAATCTTATTTATATTGAAGTTTTTTAACAATTGTTTCACATTTTAGACTGTTATCGTTAATATTTAATTAAAGGTTTCTCGTCTAAGACACATTCTGAAAACTATTTTATAGCTACTGTTAAAAATTTAAATTTGGCGCATTCGCATTTCCGGAAATGTCCGCCATCAGAGGTCACTTTTTTGGTCTCCTTTTCATAACGATTAGATTCCCTCTTTTATCTTTTTGCTCGATGGTATTAACCATTAGCGCCTATTGTCACCATATGGACCCAGCTGTAAAGGTATTGTTTAACACAATAAACTTATAATAAAACAGGCAACCAACATTACATTTACCGCATGTATACTTTATTTAAACTTGTCTGAGCCTGCGTTGATGAAGACTCATCAGTGTTTTATTAGATTTCACAAGCTAAGGAAGTTAGAAAATCGTGTTATAGTAAAAAGTAAAAATTTGATAATGGACATCCGATTTATGTAAGTAGATTTTCAGTATTTTTTTTGGAAATACTAGGATCAAATCAATTTTATTATTTTAAAAGATCTTAAAATATAAGATAGTGATACCATATTTTTGTATTAAAAATTACAAGGGCAGTTAAAAATTCTTGTAAATATTGCTGTACCCACATGGACCCACTAGGCGGTTAAGTAGTCAAAACATATCTTTTTATAATTTCAGTGGAATTACACTGCAGAAAGCTTTAGATATCGCATATAAAGAAGATGATGTAACAGACATTTTTATTGAGCCTCCTGAATCAAATTTCCTTACGGATAAGGATTCAGGTGACGAAGACGAAGGTGGTGACCCGTATAACTTGAATCCTCGTCAACTTCGTGCAGGTGCGGAAGTTGTATTTGTAGACTCTGAACGTCTAGGAGGTGTACAATCAGACTAAGAAGCAAGTTATGATAAGGATTTGCAGAACGTAAATAGTTCTTATCAAATAAAAACTAATACAAATCCCCGAATTGTAATTGATCTGCCAGAAACTACAACTTATATTGACGGAGACCTTCATTATACGCCGCGCAACTTTCCAAAAAGGGATTACAGTAAATATTCAGGGATGAGTTGTGTGCAACTGTTTGAATTATTTATTTACTGATGAGTTGCTAGAAACGATAGTGTCTGAAACAACAAAATATGCTCTTCTGATAAATCAACCGAATCCTAACGTGACACTTCCTGAATTGAAAGTATTTATGGCAATTCTCTTAGTAAGGGATATAATAAGCTACCATCTAAAAGAAGCTACTGGGAGAGCTCTGACATGCAAAATATTCTGGTGTCTGATGCCATGAGATGTGACAGGTTTTTACAAATTTGTCGTTTACTTCATTTTGCAGACAATAATATTATAGATAAAAATGACAAAATGTACAAACTAAGACTCTTACAGATATGTTAAAAATATCGTTCATAGAGCATTTTATCCAGAAGAAAATATAGCTTATGATGAATCGATGATACGCTACTTTGGGCATCATGGATGCAAACAGTTTATCAGAGGAAAGCCTGTAAGGTTTTGCTATAAGGTGTGGTGTATGAATACACCTAGCGGATATTTGATAAATTTTAAAGTATATCAGGAAAAAAATCCTAGATCTAATGAAGAATATCAAAAACATTTCGGAAAAGCTGCAGCTCCCATGGTACAGATGATCGAAAAATTGGGTGACAAAGGATCTCTGTGATACAAGTTTTTCGTTGATAATTTATTTACCAGTACAAACTTGGTAAGTACTCTAAAAGCTATTGGGTACAAGGTTACAGGTACTGCGAGGGATAATAGAATTCCTAGAAATTGTCCACTAGTTTCAAAAAGACGATGGAAAAGAGGGCACGAGGGGGACTATTGTTCAGCATTGAATAAGGAGAACTGGTATTCAATATGTTCGCTGGAGGGACAACAAAGTTGTAACAGTTGCAAGCACATGTTTTGGTGTCCAAGCATATTCCAAAAAGGATAGCAAGACTATACAAGTACCATATTTCGCAGTATAATAACAGCATGGGAGGAACTGATCTCATGGACAGTAATATATCTTGGTAAGAAATAAAGAGCAATATTTATATAAATGAAAATTTATATAAGTAATTTTTTTCGGTTACTGGGCCGGCATACGTCCAAAAAAATGGCACTGCCCATATTTATGTACGTCATAGATGCAGCTCTTTAAAATGCTTGGACGATATGTAGTAAATCTGGGAAGGAATATTAGTCTCTTAGAGTTTAGCAGAAGTATTTGTCATGTAAAAGTAGTTTTATACAAAACTCAGAAAATGTTTACGATTCATTCAATTTTTAGACCTACTTAACGACATATAAAGTTCCCGCTAAAAGAACTGGAAAAATAGGTAGAGCAGCAGGAAGTGATTTTCGAGTATCTGACTGCGTCAGGTTTGACTACAAGGATCATTGGATTATCTCTGTACCTGAGGGCAAAAGAAAGAATTCCGCCATGCCAGTTTCCAGTTCAAAAGGGCGTACAATGTGTGAAAAATGCAACGTTGGCTTTGCATTTCATGTTTTAAACCATTTCATACAAATGGGACAAATTAATCAATTCTTTCAATATTTATCTTGCCAAATGGCCCGTATGGGGACCACCTTTTTTTCCAAAAAAAAAAGATTTTTTTTTATTTCGGCTTAAATTTAACAAAAATAAGTTATGTTTACGTAGTTTTAAATCAAATCATTGCATATAAAAAAGAAATTTTCTTTTCTCGGCGCTAATGGGTTTAAGTAAAATTTTTAGTTAGAGATGCGCTACCAATTTTAAAAGTTATTTAAGCCAATAGCTGACATGTATGATATTTCAGTAAACTTTGTACTTTATTTCTTCTAAGTACTTTTCTTTCAAGTCATATTTTTATACTTTTTTATTTCGACCAGCAATATCTGCAGCACAAGCAGCAAGTAGGTTTGGCAAAATGCTGAACCAAAGAATAAACTTAAAGGACCCCTGCTGCTATAAACTCCATACAAATATAGACCCATTTGGCCACTGGTGATTTCCTTTTTCTTTCTTTTTTGTTTCAGAAATTATTATTATCTCTAACTTTGGTTTTACAAATTCTTGACATACTTCTCTTTCCTTTTCATAGAAGATTCTCGTGTTCCATTTGTCCACTCTTATTATATGATTTCTAGTGAAATCTTGGGTTATGTTTTTAATTCGCAAGCCTCTATCGAGCCCTGTCGTTACCTTATCTTTGAACAGTTTTTTTACTTAAAACGACAACAATATATTGTAAATGGGCTACCTGATAAAATAAAGCCAACTATATGATTTAGCCTATTTTAGTATATTTGATTTCCTTGTATGAATAGGGAATTACAATAATTTATTCCGTGTATTATAAATACAAAGGCTTCGGATGATTCGTATGAATAAGTAAAAATTTCTCCTTTTGTCAAAAGTTCGTCCATGATACGACTTAAAGAAAATTTGCATACAAAGTGGCATGAAACAACGTAATGGAAAATTCTGTCGACATTATTGTAAAAGTTACGTCCTAAAATGTATAATACTGATTATTCCTGGAAATCCCCCCACCTGTGCAGAACTTTCACCAATGGCGTAACAGTATAAGTAGTCGATTTGTTAAAAGTATTTCAGAATTATAATTTTTAATATGTGCAACATCTGTATGTCGCAAGAAGTAAAAATATTTAGAATTCTGTATTTGGTAGCTCAAATAAATCTCGTAAAAGAAAAGTGTCTATTGCTGTTTTGATCATTTCTTACTCGTCAAAAATTTCTAGGTAACGTACATGATCCTTGCAGTATTCTATAAGTAGTTTTTGCTTATTTGGATTATATTTAGCGTCTTTATTCGTCGAATTTACAATGTACTCGTACATGGATAGGAAAATCAAGTTTCAGGCAGAATTAAACTTAACCTGGTCTTAGGTCTCAAGAACAGAATATTATGTAAACTATCTTATAGGCAGTTTGTATATTGTGACCACACCAAATTTTACTAGAAATGGGAAATACTGGAAATCCTATGGGTTTATTCAATAAATTAATTCTTAGCACTAATCGTAACAGGACATTTCAAGTAGATATCATAGAAGGGGAGATTAGATAGGTTCACATACCTAAATTATTTTCTCTACCATATATACCAGCTTGAACACCGAAATTGGGTTAAATGGTTTAGGCAAAACACAGAAATTAGGATTGCTACAGGAATATTAAAACATTAAAACAGCCTGTACACCAAGACAAATATTCACTGCCAATTATGGAAAGCTGTAATGTTATTTACTCAATACCATATAGCACGTGTGGTAAATGTTACGTCGGTCAGACATCACGTAACCTATCTCTTAGATTAACTTCTGATAGAAATGATATCAAGAGAAATGTCAAACCGTCTGCCTTGGCAAAGCATGTGATCAACGAGGATCATGTTTTATTTTTCAAGAAGTAACAATTTTTGAAACGGAAACTTATTTACTTAAAAGGGAATTTAAAAAAATGGTTTGGATAAAAAATCAAATTGTAATAGTAAAAGATCTGATATTGTCAACTTATCAAGCATCATTTACGATAACAATTTTGTTCTAACAAAGTAGAAGCATGCGTTTTTTAGTTTTATCCAAATGTAAACATTCTTACTTATTAAAATTTTCTAAATATCTTGAAAAAGGAATCAAAATTTACGAAGAGTTTTACGTATCCGCCCAAATAAATTAACTGCAGTCCCCAAGAATAAAAAAATATATTACCATAACACAGGTATATACACTTCATCTAATTTATATAACGATGCACGTCATCGGCGTCATAGCCTGTGACGTCACATGATACCAACACAAAATATTTAGGGTGTAGGTGTGTTCTTTTTTAGAATCACTTTACCGAGTACACTGGCATTACAGCCACTAGACATATTTTATTATATACGCGTAGAAATAATATTTAAAAATTTCTATTAATGGTAACTTTAAGAAATACACAATAATATGTTTCATTTAATTTGTATAAATGCATTATAAAGCGTTTTTATCAAGAACATTTGTTCTGAACACACTGTAACTGTAATCGAACGAAGGTAAATTTTGGCATAAATTGGTAACACTTATTTGACAGTTGCGGTGTTGACACTTTTTGTACTTCATTATTTTGAATTTTAAAGTGAATATATCTTGTTTTATATTTTTAATATTTAATAAAATCTGTTCTTTTTAGAACAAAAATTAGTGTGTTTTATTTCAAAAATGTCACGTAAGAATTTAAATAGTCGCTGTAAAGAGATGGTAATACTTTTGCAATAATTTATGTAATCTATTTGATTTAAAATGGAGTAAGGATTTTTCTTATACTTTGGCAACTATGTCAACTTCGATCTCTGACGTAGATAATGACGTAAGTTGTTATCTAATTAGATGAAGTATATGTCATACCAAACACAGACAAAATATATATCAACTTCAAACTGTATACATGTTTTGAAATGTTTATTTCTAATATCAATCTTTTAGAATATTATTAACAGAAGTATTGATTATTCTGGATTAGTTAAGGCGTTACATGGAAATGCAGGTAGGAATGAAAATATACAGGAGGAGCCAAATTTAAGTGAGGATTCGTGGACAGGCGATCCTATTGGAATGCAAATTTTAATTTTACCAAATCTTCTGAGTTATTAGTAGATGTTCCTGCGACTGGTCTTCCATATGTTTTTTTTTTGCCTTATAGAAGATATTTTTTTGAGATGATAGTGCAGGAAACAAATATTTATTCCAAATTGTTATTTTTATCCGTTGTTGCAGAACATTCACGTAATCAATGAAATTGATTATCTGTTAACGAAATTAAAACATTTTTTGGACTTACATTGCCTATGGGAACATGAAAAACCAATAGAATCCAGGACCAATGGAATACCGATCCTCTTTTTCACTTGAAATGTTTCCATAATAATATGAGCCGAGATCGTTACTTGCTTATTTTGAGATGTCTACATTTTGCCAGAAATCCAGAAGAGGGTATAATAAAAAAACTAAACTATAAAATTAAACTACTTTTAAATTAGTTCAATGATATAATGGCTGAGATATATCAACCAAAAAAATCTATCCCTTGGTGAAAGTATGGTATTGTGGCGTGGTAGATTATCTTTTCGAATTTGAAAAAGTAGTTTTAGAACTATAACTGTCGAGATAAACTAAAAATGATCTTATCGAAACTGAACACAAAAGGAACCAAATAAAAATAAAACCCCTACCTATAGGAAGATCAAATACCCGCTTACTATCCATGTTAGCGAAAGACGCTCAGATGGTATAAAAAAATAGGTATTCGCATATTTCAAATTTTGTTATTAAATTTGTAATATTTGTACAAAAGTTATACTCCATACACTGGTAGAAAATTTATATAGATATCGTTTAGAAATTATCAGACATCTTTTAAAAAATTCTGAACTAGTATTTTTTACTCCAGCATACAAACAACAAACAAGCACAACATTTCAAAAATTTTAAATTTTGATAGTAAAGGTCGAATGAAGAGAAAAATATGTAAGGTATGTTCAAAGAATAATTGAAGAAAAGACACGACATTTGGGTGCAGCTTCTGTCCTGAAAAACCTGGCCTTTGTGTTGGAAATTGTTTTGTACAGTTTCATACTGATGATATACTAAGTGACAAAGAAATCAGAACACCTAGTTTAAATGATTTTATTTCAATAAAATTTGGTGTAATTTATTTATCTTACTGAAAAAAACAAGTTGATAAAGTTTTTAGCCTTATCAGTTGGAGATTCGGGTTTTTATAGTTTTTGTTTTTAAATTCACTAACAATCTAGAAATGAATATTTCAGCCGCAGTAAAGATCCAAATTTGGCGGATTGTGGTTCTTGACATTCTTTACGATTGGTTACGATGCCTAGAGTACGGAGACCTGTACGATTTCGTCAACTTAGTGAGTTTGATAGGGGACGTATATAGGACTTCGGGAAGCTGGACTTTCTTTTCGGGAAGTTGCAGTTAGAGTGCAAAGAAGTGTAGACACCGTGATTAGGTGTTGTCAGGCATGGCTTCAAGAAGGCCGTACGCAAATAGCAAGGGGCACTGGACGCCGCCGTAGAACAACAGACCGTGAAAACCGCTGGCTAAGATTATTGGCCTTAAGAGACCATTTCTCCACTACCAGCTCCATTGCAAATCAATGGTTTGCAGAACACGGAAGACCTATTGGCATGCGAAGTGCTTACCGACGAATGAGAAGTTTTGGCCTGTTTTCATACCGACCACACCTGGTCCTCTCTTTAACTATCAGAACAGCGCCGTAATCGCCTTCAGTGGTGCAGAGAACGGTCACTCTGGAATCAGGAATGGAACAGTATTGTCTTTAGTGACGAGTCTCGATTTTGTTTAGGCATGCACGATGGTCAGCGAGGGTTAGAAGGCGACGTGGTGTAAGGAGGACTCCACAGTTTTTTGTTGAAAGACATGTTCATCACACTGTTGTAGTTTGGGGTGCTATACCTTATGGTTCCAGGTCACCTTTAATCTTCATCAGAGGTAATATGAACGCGCAGCGTTATAACCAAGAACTTCTAGAACCCCACCTTTTACCCTATCTTGACACCCTGGCAAATCCAACTTTCCAACAAGATAATGCCTCACCACATATTGCAAGAGTCACAATAGATTTATTTCAACGTAATGATGTCACATTGTTAGCATGGCCACCAAGATCTCCCGACTTATCCCCAATTGAGCACGTGTGTGATATGATGTGTAGGAGATTGTTCAATTTGCAACGTCCTCCTCAGACTCTACAAGCACTTCGAGAGGAGTTGGTAGTTCTCTGGAATGAGATACCACAAGAGAACATTGACCACCTGATCAGAAGCATGCCTAGGCGCGTTGGAAAATGCACATCGGGGTGCATCCACATATTATTAAAGGTAAAAGGGCTTTAAAGCAATGCAATTATTTTGAAATTTTAATCATTTACTTATTATGCTTTATTAAGTACTTAAACAAAATTTTATTAAAATAAAATCATTTAAACTGGGTGTTCGGATTTCTATGTCACTTAGTATAATTTGTAATTATTATTATTATTATTTTAATATGTTTTCTATTAAAATTTCCAGTAAATGTTTCTTTTGACAATAATCACTTTCTACAATTTAAAAATCAAAGACGCACATGTTAGTCTCGTTAGCATATGGATGAAACATTAATGATCTAGTGCTGACGACGCCTATGAGCGTCACGCGTTAAAAAAAGACAAAATTTAGCAAAAACTTTATAAATGTATCCTGCCAACAAGAAACCAATCACAGTATTTACAAAAAAAAAATACTCTGAGTACCTATCAATAGCATATCGTTAGGCTCTAAGCATGCGACGTGTTAAACTTCAATTGTGACTTATTCCCGTTAAAATAATAATTTACAGTAAATTATTAAAGTTATTTTTTTCTCTAATTTATTACCTTACCTCTTAATTCGTTATTCTATTATACTATCAATTTTCTTAAACCCCATTTCCTATTCATGTTACACCTCTGATCTGCGTACTCTTTCCTATCGGGTGTTAGGGTCATGCCTCCGGTCCTGAAGAATTGAAAACCATTACTGCTGATGAAAGAAAAGTTTTCTACTAAGTTTTGAGTCGCTTTGTCCCTTCCAGCTACGTATTTCTTTACCTCCATTTGATTTGTATTTTGCGCCGTGGTACAGAGAATAATTTCTCGCTGAAACTCACCTTTATTTTTTCACTTTGCTCGAATTGTTTCACTCGGAGATTATTGTTTTAAATCCTCGTCCCGGAAAGTTTTTGTTAAAGGCTTTCTTCTTGAGGTGCGGAATGCGTTAATAACTAAAGTTTGACGCCTCTATACAGAATTTTTCGAATAAAAAACTGATTTAAATCGTAGTGGGTTTTTCATGAATACCTTTTAAGAGGTTTGTACATTGTTGCAAAAATTAAAAAGGGTAGTGAAAGAGAACTAATTGATATCGGTACTTTTAATATAATATGGCAATAGGGCAATTTGCAATACTGAAACAATAGGTTAATTTTTGCTTAAACTGCTAAATAATTGATAGTATTCTGTGTCACTTTTGCTAATAGACCAGACAATGTGTATTTTTTTGTTGTATTTCTCTGAGGTTGTAGCATGTTAAAAGTTTTTTTTTAAATATGAAATATTTATGTATAAAATTCTCCAGTACGCCCCTGGTCCAGGTCATCATCATCATCAGCCCATAGTCGTCCACAGCTGAACATAGGCCTCCTCGGAAAACCTCCATTCAGATCTATCTTTCGCTGCTGCAATCTAGTTGGTACAAATCCTCCTTATGTCGTCAGTCCATCTTGTGGGTGGTCTTCCCGGGTTTCGTCTATCCGCTCTCGGTCTCCACTCCAAGATTTTTTGGTCCACCTATTATCCTTCATTCTAGCAACGTGTCCTGCCCACCTACATTTAATTTTGGCTATGTGTTTTATAATGTCTTCTACACCACTTTTTTTACGGATTTCTTCGTTTCTTACCATATCTCGCAACGTTATGCCTAACAATGATCTTTCCATTCTACGTTGCGTCACTTGAACCTCACCAAGACATAAATGGAGAGGATATTTTGGAAAGACTAATAAAATTATTAAATTTTTATTTTTACATACATCCCGAATATATATTATGTACAGAATATTATGTTCCTCTAATATTAAATCGTTTCTGACTCTTTAAGTTGTTTATAATGACTTGGACTTGGTGATGTGCGAATAGTATTTAATGTGATATTTATACTAAATATAGTTTAAAGTGTTTATAACTTTATAAATATATGTTATTTATATCTAATTACCATAAGAAAACCGGCAACGATCTTTTAAATTTAGTGTATACTAGTTAAGAAGCATTTTCATTTTGTTTTCGTCACAATAAAAGAACATTAGTAAAGTAATGTTATGTTTTAGTTTGATTGTATTGATACAGTTGGTTTTGTTCTTCCTGGTTGTAGATCATCACAAGAAAACTGCAAAATTATGCTAAAATATAACAAAATAGATTGAATTTGTTGATTATCTCAAAGAAATCCAGTATGTCTTAGTAAATTTTATTTATTGATAACAAATGAGATAAACTCACTGTCAAAATTAAATAAGTATCCAGCATTAAAGAAATTGTAAGTACACACTTATTTATACAAACTATCTTTTTGCATTTTAGTGCTTCAAATAGAATCTAAAGATATTGATACATAAGTTAAACAAGTATATCTAATGAGGTAACTGGTTACCATGCATCAAAAGGAGGACCACACTTATATTTGACCATAATTAATTATGTGATGGGAAACATGAAAAAGTGAATTCTAAAGCAATGAATGGAAAGGAATATGTAAAACAAATTTTCTGAAGCATTTCAGGAGATTGGATTATTAAGCTTAAAAATAATGATCAAAGTCCAAGTTAACTCTTCTGGTAAGAAAAAAAAACTAGATTCAAGAAATTGATCACACCCAATAAAGCGGAGTTTACATTGGTATAGTAAACGGGTTAGTTGCTTGTACCAGTAGCTTGTAAGGCAACAACTAGCCCAATGTCAACCTACCGGGTAAGTACTTGTACAAGTGCTTGTACCAGTAGCGAGGACAGGTAAGTAAATAGCTAGCCCATCTATTTACTTGCCTACTGTCCTTCCCCTTCCACCACATTTTCGCCTCAACGCAAGTAGCATGGCAAGTGGTTTGGTAACTAGTCGAGTGTAGACGGGTGTGCAAGTGTCCTGGCATATAACGTTGTGAGAGCAGTGTCGCGGTTTTATATTTCGCTATTGTTTTTTAATTTTACTGTTAAAAGTGCAATAATGAAATGGTCCGAGGGAGAAAACTGTTAAATTTGTCGAACTTTATCGGGAATACGAATGTCTCTGGAACGTTACCAAACAAAGTTACAGAAATAATCAAATGAGATCGGCAGCTTTAGAACAATTAGTTCAAAACATGGGCATTGAGGGATTTACTGTTGCCGAAGCTAGGCAAAAAATAAAAAGTTTGCGGAATACTTACAGCCAAGAACTACAGAAAATAGAAAGATCAGTTAAATCGGGTATGGGAACTGACGACGTCTACGCCCCAACTTTAAAATGGTTCCACATCATGAATGCATTCATGAAGGAAACAAAAGGAAAAAGATTGACTCAAAGCAACATGGTAAGTTTAATTTTAATAAACTAGCTAGGTACATAAATTTAGATAAATTATTTAGTATGTAGGTGTAGGTAGGTATAATCACATATTTGAATTGCTTTTCGGATGAAACGTTTCATAATATTATTTAGTAATTAACAATAATTCTGAGAATAATTTTCGGAAGCTAAATACCTACGTGTTCTAATTTTTATTATACCGCAATATACAGGATGACCCGTTTATCTTGAAACAATACCAAATTTTATTAAAATGTAGCATGTTTCCTATCCTATCCTAGTAAACTATATTTGTTTATTAAGAATATACACCATAGGTCTTTTTTAAATATCTGCTTACAAAAATGGCAAGCAGTGTATTCGAGCTCTTTGATGTATTTATTTAAGAATAGAATATTATCACAGTTATTACTTACGAAAATGAAGTCCCCACATTTTAAAGCTATGTTGACTCGAAGGAAGTCTACGCTAAATAAAACTAATATTAATTATTAAAGTTATTTATAATACTAGTTATTAATAACACTAACACATTAGTAAATTTTTGCTTCTTGCCATGGTACTGCGCCTTCGTTGTTAACGTATCTTTTAATATAATCTCTGAACTCTCTAGCAAGTCTAGATGATTTGTAACCGGATTTTGGTTTTGCAAGATTTCTTAAATTTGTCATTTCAGATCTCCATCTTCCTGGAATTATTTCTCCCGTATCTATATTTTCTTCATCAAACGATCCTGGTGTAAAATAAGTGTTTGAATCGGTTTTACGTAACCAATTATGTAACGCACAACAAGCTTTCACTATTTTATCAACAGTTGACAATTTGCAAGCAATTTTTTTTTCAAATATTCGAAATCTACTAACCAGAATACCAAATGCATTCTCAATTATACGCCTTGCACGACTCAGACGATAATTGAAAATTTTTTCTTCTTTTGATAATGGTACAGAATTAAATGGTTTAGTTAAATACGTTTTTAGAGGAAATGCATCGTCACCAACAAAACAAGTCCCTTCTGGAAGTATGCCTTTTTCTAAAGCTTCGTATATCGAGCAGTTTTGAAAAACCCCTCCATCGGATACAATTCCATTACATCCGACATCGATGTAGGAAAAACAGTAATTGTGGTCTGCAACTGCCATGAGGACAATACTATTATGTCCTTTGTAGTTAAAAAACTCTGTTCCACAGTTTGGAGGAGCTTGAATTAATATGTGCTTACCATCGATGGCCCCGCAACACCTAGGAAAGTTCCATCTTTCTTGAAAACCTCTTTCAATTTGATTCCAAGCGTCTAAAGTGGGGGGGATCTAAAAATAATAATTCTGAATAGAAAACGTTTCAGTCTCTTTTTTATAAGAATACAATGTTTTATTATGATAGTTATTTACACTTTTCTTTCTCTTCAGAACACGCAACCAGCTGGACAAACGGTAGAAAATACAGAGAACGACCTAGAATTGGAATCTGGTACTATTGAAGAAACATCAATTGTAATTTCTGAAACCCCATCAACATCTGCAGTTTCTGAGTGTCGAAGCTCTAACCTTAAAGAAACTTCTCGAAAAGAGAAAGGACGCAGTTTCCAAGCGGGATCAAAAAGACGATACCAGGATTTATCAACCGCTGTTTCAGAGCTTCGTGACATTAATACTGCCTTACAGCAATCTGGAAATGAGGAAGATGAATTTGACGCCTTTGGAAGATATATGATCCTCGCTCTAAAGAAGCTTCCTTTACACTTGGCTCTGCAATGTCAAAATGAATTACAAAGTACACTGACTCGTTATAGGTGCATGGCTCTTGCTCCATCACCATATCCACAGAATGTACCAAGTCCTTCTGGATCTTCCCATTCCTCTGGTTACACCAATTGGAGTTCAATTCAACCACCGTTCCAATCGCCGCAATCTCCTGGATACCAACTACCGCCGCCACCGACACCGCCATCTTCTAGTCCGCATCCACCCACGCTATCTTCTGTACAGCAATCACCTTTTTCATCTCCTACAATGTACGATTTACCCTCGTCACCTCTAGACCATCAGCATTTTCTAGAATAATGTTTAATGTAAATTTTTGTTAATAAACCGTGGTTTTTGAGTAAAGACAATGATCACTTTCCAACATTTCGACCAGAGCTGTTGCAAGTACGAAATAAATATACTTAAGTAATAAGGATAAGTATTTTTGAAAAATTATAATAAGTACCAGCATCAGTATAAGTACTATCTAAGATACTTGAAAAATTAAGTAAATATTACTCTCTATACAATAAGAACATGATTGGTTATCCTGAATCCCTCTGGTCTTAATTAGTCCTGTTAATCGACGTTTTACTGTAGAAAAAAAAAATGTTTAACTTACCTTTATATATTCACTCAGTACATCATAAATTGCGTCGCAAACTTCTGGTACAAACTTAGATATTGATGTTTTTGGAACTCTAAAAAAATGTTGAAGAGTTCTATAGCTATTTCCTGTTGCCAAAAAATTGAGGGTAACTTCTAGTTTAACGTGCGCTGGTAATGCGTCTCTTAAAAGTGTGTCACTTCTTTGAATTCTAGGCAGAACCATATTTAGCAAGTATTTGAATTTACTCGGTGTCAACCGAAGGCATAATTTATATTCTTCAGGATCTTCCATACGAAGTTCTTTTAAAAGAAGAGTGGATGCCCCTCTTGTAGTTCTTCTATCAATCCACCTTCGAACCCATATCCTTTTTGGACGACATTTTTCTTCTTCAATCAAATTAACAGCTTCTTCAATTAAAATTCTCGATATACGCAACATAATTTTTTTAATGCGATTTTTAATTATTAATTTTGAATTATTGCACAAAGCACGGCGCCGGCAATGGAAAGGTTTCATCTTTACGCATCTGGTGCTCGTCGGGAACTGGTAAATGAATAATATTTTTATGTGTAAACACTTACTAGCATGTCAACTTGCGTATGTGAACTGTCCTGGATATACTTGTACAAGTAACTGGTGCAAGTAACTATACCAATGTAAACTCCGCTTAAGAATATGGTCTAACGACAATTTAAAAAGAACAGTATTTCAGAAATCTTTGAACTCTCTTAACTTTTTGATAGACGCATTTGCATAGCTTTGTTGCCTATATGATCTATTTGCAAATTAAAAGACAGATTTCTGTGTAAAACCATACTTAGATCTGTAAGATTATTTGATCTATAAACTGGATCACCCGATATTTATACAGTGGGACCAAAAGTGAAAAACGTCCTTTTTTATTGCATATTATTGTAATATATATCGGAAGTGAATTGAAACAAAATATGATTCAAACATAAATAAACAAAGTTAGGTTAAAATTGACGTGTTAGGTTGTCCGATTTTGATTACTAGATTATCGCAAGGCCGAGATAATCAACAAAAAAAGAAGATGTATTTGATGACTTTTCTAGTATCTTTCTTGGGTGTGAATCTGTCTTTTTGGTTTACTGGTTATAGTTGGTATATACAACCAGTATATATTTTTGGTATACTGGTTGGTTTATAGTACTAAAATTTTTTTCTGAGATCGCAGTATTCGGCGAAAGAGGTTACTTATCAGCATAGACAAAAAACCATATAGATATTTAATCTCATATTGGCGACCTTGAAATTTATATTTTAGTTTCTTCGAATACACAGATGGCGCTACATCACCAGAGACATGGCAACTTCTTCACGTCAACGTCAACATTTGTCATTGTCAAGATTCTTGTGTGATTTATATTACTATTTACAGCGTTGTGGTGTTTTATCTTTTGAGTGATCTTTTATGTATTTTTATTTAACTCGGTGTAGTATTTATGGTTCTTAATTTATTAGTCTATTAATATGTGTTTAAGTTTATATAGTGTTAAGTTTAGTTTTAATCTGTATTTGTTAAGGTAAGAATGATCTATTGTAATTGTACATTTTTTTAACAAGTTAATTTTTTTTTTGATTAATATGTTTGTTTTTGTTTATTCACTTCAGAGGTCAGATGGTTTTATATTTATTTTAATATTATATTCAATATAGATAATAATAATTTTTACAAAACTTATGTGTGATATGGTGCAAATATCCATGTTCAATTTACACTATAAAATTAAATAAATTAATAAAATAAAATTTTTTTTGTTAATTATCCAGTTTTATTTATCCTTTTTTTTTATAAAAACATTCGAAACATATTTCACACTGAGTGCACATTTATGTGCACTCTGCATTTTTAACTGAATAAGAAAAAACTATAAGAGGCAATAGTGCGCCGGCAACGTTGTATTTAGTTTTCTTCGAATTTGTAGATGTCGCCTTTTAGCTTCTAAAATGTCATTATTGAGTTCGCCATCTATTTGGTTTTGGTCTATGCTTATCAGACCGGTAGATGTAAGAAAAAAAAGTTTATAATTAATTATGTCATAAAATCTAGCTAAAAATATTTATACGAATGTCTGATAATAAAAACTGATTTACGATTTAAGGCGAAATTCCTCCAAGGATCAAAAATGCTCTTAAACAAAACTTCTTTAATTATTTCAGGCACGCTTCCGCCCCTTCTAACCTTAATGTATAATTTCTACCTGAGGACTTTGGACAATGAACAAAGTTCTCGACGCAAATTGCTTCAGAGTTAACCGAGTATAAAGGTGTGATAAGAACAACGTTCATATATTATTCGCAGTAACCGGTAAGCGGTAAACGACAATGGTTACCTGAATAACTTTCCTGATTGCAACGGTGTCGACTTGAAAACTTTATACTTCGAACTCCAGAGATAATAAATGTTTAAAGTTTGAAGGCCAAGGCAAGAATTGCAGCAGTTACACGTGAATGAAGTATATGAAAATACATTGCTCTAGTTTTGAATAATAATTATTGCCAATTTCTTTAACTACTTGTAAATGGAGGCATTTTTAAATTAAAATACGATTTAAACGATTGCTAAAAAAAAATAGCAAACGATATAATAATAAGATAAGTGTACAATAAGTATGTATTTGTAAAATATAATAAATAAAAAATGATAGAAAATAGTCCAAATTCTAAAGACAAAACACATACACCACAGGGACTTACGAATAAATAACCAAATCATAATAACGAACCCAGTCCAGAAATTGAAATAAGGAGAGGAGTTAGGCAGGGATGTATTATGTCTCCATCACTATTTAATGTATATAGTAAAGCCATTTCTGAAGTAGCATTACTATCTCAAAGTGAAGGAATAATAATTAACGGAAGATCTATTAACAACATTAGATATGCAGATGACACCGTGATTATGGCAAGCTCTGCTGAACAATTCCATTAACTGCTAAACAAAAAAAACAGTTTCTGTGAAAAATATGGACTAAAAATGAATATAACCCTAACTTGGCGCGCACATAACCGCTGTAAGAAAAATGTTTTTGTTTACTGAATATTATCTTTAGAGCTCCATTTTTAGAGTCAGTTACATTTTTGTTTCTATTTTAATTTTTTGACATTTTAATGACATTGTATCTCATAAGATACACTGCTAGGCGTAACGTACATTACAATGTATCTCGCAAGACACATTGCCAGGAATACTATCAAATAAGTACTGCTGACCAATAGATACATTGCCAGGTTATTAGAAAAATACCTCTGTATCTAGAAAGATACATTGCTAAGATGTATATTTATCGTTTGGACTAATATATTAAATAATATTGGGTCAGTGAATTAAATAAAAATATACCAAACTTTCACAAAATATAATAAAAAACATTAAACAAATCTACAATTATTTTGCTAAAGGTCGTTAGCATTTTCAAGTCTTTTAGCAAAAACAATTGTAGATTTGTTTAATATTTTCATTACATTTTGTGGCACTGGTGTTTTACTTTAATTTATTCTGAACAGATACCATAAAGTAGGGGTTTAAACCATAAACATAATCAATTAATATCAATCATTTACATTTAAAAATTATAAATAAACTACAAAGATGATCAAACATGTATTTTTACAGCTTAAATTCAAAACTTCAAATAAAACTTGGAACAGTGTACAGTAGAAAAATAAAAGTAAAAAGTAATAATTATAAGTTAGTGTTTTTATTAATTTAGGTGTTAATGATGGTATAGAAGGTAGTGAATGATAATAGATGTTCTGATTATTGGATACAGTGTTCTGAGATTTAGGAAAAAAATGCTGTTAAGTTATGTATATTAAAAATATTAGAAAAAAAGCATTCTGTGTAGCGTATCTGGAGGTTAAGAGTTCTCAATTAAAATATTTTTTAACAAATGAAGATCTTCTTGTAGATATTCTGGATCAGAAAGCCCCTTTTATTGATTCCAACCCATCAAAAATATTTAGCTGACTGTATACCCATAAATCGAAAGATTATACAACAAATCATTACAAGCATAACATACTAAATGTTTTTATCACTTTTCTGTTAATCCTCTAATGGGTAAAGTATCTAAAAAGATACTTATTCCATTTTCGTCAGTACCTGCCAATGTATACCCCAGGATACTAACTAAATTGTCGCTTAACTGCAATGTGCATTCGGAGATACTACTTTCCAAAGTGATCCTATCTGTTTGTTTATAGACAAATCATGAATATTATTTTATACAATTATTTGCTGAAGACCCAATTAACTATAATTATAGTTTACCAATCCATAAAATAACTAATAACATATAAAAAATTAATTTACTTACCGAATGACACAAATTAGCACTTTCTTTGGAAGTCATTTTGTGCACGTCTACACAAAACATTCTATAATTGTGGCAAAACTCTGTGTATGATATTCAAATTAATTTATTGGTTAGCCGAATGCTATAAGGAGAGGGTACGTTTAAAAGCTCGCGACAAACTTAGTTTATGTAGAGACAGTACATTTTAATAAATAACGTATCCTGGAGTTACACACCGTCAAGTTAAGGATAAAAAAGACCAAATACATGATAATAACAAAGAAAACAAATATACCAACGGACATACATTTGTGAAAATGTCCCGATAGAAAGGTTAATAAATACAAATACCTAGGAACCTAGATTTTAGACCAATAATGATCAAACAACCGAAATAAGAGCTAGGATAGAAATAGCAAGAAATGAGTTTGTAAAAATGAAATTAATTATCTGCAACAAAGATCTTAGATTAGAACTGAGAGTAAGAGCACTGAGATGCTACGTGTTTTTCGATACTGCAATATGGACTTAAAAGCAGGACATTGAAGCAAGAACACATAAATAAGTTACAGTCCTTTGAAATGTGGTGTTACAGGAGGATGCTTAGAATAGCATGGATACAGAAGAAAACTAACACGGAGGTATTGCAAGAAATGGACAAAGAATGCGAAATAATAAACACAACAAAAATAAGAAAGTTACAATATCTGGGACAAGTAATGAGGGACAGCGATATGAACTGCTAAGGCTGATAATACAGGGAAAGATAAGAGGATGAAGGAGTATAGGAAGAAGGAGAATATCATTGTTGAAGAATTTTAGGGACTGGTTTAAATGCAGTTCTATATAACTCTTTAGAGCAGCAGTAGATAAAGTAAAGATAGTGATGATGATATCCAACCTTCGATTCGGAGACGGCACTTAAAGAAGAAGAAGAAAATAGTTTAATTTTTCAATATATTTTTAGCAAATTCTAGGATGTATACAAACTTTCAATCTTTGAGGTCAAAAAATCTTCAAAGACGCCATCGGGCTTGTACTGAATAGATGTGTGGACTTTTTACCACTAAAAATCTCCATCATTAAAGGCTCTATACCATACCCTCGTTTACTTCCTTACCCACTCTCCATCCATCTATCCTACTACCTTACGTACTCTGTTATCAAATTATATTGCTGGTACAATCTCTTGCTTCCTTTTGAATTTCTCTTTCATCTCCCATATCAGTCATGCAGTCCCAATCTTTTTCACTAGAAAGAGTAATTTCAACTAGCATCTGTCGTCTCACCTAAGCACATCTCTTCTTTTACACTGTCTTCCACCAATCTTTCACTCACCTAAATCTTGCACAAAAAACAAGCCGATTCTTCTTCTTCTTCTAATGGCTCTACAACCCTTTGTGAGTCTTAGCCTGCTTAACCATGTTCTTCCATTCTGCCCTGTCGGATACTTTCCTTCGCCACTGCCTGATGTTTAAGGTTTTAAGATCCCTATCTACGTCGTCTATCCATATTTTACAAGGCCTTCCTCTTGTTCTGTTTCCTTGGGGCTTCCATCTCTGGACTACTTTTACAGCTCGATTATCTGGCATTCTTTCTAGATGAGCAAGCCAGTTTAGTCTTTGGGACTTTACAAATCTAACAATATCTGCGCTATGCATTAGTTCATCCAGCTCGTGGTTATTTTAATTTTTCACGAACCATCGCTGCATTGGGTTGGTCCAAATATCTTCCTTAGTATTTTACGCTCAAATATTCTCAGTTGATTTTCATCAGTGGTTGAAAGGGTCCACGTTTCACATCCATATGTGGCCACTGGTGTAATTACTGTTTTGTAGATTCTAAGCTTAGACTCACGATTCAGTAACTTACTTGCCATTAAGTCTTTGTATGCATAAAAGCACTTATTGCCGCTAAGAATCCGTGCTTCTTGACTGATGTTGTTGTTTGTCATTTATTATTGAGCCTAGGTAGGGAAAAGTGGGGGCATATTTGTAGTTATGGTTGTCTACCTTTAGATTCTCATGTTAATTCGATTTTGTGCACTTCATATATTTTGTTTTGCTTTCATTTATATATAGACCAAACGTAGCAGCTTCTCGTTTCAGTTCTATAACTTTTTCCTTTTTTTTCTATAACTTTTTTTCTTCATAGGAAGTATGATTCCTACTTTCCAATTTTCTGGGATGACTTCTAGTGTCTAGGATCTAGACTGATTTATTTGCTTATACCCTAAATTTTTTTTCAAAATCGATCGAGGGTCTATATGTCTCGGGACGCAAACGTCAATGGTGAAGAAAAAAAATTTCCAGAAAAGAAAGTCCTGCACACAAAAAATTTACTGGATACTTCACTGTTTCTTTACTCTGTTGCTGTATTAAAAAAAATTGGAATGTCACTGGCGAAATAAAATTTCAACGATGGAAGAAATTCTTATAAATATAGAAACTTGCAAAAGTTTACAAAAAGAACCTGAAGAAGTGACTTAATCATCCCTATTTTCCGAAATAATTTCCCCAAACCGGAACCGCTGTCACCACTGTAATACTAGCGGGGTTAATCCGCTGTCACCATTGTAATACTAGCGGAATAAAAATTACTGTAACCCCTATAACATCCTCGGTTTAACTTTAAAGGATGCTTATCTCTGCGACGGGCAAGGCTTACTGGTCCCACTAGTCTGAATTGGCTGGTTCGCCCTCGTGGATTTACGAGAGGTAGGAACATCTGGAAAAAGGGTTAAGGACTTCTAGGTCTCAAGTCCTGTAAAGAGTTGAGTCTATGGGTTTACTTTAGAAGCCGGAGAAATGCATAAGCGGAAATTGAGTACTCTTCTAGTCTCTGCCTGTAACGGCCGGTAAGGAACAATAAAACCAAGTTTCGAGTCTACAAATGTATTAAATAGACTGTACACTACAATTAAGTTAACAAGCTGTCAGTTATAACCCATAAAGATTCGTTCAGGACGCGAAGGGAGACGAGAAGAGACCTTAGCAAGAAATTAAAGGGTGGACAATCTGCGTTTCTATATATTACTTGGGTTAGTATATGGATTTAGTTACCTTCGCGTATTTAGGCCCTAGCTAATGAATACGCCCTTCAGTCCTACTGGAATTCAGGTTCAGTTGTGGAGGCACCGCGCGCTATCACGAGTTTTCGAAACTCCCGGTACCCGGCACTTATATGGTACTATTATCCACGATAATACAATAGCGCGTTCACTTGATCGCCTTGTGGCGCGGAGCCTTCCCAACGGTTCCACTCTTACTGACTTGCTGGCCCACTTCGTTTTTTATGAACCCGTATTCTCATTTACCGAGGTCGAACTTTTGCTGACTCAGTACTCATGCGGTGTTATTTTTTCAACAAAGGTCTCTGTTTTTAAACGAGATTTTTTTCTTTTAAACAATTGTTGCAAACTGATATAGAACTCGTGTAATACACTTAAACTAGGTCGAGTTATCATTCTTTGTTTAATTTGAAATGTATATTAAATGTATGTAAATTATTTAAAAATTATTACTCTTATCTAGGCTACTACCCCTTATTTTTTTCTCTTTATCTTTTTGCTATGTTTACATTACATTATCTATTGAACATTTCTCTCATTTTCCTTCTACACATTTTTTTGCAACTTTTCTGAGTTCTTCATATGCCTTTCTATTTAATCGGGAATTCCTTTGTAGACATTTCTATCTAGCTATATTTTTGCTATTTATTACTTGTTGGCAATCTTGGTCAAACCATTTCTCGTTTCTTTTGCTTGAGGTTTCACCTACTGTTTCCTTTGCCATATTTGTAATTGTCGTTTGGATAACATTCCATTCTTCTTCAATGTTGTTTTGTTCTCCTCTTTCATTGATATTACTTTTATTTTCTGTTAGTACTCATTCTTCTTTTTAGGATTTTTAACATATATGTGTTCCATTTTCTTTGTTTGGCGCCTTTCTCTTTTCTTACCATTGATATTCTTTGTTGTATCTTCGATATAATCAAGAAATGGTCCGAATCGCAATTTGCGCCTCTATAAATTCTAACATCTGTTACGGAGGTTGCCCACATTTGATTAAATTTATTAGTACTTACCAGGTATCATCCAGGTTCCTTTATGAATATTTTTATGAGGGAAACACATACTAACAATTCATAGTTTGTTTGCCATTGCCAACTGTGCCACTCTTATACCGTTGTTGCTGGGAATATCATGTAAACTATGCTTACCAAAGGATTCTGCATATATATTGGCTCTTTTCCCAGCTTCGCGTTCATATCACCAAGGACTATAACTGCATCTCTCTTCTGTGCCTTTTCATAGTCTACTTGTGGTTGGTCATAGAATTGATCGGTTACTATTTCATCTGCTGCTTCTGTTGAACTGATAAACAATTGTAATATAGATTTTCCCTTAACGTATTTGCATATTCTTTTTAACTGGATGAAACCCTATGCATACTTGCACAATATTCTTAATAGTAGATATTGGCGGAGGCCTCAAGAAATACCAGGATATTAAAATCGACAATACAACAATATGGAGATGTTGTTTTCTTTGCTGCAGAGTGGAGATTTTTCTAAGATAAAGACAATATTCAAGATCTCGTTCTAAATTATTTAAACATGCAAGGACGAAGATTAGGATTTCTTACCGACAGACAACAGACCGGGTAATAGTTGGTATATACTACGCATTTATTACTTGTCATAGTGAGTTATCCATTAGCCTCAAAAATATAAAGCGACGTCGTGCTGCGGTTTCTATTGACATTTTAAGAGAATATTGTGATAAGTGGTCTCAAAAGTTAATTTCACCCTGTATAATAGTAGGGCAGTTTTATTTGCCATTTACACTGATTTTTTGCTTACATTTTCTAGTCACCCAACAGGCAGGGTGACTAGAGAAAGACGGGTTTTATTTTTTTCCATTTTTTTTGTGTGAACCTATATAAAAAATTATATAGTTTCTATACTCTGCGAAAAGTGTGATATATTTATCATTATGGCAAGTATTATTGAACTAATGTCCAAATTGTAGTTAAGTCAGCCAATTCTACGGTAGTTTAAATTTCTAAAATTTAATTTAATACTAAATGTATATCCTTTCACGTAACAATAAATCTTACTGTTTTAAAAGCTTCCTAAAATAACAAATAAATAGACATTTGTCATTTCCAGCTACAAATTAAACCGAAATAGAAAAAATTCCTTTTCATTGCTGAATTGTCCGAGCAATTCAGGTATGCCGCACGTATTTTTATAAATCAACCTCATGATTAACGACTCAAATCTATCAACTTTATTAAAAACTATACTCTGCTTTTTGTAACTAATAACTCTACCTGTCACATAAATTACACAAAATATATCACTCTAATACTGGTAAAAATAGATAAATTACCTACAACTTCCTTGCCAATCGTTTAAAAGCAACTCAATTTTTTATCTCCTAAGTGATTAATACGTTCGTAACCCAATTTTCGACTATCAAACTCCAATTTTGTTGAAATTATTGAAAATGAGAACGTTCAGAGTCGTAACAAGGTCGGTAACATAAATGTAAATCTTAATGAATAGTAGGAAATATTTAGTTATGTACACTTTTTTTTTTAATAAAATTGTTACTATTTTACGATTTTTTTATTTATTTGTATGAATATTTTGTAAAATATTTGCATATTTTCGGGTAAACACGTGCATATTTATGCGCATATTTTCTACATTTTTATTTGCATATTTGCCGAAGTCTAGTAATAATTCATTTGTTGATAAGCCAGTCAATTGACGAAGGTTTCGGAGCCATGAGTGTTTCTTCCTAAAAATTCCTCTTTTTCCGTCGATCTTTTCGTTGAGTATCAATTGCATTATACTGTATCTGCTTCCTCCCATTATATGCCCCAGATATTCGAGTTTTCTCTTTTTTATCATCTTTATTAAGTCCTTCACCTTGACCTACTTTGTTCAAAACTTTCAATTGTTTCAAATGTGTTGAACCCATGATATTCTGAACATACGATATAACCAAATCTCGAACGCTTCTAATTTGTTCATCATGTTAACCCTCATATTCCAGGTTTCATATCCATACAGTAATACAGAATACATATATCATTTTAGGAAGTTAATTCTCAGCTCTAAGTTCAGCTAAGAATTGCTCAGAATAGATCTAAGTTTCATAAATGCTCCTCTTGGAATATTTGGAACTGTATTAGTCTCTGCCCTCTTTCGTTCCTTTCTTCAAGTCCATACTTTCCGGTTATATCTTGTGTTATCTCGGCACCAAATTTTGCGTTTAAGTCTCTCATAATAATCATAGCTTCATGTTTTTTGTGCTCCGGAGAACTTGTCTAATTTGGTTGTCTTCTTCTTTAAGTTCCATCTTCTATCGAAGGTTGGAAATCATCATGGCTATGCGGACTCTGTTGACTGCCGCTCTAAAAAGTTCTGCACTACTGCATTCAAACCATTCCCTCAAGTTCTTAAGCCAGGATATTCTTCGTCTTCCCACATTTCGCTTTCCTCGGATTTTGCCCTGCATAATAAGTTGTAATAATACGTATTTTTGCCCTCTCATCACATGTCCCAAGTACTCAAGTTTTCGTCTTTTAATAGTTAATATTATTTCCGCCTCATTTCCTATCCTTCTAGTTACTTCCATGTTTGACATTCTTTGAGTCCATGATATTCGTAGGATTCTTCTGTAACACCAAAATTCAAAGGCGGCCAACTTATTCAGATGAACTTGTTTTAGTGTCCAAGCTTCCAGACCATAAAGAAGAGTAGAGAACACGTAACATCGAAGCATTCTCAGGCGTAGTTCTAACCTTATATCCCGACAACAAAGAAACTTTTTAAGTTTAATAAATGATGTACGTGCTATTTCAATACGTGTCTTAATTTCTTTGGTTTGGTCTACATCTGATGTTATCCATGTTCCTAAGTATTTATAGTTATTAACACTCTCAATTGCAGTATCTTCAATAGTCAATTGGATATTTGCATGTGCAGATTTAGTCATGATCATGCATTTAGTTTTCTTTAAATTTATCTTCAGTCCGTACTCATGACAGCGTTCATTAAGGCGTTGCATTACGTTCTGTAAATCATTGTTGTTATCCGTAATTATTACTGTATCGTCTGCAAAACGTAAGTTATTCAAAACTTCTCCATTGATAGATATACCTTCTATTGAGTCTGAGAGCGCTTCTTGAAATACCGCTTCACTGTAGACATTGAAAAGTAGTGGGGACAGCACGCAACCCTGGCGGACTCCTCTCTGTATTTTGATATTTTCGGTGTACTGGCTGTCAACTCTTACCTTGGCAGTTTGATTCCAATATAAATTAGATATAATTTTCAGATCACGACTGTCAATATTTTTGCTTTTTAATATATCTACAAGCTTTTTATGTTGAACTTTATCAAATGCCTTTTCAAAGTCTACAAAACATAAGTACATATCCTGATTCATGTCCATGCATCTCTGAGCCAGCACATTCAAGCCGAACAAAGCATCTCTTGTACTCATACCATTTCTAAAGCCAAATTGTGTGTCACTAATCTCATATTCAAGAGTTTTAACAATTCTGCTGTGAATTATTTTCAAAAATGTTTTAAGTGTGTGACTCATTAAAGCTATTGTTCTGTGGTCTGAGCAAGTTGTTGAACTTGGTTTTTTGGGAATTGCTACAAAGGTTGATTGCAGCCATTGTCTGGGGATTGTGGCAGTCTGATATATTAGATTAAAGAGTTCAACCATTACATCAATAACATCTTCATCGATGAGTTTTAATAATTCGATGGGCACCTCATCTGGTCCAGTAGCTTTACCCTCTTTTGTGTTTTTGATGGCATAGATGACTTCTTCTCTTAATATTGGTGGTCCAGTATCCTCGGTGATTTCTAATGACAGTTCTTCTCTTTCATCATTAAATAGTTGTTGAATGTAATTGGTCCAGTGACATAATCTCTCCTTCATATCAGTAATAATATCCCCTTTATCATTTTTAAGGATATTCGTTTTTGTACGCTTTCTAGAACCTGTCATTTCTTTGATTTTTTTGTGTAAATTAAAGCTATCGTACTTTTTATCCAGATCTTCTATTTCCTTGCATCTGTCGGAGAGCCACCTCTCTTTTGCCTCTCGAATTTTCTTTCTGATGTTTCTCTGAATTTCTTTGTATTTATTCAGGTCTTTTGCTTTATGTTTTCTTCGTTCTTCCATGAGTTCAAGAATTTTTACTGTCATCCGAGGTTTTGTTTTTTCTTTAAGTGGTTTGAGGGTTTCTTTTCCAACTGATACAAGGGCATGTTGAATTTTTCCCCATTTTTGGTCAATAGTTAGAGTTTATGCATTATCTTCTTTGACTTTCCTTAAGCTCTCGTTTATTTTAAATTTGGTTTCCACATATGTGTTGTCTTGTATCTATGATTTTCTTGGTGCTAGGGCTGTTGACCTTCTTTAGTTTCACTCTCATCGACAAAACAACCGGGTTGTGGTCGGAGGATATGTCCGCTCCTGGATAAGTTTTAGATGATATTATAGAATTTCTATATCTTCTGTTGACAATAATATAATCTATTTGATTTCTGACTATTTTGTTGTTATTGTCAGCTGGTGACCTCTATGTATATAGTCTACACACAGTCTACTTGTTTAATTTGGTTGTAGAATTTCTTCATCTTGTTTGTCAGCTATTGGTGCATTATATTATATTAATATTCATTAATTTATTTTGCAGCTGTATCATCATGATTAGATCATTGAAAGGAACGAAATTTCTAATAGTTGCGATTCCGTTACTGGGTTTTTCAGCCTTTCCCGAGTGGTAGAGAGTGTATCCATTGCTCTCAAATATATTTGATCCTAGCCATTTCGTCTCGCAAATAACTAGGATGGGAATGTCTAGTCTGGCCATTTCCAGTTGAATATTGTGTAACTTCGCCTCTTCAAACATAGTTGTAACGTTCCACGTAGCTATTTTGTGGACTTCTACGACACGGGGTTTTCATGGGTTTAGGACCTGAGAGGCCCCGTGGTCTGGTTGTGATCTTCCTCCCTGCTAGATCTTGGATTCCGAAGTCCATGATAATTAAAAGTATGCATAATTTCTTCCTCTGCCATGTGAAGCTGTACTAGAGATATTCACAAGGATCTTTAATGTCGTGGTTTCTCCTGGCCTTCTAGGTTCCTCCGCCTTTGAGACCGATTTCTCAGTCTCAGGACAACAGAGTGCCCTACCACTCACCAACTCATTCGCCCGAAGCCGTTGGCCAGTAAGTGGGAGATTGCTTATATCGGCAATCATTCGGTTTATCTGTAACCCTAGACAAGGGGCCCTTACAGGGTGATATCAGCCGGACCAGCTGAACACTGGTTTTTTATAGAGGTGTTACTCCTCTCCCCTCCTCTTTTATCCGGGCTTTCGACAGGCTGTATCAGGTGTAAAGCTACTCACTACACCTCACACCTAATACAGGCAGAGTTGTTTATGATATTAAATATTGTTGTTTTGTATATGATATTAAATAATTCAAGATTAACATGTATATTGCAGTCGGCAATAAGTTGCAATATTTTTGTTGGTATTTCGTCTGGTTCTACTACTTTCCCACGTTTCATTTCTTTAATTATTGTGTTTTTTACTTTACTTTCTGTTATTTCTGGTCCAGTCTCTTTAACGAAATATTCGTTATCTATTTCGTCTCGTTTGTATATATTATTATTTTATTTATATAATTGTATATATTTATTATTATTAAGAGATTATGGTTAGATGCTGTATCTGCACCAGGTTGTGTTTTGACTGCAGTAATAGTATTCCGATGTCTTTCTTTGATCATTATGTATTCTATTTGATTTCTCATTATCGGATGTTCATTATGTCTTGGAGATATCCACGTGTACAAACGTCTATTAGCTAATTCAAAGAACGTAATTGTAACAATCATATTATTATCTTGGCAGAATTGTATCAACCTATCTCCTCTTTGATTTCTGTTACCTAATCCAAAATTCCCCACTACGTTGCTTGTGCTACCTTTTTCAATTTTGGCGTTCAGGTCACCCATTATTATTGTGACGTCACGTGTTTTGGTAGTTTTCAATGCCTCTTAATTTGTTCATAGAAAGATTTCACTTCTTCGTCATCTTTTTCGGCCGTTGCGGCATATACTTGAATTATGTTTATTTTTCTGTCATTTGTTTTTAGTTGTAGCAGCATAACTCTTTCAGAAAAATTCTAAAGCTGTTTACCTGTGGCATTTTAAAGTAATAAGTATTTTAATGGGAATAAACCACAATTGAAGGTTAAAATAAGTTTATTGACGTATCAATTTTCACTTCGGAAATCGTTCTCAAAATACAAAACTTTAAATAATTAAAAAAATTTTGTTTTTTGTTACTCATTTATATTGACATATATGGTGGAGGTGTGAAAAAATTGCACTAATCAACTGTCTTGTGGCAATGTTTTAGATTTTTTACTTTTTTTCACTCTTACTGTAAAGAGGCATTTTAAGTGCAACAAATTTGTGTAACATACGGAACTTTAACAGTAAAACGCAAAAAAGGTGTTTTGACACCTTATTGTAATATACTGTAAAGTTATTGAATTGCTGAATCATTCCCGTATCCAAGGTTTGATGGTTCAAAAAAATACCTTTAGTAAATTTATAAATTCTTTCAAACCACGTCTGCATTTTACGTTTCTACTACTGTTACCGGTATAAATGTTATTAGGCAAATAAATGGCATGCCATTTAAGTAATATTGACGGAATTACGTATTCGCAACTTGTTTCATCACTAAAAACGTTAAGAGACGTCGATCCTTGAATGTCAAATTAATTATATTTATCACGTTTGCATAAATTTTGTCGCTTCTTTTCACGTCGCTGCTAACAAAACTGCTGGTGTGTTCAAGAAATAGGTATTTTCTTAGTTCGATTTTATTGAGTAACCTTTCGGAAGTGTCTGGGCGTAAATAAGCAAAAGGATGTGAACTTGCGAGTAGTAGTAACTTATGTATCGTTTAAAAAGAATTTAAATTAAGTAAACAGTAATTGTTCTAAAATATAAAAAAAATACATGATTGGGAAATTATTTTTTCTCCTCCCGTAAAAACTATTATATTATTGCTTACCATCATTGCTGGCGTTTATTTTTAGTATACGTAGTTTAAAAAAAAATTTTGGTTAATTCTCATTAAAGATTGAAAATGATATTAAAGTGCCTCAAGAAAATAGTTTCGGAACACTTTCTTTCTCCAATGGCTCCAAATCAAGCTTTGGTTTCTTCTAACCGATGCCTTCAACTATGCCTCCATATGTCTTGAGCGCTGTATTTTACTATCTAGGGATCTTTTTGGTCTTGCAATCGATTATTGCCTTAACTTGTTGGCTTTCAATTGGGACATGATCTATCTGATTTTTTTATTTTTCCATCGGGAGAAGTCCATGTTACCTTATGAATGTCTTTGTAATCAAACCTTGTACTAACTATCTTCATCTTGTTCTCTATAGCAAATTCTATTAACTTTTTTCCGTTTTCATTTGATTCTTTATGTAAACTTCGGTCACCAATGATTGTTGTGTACTTCCCATTAGGGTGCTTAGCTTTTCGTAGAACTCTTCTAACTTTGTTTCTAGTCTTTATCTTCAGTGGGCGCATGTACATTAATCAAATCCGCCTTTAACGATATGCTTCACAACTACAAGGATTATACACATATATACACAGATGCATCTAAATCAAATGACGGTACTGGTGCTGCAATCATAACCCCAACATCGACAAATAAATACAAACTCCCTTCAGAGTACTCCATTTACTCTGCTGAAATATATACTCTATAACAGGTCACCCTGCGGTCAACGCATCCAATAATACCAATTATATTATACTCACAAAGTTCCGTCTAGTCAATCCAATATGTCTACCCAACTAATCCTTTAGTCATCAAGATAAAAGAAGAAATCCATACCGCTCAACTGAATGAAAAAAATATTATATTATTTTGGATACCATCCCATATTGGAATTCCAGGAAATAAAGAGGCAGACAACGCTGCAAAAGAAGCTGCAACTAGTGATAGTGCGGAGTGTAAGTAGTAAGCGTATAAGTTGAGAAAACTAACATAAAGTTTATCTTTAATCCTGCTCTTTCAGACAGACTTTTAAGCGAATGCATCATAGAAACTGTATCATGTAAGTTATCTGCGATTAATACAACATCATCTGCAAACCTTAGGTGATTTAATCTTTCTCCATCTATATTGATGCCCATATCTTGCCATTTAGTGCTCTTAAATATTTACTCTAGAGCTGCCGTGTAGAATTTTGGTGAAATATTGTCTCGTTGTCTAATTCCTCACCCTAAGTTGAATTTTTCTGTGTCTTCGTGTAGTCGTATACTTGATGTAGCGTTCTCGTAGATGTTTTTGATTAGTGTCGTGTACCTGTAATCTATTCGGCTTTGATTTAGGACTTCCAGTATTGTTTCAAACTCTACAGAATCAAAAGCTTTCTCGTAATCGACAAATACAAGAACCAGTGGTATGTTGTACTCGATGCACTTTTCTATTAAGATCTTTGTGGTATGCAAATGGTCATTTGTGCCATATACTGCCCTGAAGCCTGCCTGTTCTTTGGGCTGATAGAAATCAAGAGTTTGTACATATGTGTCAAGAGGCTGATGGTTCTATAATTTTCCAATTTAGTAATATCGCCATTTTTGTAACAAGACTATTGTACAGTACTGTACAGTAATGGGTAAAAGTATTTCCGATCCCTGATTTATGAGAGTCTTTACTCGTGTCGGGAAATTGTCTTGTGGTCTTTGGCTGGTATAGAGTTCTTTATAAAACTCTCTGGTTATTTTCAGAATGTTTTGTTTATCTGTTGTTGCCTTTCCGTCTTTCCCATAAGTAGGAATATTTGGCACTATTCTTGAACCTGTTGTGTGCCCGTTTGCTGCTGCTGTTGGAGAAAATTCTTACTTTATGCATGATAACGCTCGACCACATGTTGCGCATATTTCAACAAACTGGTTGGATAACGAGGGTATTGATGTATTGCCGTGGCCAGCACAATTACCGGACTTTAATCCCATTGAGCATGTATGGGACATGCTTCACCGAAGAATTACTCCACATATGTGTAATATCTACAATGAGTTTCAATTAAAAGAGCTTCTGAGAGAACAATGGACACAACTACCTCAAGTAGCCATTAACAATGTGATTCGGAGTATGAACAGAGCTGTGATAAACCAACGTGGTGGCCATACTTTATTTTAAGTTTATATTTCGTATTTTTGACATTTTATAGTGGTATGTATGTGAAACATGCCTGATTTGTAATATATTTTTTTGCTCTAATTTTCTCATTTTTGTAGATTTTATGGTTTTTGACATATTAAACAACAATGTAAACTACACATTTTGTATTATTTTTTTAATTATTTTATTTATAAAAATATCCCTAGACTTTTACGTTGTGTGTATTATTGATACACTTTGATCCTATAATACTTAATAATATAATATATAATACTTAAAATACTTAATAATAAAAATAACATACTTATATATAAATATACTTATACAGAGTGGCCCAAAAGTCTGGAAACGGCTAATTATCTCGTAAATTACTAGACATAATTATACAAAATTTGAGATACGGCTAATTTGGGATACGTAGATTCCATATTTGGTATTTGCAATGTTGCCAGATTTTCAGTTTTTTTTATATTACTAGTAACTTTGGTTTTTCAAATGCATCACCCTATATATTCAGTCATTATTGGAATCTCCTATTAAATACAAGTTCAACCATATGTAACACTTATAATTTTATGTAGTCTGGAAGGTCTTAAATACAAAAAAACACAAGTCTGGCAACGCCTAATTGTTTCAGTAAATTTTTTAATGCTAACTATTTTCAAATACATTAAAACGTAACAACTGATAGTTTAGAATATTTTTTAACATAATAGTTACGTTATTAAGTGTTCAAAATGTGCTCCATTTGTGAGTTGACAGCACTCTAATCGATGGTAGAATGCGTCTACCACATTTCTCCATGATTGTCTAGAAATTATTCGAGATTCATCGATAATTCATTTCCTTAGCTATGCAAGACTTGCTGGTTAAGTTTTATAAACTGAATTTTTCAAGTATCTCTAATAAAAATAATCTTTAGGATTGAGATCTGGTGAACGTGGAGGCCATTCAATTCTACCTTGTCTACCAATTTATCGTCCGGGAAATATCTCATCTAAATAACGCAGAACATTTACACCAACTATCTGACGTTAAGTTTCTTTCGATAAAAAATGGCCCAGTTAAATAAGTACCTACTATAATTGACCATACATTTAACTTTTGTGGTCTTTGAGTATGGTTTTCACGCATTCAGTGTGAATTTCACACGAGTTCAGCTATTCAATACGAGTTTAACCATATGTTCACTTGATTTTATGTAGTCTGAAAGATCTTAAATTCATAAAACAGTGCAAAATATGTAGATTTTAATAAATTTAAATATATAAATGGAGAATGCTGTGATTTTGACATTTGTTCACCATTTAAATTTTGAACTAAAATTGACAGTAGTTGTGGTTCAAAAAGTTCTGCAATTTAAATTGTTTCTCTAAAATGCCGTTCTCTAAACCGTTCTTCTATTCATAAGATGACGGTACAAAAAACTGAAGGTGATTTGAGGAATCTAGAGAAGTAAAAGATAGATACCGATCAGGTTGACCGAAACGAGTTATCAATGACAACAAAACTTCAGATATAAGCAAAGTTTTGTTGAAGATCCACGTACATCCCTAAGCAGGGTTGCAGAAGTACATGATGTAGGTCATTCTTCAGTCTTACGTTTATTACGTAAAAATAAATTTAAATCATACAAAATTAACTTTTGCAAGAATTAAGTGAAGATGACTTTGGTCGTAGATTACAGTTTACTGAGGTAATGATGGATAAAATTGAAAATTATTAAAATTTCGTTAACAGAATATGTTTTTCCGATGACGCAACTTTTACACTGTGCGGAAGTGTAAATCGACACAATTTAAGGTATTGGTGTGACGTAAATTCACACTGAAGACTGAATGCGTGAAAACCATATTCAAAGACCACAAAAATTAAATGTATGGTCAGATATAGTAGTTACTTATTCAATTGGGTCATTTTTTGCCGAAAGAAATTTAACGTCAGATAGTTGGTGTAAATGTTCGACGATATTTAGATGAGATATTTCCTAAACAATAAATTGGTAGACAAGGTAGAATTGAATGGCCTCCACGTTCACCCGATTTCAATCCTAAAGACTATTTTTATTGGGGATACTTGAAAAATTCAGTTTACAAAACTTAACCAGTAAGTCTTGCAGAGCTAAGGCAACGAATTTTCAATGAATCTCGAATAATTTCTAGACAATCATGGAGAAATGTGGTAGACGCCTTCTACCTTCGATTAGGGTGCTGTCAACTCACAAATTGAGCACATTTTGAACACTTAATAACGTAACTACTATGTTAAAAAATGTTCTAAACTATCAATTGTTACGTTTTAATGTATTTGAAAATTAGTATTAAAAAATTTATTGAAACAATTTAGGCGTTGCCAGACTTCGGTTTTATGTATTTATGACCTTCCAGATTACATAAAATCATAAGTGTTACATGGTTGAACTCGTATTGAATAGGAGATTCCAATAATGACTGAATTTACAGGGTGATGTATTAGAAAAACCAAAGTTACTAACAATATAAGAAAAATGGCAAATCTGGCAACATTGTAGATATCAAATATGGAATCTCCGTATCCCAAAATAGGTGTACCTCAAATTTTGTATAATTATGATTAGCATTTTACGAGGTAGTTAGCCGTTTCCAGACTTTTGGGCCACTGTGTATATAATAAACTTATAAAATACTTATATATAAAAAAAATACTTATATTATTTAAAAAATGACGTTTAATCTTTTGTACATTTTGTTTATTATATAGGTATTTTTATTTTTATTACCAAATTTATCAAAAGTAGTTAATTAATTATTAATAATTTAATAATTTTAATAATTTTACATGTATTAAAGAGTGTCATAGGAAAGTCGTTAATTGCTATTAATATTTTATAAATTCATCTACTACGAAAAACACAAAAATGTACAGGCCAAACCTTCAGAATATTCTCTACCAATAAACTCTTGTTGACTCATAAGGTTGTACCTGTTTTACAAAGCGCTATCAAATCATATTTAAAAATAAAAAGAAGTCCTTAAAAATCAATTAGTACCAAACCAGTTACGCCTTTTGTATACTAGCGAATTAAAATAACAGTACGTAGTTCTGGTGGGATGATACTATTAGAATCTCTTTATTATTGGTTTTGTCTATTACTAACAAGTTCAATAAAAAGCGATATAAAACTGGTATGAATTTGTGATCTTAAAGAACTGGTAATCACACTAATAAACCAGAACTAGGTTAGCGGACTATTAAAAAAAAGTTTAAAAAAATTTAAAAATAAGAAAACAAATTCAACGTTTTTTATTTTGTTTAATTGTTCCGAAATTGTGATGATGATTTTAATTTTAGATATTAGTGCTAAATAAGCCTTTTTATTACCAAAATTTTAAGTTTAATCAATGCAATTACATAATAAAAATAATATAAAAATCAAAGCATTCTCTATTTTATAAACTTTTAAAACTAGACGTGTTCGTTAGGTGGAAATACACCCAAATACGTCGTAACAACATAAATGACGTTTTTCTTTTGTAGGATATTATTTAGTCATTACGTCTAACCGGTTCACTAGGTAGATCCGTAAAACTTCCCGAAAACTTCGGTGCTCTACAAAACGTTATTGCCAATTCTAAGTCAGAACGGATATTTATTACGCAAAAATCAGTTTCCTTTAGCAATATTGTGCACTTCTTATTTTTAGTTATTTGTACGAATGTTTGGATTCGACGGTTTTAAAAGTTGTGCGATGTTAAAACTTTTCCATTTAGAATTGTTCTACCTTTGTATATAATGAGATTATCGGACGATTGTAACGACTTACAAAAATTTAATACTTTCCACTAATTCAAGTTAGTTGTTAACCCGTAATAAGACATGGGCTATAAGAAGACTTAATTTGTTTGTTTATATACTTTTGGTATCTAATAAAACATATTTTTGTTGAAATAAAAAATAATTTGAAAATGTAATTCAAAAAGGTGGCGGGAACTATTTTCCTGTTGTTCCTTAAAAAATGTTTGTAGATGGGAAATTAATTACCCTTGTACTTTATATATATATATATATATATATATATATATATATATATATATATATATATATATATATATATATATATATAGTAATTTATTTAATAAAACAATTCAAAAATACATATACAGTCTGTCCCAAACCCTTTTTTCAGTGCGTCACTAATTTTGACGTCATATAGGATTTAAAGAATGTCGAGAATTATTGCATGACATTTTAGTTAAATCTGACAGTTGCAGGATCGTAATCGGCTAAATGTGAAAAGGTTTTTTTTTTTAAATGCATAGCAGTTTGTCATAATTCTGTTCTATTTTATACATTCCAAGGAAAGTGCTTAATTAGCTAAGATTTGTTTATGGATTTATTATTATTTATTACAAACACACAGGCATATTGCAATGACAATTGCAATTGCAAGGCATCAAAGTAAACATTCCTGTGATAAAATAACATCGATTTAAATCAGTCATATTTGGATAAGTAATTTTCTGATAAGTTTCTGTGGCAGCCAATAGTTTAATTTTGTGAAGATTTGTCATTAAATAGTGGAAATAGTTTAAATAGTGAAGCAGTTGATTTTTGAGTTATTCTACCAGATTTGGTGTGCAAATGAAAGAAGGTTATAAAGTTTAGTTAAAAAAACAATATAAATAGTTTAAATAGTGAAGCAGTTGATTTTGAGTTAATCTACCAGTTCCGGTATCCAGATGAAATCGTGTTAATGGAGTTTAGTTAAAAAACAAGATACCGAATGTAAGTTTACCTTCTTTTTTATGAATAACAAAATGAATATTATATTTCAAACAATCCATAATCCCATTCAGAATCTGATTTTTAAAATCAATGATTACACTAGATATGTGGCTGGTATCAATTATATCTTACATTTCAAGAAAATGTCGTGGTTCTAAAAAGAACCGTTTTAATACATATAAATATCCATAACGGTATTAGTTTAAGATATTTTCTCAATATCATTCCGGAATTCACAATCTGATTCGCGAACGACAGAAACTGATAATAAAAATAACTCAGCCTCTTTTTCTAATTGAAACTAATTTAATAATTTTAATATTAGTCTTTGTTCATTCTCGGTATATCTCGGAATATTTAAAATATTTTTATGACAATAAATACAAAATTTAATTTTCACTGTAGGTAAAATGTCTGAAAATACTAACCTGGAACGGCAAAATACTAATCTGGAACCATCGAGCAAAAAGATAAAAGAGGGAATCTAATCGTTATGAAAAGGAGACCAAAAAAGTGGCCTCTGATGGCGGACATATCCGGAAATGCAAAGGCGCTAAATTTAAATTTTCCAACACTTATTAACAATAGCTATAAAATATTTTTCAGACGAGAAAGTTTTAATTAAATATTAACTATAATAGTCTAAAAAGTGACACAATTGGTAAAAGATTTCAATATAAATAAAATTTCATGTGACAGTTGGGACAAACAATAACATAACCTAACTAAATTTGACTTCTTAAACAAGGAAAGAGACTGTCTATCCTTGTCTAAAGTGGCCTCTCAAGATGGCACTTCCTGTCTATCAATATGTTTACCCCCACTACCTTTACATTCCCTCTTTTGTCTTATTGCTCGATGTCTGGAACGGAATTATCATTTTATCAGTTGACATTGTGAAAGTACTGTCACTGTCATTATCAAGAGCATCTGTGTCAAAATATATTTATATGCATAATTGATTGGATATCTATTTAGCGTATTCTAAACTCCAACCAATTATACGTTCGTAAGAAGAATTCGCTTTAATATGCGAATTCCCGTGACCGATACCTAATTTTCTAAGTTCTATGTATAATAATCAGAGCCTCGCGTTTTTTCTGTCACTTGTAGCTTAATGCGTTAGAGAGAATTCGAACAAATATGACGGACTGAAAGAAGGGTTTGGGACGGACTGTATTGGTGTATAGTCCTTCTCAGAGCCTTTTTTCAGTGCGTCATTAATTGTGACGTCATAGACTGTATTGGATGTGTCGAGTATTATTTCATGTAATTATTGAGAATTCTGACAGATGCCAGAACCGTACTTACTTTTATTGCAAGGTGGATTAAATAATAGTAAACAATATTGTTTATTAAATTTATAAATAAAAAAATACTGTTTTCAAAGATGTTTATTAGGTAATTTATAAATTAATTACAAAAATAGGATATAATTCAAATCATAAAAACAATTTATTCACTGATGCCTAATTAACACTGCCATCTTGCTAGCTCTTGCGGAATCCTCCTTTGCTGAATATCCAGGTCTCATCCAAGAAAACTGGTTTTAAAGGGTATACATTGCTTTCATTGTCCTTATAGGCTTTTAAGAACTGAAGTCTTTTTAAAGTCACATGTGGTTGTTCCATTAAATATTTTCTGTTAGCAACACTACAATTTACCCATCTAAATTTTAATTCCTTTAAAACTCTGCTAAGTGCAGCAATAGAAATGTTAATCCCATCCACTTCCTCTAGTTTTTGCTTCAGGGTATGGAGAGTCACATGCTCACCTAAAACGATCAAAGTTTAAAGACACTATAGTGATTCTTCTAGGAAAAATATTAAGAATGTAAAGTAACACGTTAGTTTTGATATTAGGAATTTGTCTATTTAAATGCTATATGCAACAGTACTCCTTTCATAAATCGTAATAACCATATTTAAATAATCCAAAGTATAAGAGTTATAAAAATATATCTATATATTTTACCAAACTGCACAAGGTAAATGCATATACTCCAGCAAAAAGGCAAAGAGGACTCTTAAATCTTTATTTAAATACTTGGTATTTAATTCAGTAGTATTCTTTTTATAATCACTTTTCATTTCTATATATTTTATATATGTAACTAGTTGTCAGTAACAATTTATTAAAAGAAATGTCTATGGAAATTAGTTACTCCTGCCTTTCTATCAGAAATATGGTAAAATATTTTAACTAAACTGTTGTAATGCTCTTACCTTTACTAAACATTCTGTATACACACATCCTGATGGCATGTTCGTATTTATTTATTAATAATGTCGGTTTACGACTCGTGGCTACTGATTGGCTCATTGTGATTGAATAATCAGAATCTTTTTGGACACCTTCATTTGCCAATCGTCTTACTGTTGGCAAAGAAATTCCTAACGCCTCAGCAACACGCTGAAATAAACAGTAGGTAAAAATAAAACAATTTTATTTTCAGTGTAACTTTAAACTTACTTCACGAACAGCAGAAATTGGTAATAAAGTTTGCCCAGCTTCTTTTTCTAATTCAAAATATTTAAGTACTTTAAGTATCAGAACTTGTTCCTTTTCCGTAAATCTTGGCATTTTAAAAATATTTTAATGAAAACCAAAACAAAATAAAAATATAAACACAAATAATGCATAACAACGCTATGAAATAATGTCAAATACTGACCTGAACCGACAAGATCACTTCACTCTTCGACACTTCGAAAGGATGGCCAAATGAATGAAGTTTTACATCCAATGTTCGTGACTCGCGTAACTGATTGGCTAGAGAAAGCGCGCATTTCAAATATCAACGAATCAAACGTAGGTTAAGAATAGACTGGTTATGTATGCAACGCTGTAATATAATCACGGAACTACCGCTTTTTTTTGGAAAGAAGGCTCTGAAAAGGAGAATAATAACTGTATGAGTAGAGTATGCGGCACTTGGGCATGGGAAAAGCTTGGGCAACGTGGAAAAATTTTGACGTGTGACGTCACAAGATGGCGGTCGACAGCTGTCAACCATTATGTCACCTGTCATCTCTCAAACGTGAAGATTGCGTTAATTCCTCTTCTTTCCGCACTTCTTCTTTATTATGTCTCGTCACGCGTCCAATACATATTCTTGGCCCCACGCCCCTTCGCCCCACGCCCCCACGACGAGAACGATCGTGTTGTTACGTATAGAGTACAAAGGCAATATGCCATAAACACATAATGGGCGTATAGATTAAATAATATTATTATAAGTATACAAGTAGATTATTTTAAATAATCTACTTGTATACTTAAATAATTTAATTTATAATATATTTATAATAAATAATTTAATAAAATAATTTAATTTTAAATATCAAGAAGACACTACGACGTATCATCGTTCTTCTTCTTCTTGCCATCTATCACTTTTTGTAATATACAGGGTATAGTTAGAAAGTCAAAGCAATTCATGTATCACTGGAAATAACGTAAAGAATACAATAACAAAAATTAAACATGGCGACTGGTCAAAGAGGCATTAGGTTTGTAGAACGACATGTGAAGTAGCATAGGAAATAGAAAGAATACGGTACGAAACGAATAATTTTATATAATAATTAGTTCGTTTTTCGTTTTTTTTTGTTGTTGAGCAAAATCTGCAAAATCTTAACATCCGGTAAATGTGGTCCTACATTTCTCAGCCGAATTTCATCTGGAACACCAAAGTTTCCCGTAATTTTTAAATATGACAGGTCGAGATTCCTTTACTGTAAGCCTTGTGGGAAGTATTTTTTTGATCATAAATTCTTGTGTACATAATATAAGCATTGATCACACTTGCATCTAAAAGAAAGAAGAACAATCTTATCCACGATTTTCTAGACTTCCTACTTATGGGATATGATGCCTTAAGACACCTCACATGCTTAGCGTATAATCTGCAATAACTTTTGGGCACATTATATCTTTTTTTGTGCCATATTTTTGTGTACGTTTTATCATGGTTACTTCATATGGTTGATTGGCAGTTGTAATAACCGTAACTTCTTCGGTATCCAACCACTTTATTGGTATTATAGGGCCACTGCTCAAACAATAGAATTTATTTTTTCGAAGTTTTTTATTTTTGGTTTGATTTTTCCTCATCAAATCAGGTAAACCTTTGCGATTAGGTTAGATTGTAGCTATAGCATACAGCTGTTTAGCATATAAATCTTTCGACAGTGTGCAAATTGTAAAAAAGTTATCAATCAAAGATTTGTGTAATACATCTACACAAAAACATAATTCGTTATAACCTTGTATCCTAAGCTATCATTTTTAATGCCTTCAGTTTTTCCAGTGCAGATAATAAACTGGTACATATACCCAGTAATAGCATCACACATTGCCCAAATTTTATAACCATGATTAATTGGCTTCTTGAGCATATACTGTTTGTCCTTTAAATTTCACCATAAATTCATTAATAGAAAATCGACTTCCAGGATTGGCTTGTTCTTTGAAAATATCATTTAGTTTATCTATAAATGGTCTTATTTCATACAGTATGTCAAATTTGGGTGACTCTCTCTCTCTGCAGCTGCTGAATTGTCATTTAGATGGATATTTTCTATTAATTTTTTTTTAAGCTGGTTATTGTAAAAGCTTTAGAAATAACAGGATAATTATAAAAATGATCACTTGACCAATATACATCTTTGTCTGGTAAAAGGCGCAGTTCTATTAAAATAAAAACATCTAGCCATGTTGGTTAGTGTTTTTGTAATTTTTATTGTATTTTTGTACAGCATATATAAATTGGTTTCAGCAACAATTTGTTCTATTAGATCACAAGGGAACAAATTCTCGAAATAAAATATTGGTTGGCTTTTATGAGTGAATTAAACATACTCAAATTTTGGTATTCCTGGAACATCTGTTTCAGAGGTCCATTGCCCAGTAAAATTAGTTACCGTAACCACTGAACTCTGTTCTACCAAGACACTTTGATTTTCTTGTGAGTCATTCTCAGATGTTCTGTCACTTGTGAAATTTACATCAACGGATTTAGAAGGAACAGCTTTATTAGCTCAAACAAGCAATTGTCCAATTCTGCTATCAATAACATCTCCATCGGACTACAGCAAACAAACAAGTAAATGGGGATGGTATAAAAATGTACGTGCGGAAACAATTTATAATACTTCGTAACGAAATATTAATATTATCTGTCTTTTATATGTACTATGTTGCCGGTATACTTTGAAAGTTTAACAAGTAACTTAAGTATGTAGCGTTTTTTTATTTAAAGTGTATAGAAAAGATTTCTGTGTTACGCTCCTGTTGTTTTTACCAGAGAAAACAATCGAAATAATATTTCAAGTTTTTTTGACGAGATTTTTAAATGCGTATATTTCTACCGATTCAAAAGTAAATATAGATGTTTTTTTGTCTGTGTTTAGATTCAAATATCGAACCTTTTGTTATAAGCCAGGTAAAACTCAAGTTTAAAATACGCACGTATTTTGTTAATTTGTATTATGTAAATTTATGATGCCCCTGATAAAAAAAAAGGTTTTATTTGTTTTCTTCGTTAAAAACGCAATAAATCATGAATTCCCCTAATATTAAAGTTGTTTTTCGTTATTAGTCGAGGGTCAAAAAAAGAATATTTGTTTGTTTAGGCAATAAAGGAACATTTAAAATTTGTTTTTTTTTGTCGATACAAGCGAGGGGATATTGTTTTGGTTCTTGAGTTTGTGGGGACAGGTTAGCTGCAAGACGGAAGGGAAATTTTTGGCTAGTTTCTTGTAAAATGTAACTAAGAGGAGTCGAGATTTAAGTTCCAAGCGGGGCAGACATGTGGGAATGGAGTAAAAGATTTGAGAGGAAGTGATGAAGAACTTCTCGAAGAAAAAAGTCGTTTAATTGTGATGTTGTAAGCCGGCATTCATTCGCCAAATGGTGGAATTTTCACTCTAAGTAATATGTCGTTTCTGAAAGAGTGACCAGTAACCACTGTTTTTATTTTGGCTGAAGATTTATTATGTTTGAGCAGTGAACAAGTTTAGTTCCTGTTTGTTTTTCGTTTTTTTGAGAAATCCAGTTCCTTCCCGAGATGCCCTTTTCACCTCATGTAGAATAATATTGGAGCAGTTTTGATTTGGATGTGCCAGTTTCAGCTTCCAATAAAGCTTTCCGTTGATGTGCAGTTAGATACCCCGCAGAAGTTAGCCAGTTGTTCAAAAGTTTAAGTTAAGATGTGTGAACTGAGGTAACATTTACGTTATTAATTTTTAAAGTAAAAATAGACATTTTCTTTTAAAAAGACAAAATTTGCTTTCTTTTATAAATTATTTTTTAAATTATTTACTAAGAACCGTTTCGAAGAGTTTTGTAACCTTTTGTAAACAGATATGTAAGTTTTTTTCATTTGTATTTGACAGCTAATTTTATTTAATATGCCTTTGTATAAGCTGTATTTTTGAAAACTGTTTGGTGAGACAAAAAAATAAATGTTTAATTTGTTTCTCTGATCTATTTTGAGTTTTATTTGAAAAAGATATTTTTTTTCTATATTTTTGATATACAATTATTTCCCTAGTTACAACTAGTGGTTGTAATAGGTATAATTGGGCACCTCAAGTGGCGCCCTATATTAAATTTCTTGAGGTGTTTCCGTTAATTTTCATTCTGTTTGTCCCAAGAGATTTGTATAAGTACCCCTTTATTTCTTTTTTTTGTAGTTGCCCCAATCTAACCCCCAATATCTTCAACTTATCCACGACCCAGCTCTCCAACAACCAACTGAGTGTCCGTATGCACTTGTTTCGATTATTTTGTTTGCCCAATCTTGTCCCCCATATTCTTACCCTGTGGTAAGCAAAATAGTCGTTACAATTTTGTCGCCCAACGTGTGTGGCCTGTATTAGATTTGCGCCATTTGTACCTTCGTTACAATTTTGGCTCCCAACGTGCGAGGCTTTTGAATATTCCTTAATTTTTAGATTTTTGACCATTTTCCTGAAGCCACATATCTTTTTCAGTTTCCCCAGTTCCCTGCCATTTATATGAAACTTTTTTCCTTTTGAATAGTGCCCCAAAGTGTCTCACAAACAGTAGTGTATTTGTATTACAATGTATGTATTTTGTACCAACATTATGTATTGTTGTTTTTTCAGGTAATGTACTTATAGTGACATATGTATTGTTCTTCATATATGTAATGGTAAATGAAAGCAAATATTTGAGTTAAATATTTAAATATGAGTTTTAATTGAAGTATTGATATTGAAAAGAATTTAAAAACAGTAGCAAATTATACAGTTACTGTTACATTTATTTTTTTATTGATTCGACAAATTTTACAGAATAATCGGTTTTTGTAATTTTTTATTTGTTGGGTCATTTTGAGTAAATGTGTGTATTCGTTTGAGTGACTTTTGAGCTATGTAGTTGAGAAGTAGTATTATGCAGTTTGTCTTCTAATTAACCGTCTCTGAAGGTGTATTTAAATGCCAAGGGTTAATTAATGTTGTTGTACGAGGGGTAGTCATTGTGAGTCGTAGAGAAGATTCGACAAGTTTAGTCTCAGTAGTAGACTGTTTATTGTGTATCCTTTCTTGTATCTGAATGACCACAGGTGTAATATTTGTGATCAGGAGATGCTGTTTTAGTTTTGACTAGGAGCAGTCTCATTTAGTTTTCGGAACAAGAGTTGGTTTATTTTGGTGTTATTTAGTGTAGCTCACTCAAAGGTCAAGTTTTCAATATTATTAGTATTTTGTCTTTCCTTGTATGTACGGTTTATGTTGTTTGTTAGTGTCCATGTTGTCCCATGTTATTTGAAACCATTTTTTTTAGTCCTTGTTAGTGGAAGTGTGAACTTTTAGGAGACAGGTTAGAGACCTCATTTTTGTTTACCAACTGATTACTAAGTCAAGAGCAGAAGTTGCAGCAAACTGATTGAGTTTTGGATTTCAGTACGCGGGAGTGCAAGTGAGACTTACTATCAGGTGATAAATGGAAACGGTTGTTTCTTAAAATTGTCATATTTTCTACTTGTTGTTGAGGTTGATTTCAGTTATTTTGTGTGTTTGCTTTCATCCAATTTTTGAAAAATGAAGTCTACCCAGGTTAATTATTTGAAATCAGGAGAGTTATCTTATGAGCTTTTCATAAGAGGTAAAAATGTCCCAAATAAGACAGTTGATGATAAGAGAAAGATGTTAAGAGCTTTGTTGGCCAAGGAGGCCACTTTGTCTTCAAGTTTAGTCGATTTGGTTAATAATGTAGTAGATCCTAAGGAAGAGTTGAATGAGATCATGTTGATTATAAAAGATTTATATAGTTGTGCTCAATCAATAAATGTAGAATCAACCAAAGCTGATTTTGCTAGATTTGAGACAAGGTCTTCACATTTATATACCAGATTAGAAAATTTCCCTATGAATGATGTTGAGGAAGATGTATTAAAGTTTGTCAATGACTGTAAAGATGATTTGTTAGTGTTGAAGGGTAATGTGTTAGAAAAAGAGGAAATGTTTGATGATATAGTAAAACCATCCACTAGTAGCCCAGTTTCAGTCCCTGTAGTTTCCAGTTGTACAGCCCCAGCCCCAATAATACAGGTTTCAACTCCTGTCATTATTTCTGATTTACATATCAAGTTTAATGGTGAGAGTAAAGCCCTTCCCACATTTTTAGAGAAAGTTAGAGATTCTGCTAGGTCTCGGAATATTTCCGAAGACATCCTGTTTCGCTCAGCCATTGAGTTATTTGAAGGTAATGCTGCTATTTGGTATAGGAGTGTTAGAGATAAAATTAATAGTTGGGATGAGTTGGTAGCCCTACTCAAATCTGCTTTTTTGCACCCAGATTATAATGATAATCTCTTGGATGAAATTAAAAATAGAAAGCAAAAAAGGAATGAATCCATAACCATTTATTCAGCAGTGATGGAAAACCTTTTTAAACGTTTGGAAACTTATCCTAGTGAAGCCCAAAAAGTAAAACTAATGAGGAAAAATATTTTAGTGGATTACATTCCACTGATAGCCCTTCAAGATTTTGCTACAGTAGAAATGTTAGTAGCAACTATAAAACGTTTAGAGCAGAATGTCCTGCCCTTGTTGCAGACTACTAAAGGTCTTGCAGGTATTTCGATTGATGATTCAGAAAAGCCCAAAGAACAAGTTCATGTGGTGAATGATCAAAACAAGCAAGATAGAAGTGGAGTAGGTAACAGACAGGACAGAGAAAATTCTGTATCTAGGAGACCCAATCCCAAATATAAGTATGAGAGTAATAGACCCAGTCCACCAGAGAATACTGAAATAAGAAATCAGTCTTTTTCGTCCCCACCTCCAATGATGCAATCTTTTTCGTCCCCACCTCCATTAACGCAGTCAGTCCTTTATCAAGCTCCAAGAAATCCGAAAAAGATTATTTGTTTCAATTGTAATAGACCAGGTCATATTTCCCGTGACTGTAGAGTAAGTCAGTATCTTGTTGGCGTTGTGGTCACAAAGGTGTGATCATATCTTCTTGTCCTAAGTGTTGTATTTCGAATAGGTCTAAGTCCAATAGACCTTACAGGTCATCAGTGAACCCAATTTTTGAAAAGAAAGATTTTGATAGTCGTCCCCATGTTAATTGTTTAGAAGTTGAGGTAGATAGAATAGACCCTTGGTTCGATAATTTGAGATCAAAGATAGTCCGATCCCCCCTTGATTTTCCACAGTGGAAGGTGGAGAATGATTTTGTTTATAAGTTTGCCCCTACCAAAAATTCTTTTAAGACTAATGATGTAGAGTGGAAAATTCTTGTGCCCAAACCACAAAGGTTTGAAGTTATGAAGTCTTGTCATGAGCCACCTACGTGTGCTCACTTTGGATTTTCCAAAACTTTGTCCCGTATTCAGGAAAGATATTATTGGCCCCAGATGCGTGTTGATGTGCTTAAGTTTGTCAGGTCATGTAAAGTTTGTGGTGCTCAGAAGACACCAAATTATGCTCCATTAGGTAAAATGGGTAAGCAGAGAGAGGCCAAGTTTCCTTGGCAAATAGTTGCAATAGATCTGATAGGTCCCTTTGTTCGTTCAAAGAAAGGTTATACGTGGTTATTAGTAGTTGCTGATTGGTTTAGTAAATATACTTTAGTCCAACCTTTGAGAAAGGCTACAGCTAAGAATATTGTTGAGTTTTTGGAAAATGATGTTTTCCTAATGTTTGGTGTTCCTCAATATGTGATTTGTGATAATGCCTCAAATCTGAACAATCCTCTCTTAATTGAGCTCTGTAATAGGTATAACGTTCAGAAAGTATGGTTTAGCCCAGTATATGCACCTCAGTGTAATTTTGTGGAGAGGAACAATAGAACCATTGGTACAGCAATACGTACGTATGTTAAAGACCACGTAGATTGGGACAAGAATTTAGCAAAGATCAGACAAGCTATTAACACTGCAAAGCATGAAGTGACTGGATATACTCCAGCTTTCCTGAATTATGGCCGTCATGTTCCTTTAAGTGGAAACTATTATGGTGTTGATCATAAGGATCAACAGAATCAAGATATCGAGATAATTCCAGGTGACCGTAACATGTATGCTTCAGAAGTCAAAGGTTTAGATAAAGTTTTTGAAAAGGTTAAGGCTAATCTTCGAAAAGGATATGAACGTAACGCTAGGAGTTACAACTTACGTAGAAGAGAAGTCCAATTTCAAGTGGGTGATAGAGTTTGGAAAAGAAATAAGGTTTTGTCTTGTGCTGTCAACAAGTTTATGTCCAAACTAGCACCAAAGTATATTGAAGCAACTATCAAGGAAAAATTGTCACCAGTGGTTTATCGTTTGTCAGATTTAAATGGTTCAGATCTTGGTAAGTGGCACATTAAGGATTTAAAGCCTTTTGTATCAGATGAGGACAATATGTCATCTTTAAGTAATTAGTTCATCCTATCCCATGTCATGTTTTCGAGTTTGTATGTTGATTTGACTTGATCCTTTGGAATATTGTTTCACTTTTGATAATTTTAGTTCGGTAACCTATTTTATTTGGGAGACACATGTGAGAATCACATTTTGTCATATGTAGGTATATAGATTTTGGGTCTATATCCTAATTTTTTTTGTGGAACCGTTGCCGAATTCCCTGTCTCGCTAGGCGTATAGTGGAGATAGTAACGCCTACATATTAAGTGTAGAGCAATTTATTTTGGATTTGTGTATAGCACTTGGTTTAGGCAACGAGGTGTCATGGCTATGCCTGTCCGACAAATCACTTGTGTTACTGCTGTGAATGTCAGCGAGGTTCACTGCAGGGCATAAGGTTAGCTTCCCCCAAGGCATAGAAACTCATGTCACCTACAGTTCAAGTAGAGTCAAAAATTTCAGTCTACTCGACTTTAAAGAGTCTGGCGATCGATGGCACGCTAGCCCATTCTTTGTAACTAACTTTGTTTTTGTTGTTTAATCCCATGCTAGCCATCATCTAAAAGATATTATTAAGAAGTTTCGACTCAGTTAAGAGGTCATCTTCTGATTTGGTTTTTGTTGTTTTGCCTTTATCAAAAACTGGATAAGAATTATCCGAGTTTTTTCTTTTAAGAAGGGGCATTGTAGCGTTTTTTTTATTTAAAGTGTATAGAAAAGATTTCTGTGTTACGCTCCTGTTGTTTTTACCAGAGAAAACAATCGAAATAATATTTCAAGTTTTTTTGACGAGATTTTTAAATGCGTATATTTCTACCGATTCAAAAGTAAATATAGATGTTTTTTTGTCTGTGTTTAGATTCAAATATCGAACCTTTTGTTATAAGCCAGGTAAAACTCAAGTTTAAAATACGCACGTATTTTGTTAATTTGTATTATGTAAATTTATGATGCCCCCTGATAAAAAAAAAGGTTTTATTTGTTTTCTTCGTTAAAAACGCAATAAATCATGAATTCCCCTAATATTAAAGTTGTTTTTCGTTATTAGTCGAGGGTCAAAAAAAGAATATTTGTTTGTTTAGGCAATAAAGGAACATTTAAAATTTGTTTTTTTTGTCGATACAAGCGAGGGGATATTGTTTTGGTTCTTGAGTTTGTGGGGACAGGTTAGCTGCAAGACGGAAGGGAAATTTTTGGCTAGTTTCTTGTAAAATGTAACTAAGAGGAGTCGAGATTTAAGTTCCAAGCGGGGCAGACATGTGGGAATGGAGTAAAAGATTTGAGAGGAAGTGATGAAGAACTTCTCGAAGAAAAAAGTCGTTTAATTGTGATGTTGTAAGCCGGCATTCATTCGCCAAATGGTGGAATTTTCACTCTAAGTAATATGTCGTTTCTGAAAGAGTGACCAGTAACCACTGTTTTTATTTTGGCTGAAGATTTATTATGTTTGAGCAGTGAACAAGTTTAGTTCCTGTTTGTTTTTCGTTTTTTTGAGAAATCCAGTTCCTTCCCGAGATGCCCTTTTCACCTCATGTAGAATAATATTGGAGCAGTTTTGATTTTGATGTGCCAGTTTCAGCTTCCAATAAAGCTTTCCGTTGATGTGCAGTTAGATACCCCGCAGAAGTTAGCCAGTTGTTCAAAAGTTTAAGTTAAGATGTGTGAACTGAGGTAACATTTACGTTATTAATTTTTAAAGTAAAAATAGACATTTTCTTTTAAAAAGACAAAATTTGCTTTCTTTTATAAATTATTTTTTAAATTATTTACTAAGAACCGTTTCGAAGAGTTTTGTAACCTTTTGTAAACAGATATGTAAGTTTTTTTCATTTGTATTTGACAGCTAATTTTATTTAATATGCCTTTGTATAAGCTGTATTTTTGAAAACTGTTTGGTGAGACAAAAAATAAATGTTTAATTTGTTTCTCTGATCTATTTTGAGTTTTATTTGAAAAAGATATTTTTTTTCTATATTTTTGATATACAATTATTTCCCTAGTTACAACTAGTGGTTGTAATAGGTATAATTGGGCACCTCAAGTGGCGCCCTATATTAAATTTCTTGAGGTGTTTCCGTTAATTTTCATTCTGTTTGTCCCAAGAGATTTGTATAAGTACCCCTTTATTTCTTTTTTTTGTAGTTGCCCCAATCTAACCCCCAATATCTTCAACTTATCCACGACCCAGCTCTCCAACAACCAACTGAGTGTCCGTATGCACTTGTTTCGATTATTTTGTTTGCCCAATCTTGTCCCCCATATTCTTACCCTGTGGTAAGCAAAATAGTCGTTACAAGTATATTAACAAATTCATCAGACTTTTTCGCAACTCTGTAGCCAACTATTCAATACAATGGTTCGTCCAAAAACAAGAAAGTAAATTACGAAAATGGAAACAATACACTACATCTTTTATCCAGATCATTTATCTACGTTAACCTTTTTTACCTCAAGTCTCTAATATCCTCTCCAAATTTAGATACAACTAAAAGCCTACTGACGTACGATTAATGTGGCGCACAGGTAAACATCGCAAGTGTGTTATTTTAAGGACGAATCGTGTTGTCGACAATATTATTTTCCAGTGAACAGAAAGTATGGTTAAAGACCAGTGGTGTACTAAAAGACCTGCATTAACACAACTAAAGATTGCAATACTGTTCTGAGTTTTATAAATTATTACTATTTCTGTGCAGTCCAGTCGACAGAGATTTGATCCCTAAAAATGTGCCGAACAAGCTAAATTTTGCCCGAGAATGTCACGTTTGGAACCCCAAAGATAATTTTGACCAAAAATAAGTATTATACTCCATTCCACGAATATTCGCTCCGTGCGTGACTGATGCGACACCTATCGCCTTCATCTGACAATTTTGGAGTCCCAATTTTCAGCTTAAATATATGACATATGTTTGACATTGTTAAATACATGCGAAATTGACAATTATTAATAAATTAGTTTTTTAACTATATTTTTTCGGTTTATGTACAAAATAAATGTAGTATTAAAAACTGAGTTTCTCAAAATTCATCATAATATATCTTTTCAACTCCAAACGGAAAAGAAAGGGAAAAATCTAGTACTGGCAAATCAAGTTTTTCACGCAAAAGAGCATATAATTAAAAACAATAATAGTAAAAGTTATGATATAAAAGCTAAAGTCATCTGCAGTTAGATTGAAGCCTTATGAAATATCATTCAAGGTAAATTATTTAAATTTTTCCTATTTCAATTGCATAAAAATGAAATTATGTGATATTTACTTTTTCATATTAATAGCACGAATTCATCTTTTTCTTTTCCCTAATTTATATGTAATCTTTGGGAACCTATAAAAACTACACTCACTGTTTTTGCTATTATTAGCATAATTAAATACGCAACATGTATTTGCACACATTTTTGATAAAACTTATGCGTAAAAATATTTTGTCCAATATTCCAATTTTGTCATATTTCGCCGCTACGCACGCTGGCATCGTTTCAATGTACCCCTACCATGGTCACGCACGGAGCGAATACGACTATGTTTTAAATTCGCTTTAAGGTGTCGATTTAAAACCAATGTACTGAATTAAACAATAGTAAATTCAAATGAAATCGTAGGCTTCCACGGCCAGAGTCAGAATTATAGTTTATTCGTCTTCCGGGTTTGGACCGTGTCATTTGTGAGTGACCCAAAAGTGGGTTCATCTCGACGTTTCGCTACAATTGTATGTAGCTTCTTCAGGAGAACAAAGAAAAAGAAATCAAAGGACAGGAAGATGGGTAGTTAGCAACGGTAACTCAGTTACTCAACGCAACCAGAGGCGAATACTAACTACCAAGATGGGCATTTGGTCACAGTAACTCAACTACTTAACGCAGCCAGAGGTGAAAACCAAATGCCAGGACAGGGATTCACGTCCAACAGCTCAGAACACTAACGCGTCGAGAGGCGGGGAGTGAATCCGACGATTACTCCGCTACCGCTCTATTTATAGTCGCGGTGACCTGTCGTGTCGGGACGTATCGGCACACTTCGTGGCGCGAACGTCAAGAAGCGCGCGCTGGCCAATCATGTGGCTGCATCGTGGTAGCGGGACCGGACGGCGGCTCTAGACTGAGATTCCAGATGGGAGACAAGTAGTATCCTTCCTCTCGATTGATATTATGTGGATTTTTTCGGATCTCTAGAGATTCGCGGATTTTCCTGGAATAAAAGAAGGGGCTCTTAGAAATAATATGGGTTTTTTCGAACAATATGGAATGACCGGTTTCTTGGCAGTGTTCTGCAACTGCAGAATGGGAGAAAAGACCTGATCGAATGCATCTTTGATGCTCTTGAATCCGAGTTTTGACGGAACGACCAGTTTCGCCAATATACACATGTCCACCTGAACAAGGAATAGAATAGACACCACAGGAAGATAGGGGCGGTAATGGGTCCTTAGGAGAGGGTAGATATTGTGAGATTTTCTTGGGTGGTCGAAAAGTAGTCCTGATACCTTCTTTGCGAAGAATTTTGCCAATCCTATCAGTGACGCTTCGAATATACGGAAGAAAAGCCACAGGAGTATTACCCGAAGATTCTGAATTTGTCGTCCTAGGGTGTAAAGGGGGATGTAGATGTCGGTGTGTAATATTTTGAATTGTGGACTTGGAGTAACCGTTGACGACAAGGGTTTTTTGCAGATGGCCAAGTTCTTCTCTAAGGTTGTCGGGTTCAGAAATCGAAATGGTCCGATGGATGAGAGAGTTTATCACAGAATTCTTTTGGGCAGGATGGTGGTGTGATGAAGCACGTAGGTAACGATTCCTGTGAGTCTTTTTTCTATAAACAGAGTGAACCAATCGGCCATTGGGCTTGACTTAAATCAATTTTAAGTAAAATTTGCATCAACTCGACGGTAAAAATTCCAAATTTTAGATTATAGTGTCCTATCGATAAAAATTAAAATGACTTTTAAAGGTGAAGAGTGCAATTTCGTGTGTAAGTTTTGCCGCAAATAATATCTGCTTTTATAAAGCTGTTTAATAAATGGTTTGTCATATTTTACGTTTCTCATGAGATCAGTAAAATTGATATAAGGTTGAATGCTTAAATAAATGAACTTTGATCAAATGAAAGGCAGAAAAGCAGAAGTACTTTCGCTTCCTAGAGCATCTTCAGGGGCATCTGAAATAAGCCAAGAAACGTTTTTTTTTACCGAAGAAATTAATTAACTTCTATATAAAAACTATTCAGAATCATATCTGCGTTTTTCAATTTGTTAATTTCCACAGATTCTAATAAAGATACCTTAAGGCCTTTATTTTGGATGTGAAGAATTTAAAATTCGTCATTAAAAGAATGATTATGATCTAGAAGGTGAAGTGCGTATGAGAATCTGTTTTCCTATTATTAAAAGCCCTTTTATGTTCTGCTATACGTTTGTTAAAGGTTCTATCAGTTTGACCGATGTAAGTTTTTGAGCAGTCGCCACATTTAGGTTTGTATACACCACTTTTTATTTTGGCTCTTGTTGTTTTTAATATATTTTCCCAAGTTGTTGTTTGTTGTAAAAGCTGGTGTTATTCCTTTCTTTTTGTGTGTTTGGCTATTTTTTTTGTTATTTGGCCTGTATATGTAATCGAGCAGAAGGTACTGAGTTTTTTCCCTGGTGGTGGAAATACTAATTTCAGGGCTTTCTTGTGTAGTTTTTGATTTAAAATTTTATTAATTGTTTGTTCATTGTACCCGTTGTTTGCTGCTATTTGCTTAATTATATTCAGTTCTATCTCGAAGTTTGTGTTTTGATATGGGAATTTTTGTTAATCTATGTAACATGCCATGATAGGCTGCCAGTTTATGTTGTGTAGGATGAGATGATGAATTGTGTTTAGTCGTGCCAGTATGAGTAGGTTTATGGAATATGGAGAACTCATGTTTATTTTTAAGAATGATGATTTTGAAATCTAAAAAAATTAATGGATTTATTGATTTTATTCTGTTTATATTGTAAATTCAATATGACAATGGAGTCAATTAATATACGTTCAAAATTGATCAAGTTGTCTGTTAGTTCCTATAAAACATGGTGTACTGATGTACTGATATGTTTTACAAAGAAACTGGACCCCCACAGAGAAACGAAAACAAGAAAGACCAGCAATAACATGTATAAAGGGCATCGCCAAGGCGATATCTGAATGATACCTCAGGAAAGAAGACTGCTCACGATAGAAAGTAGTGCCGTTCAAGAACAGAAACGTTAATTAAACCGTTTTTAATATCATATTATAGTTATCTTTTTATATAAATTATTTATAAGATGTTCTACCACTGGCTATTTACATCTAAGCAACATATTTCATTATGAAGAAATGGGTCGTGAGGATGTGTTTATAATGTTTTTGCAAATTCAAGGTATCAGACGTGAAAATTGTTTGTGCATGTCTACATATATTGTCACTTAACTATTATAAACATTAGTTAGTTAAATGTCTACACTTTTAATTTATAATAATATGTATTTTTAATATTAATTTTATAATTATTAATTACGTATTTTCTTTAACTTTTCATAATATTCATCACGACTTATAGATATCATGGACAAAAAAATTTTCTTCTTTCATAAGTTAAGATCTCATCTGTTGTTGATCCTGGCTTTTGGATATACATATACGTTGAAGTAGTTGGATATAACACCTTATAACACTTTCATCGCATAGGAAATAAAGGCAAAAACAACGGCTGGAAGCAGAAAATTTTTCGCTTTAACCCTTTTACTACCGTACCCACCTAAAAAATACCTTAAGCTACCAGCGAGATGCATGTATGACAAAAATAAATTCACTTTACAATACAATATAAATTATAAATTATAATAAATAATTAAATTACAGTTGGTAAGGCTCTACTTGAGAAAGTCGTTCTCCGATAAGGTGTTCCGCTTATACTCTATTCTGACTAGAAATTTGGAGGACCATTATGGCGAGAGGAACTAATGTATATATAAACTAGTCTACCAAAGATCCCAACATTAAACAATTCGTTACAGTTCAATACTGCTATTGCCTGATCGAGAGGTGAGCTTCCCATCGAACCATTATACATGGCAACTCGCTAGACAGTGGCGGACCAAGAGATACTCCTGGAGTATGTCAGCAGAATAAAGGATCTGCTGGTTGTGGTCCACAAGTTTGCCAGGAAAAAGCTGTAACTTACCACTGATAGGATAAAGTCTCCACCAACCAACGGGAGAAGCAAAGAATTGAGTCCCGTCCGAGTTACAGCGGTCTTGGGGGAGATCGTACCTGGTCACTAAGAAGATAAGCGACCTTGCATATAGGGTGAAACTGACGCCACGAAGCCAGTCGAACACATGGAAAGAATTAATGTTCTCTCTCTCATTCTCTCTTCTCTCTTCATTATCGAAATATTACACGAACTGATTCTATCGACGCAAAGGTGGTATTCTCGAATTTCAAATTTTCCGAGGTCTTAGGAAAATCTAAAATTCTCGAAGACATCGTCTCAGCCAGCTATTTTGGAAAATATTTCGTTTTCATTATATATAAGCCCGTAGAGGCAGGCTTTGAGATTGTACGATTCTATTACGTATCAATGCTCAAGTGAGTTAAAAAATGTTAGTTAAACCACGTCCTGCATCACTTAGTCTCTGATCGCACTGAACAACCTAATACATAGTGCAGTCCCGATATAACGAATCCTGATATAAAGAAATCCCAGATATAACAATTTTTTTAAATCCCCTGCAAACATCCATTACACTCAATGCAAAATATAGCCCTATATAACGAACTATTTTGGTTTTAATCCTCGATATAACGAATTTTTACGATTTGCGGAAACAAACTAAAACCCCTCTCTCTATAATGAATATTGAGTGTAGCAAACCCCTACGTACTGCACGAAACCCATGTGTTACGCATTTCTGCATTACAAACATTAAAATTCAGTCGTCAAAACTATTGTCAACTGTAGTTTATTCGTCTTCCGTTTTTGGACCGTGTCATTTGTGAGTGACCCAAAAGTGGGTTCATCTCGACGTTTCGCTACAATTGTATGTAGCTTCTTCAGGAGAACAAAGAAAAAGAAGACAGGAAGATGGGTATTTAGCAACGGTAACTCAGTTACTCAACGCAACCAGAGGCGAATACTAACTACCAAGATGGGCATTTGGTCACAGTAACTCAACTACTCAACGCAGCCAGAGGTGAAAACCAAATGCCAGGACAGGGATTCACGTCCAACAGCTCCAAGCTCCCAGCGTCCAACAGTCCAACAGAAAGACTGAGCTGTTGCACGTGAATCCCTGTCCTGGCATTTGGTTTTCACCTCTGGCTGCGTTGAGTAGTTGAGTTACTGTGACCAAATGCCCATCTTGGTAGTTAGTATTCGCCTCTGGTTGCGTTGAGTAACTGAGTTACCGTTGCTAACTACCCATCTTCCTGTCTTCTTTTTCTTTTTCTTTTTCTTTGTTCTCCTGAAGAAGCTACATACAATTGTAGCGAAACGTCGAATGAACCCACTTTTGGGTCACTCACAAATGACACGGTCCAAACCCGGAAGACGAATAAACTATAATTCCGACTCTGGCCGTGGAAGCCTACGATTTTATTTCTATTGTCAACTGTTTCAAAAACCGAGATGAAGACAATCCAAAAGTTCAACAACGAGAAGCAATTGAAGGATGTTGTACGAGAGTGAGGGAGGCTTTAAACGTGGACTTGGATTTTAAAGAGTTTGTCAACTTGGATGGTGACATTGCAATCTGTGGGGAGCTCACTGATGCTGAAATCGTATCTTCCTTGGCAGGGGAGCAAGAAACGGTAGAAGAAGCAGAAGACGACTTAAATGAAGAACTCGTTAGTCAACCAGATTTTACACTGAAGGACGAAAGAGATGCCCTCATTGTGTTAAAGTGTTATTTTCTAAAAAAAATGCTTTAAATGATGGTGTTGTTAAATCTATCACTGTGCTGGATTGTGAAATGGATAACCTAACACAACAAGGTAAACAATCGAAAATTACTGACTTTTTCAGTGGTAATCAGGGTACTCAATAACGATGGGCATAGATGGACGTAGTAAAAGTAGTTTTTTATTTGTTTAGTTTTATATTACATTTTCAACACGAGTGTAACTTTGTCAAATATATTACGTTATTCTCAAAAATATTTAGGTTTTTCCCCTGTTTTTGGTAGCGTACTTTCTAAGTTAAGACATAGGTCTACAGTAATTCTGTAAATCATTATTTGTTAAACTGGTAAACTGTTAAACTTTATAACGAATATTGGTCGCATTTAACCTCGATATAACGAACCCCTTTATTAAAAAATTTCCGATATATTCGAATTTTTTTTTCGGAGCCTTCAGATTCGTTATACCGAGATTGTACTGTATTTAACAAAAACAATTTGTGATTTCCTCTTGACTAAGGAATAAAATCAGTATTCTTTTTGAACGAAAAGCTTCTAAAATAAAAAAATCTTACAGTTGTAATTAAATACTGGCAAATACCTCGTAGGTAGATCTTTTTAAATTTCGTAAAATATCACACACATTTTATTACACTTTTATCCTACCTATAAAACGAAGACGGGAAGGTCTCAACTAAAATCTTTTAAAGTGAATAGCTAGATATGCGCTTTATATGTGTCACCGCTTGAAGCAATTTCAAGCGAAAAGAGTGAATTTGAATTAGTTTAAACTACCAAGGAATGACAAAATGGGACAAACTTATTTTTACCTCTTTACTATTATAAAACAAATTTGTTCTATTTATTTATTTTTTTCAATATATAATCTACATCTACTCTATATATTTATAAATTTGATTGTTTACCAACAAGTGAGCATGCACCACTATAATTGACCATGTGAGAAATTTGAATTCTTTAAATATAAGCCATTGTCTGGCCGTGAGATTTGTTAATGGTCATCGGAAAAATGCTTTTCAAACAGAGAATTGAATTGGGATATATGACAATACGATTTCTCCTTCAAATTGTCTAGTCCAGCGGTTCTCAATCTTTTAGCATTGGCGCCCCCTTTGAACACTGAAGATAGCTCACTCCTCCTCTCCAATTAATAATTGGTTGCTTCAAGTTAAACCAGTGAAATTGTGAAACTGACGATGCTAACTCTGCGTTAGCAATAGCTGGGGATGCAAAAGAAAAATCCAGATATAATTAAATACGAAAGTTAATTTGATGTCTCATTAAACTTAGCATTGTTTATTTATTTTGAGAAAAAGAATAATCAAAAATCAAATACGCATATAAAGTTGAAAGTCTTATATCAGTGTTTTGGCACTTTCAATGAGAGGGTTGGCATTGTCTGTTCTTGACAAGTTTTTCGATATTCGGTTGAAACTTCAAGTCACTTTCAACGTCCAACATTAAATGATATTTTGATTTTATATACGCCAATGTAAAAAAAACAGATTCTCAAAGATATGTGGATGAAAGCTGTACTAATAACTTCGCAGATACTAAAGCCACTTCTGGGTAAACAGGAAAGTAGGTTAACTAAAATTGCGAATACGGGTTAAAATTAGGGTTTTGGTAAATCTATTTGTTTAACTGTTTATTTTCAAATTAAAATACTTTACAATACACTCAGTATATTGTAATTCAAAGGTGTAGTTTCAAGTGACCATTATGTCTAGACGTAAGGTGGATATTGATGAATTAATTAAAAATGTGCATAAATACTTTACAATGGAAAGAGGCAATGATGGACCTTTAAAGTCATGTATAAATCAACGCGTTTTTGGACGCACTCGGTATAAGTGAAAGTAAGCTCAAAACTGTAATGAGGACTGTCAGAGATTTTCAAAAAGATCTTACTGTGACTGAGTATCACAAAGACAAGAAAACAACCCGTAATCATTCTAGGAGCATTGACTTGATGAAAAAAAAAAAATTAATTCACAATAATTTGCGATTTGAAAGACAGGTTTCTGAAATTAAAAGGACTAACTTTTGGAAAGTGTTCAGAGATTTATGATATAGGTTATAATAGGTTACTTTTATGCAAAAGGAGTAGTGTGGTTTACAAAAGAATTAAATTTTTGATAGAATATATTAGACTTAAATCTGAAAATGCAACCTTCCTATACTTAAATGAGATTTGGATATTTCCAAAGGGTGGAATTAAAAGAATTTTTTAAAAGACACAGCATTCTTAATGCAGAAGGGAAAGAAGGCATTGCAGAAAACGCAGATTTGATTTTTTCTTCTACATAATTGTTATTAAACGTTACTAAAAATAATAACATTTCACTAAAAACTAGTAGTAGGCTACTTTTTGCAATTGTTAATAAATAATTTATTTTCTAAGCGCATATCTTTCAAATTATATTCATTAGACACCAAGTATTATACTTTTTGGAAACAGCTAATTTTTATCTATCTAAAAATTTCATAAAATATAGGGTTTTACATTTAAAAAAAAGAGCCGATGATGTCATCATCTTAATGTGTATCATCTTTTATAATGAAATTTTGTTGTAGAATGTAGAACATTAAACTTAAAAATCAACGTGTTTTAGATTTTTTTAAAAAGGCTTTTCATTTAGGAAATATCGAATTTATTTCATACTTTACAGACACACTGTATAAATATTAAGGAATATATAAATAAGCGATAAAAGGTCAAAAGTTAATACAAATTTCTACAGCGAAACAGAATTTTTAGAAATGATTCAGTAGTTTCACTAAAAACCAATGAAAGGAACGTTACAAAGAAATTTTATAGAGGCATTTTTAATTTTTTTACAGTTGTAGAAATACTACTGCTAAAAGCCTCAGCTATAGCGTTTTTATTGAATGGCGTATTTTGCATAAAAGTCAGTCAATCATAAGAAGCATACAATATTATTGGTCTAATAAGAAAAATCGTTATTTTAACTGAATGAAAAAAGCACTCCAGTCCCATTTATCACACTCATTAAATTAGCGTATCTAAATGTGGCTTTTTCCAAGGTGATCCATTAAGAACACAATTATGTTCATGGGTGGTACGCTATATTCTCAAAATAAATTTCAAACTTGGTTCGTTAGGTTTGATATACGGTGTGATCATAAATCCATTATGAAATTTACACCAGCTTCGTTTGAGGATTGTCGTAATATAAATTTATTTAATTTCCTCTGAAACCACAAATTATATTTATATGACTGTGTTACTATTTCAGAGACGTATTGAATGAATGCTTCCAGGAGGTTTTATACTAAGGGGGCATTATTTTTCAGTTGAATGAACACGCTTAGTAAGTATTTTCTGGTATTGATAGTTTTACTTCTAATTTAAGCCATAGCTGATCATTAGACTTATGCAAATGTTCATATTCAAACGCAAGTATGTGCATATAAATATGCACGTTCCAAGATTTTATGGCAGTGATAAAACACCATGGTTGAAACATAAGACACACATTCCCAATGGATGGTTTCATTGATGAAAACACCAAAGAGCATGAAGCCAGAAATTATTACTGATTACAACCCCACACAAGGCGGAGTAGATGTTGTTGATAAAATGAAGGCAGAAGACTCGGTGATCTTAATTTAGCAATCGCTGGCTGTTTACTGTTTTTTGCAGCCTACTAAATATTTTAACTATAAACAGCCAAATAATTGACAACAATAACACTTATATTGTAACATATCTGTCTTTTCATTTGAGACTCAGGATCCGAAATATGACCGGAGAAAAGCCATTAGTTTCTCAAGGGGCAACTCCAACCAACTAACATTATTATCCTAACTGTAAGTTGCTGATATGTAAAGAGCACACTGGTTTAACAAATTTTACTTGCCACCACTGCCCAGAAGAGGAAAAAATCTAATTTTATCGTAATGTGTACATTTTTTTGTATAAATCCCCTTATTTGTTTTGTTCTAGGGGAATGTGTATATTTTTTAGTTTACCTAGTAGTTTTTTTGCAGTTTTGTTTTAAAAAAATATAAATTTTTTTAAAAACTCTCACAGAGAAAACACAGCAAAACCTCTCACGGATTGCTGGTAATCACCTTTGAACCTTTGATTTCGGTAAATTTGCTTTTTTCCACCTCTAACTCCATCACTACTTTTTTTCCCTATATACAAAAGCCAGGGGCTATGTAGACTTTCTCGTCATATGTTTGAGGGATGTGCTAATATTATTTTACTCACGAACTTACACAAGGTGTGTGCACACCGGCCAATATAACATCATTGTCTATATTGGCGACGAGAAAGGGCTTTTGGAATCTATTTTGGCTTTACTCAGTGGCGTATACAGAGTTGGATAATATTACATACATAAATTTTAATCAGATAATATATAAAAAACGATAATATTAAATTGTTTATTACTTTTTCACAACACAAATGTTTATTTAATCACTTATTCTGAATAAATCAATTTTGAAACATACAATTATCTTTTTTATCTTGTCTTTAGTCTGTTTATCGACATGCCTGATAGTCCCCTTTGCGTGTGTATTTGCTAGTTCCTATAGTTCCTGTATGTGCAACATTCTACGGTAGAAACACATTTTAAATGCCACTGTACGCTTTGAATCGGCTTCTTTATTGTCCAAGTTTCTGAAGGATGGGTGGCCATAGGACATATCAATGCTCGAACAAGGCGTAATTTGGTATTTTTTGTGATGCCAGTGTTCTTCCAAATGTTTGTGAGTTTAGCTATTGCTGATCTGGCCACTGTAATACGTCGACGGATCTCGTCTTTGCATTCTCCACTGTTAGTAATAACGGAGCCTAAGTAATTAAATTGCCTTACCACTTCATAACCTGCCATCATTCTTACCTCTGCCTGGTTGTTTCTGATTCTATCGATGATCATCACTTTAGTTTTCTGCATATTTATTTTCAAGCCATATTCCGTACTTACCGTTCCTGACCTATTTATAATTTGTTCCAGTTCTTCTGGTGATGACGCCAATCTAACAGTGTCATCAGCAGAATGTAGGTTTTGATTTTTCTTCCTTGCCATTCCTCAAAAATTTAACAAATAATATGTTCACTGTATATATTAAATAGAATAGGGGACAATATGCATCCCTGACGAACTCCAGATTTTAATTGGAAGCTTTTCGAAACCACATTATTAACTCTTACATTAGCAGTAAATAGATTAGACGTTCTGGCGTACCCATTTTTCTAAGCATATGCCTCATTTTATCCCCTGTTACGACATCGAAGGAATAGTCAACAAATGAAATAGTCAACAAAGCCTAAATATGTTTCTGCGTTAAACTCTCGAGATTTTTCGATAATTTGTCGAATATTAAGAATATGTTCTCTTGTTTCTCTACCTGGGACGAATCCGCATTTTTCTTGAGCAATTTGTGGTAAGAGAATGATGCTTTGAAGTACTTTGTAGTAGAAGTAATTACTGCAATCTGTCGGTGAGCCTTTTTATATATGGAAATAAACGTGAGTTTACCCCAGTCATTTGGCCACTTTCCATATTCCAGATCTAAGCATTACTTCCGTCCCTAATTCTCCCATTTCTTTGAGTGTTTCAGCTGTTATTCCATCTCCTCCTTATTTACCTTTAATCAAAAATTGACCTGACGCTGTTTTTCCTTACATATGTTGTTGTGATACCTGATGGTGCCTCCGTTTCGTTTTTGTCCCGCCACCGTGTATAATCGCTTACAATCTTGCTGTATAGTGATATAAATATAATAAATAATTTTTTTTTTTTTTTTTTATTAAGTAAACCGCGTCAACCATGAAAGGTTATTGGCGGGAAAGAGTTGTACATGAAATTAGATGTTTGCTTATAACTATCATTTACAATTGATAACTTAAGTCTATTTTTTATATTAGATTGTACAATTTAGTTAGTTTTAGAAACTTAGACACTTTATCATAGTTACTATAGTTCAGAGCACATTTCAGATCACTTGGTAAATCACTTTGAAGTCGTTCCAGATGATAGAGTGGACAACTAACAATAATGTGTTCGATTGTCAGAGGAATATCACAAACATAGCACAGTTTTTGTTGTTCTTTCTTCATTAGGTACTGGTGGGTTAACCTGGTATGTCCTATTCTTAAGCGATGTTGTATGACTTGATCTCGTCGTTTTTGTGGCATTATCCCTTTTGGTAACAAATCTGGGTTGATGCGTTTTAGTTTGTTGTCGTCAAGTTTTTTCCATCTCTCGAGCCATATTCTCATTGAAAATTCTTTGATGGTGTTTTTAATGTCGGAAAGAGGGATTTCTGGGAGCTCTTTATCTTGTTTATTCGTATAGCAGGCTTCTTTAGCTTCCCGATCAGCTTTTTCATTACCTATTATGCCTACATGAGATGGAATCCAAACAAATTCTACCCTTTTATTCTTACTGTAAAGTTCTTCGAGATCAATTTTAATTTGGCATAATATTGGGTGGTTTGGGTAAACCCTTAATATTTCTTGTACTGCACTTAAAGAATCTGTGAAAATGACTGCTTCCAATTTGGGCTGGTTTGATATATGTTGTAAGGCTTTAGATATGGCATACAATTCGGCGGAATATATGGAGTACTCCTTAGGTAGCTGGAACTGGTGTTTAATTGTTTCGTCAACGAAAGCTGCGCCTACCGTTTTCATTTCAGAAGTTTTTGACGCATCTGTATATATTTGGTAATATCTTTTGTACTTGTCTTTAATCGCTTGAAACCGTTGTAGAATTATATGTGATGAAGTATCAGATTTAGGAAACAGTAGAAGATTTGTATTACATGTGGGGAGTTTTATGGTCCAAGGAGGGGGGTAGTTTATTTCATTGGGAATAACTTTCGGGAAATTGAAACCTGTAATTCTTTTACTAAATGATGCAGAAAGAAAGGGTTTTTGTTCAAAAATTAAATGAAAATTGTCAGAAAATGTGTGGGAGTAAGCAGGATTATTACAGTTTGCTCCAATTTTAGCTGCATATTGTAGGCTTAGTCTGTGTCTTCTAATTGAAAGTGGTGGTTCATCAGCTTCTACATAAAGACTTTCTACTGGACTGGTTCTGTAGGCTCCAAGTGCAAGCCTTAACGCGGTATTTTGTATGATGTCCAATTGCTTTAGTAAACTATCTTTAGCTGAACTGTAGACTATTGATCCATAATCTAGCTTGCTACGAATCTGTGTTTTATATATATTAAGTAATTGTGAGGTATCTGCTCCCCAATTATGATTGGCTAATACTTTTAGAATGTTCATATTTTGCATGCAAGATTTTTTAAGTTGTTGAATGTGGGTTTTCCAAGTGAGTTTTGAATCTAATACCATTCCCAAAAATCGATGTTCTTCTACATACTGCAAATTTTGATTGTAAAGTGTTAATTTTGGCCAAATTGTTTGTTTGTTTCTTGAAAAACATATTGCTTTTGTTTTTTTTGTAGAAAAACGAAGACCTGTTCTCTCTGACCACTTTTCTAAAGCTTTGATGGACTCTTGCAGAATACTAACAGCTATTCGGCTATTTTTATTGCTTACATAAAGAACAAGGTCATCTGCATATAAACCAATTTGGACAGGAGTATTAATGTTATCAACAACTTCATTCATTGCAATCAAGAAAAGTGTTACACTAAGTGTTGATCCTTGGGGAGTTCCATTATCTTGGGTATACGAAGTTGACAAATGATTATTAAGTTTAACTCTAAAATTTCTATCATAAACAAAATTTTTGATAAAAGCTAGAAGATTTCCGTCCACACCCCATTGTTTTAATCTTTTTAGGACATCATACTTCCACATAGTATCGTAGGCTTTTACTATATCAAAGAAGACAGCCAGTACTTGGCGATTACTTGCAAATGCCTCGTGTATGACCGATTCTAGTTTAATCAAATTGTCCGTTGTACATCTGTTTTTCCTAAATCCGCTTTGTTGTTTGCATATTAAATTATTGGATTCCAGGAAGTATTGCAGACGTTTGTTAAGTATTTTTTCTATTACTTTGCACAAGGTGGATGTTAAAGATATAGGTCGATACGAATTTGGATCCGTCTTTATTTTATTAGGTTTTAAAATAGGAATTACAATTGCTGCTTTCCAAGATTTTGGAAATTGATTCGTATTGAATAAGAGATTATAGATATCTAGAAGGTATTGTTTAGCATTTGCTGGAAGATTTTTAAGGAATGCATAAGATATTTCGTCAGGTCCTGGGCTAGAATTTTTAACGTCCTGAAGTGCTTCATTTAGTTCATTTATACTTAGTGATGAGTTCAGTGGATGATTGTTATTGGTAATGATTATTTTTTGTTCTGAGTTTCTTTTATGTTCAATAAATATAGGGTCATACATAGAGTCATTGCTGTATGTTTGAAACGAAACTGCTAAGGTATTTGTTATTTGTGCTTCATCCGATATTTGATTTCCGTTCATATTAAGAGAGTTTATCTTGTAAGCATATGGAATACCTTTAATTCTGCGGATCTTGTTCCACACTTCAGATGCGGGGGTATCATCGGTAATTGAGGATACGTATTGTTTCCATGACTCACGTTTATTCTTTTTGATTATATATCTTGCCTTAGCTCTATGTTTTTTAAAATTTACTAAGTTCTCTTCATTATGGTGTTTTTTTAATACGTTGAACGCATGTTTACTAAGTTTCAGTGCATCTTGACATTCAGCATTCCACCATGGGACCGTCTGTTTACGTTTTGGCCTGCTTGTTTTACCTATAGTTACTTCTGCAGCTTTTATAATCATTGTAGTGAATTTTTCAACAATGAAATCAATATCAGTTTCCAATGGTCCTAACTGGGGTATAGAGTTTTTGATAAAATTTTGATAGCTTGCCCAGTCTGCATTATTGATTTTCCACTTTTCTGGAAAGGATATTTCAGTATTTTTGTCTGATGCGTAGTTGGTTATTGATATAGGCCAGTGATCGCTATCATAAGTATGTTGTAGTACTTCCCAGTTTAAATTTGGAGCTAGCGAGCTTTCGCATATAGATAGATCGATAGCGGAATGTTTACCAGTAATTGAGTTAAAGCGAGTTTTTTCCCCTGAGTTAAGCAAGACAAAGTCAGTTAAGCTTAAAAATCTTTCTATGGTGTCACCTCTTTTATCTGTAGATAGACATCCCCATGTTGTACTGTGTGCATTAAAGTCTCCTACTATTATTCTGGGTTTTGGAATTTGATCAATTAACATTTCGAGTTGTTTGGCAGTGATTTCGGTATCTGGTGGAATATATACATTGCATATAGAATATTGTGTTGAAGATTTTATTTTAACTGCTACAACCTCTAATTCTGATTGTATAGGGATTTCCTCTGATTCCAAATGTGAATTAACATAAATAGATACGCCGCCACTAGCTTTACCAGTGTTTGTTCTAATTTTATGGTAGGCCTCATATTGTTTTAACGAGTATTTTTTATTTGTTGTGAAATTTGTTTCTTGTAAGCAGATAACTTGTGGATGTGTTTCTTTAATTAAAAGCTGTAGCATTTCTATATGTGTAAATACGGATTGAATATTCCACTGAATAATAGCCATTTTGTTAACTTTTGTTTTTTTTTTATTTATCGTTGGCAGGAGTATTTTCCTGTGATGCGTCAGTATCTTCAGAGGTGTCGTCCTGAATACTAAAATCTTTGCTTATTTTACTAAGTAATTTTTTCTTGATTCTTGTAATTCTAGATTTAATTGCTCTTTCGTTCAATATGGGATATATTTCAGTTAGCATATGTCCCAGCCCGTGTATATCCTGTGTGTATTCTAAGGCCAGTTCTACTGGGGTGGAAGAACCATGAACGTCTTCTAAGAATGCTAGTAATTGGGTGTAATTTAGTACATATGGTGGTGATGCATCTTGGATAAATTGTTTGGCTGGTTGTAATAACGACTCAATATTAGTAGTTTCTGAAGTAGATTGGTCTATTTTGATAATTTTTTTCTTCTTTTTAATTTGCACTGGTTTTGGTTTTGTGAATTCTGTTGGTATAGTTTCTGTAGGAGTGGAGCAAGTTGGGGATGACACTTCCGAGTAAGATCGTTTATTTTTATTATAGGTAGCAGTGCTGACTTGAGCATCCATTTCTTCTCGAGATTCGTCATTTACATTTGTAATTTGATTTTGTTCGGGACTAGTGGATGGTATTTGTGGAAGAAAATTTTCCTCCGTTTGGGGCTTTTGAGTATTTTGTGGATAAGAGGGATTTGAGGAACAGTCCGAGGCAACGTGACCAGCTTGGTGGCATTTGTAACAAGTTAGTTTATCAGAAAGAAAAATTCGGTACGAAATGTTTTCAAAATCAATTAGGACGGAGTCGGGTACAGTAAAATTGTCTGTAGGTGCAAAGTAAACTTGTCTTCGAAAACTAAGAACATGGCTGTATTGCGGGTCTTGTATTCCAGCTCTAAGAAACGAAATCGGAGACATTAATTTAAAACCAAGGTTGATTAAAGACTGTTCGATTATGTGATGGGGTATAGATGGACATACGTTGGATAAAACTAATCTATTAGCGGGTGTAATTAGTTTACGTGCTTTAATTGTATGTTCTCTAATTTTAATTTCACCATGTTGACTTAGAAAATCATCTACGACTTGTGTGCTTGAAAGGTAGATGCATATTCTTCCGTTTGACATTTTGGATGAGAACAATACATTTTTTGGATGGACTATAGTTCCTACTGCAATGGTGTACTCTTCTGTTCTTATTTCATCTACTGCCGGTAAAATTATGGCCTGGTTTTTTGTTGGGAATTTTGTTAATGGTTGTTGCTTAGTGATAGTAGAATAAGTAATGTTTTGCTGATCGGGATTAATTGATGGACCCCTGTAGTCAGAAGTACCACCTGCCATTTTGTCAAATTTAATTTTATATCTTTATTTTAAATTTAAATTGAACTTTCATTTCAATAATTTTAATTTGGGTAGGTCCGACTCTGTTTATTTAAAAGTAAATAGTCGATCTAGCAATTAGCAAGATAATGCCAAGAGTTGAAACTAGTTTTTTAAATAATTAATGAATACGAAATATAAATAATGTTCTTCGTATGTATATAAAAACAATGTTTGTAATCAAACTACTGCAAATTTGGAAACTGTACTTACAGCTATAAATAGACCACTGTACACTGCTTCTATATATTTCGTTTTAGTATTTAAATTTACACTGTTTCTTCTCAAGTATTTCGATTTGTCTACCTGAAATTTCAGGACCAGTCTCTAATATCGAATTCTATGATTGGTTTTTACAAGTTAAATCACAAAAATTCACGGAGAACTTTTAAATGCGTAACTTAACTTTGACAGTTATTTTGACACTCTAATAAATAATTAACTACTGTAGAATACGTGATTAAAACTAGATAAGTTACCAAACAGATTATTATAAAGGACAAATCATTAACTGGAAATTTTGTCCTTGTCTGGAAGAAAATTACTGCGTTTTTAAAATGATGTCTAAATAACGAAAACTATAATGTCATCATCAGCAAACTAATCAATGTACTGTTTATAAGTAGATTGTAAATATGCATTTAAAAATAAAAAAAAAAAGAAATCGTTATCGTCATAAATCATCTTTTCATCATTATTCAATTCGCAAAGTGGCAATTAAAGAATTTATTTTACAGTTCTTAGGTACTATATTCCTACTAAAATATAATTATTATAATATACCTTTAAAAAATCTTTAAAATCTATTTCAAAATATTTCTGTAACAGCACTGACTTAAACTTACTTTTTTATATTAAAACAAGGGTCGTTGCCTAATATTACATGTTTCTTCTACCTTTCCCTTTGTTATTCTTTATTCATTTCGTATCCCTGTTTAAACGTATTGCCTTTTTGAGGTGATGTAAAGACACGGTTTCACAAAAAACCTTCTTTATACTGTTTGTATATAAATATTTACAATTGATTTTTTACGCTTGTCAAGTAGGTCTAAGAATATTTTATATAATTTTATATATGTACAATATTTATGTTAAAACATGAATGAATTATCAAATATTTCTATATGTTTACAAACAGCGAACTAATCTTAATCTTAGAAGAAGAAGAAGAAGACAATAACTAACTATAGGCAAATATACGAGACATTGTGTTACAGAAATCGGTTGAAATATTAGGCAAAACCAAGTCAGAAAAAAGAAATTATTGGTTTGAACATGAGTGCGAAATGGCCACAAATAGAAAGAACGCAGCAGCATATCAAAAAACCATTGACGCAGGTTGTACACTTCTTCTTCTTCATGTACCATGTCCTTTCAGAACGTTGGTTACCATCATAGCTATCTTAATTTTATTCACTGCCACCCTAAATAGCATGCTTGTATCAACATCCATACCAATCTCGTAAGTTCTTCAAGCATAAGGTTCTTCTTCGTCCTGGACTGCGTTTGCCTGCTATTTTTCCTTGCATGATATTTTGTAGCAAACATGTCAAACGTAGAAGTAGCAAGAAGGATAGGAAATGAGGCGGAAATAATATTAACTATCAAAAGACGAAAACTTGAGTACTTAGGACATGTGATGAGAGGGAAAAATACGTATTATTACAACTTTGCAAGGCAAAATCTGAGGAAAGCGAAATGTGGGAAGACGAAGAATATCCTGGTTTAAGAACTTAGATAGAAATGGTTTGAATGCAGTAGTGCAGAACTTTTTAGAGCGGCAGTCCACAGAGTCCGGATAGCCATGATGATTTCCAACCTTCGATAGAATGACTTAAAGAAGTTATACGCCGCTCCAGATATTGTGAAATTCGTTAAAGTGTAGAGACTTAGATGGACTGGACACATTGCTAGAATGTCAGATCACGAATGCACCAAGAGATTAACATTTTCAAAACCAGAGGTCACCAGAAGAGGACGACTACGAAGAAGATGGATTGATGATATGAAAGAAGACTAAGCGTCAGAAGATGGAGGGAAGTTGCCAGGAATCGACAGGAGTACGACTTCTTTGTAAGCAGGCCCAGATCCACAACGGATTGTGGAGCCACTAACTGAACTAATCTTAAGCTGAAATTTAACTTTACTTTAACTGTATGCGTAAGAAATATTATGAGGAATTTTATTTGTCGACTGCTTTGAGCACTTAGTACTAACAATTTCTAGTAACTACTACTATCGTTTACAGCGTTCTCCGACGCCTTCCGACTCCTAACCGCCATTCTTCTCTATTCAACCATAGGCCTGGAGGGATTTCTCTTTCCTCTAGTTCTTTTTCAATTCCCTCTCTCCAGCTTCTTCTCGGCCTTCCTCTTTTCCTTCTTCCTTGTGGTGTCCACGTCAAAATCTGTTTTGGAATCTTGTCATCTGGCATTATCTGTACATGACCGTACCATATTAACTGTTTTGTTTTTATGTCATCAACTATTGTATGCTTGACTCCCATCATTTCTCGTATTCTCTCATTTGGTATCCGATCTCTTCTTGATTTGCCTGCTGCTCTTCTCCAGAAATCCATTTCTGTTGCTAGTAACAGTTTCTCTGTTCTTTGTTTCATTGGCCAAACTTTACTGCCATATGTGATTACACTTTTAAGTATGGTGTTGTATATGAGTTGTTTGTTCGCTTTAGATATTGTTTGGTCCCACAGAATGCCGTTCATCATGGATATGGCTTTTCTACCCTGTATGTTTCTGTCTTTTATAGCAGCATCGAGTGTTCCATCTTGAGTTATCTTCATACCCAGGTACTTGTATTCATCACAGTTTCTAATTTCTACCCCATCGTCTAATATAATGGACTGTTTTGTTCCTCCGATACACATAGCTTCAGTTTTCCTTAATGTTGACTTCGAGACCCCATTTGTTATATTCTTCTATTAGCTTCCGAGTCATGTAACTCAAGTCGTCATGATCCTGAGCAATCAGTATTTGGTCATCAGCAAAACATAAGATGTACAGTGTAGTCTCGTCATTGAGAGGGATTCCCATGCCATTACATTTTCTTTTCCACAGCCTGAGTGCTTGTTCCAGATAAATTTTGAAAAGGGTAGGCGAAATACAGCAACCCTGCTTTAGTCCTTTCGTGACCTTAAATCCTTCAGATATCCTTGATCCAGTTTTAATTTTTGCAGTCGTTCCATTATACAGACTTTGGACTGCTTTGATAAGACCATGATTAATGTTGGTTTGCTGTAGGGTTGACCATAGTTTACTTAGGGGTACACTGTCATATGCTTTTTGTAAGTCTACGTACACCAGGTGAACTTCTTTATTGACGGCTGTTTTTTTCTCAATAACTTGCGTAATAGAGTACAGGTGGTCTACTGTGGATCGCCCAGCTCTAAAACCAGCTTGCTCCTCTGCTTCGTAATCTCTATAGTCATTTTCTATTTTGTTCTTAATAAGTTTCCCACACATCCTACTTATTGTGCTGTTACAATTTCTAGTTTAGTGCATTAAAAGTTGAATAACAATTTCTTCTTCCTTCACTTGCCAAAGTATGGAAGTGGAAACTTTTTTCCATTGTGTAGTTATTATTGAGAAACAGTTAGATAACCGACAAGCTTTATGACTGTAATAATAACTTTAAGAAATAATTACCAAAATAAAACATACTGTGGTTATTATTTATTTCTAAATTATACATGTTACTTCTTTATTATATTCTTGCAATTATTATACCAAGTTAATTAATATTAAGGCATTATGAAAATTCATAGAGGCAGAAACCGCGACAAGAAGTCGCGGCGTTTCTCAAACCGTCAACGACGCCTGCCCACATTCCATCATGTATACAAAGTACATGAATATTGTAATTAGCCATGAGCTAAGATAACTCAATTAAGACAGGCCTAATTGAAAACGGCAGTTATCTCATTAAGGTGAATTATTCGGGAGAGACGAAACGTGGCTCTAGTGAAGGCCTTTCACTTGTTCGCTGACTCTAGCACCTATAATTTGTCGATATCCAGCAGGGAATGGAGAGAGGGCTTTAATGGAGGCTAATTAAGGTAGAGGTAGAGAATATCATATCACGTATACTCGTTTTAACCCCTTCATTCACTTAACTTCACATAAAGATGCTGCTCACTGTTTCTTCTTTGATGCGAACCAGAATTAAACTAAAAATATATATGTATTAGGGAAAACTAAATTGAAGGGTACAGTAAAAAACCAGATTATGTCGTTTCTTTTTACTACAGAGAAAATAAAATGTTAATGTTCAAAACAAATTATTTTTATTTCAAAAAGAGATTACAAACAGTAGTTTACATAAAACAGAAGTTAACACTATTATAAAGTACTATAGCTACAATTTTTTGTAAGTATTGCAAAAAAGTCTGCATCACTCATGGTTTTGCAGGAACAAAAGCAGCAATGTCACCTAAAACATACAAAATCCAGCCGTTTTTATTTTTGAACTAAAAAAGAAAATTAATTTATTTTTTAATGTTTATTCATTTATCAACATTTAATAATTTAAACAATAACTGAAATGCGACCGAAGGGAGATGAGTACAAAGAAGTCCTAAGAAAAGAATTTGTAGAACATTATCAACAAGAATATTCCGACATGAACACAATTAATAAAGAAATCTACCGAAAGCTCTTGAAAGCAGGACTGACTGTTGCAAAGAAAACAAGAAATAAAGAAGACAGAATAAGTGATGGAACAAAACGGTTGATGGAAAAAGAAATGCACATTTTTAAGCGAATGAAAACGAAACACCGATGATTTCAAAGAATTGAATAAACAAACAAAGAAGGAAGTATTTAAGGATCTACAATGAAAACAAGGTAGAAAAAATAATAGAAAAGAACCGAGGCCTGACATGCTTAAGGTCAAACTTAGGGAAACCTATAATAATCTCATTGAAGGATAAAGATGGATAAGAACGAAATCCTAAAAGTTACTCAAACATTTTACCTTGATTTATTCCTCAATCAAGAACCCAGATAATATTGCAAAGGAAGATCTTAAGAGAAAAATAACGAATGTCAACTCAGAAATACTCCCTAACATACCAACTTTATTTTCAATTATCTGAGTAATAGAGAAGACATGGTCTATTCGACCTGCTGATCTGATCGACTTGCACGAAAACCAGCCTGTTCTTCGGCTTTCATATCTTTGTATTTCTTCTTCTATTCGATTTTTTATTATTTTTCCATATATTCTGCTAATACTACTAGTAACTGCAATTTCTCTATAGTTTGCAGGTTTCGATTTATCTTCCTTTTCATGGATAGTGCTCATATGCGATTCTTTCTATTCCTCAGGTCATCATTCAATCTTCGCTTATCCACTGCTGGACATAGATCTCCCTCATAATTTTCCATCTATTCCGATTTTGTGCCTCTTGCATCCAATTCCTATGACAACGTTTTAGATCGTCAGTCCAACGTGTTGTTGGATGACCTCTGCTTCCGTAGGCATCATCTCTTGGTCTCCATTCCAGTATCCGCTTTGTCCATCTATTATCTATCATTCGAGCCACGTGACCTGTCCAGTTCCATTTCAGTGTTGCTACCCTCTCTACTGCATCAGCCACTCCTGTTCTTTGTCGTAGCTGGCGATTTGGGATCTTGTGAAACGCCCAACATAGCACGCTCCATACACACACGGATTCTTTTACACACACTCCTTTGACACACACGGATCTTTTGAACTGTTCTGTTTGTCATGGTCAACGTTTCCTACCGTAAGTCAACACTGGCAAAACACACTGATTAAAGGTTTTTCTTTTAAGGCATATTAGTATATCAGACGATTTGAAAATCTGGTTCAGCGTGCCGAAGGCTGCCCAAGTCAGTTTTATACGACGGAGAAGCTCAACGGTTTCGTTATGTTTTTCTATGCGTATCTCATGACCTAGGTATTTATAGGCCATTACCCGGTCTATGGATCTTGTTCCTACGCATATATCTTCGCTGACTACAAGATTTTTCATCATCTGGCAGGTATTTCATGTTAATTTATGCATTCCTGGAGAAGTTGTCGTAGCCGTTGAATTAGTATTTTGGGTTCATGTTTGATGAGTTCTCACATTTCGTGGGCCAGGTGATTTGCCATTCTTTAGATGTCTGCATACGGTTTCGACTTCTCTTTCATTTATTCTAATTGGTTATGCTATCAGCCTGACGCCTTGTAGACCATAGTTCTCTAGCTGTTTGAAGGGTTCTCTTGTCTTTGTTAGTAAATCTTTAAAGTATTCTTCCCAAGTTTGCGGTGATATGGACTGGATAATATCTGTTTTCTGTTGTTTCTTAAATTTTTTAACACTTTCCAGCCTTCTGAACTTTGACTTCCACCAATGTATGTATTTAGCATGCTGCACTTTTTTCCCAGGATTCATTTTTCTTTTGGCATATTTTTCTTCTGACCATCGCTTGCATTTTTTTGTATTCGATTCTGTCTTCCACATTTCTTGTGTTCAGATATTTTTGATACAATTTTTTTTCTGTGTTATTTCCTGAGAAATATCTTGATCCCACCAATACGGTTTTTGTTATTCGATCTTTTCATATCGCCCTAGTGCTTCTAGGGCAGCGGAGTGTATACATTCTTTGATGGTTTTGTATAACTGATTACCATTCCTGGTATTATCTTCCGTTTCAATTAGTTTTTGTTCCAGTCTACGTTTATATAGGTTTCTAATACTTTCTTGGTGTAAACTTTTCAAATTGTATCGTACTTATTGTACTTGCTCTTTTGTATGGTTATCTTGCGGCGTTTTCTGTTCTCTTTTATGTGGAAATGAAATATCTGAACGTAGGAGGTAGTGGTCACTGCCGCAAGTGGGTCCTCTACATGCTCTTACGTCTGTTGTTTTCAGTCGACTTTTTTGTTTGAGGATGACATAGTCTATAACTGATTTTAAGTTTCGGTTTCCTGAGTCCACGTATATTTATGAATGTTTCTATGTTGGAAATATCCATTCATGATTCTGAGTCCATTCTGATCGCATATATCTGTTAACCTTTCTCCGTTATTGTTCGTATTATCTTCTCCATATCTACCTTCTACTTTATCGTTGTTCTTTTTCCGAATCTGCTGTTGAGGTCTCCCAAGATTATTATTTCTCTTGTATTACTCACCTTTGTGATTTCTTCATTTAGTTGAATGAAGTTCTTTCACATTTACAATAGCATCATCATTGATTGCATGTATTCCCAGAATGGTCAGTCTGTATCCTTTTATACATATATTCATTTTTATCATTCTTTCGTTGATGCCTTACCATGATGTGATGTATTTTTTGAAGCTGCGATGTGTCATATTGATCCTTGTTGAGCTCTACGTTCTTTTGTGACTCCGGTGTAGAAATGATTGTATTTACCTAGGCTTTCCGATCCTTGACCTTTCCGTTTGGTTTCCGTAATAATCGCCATGTCTATCTTCACTTTGTTTAGTTCTTCTATGATTTCTGCAGTTTTCTTTGAGATCTCTTGGACGTTCCATGTCGCAAAAATAATTTTCCTGTTCCGTAGCATTTTTCGTCTTCGTATATCACTCCGGTTCCGAGGCTGGATTTTGGAGTTTTTAACCTTCACCATTTTTGACGAGTATCGAGTGGTTAACTCGATTCCCCAATCCCCAACTTGGAGGACCAGGGTTTGATTTTGGAGCTGTCCTTCTCCTAGACGGTTTGCTTTCACTGCAGCTTATGAATATCGTCTACCCTAGGGAGGGAATTAGAAATAATTCACAATTATAATTTCGTTCGAATTTGTCCAATCGTCATTCGAGGAATTTAATGGCGCCTCTACCGAAATTTTCGATAAAAAGTGATATATCTGGTTTTTTTTCCTATAATTTTCAATTGAATAATGTAAATATCAATGTGGTTTTGAAGCAATTTTCATAAAACATTTTACGTTTTAATTAATATATTTCCTAAAAATTAATCAATATTAAAGAAGTTATAAAAAAATTATAGTCAACTTTATAATGGACAATCAAAAAATATTTTCATATCGACAGGATGAAACACATTATCAATAACTTATTCTAAACTTAAATTGGGGCTTATTCTCAATAAATGTAGTAATTGCATTAAGCTGCCAGAAGAAAATAGCTTCAGAACAATATACATATCCTTTAGAACAGAAAATGACGTGTTTCGGCATTTAATCAAAATCTAATGAATATTATCAAATATTAAAGTGGGTGAACTGTTTTCAGATGCCCCGCTGTATTTTTTATTCTAAAATACGACACAAACTTTTTTTGCTTTCTTTGTTGACTTTACCTTCTAATATTTCTATTGTTTATAGAAGCAAAAAGCACCTCAAACTCATTATGCAATCTGTTTCTCATATATAGTTGTTAGGTTAAGAAAATGCGAGGGGAAACTTTACAGAATATTTGATCCGGGAAGTCAATATTTGAGGTGGTGATATTAAGGAAAAAGGGAATAAAAATCTCGAGGTAAGTGAAAAAGATCGGATGTTGATATTATAGTGTGGTGGAATGTTTATTAAACGAAGTATTTCTTTGTTCATTCCGAGGCTTTTGGTCGAAATTTTAGGCATTTACTTCTTTTGACAAGCGATGAGTTGCTAGCCATCGCCTCAACCCTTCTTCTTTATCCAGGCTTCTGACCGGCATTTACTGAGCTACTCAATCCACCCAGCACTTACCTGAGGCGGAGTTCAGTAGGGAGGTTGTACGTTCGAATAATAAATGAAAAAATAGAATCAGAATACAAAGACATAGAAGAACAAAATGGTTTTCATGCAGGAAGATTTAGTGCAAAGAGGGCGTCCTGAGTTCCCAGTCCATTTCTAAAGCCAAATTGTGTTTCATCCTGGTCCTCTTCACATTTATCTCTGATTCTACTGTGGATGATGCCTAGAAATATTTTCAATGTGTGGCTCATAAGGCTTATCATTCTATAATCGCTACAGTTTTTCGGACGTTGTTTTTTTGGTAGTGTTATGAATTCGGACTTTAACCAATCTTCAGGAATATCACCAGTCGAATAAACATCATTGAAAATCTTGACCAGTATTCCAATGTTCTCCTCATTTATAAGCTTTAACATCTCTGTCGGTATGTTATCAGGGCCAACGGCTTTCTTGTTCTTTGCTAACTTTATAGCATGCAGTATTTCTGATTTTAGTATTTCTGGTCCTTCACCTTCAACTAAAGTCTCCAGTTCTTCGGGTCTATCATCATTATACAGTTCACTTATATAATTACACCAGGTTGTTCAAATTTCATGTTCGTCTATTATCATTTTTCCCGACGAATCGGTTATAGTATGTGGAGTTTTCTTATGATAAAGACCAGCTACTTCTCTAACTTTTTTAAACATATTAAACGTATCATGTTTTTCATTCAACTTCTCTACTTCCTTGCATTTATCCTCCATCCATTTTTCTTTAGCCATCTTTATTTTTTGTTTAATTAGTTTCTGTTTTTCCTTATATTCTGTCTTGTTACCTTTCAGTTTCCTTCTCTGCTCTATTAATTCCAGGATTTCATTACGTCATCCATTGTTGTTTTTTGTGCCTGTGTAACGTTGTTGAATATTTTTGTATTACTTTCAAGGTAAGATCTTTAAATGTGTTCCATATTTCTGTGTTGTTTTCATTTATTGGTTTCTTTAGCTCATTGTTTAAGTCATTTTCTATTAACGTTTTGTTGGATATTGAGATATTTAATTTTGGTGTTTTGGGGCTTTCTTGGACTTTTTTGAGCTTCACTTTGATGTCAGTTATTACAGGGTTATGATCTGAACCGATATCTGCACCAGGATATGTCGTTACTCTGGTGACGCCATTCTTAAATCTCTTGTTTACCAGAATATAGTCTATCTGATTTCTAATCATATGTAGTGAATTATCTCCTGGTCCCCTCCATGTGTATAACCTTCTTTTGTGTAATTTGAACCATGTATTTGCGATTATCATGTCATGTTCTTGACAGAACTGGTATAATCGATCGCCTCTTTCATTGCTTTCCCCTAGTCCATATTCACCTACCAGGTCAGATCTTCGGCCTTGGCCAATTTTTGCGTTAAAATCTCCAATGATATATGTGACTTCGTTACTTTTTAGATTTTTAAGTGTCTGTTTTAATTGGCTATAGAATGATTCGACATCATTGTCGTATTTCTTTTCTGCAGTAGGGGCATATATCTGGATCACATTGACATCATTTAACCACAAAATAGTTAAAATCAAATAGTTAATTATTCCAATATATCCATTTATTTAGTTTAACCATAAAAATGTTTTAAAGATTGTTGACAGAAAATAGCATAAGTCAAAATAACCCTTTTACTTATAGTAAAATAAATTTAAAGATAAATACTGTAAAACATCCGAGTTCTTAAAACTAGTTCCATAAGATTTCTTAAAATTTCAATTACATTTTAAAACTGTTTCTATTCTAAAAAGCTAGAGTGCACAAATGATGGTAATGTTCTAAAATTAAACAACAAGCCAGTATTCAAGAAGAAATCTCATATTATACAAAAGAAAAAGTTCCAAAGATAATAATCTAAAAATTAAAAAATATGTATATACCAAATAATTAAGTGTAAGCTTTGTCATCGCGAATGCCAGTGCGAAGCTCCCTCACTATAAACGTAGGAGGGAATTTAATATTATCATTCGTGCCCGTGTTTGAGAATTGGGATATCGTTTTATAAATTTATTAAAGGTTTAACCTATTCAACACAAAGTAAGAGGTTCTTGATTAGGGTAAAAAGGTGTATTTGATGTAAAATTCAAAAGGTTTGCTTTATACTGATTCACAATATAAACACTAGTAAAGCTCATAACACTCTAAAAGTCATTAAACTTCTTGAATACGTTGTTAAGCTACTCTAATTGTTAGACTTCTATTTATCTAAGTCATAACCATCATCCTATACATTTTAATTTTTATTTAATTTTTTGTCTTGAAGATGAGAAAATAGATATATTAAGTTAAAGAGTAGACAAGTTTGTCATTTATATTTTATTTGTTAGAAATAAAGGATCCTACAGATAAGGATAAGGGGTCAATACCTCCCTTTTGCTTCTCCAATATTCTGTATCACAAGCCATGCGCATCCATTTCTAAACGGTGTGATTGTTTAGATCATCTTTTTATTTTATCTATGGTTTTCCTTCTTTGATAACATTTTTACCATAATATCCAATTTTTAGTATTGTTATTATATCTTCCTTCTTTTAATTTAATAGTTTATATGTGTAGCTTTAACAAGACTTTTAGGCCCATTGCTGGATGGATAATTTCCATCGTTTTCTGTTTTTAGCTATCAGCTTGCAATCTTTGATTATCATCTCTCTGACATCTTCCATCACTACATCTCTCCATTTCTTTCTTGGTCTTCCTCTATTTTTTCTTGCCCTCGGATAGCACTTTCACCACTTGTTATTGTAGAGTTAGCATACAATTGGTACACTTCTGCATTAGTTCCTCTTCTCTATCCTCCTTCTACTACTTTTCTACCAAACATTATAAGTAGACTTCGGCAAATATGCAAATAAAAATGTAGAAAATATGCGCATAAATATGCACGTGTTTACCCGAAAATATGCAAATATTTTACAAAATATGCATACAAATAAATAAAAAAATCGTAAAATAGTAACAATTTTATTTAAAAAAAAAGTGTACATAACTAAATATTTCCTACTATTCATTAAGATTTACATTTATTTTAAGTAACTACATCATTTTTAAGTATGAATAAACTTATTTAGAATTATGGTAACAATAAATGACCAAGTGGTGTTCAAAATTTTCTAACAAAAACTTGTGGCTTCTGTCTGAGTACATATATTTATATATGGAAAAACTTCGTTCAACATCAACTGATGTAACGGGAGCATTTTTCAAACTAACCAAAACATTTGGTTCTAAATTAATTGTTTCCGAAATATTTCCAGCTAGAACACTGACTACTTCAGAAAGAATATGGTAACCTTTATTTTTTTCCATAGTAGCTTCAAATTTTTTTAAAATATCTTTTCCAATATTACCTCTAACGTTCCGACAACATGACGCAAATTCTTTTATTAATGCTGTACTTTCGAACAATGACAGTTTTGGTGATTCTAACTGAGTAATTGTTTTTTGAACAAAACTAAAATTTGATTTTATAAATGAAAGTTCTTGTTGAAGCAAGTTACTCTGAAAAGTTTGTTTAGAATCCAAAAGAGATTGGGAACTTTCATCTGTTAACGTATCAATTATGTTCTTTATTTTAACAAAATGATCTGCATAAAAATTAGCTGCTTCTAACCATGTTCCCCATCGCGTTAAAATAGGTTGTGGTGGAAGAGGAATGTTAGGTAGCATTTCTTTATAAAGTTGAATTCTTATAGGAGATTTAAGAAATACTTTTTTGACACTGGATATCATGGTATTTACAAGAGGAAACTTTTTTCGTATTTCCTCTGCAACTCTGTTTAATCCATGCGCTACACAAGTAACATGTATTAAATCTGGGAAAAATATTTTTAAATTTTGTCCTGCTTTCACCATATAAGGAGCAGCATCCGATAAAATAAGCAGTAATTTATTAGAAGGAATAGTTGTCGGAAGAAAAAAAGTTGCTAATGTTTCTTGTATAAAACGCGAAATTGTTAAAGCATTTGTTTTCTCAAGTTGCTGGCATGAAATAAGATGAGATTTTGGTAAGGTATCTTCTTTAAGAACACCAATCAATAAATGAGCAATATACTTTCCTGAGGAATCAGTGGTTTCGTCTACAGATATGTAAAAATAATTATCTGCAATTTCTTCCTTAATATTAATTAACACCGACGAGTATAGCCCGTTCACATTATTTCTTCTTAGAGACCGATCACTTGGAACATTAAGTTTGCAATATTTTTTTAGAAACGAACTAAAATTTACATTTGCTAATTTTGAAAGCGGTATGTTTGCAGACACTAATGCGCGACACAAGTCTTCATTAAAAGTTTCTTGCTCATCTAATTTTTTTGAAGTAGATTGGAAACATTTAGCCATTGAAGTTTGATGTTTTCCTCCTATTTTTCCTTTTTTTGCAATGTGTGAAGCAGTTCTCACATGTTGGTCTATCTGAAATTTCTTCTCACATGCTATCTATAAATAAAAATAAAAACCTTTATTTTAACCCAACCTTTAAAATATAAAAATATACAAGGTGTTTTTGGTTAATCAAATAACTGGTTTGGAAAAAAAAACACTCGCTAAGTGTTTTAAATGCAGTATTAATCCACAAATTAGTTTTTGTTACTAACCATTAGTACATCATATAACTTATTTTAAAATTCAACAAAAGTTTTTTTTTTGTTAATTCAATTACAATAAAAATAATTGTGTTTTAGAATAGCTGACTTCATAAAAAAAAGTAAAGGTGAAAAATTTTTCTAAATACAACACCATTGTATTGTACCATGGACAATTTTTTCTCACTAAAGGAAGCTATTTTTCATTTAAAAACAACCTACGAGTACTAAATTTCAAGTAAATACGTTTATTGGTTTTAAAGTTATTGTTGTTATTAACTAAAAGAATTTAATTTTTTTTAATTTTAACACCCTGTATCTCGAAAAGTAAATAAGTTTGACCCCTCATTAACTATATCGTTTTGTTCAATTTTTCGAGAAGTATCTACAGTCAAACGTTGTAAGTGTCATTTGGAAACACCCTGTATGTATGAAATATTAGATATTTAATAGAAAATATTAGATACTTACAATTTTGCCACAGACTGAACAGTAGATTTTTCCCATATCCATAGACAGCTCTTTATAAGGTTTAATCCAAGTTGAAGCACTGGTTGTTTTAGGCATTATAAAATCACAATCTTCCTTTTTGTTACGCACAACGAGTGTTTACGCTTTGAATATCAAAACAAAAATGATTTACAAATCTGAGCATCAAATTAGAAATGTTTAGGTACCTAATTCAATAAACTGGGAGATTTTGGAAAATCCCTAAATTAAGAACAAAACCCTTAGCGATTATCCAATAACTGAATGCCTCAGTGACCGAGACTTTCTAAGAATGTTGAGGGCTACTTAAATTGATCTTCTTTGAAATTGTAAATGTTTTGTACCTGTAGAGATTATGTACTTAGATCATTTCTTGATTAAAATGACTACAAAATTTTATACAAGAATTGAAATAAATTGGTATGTTTAAAAATTTTCAAATACAGTATAAAAATCTGAACTTTTATGCACTTTATGCAAACTTTTATACAAATATGCCAAAATATGAAATATTTGCATAAAATATGCACAATATGCAAAATATGCAATATGCATATTTGCCGAAGTCTAATGATGATGATATAGACAATCTTTTACGCTATTTTTAAGAGTGTTTTATCTGTTGGCACTATTGATAGACCCGTAATTACTATGTTATTTCTTTTCATTTTTTTTTCCAATTCTTTGAACTTTATTTAATAGTATCCGTACAAAAAAATGGTGACATGTACCTGTAGATCTAAAAAATTTCAAGTATTTACAACATTTTTATGTTACTACTCCGTTTTTAAAACAGCTCTGTCTTTATAAATATCTTATAATATCCATTATTCTGTCGATAACTCTATAACATTCAGAAGCCGAAATCAAATATATCTTTAATAAAATCGGGCCAGCCATTTATCATAATTAAGTGAGTTGGATGGAACCTCAAAAAAATAATAAAGATGAATAATTAGGCGAACAAGTGGCGGTATATAAATTAGAGACATGATTTATCGCGAGTTGTAGTTATTTCTGTCTTTCGACCACCTTGATTTCCTTGTTATTTCCGACCTAAATATTTTTTGTATCTACACTCCCACGACACGTACGATCCATCAGATTTCCCGTAGGATTAAAACACCTATTTATTTTAATAGTGAAAAAATGATCTTATCCGAAATAGGTACAAGAAATTATGTTCCTACTAACTAAACATGATTTTAAGTTGGAAATAAAATGATACATTGCAAGAAACAAAATAAAAACGAAGACGTCGCTTATGAATATTAAGTAAAAGTTTAGTTGACAACATAAATTATTTGCAATCACTTTGCTGTTATTTTGGATTAAATACGAAAGTAGTAATAGCCCAGGCTATGGGGAAAAAAGAGTGATTTTACACTTTAATCCAGAAATTTATGTAATATGGCCTATAGTTTATTTTTATGAACGAGAGAGTAATTAGCATAATTTTAACTGGTACCTTCGACCACTCCATGGGCGTGCTCAAGATTAATTGAAAAATTACTTTGAATAATTGTAAAAAATAAATGAATTATTTCAGTGTTATAAAGTGTTATGTGTATGTAAACAAAAGTGACCTCTTTTATCACACACTATATTAGAACTGACTGGCCTACATTAAAAAGGGTTTTAAAAAATTCACATTTTTTTTAATTTTTAAAAATTACAAAAGAGAAAAAGAGTTTTTAAAACCGTCTAAGGTATGTTAAATAGATGAATAAAAATATTAATATAAAACTTACAGCTACTTGTTACAAATCCAAATCAGATTCAGAAGATGAACTTTCAGAACCAAGATTTATAATAACTGGCTCGATCATTTTATCAGTAATATTGTCCAGCTTCCACATTTTTTCCTCTTCTTTAATAGTGTGATTTACTGCCTTTTCCCAGTTTTCAGGTTTTACATTATTTACGGCCTCCAAAAACAACTGTTTAACATCATGAATTTTAAAAGTGGTATTTTTTCTTGAAACTTCACTCTTTATCTGTGCCCATACCAGTTCAATCGGGTTTAATTCACAATGATATGGTGGGGATCTAAGTACTGTCATTCCACGATTTTTGTCAATTTCATCAATTTCGTATTTTTTAAATTTTTCTTTATGAAGGACACACAACGAATAAAGTTCCTTTCTTATAGATCCGGGATGGTACGTAATATTTTTTGAACTCAGCCAATTCTGCAAGTCTTTTTTTAACCACTTGGTTGTGGGCAGTCCTTCTATAAGTCTGGAGTGATAACTTGAATTATCCATTACTATTACACAGTTCTTAGTAAGAAGATCTATCATTTGTTCGAACCATTCTTGAAAGACATCAGCGTTCATGTCTTCATGGTAGTCACCGGTACGAGTTGATTCAAAAGTTAATAAACCACCTTCAACAAAACCGTCTGAACTGCCAATGTGTACTATTATCAGCCTGCGTCCCTTTCCTGATGGTGGGTTTAAACCAGTAGATAAGTTATTTACAAAAGCGTGCCTTTGACTTGTAACAGTTTCATCCTGCCAAAATTTATTTGGTGTATGACCCTCGTTGATCCATGTTTCATCAAGATAAAATATTTTTCTTTTTTGGTTTCCCATTTCCTTTATGGTTCTTAGAAAATGTCTTCTCCATATGACAATATCGCTTCTTTCTAATAAAATAGACTTTCTGGGATTCTTTTTCCAGCGGAAGCCTATTTCTTTTAAAAGTTTCCATAACGTACTTCGACTCATTTCTGGGTAATCCTTATCATCTCGAACTGAGACAAGAACTTTATCCAATGTTGGAAATTCTTGTCTAAAGAAGAATTCATGCACTTTCCGTCGAAGTCCTTCTTTAAAATGATATTCTATTTGAAATTTTGGTTTCCCTGGAGCATTACGTGGCATTTGAAAACTACCACATTTCTCTTCTTTAATAACTCTGTAAATCGTAGATTTCCCAACACCAAGTGTACTGCTAACTAACTCAACGGTCTCATCAACACTTTCACATAAACGTTTGTCTGTAAATGATTTAAAACAATTAAATATTAATGTTTTTTCATTAACTGTTAAAGGACCAATTTTTCGGCGTTTACACGGCACTTCCAAATTTTCCATAACACTAGTATACACAATAAACTGCACCTTGCAACTGAAGTACCTACTTTTAGTGAACTGTTAAGAATTTTGAATACGCCACTTGGACCTTCCTACAAAATGGAAAAACCCACTATCACATTTTCTGTGGAATAAGTTTAGAAGGTAATTATCTAGTCAATTACTGTCGTAGATTCCTGGAATTAAAGAATTAAATGTTTGATTGTTGAAACCCTTACTTCGTGGAATGCACTCATTTCAGATAAAATAAAACGTTTTATTTTATCTAAAGAATTAAACTTTATTTTGCAAATAGGTAGGTACTTATTAAACTTTTATTGGTTATATATAACCAATAAAATAAACATCTTACATTTCTTGCAAATTCATTAGTACCTGTTAACCTCCATCACTCCGACACTGGCAACCTTATTTAGGGATTAGTAACCCTCACAAGTATTGTATTCTATTCTGCTCCAACCTTTATACCTGGTGGTCATACTCAATTTAAAATTGTTTTCCTATATACTTCTGTAAACTTGTTGACAAATATCTGTTTTTCATTGAGTCACCCGTATCAACAGTTTAAGGATTTGCATACATAATTTATTGTTTTATTACTCTCTCATACATAAAAATACACTATAGTAAATGATCTATTTGGTTTACTGTTTGTCCATCTGGTGATACCCAGGTACCTTTATGAATTTATTTGTGATCAAAATAAATGCTCATAATTCGCATATTGTGTTCAAAAGTAAATCCTATTACTCTTTTTCCATTCAGATTACTGTCTCTATGATTACTTTTTTCCCCTGTTATTTGTTTGTATATATCCTCCCTGCCAATCTTGGCATTTAAATATCATACAATTATTTTTTTGTCATATGATGGTATTTTGTAAAACATATGTTTTAATTGTTCATAAAAGCTATCTTTAACGACTTCATTTGTATTTTCTGTTGGTGCATGCACATTTATAAGAATTACTTTTCTATATTTTCTTCTTATTCTTATTTTACACAAACTGCTTGTAACTGCTTCAAAATCTATCACCAGATTGGCAAATGTTTTCTTTATAAAAAATCCCACCCTAAATACACGTTCATTGTCTCCACTGTTGAAAAACACGTAGTTTCCCATATCCATTGCAATAAATATAAGTTTTTTAATATTGACCTTCATTCATCATTTTTGCAATAACTTTCTTTATGTGCCGTCTTCTACCGAAGGTTGCGACCATCATACGATAGGTTTCTCTGTTTTGTGCCGCATGAATTATGTTCGCAGCTTTGGTATTTGAAACCATTCTCTCAAGTTTCTCAGCCAGGATTTCTTCTTTCTGCCCAAACCTCTTCTACCTTCAATCTTGCCTTTCACGATAAGCTGTAGCAGACTGTACTTATCATTACGGAACACATGGCCCAGGTATGACGCTTTCCTCCTTTTAACAGTTGTTAACAATTCCACCTCTATATACAACAATTCCACCGCAATAACAAATAAATTAAATTGAACGTATACCGTCTTTTAGAGTACTTTCATAATCTATACAGAAATTACCCATTGCAACGCTTACTTTGAGCAAAAATGAAAAAAAAAATCAAAAAATACGTATTTTGCACCTATAAACGCTTTTAAATAAATGATAACCGAAAATTTTTTGTTGAATGAACTGGGGGATTACCCTTGAGGTTGCCCTTTATAAGCTAGGCCACATTACATAAATTCCTGGATTATAGAGTACTTTTCCCCCCACAGCCTGGGCTAATGTGGGAAGTGACATGACTACTAAATTTTATACAATAGTGTTTAATATATATTTTTGTTTAAAACTAATGCTTGAAGGATCTCAGTTAGTGGCTTTAATCTGTATTTAAAAAGAAAACAATAAAAGTAACCGTACTGATTGCTCCCATTCGCATTCCCCTTTTTGTAAAGAAGAGGCACTTGACTCTACATTTAATTTACTTTTCAGGGAAGACATCTGTATTCGTTTGGGTGCAGATCCAGTCAAAGATATGCAGTTAATCCATTACAATCATAGGTTTGATGTCTGAGCTTCAGCTCCCGCCTCCCCCTTTGCACCCTCACTCCTCAACCGAGTACTTTGAACTCTTCTGCTGAGATAAGAGGTGAGCTTTGTCCCATTTTCTAGTCGGGGACCTTTGTAATTTTCCGCAATCTCGGAAATTACACTTTCAGGGGCAGTAAAAATGCGGTTTCAATTCGAGAGGTGATCCGCTCTCCTGTGGAATATGAGAGTTTTCGTTTAATTTGGAATTGGGAGACAAAGCGGTGTTACTTCTTTTGTTTATTAAATGTTTTATGGAAGCTGTATATTTTGTTATTTATGATAAATTTTATCCTTAAAAACGAGGAATCTTTTTATAATATAACATTTAATTGCACTTATCGGTTTATACAGAATGGCTCTTGAATTCTTAGTAATTTGATTACTCTGAAGAATGCATTACAACGAGGATACCGATTTGTATAAAAAGCAAACTCTTTTAAATTAACTAAAAAAATTTAGTTCACTTTCAGTTAACTGATTTTATAGAATAGAATAGAATAAAAATATGCTTTATTGTCACTGAAAATTGTACAATTTTATCGAGAAAGCATAAAAAAGTCAAAAAAAATGACAATAACAATTAAAGTTGACTAAAATTACATAAGTTCTCGATATCACTAAATAAAAGATAATTTGTCAATTTACGAAACTTAAGGAAAGAGGATTTAAGTTTGCAGGAAAAAGATGTACGTATTTACGAATTAAGATAACAATTTCTAAAATATAAACAGAAGGAAGAGTTAAAATATCATGATTTTTTAAGTAGCTTCTGCAAATGTGGTATTATACGGAGGCCAAAAAAAGTCGTATTGCTCTTTTTGTAGAATAGAATAGAAATATGCTTTATTGTCACTGAAAATTATTGAACAATTTTATGGACAAAGCTAAAAAATAAATCAGTCAAATAGTACAAAAAGTATAAAACAAAAACAAATATAGTAAAAAACAGAATAACACAATTTTAAATTAGTAAAATTATTGTATAACCTACATAATTTGTACAGACAACAACAAATGAGACAAATTGCAGCCACTGCTTGAGACACCCAAATGTAATTATAAACAATACTAATTTTGTTTCTTTGTTATACACTAAAAAACTCGTCAACTGAATAATATGGTCTTTCTGAGAGATAGATTTTTGTCACCTTACGAAACTTAATGAAGGATGTTGCGGATTTAATTTCTCTTGGAAGGTGATTATAAAGTTTCTTTGCACGATATAGAATAGAATTCTTTACTAGCTGAGTGGACGGGATCGGCAAATAAACGTTACAATCCGAATTTCTAATGGAGTAGCCATGGTCAGGTCTATCGGGAAAAATGTTTAGATGCTTTCGAATCAAACAAACCGTTTCCAAAATAAATAAAGAGGGAAGCGTCAAAATTCCGTGATTTTTGAAGTAGGTCTTGCAATGAGTTGTTTGTTTGAGACCAAATAGATAACGGATTGCTCTTTTTTGCAACTTAAAAATAGTATCAAATTGGGCCGCTGTACTAGAACCCCAAAATGGAAGCCCATATCGAAGATGGGACTCGAACAATGAGAAATATGCCATTTTGGCAGAAGATAAATTTAGTTCCTTCGAAACAGATCTTATTGCAAAGCAAGCTGAGGCTAGTTTCTTCCTTAAGGAGTCAGTATGCAAGGACCATTTGAGATCACTGTCAATGAGAATACCTAGAAATTTCACGGAATTTACGATATTGATTTGGCTCTCATTCAAAAGCAAGGGTTGCATGACTCCTTTATAAGATAATGCTACAGTCTTATCCACGTTAAAGCTAAGTAAGTTGGAGTCTGACCAAGCCTTGATTATAAGTAAATCAGCGGTTATAATTGAATGAAGCGTTGAAATATCAGAGCTGCTCCAAGTAATACTGGTATCATCAGCAAATAGAAAAATTTTCCCTTTAATTTTCAAGTAAGTGATGTCATTAATGAAAAGTAAAAAAAGAATGGGACCTAATACTGAACCTTGCGGTACTCCACACTCAATATCTTTACAACTAGAGTCGGTGTCATTTATTCTAACCAATTGTTTCCTACCTACCAAGTAAGTTTTGAACCAGTTCAAAGACACACCCCGAATTCCATAGAAAGTTAATTTTTTTAATAGAATGTCGTGATTTACGCAGTCAAAGGCTTTGGAATAGTCGCAGAAAACGGTGGCGGAGGAGAGGTTACTGTTTAGTGATAGATATACATCATGTAACACAGAAAATATGGCATCACTAGTGCATTTATTAGACAAAAAGCCGAACTGATTTTGCGATAAAATATTATATTTAAGGAGAAAGGGCATAAGTCGAACTTTTATAAGTCTTTCAATAATTTTTGATAGTGCTGGTAACAAGGCAATAGGTCTATAGTTGCAGGCATCAATTTTTCTCCACCTTTATGAAGAGGAATGACGATGGCAGTCTTTAGGCAGTTAGGGAATGTACCTTTTTCAAGGGAATCATTTACTAGCGAGACCATGACCTCCAAAACATTATGCGGTAGATTTGAGAAAATTTTAATAGATAATCCATCTGTACTACAGGACGATGTGCTTTTTATACTACGAATTGTTGAAATGAGTTCCGTCTTATCAACTGGTCTTAAAAAGAAGGTATCAGCAATGTTTTTTTAAATTAGAGAGATAGGAAACTGGATCTTGTTGTGGCAAAATAGTTGAGGTTATATTTTTACTCACATTAACAAAGTAATCATTTAGATTTTCGGGGTTAGGAAAAGAAAAGGTTTGATTCGCTGTACTGGTTTTATTTCGAAAATCGTTTATTATTGACCAAGTTTCTTTTGAAATATTTTTGGAGCTTGTTAAGCGATTATGAAAGTAGGATTTTTTGGCTACTTTGAGTAGTTTTATATAGCATTTTCTGTACTTGTTGATATAATCAGAGATGGGAATAGTGTCATTAAATTTTTTAATATATAGCAGAGAACGCATATTTTTCGCAGATATGCAAATGCCTTTGGTAATCCAAGGTTTGTTATGTTTTGGCCTGATGTTTAATAGAGGAAATGCTTTATTAAAAATAGATACAAGTCTATTTAGAAAATCACTAACATTACAGTCAATGTCCCCAGAAGAAAAACTCTTCGTCGAAAAACTTCGTCATCGGGATGTACGAGAGTTTGGCGATACATTTTTTCTGCGTCTGCTGCCAATACGAATATATGTTGACGATAACGAAGAAGAATGACAAATAGGTCATCCTGTAGCTTGGGACCGACCATTAATGTATCATTGAGCGATATTCCCATTGACGTTTTTGCAGAGCCGTCAAAAACTACGCGAGTTTTATTTGTGAGACTATCTTGTTTTAATACCGCGTTATGAGGAAGATACAATCAAATTTCTTGGATATTTACGTCATTTGTATAGGACATGTGAGTTAATTTCTCATACTCGGTTAAAAAAAGCAAAATAGTCCAGTTGCAAAAGGGATCTTTGCCAAAACGATTTTCTAGCGAATAAAACCGCTTTAACGCGCTATTGTATGAATCACCTAATTGCAATATTTTGTCATTAACTGGCAACCTTACGATGTATCTACCATTAACATCCCGAGTATTGTGACACTCGTAATGCTCTTCGCATGCTTTTTCTTCCGGTGACGAAGCTTTGATGCTTAAAATTTGTTCCATTTCCCAGAAGCGATTTAAATTGAGGTCCGACATTGGACTATTTAATGAAAGATGACACGAAATATTTTGCAATCGAGACAAATTATTTATTTCATCCACCACAATTCAACCCAGTTGAGTTTTTTTTTGAAACAGCATTAGGTTGATTTTTCAACAATATTTGACCTACACTAAGAAGTTTGTAAAATAATTGTACTCCCAAAAGAGCATCTACTTTTGCGGGTTTGCAAAATTCAGAATCAGGGTAGGATTTATTTGAATCGACGGAACAGCAACGATTGATCCAAAATTCAGGAAATTGTTTTGAAACTTTTTTCGATTAATGAACTGTATAAGCCCGTTTATTTATTGTTTATGTTTAATGAACATTGCATTTCTTTATCACACGGTATAGTTGTAATTTGCTTTTTGTTGACTAACACCTTTAATTAAAATGAATTAGGAAATCAGTATACTCTAAACCAGCTGAATTTTTCCGAAGTGTAAAACTTGGCAACGATCAGAAATATCCCAGTCTAATTGATATGATGCAGTCTAAATCGTCGCGAAAGAGTAAACTTAGAGTGTTACACATTCGTGGCGGTTACTTAACCATAACGCTAACGGCTCCAGTCAGACACAAATAATTTGGAAGACAGGTATTTGTTTTAGTTCTCAACATCTAACTCGTTAAGAGTCACACTACCGATAAAAGTCCATGTCGTAAATGCACGGTGAGTTATGATATGTAATTATTAAAGGTATTAGACGTTGTAGGCAAGGAAACGTACTTATTTCCAACACATCTCACTGCACGAGATATTTACTTTTAATTGAAACAATTTGTTAATTTTGTACTTTAGTAGATTTTGTAACTCTTAAATTGTAGTGCAACGATTTTATAGGTGAAATTTCACTTGCTTATTTCCAAATTAGTTAAAATAAATACATACTTCTCAACAGTGTAATAATAAATATCTGAAATATTTTAATTGTAAGTATCATATTAGTATGATACTTACTTTACTCCTTACTTTACTTATTGTAAGTATCATATTAGTATGATTACTCCTGCTGTATGGAGTGGAAGCGTGGACTCTAATTGAGGCTATGCTTAAACGCTTGACAGTCTTTGAGATGTGGGTATACAGACGACTACTGAAAATAAGCTGGGTCGACAGAGTTAGAAATGAGGAGGTCCTTAGACGGCTGAACCAAACAACACAACTGGTCAATATAATAAAGAAACGCAAGCTGGAATAATTCGGTCACATTATGAGACACCCTGAAAAATATGATCTTTTATGTTAACTACATCGTTATTTAGAGCTGCTGTCAATAAAGTTACGATTCGAATATGGTAGCCAACATGATATCCAACAATCGATAACGATCATGGAACTAGAAGAAGAATCATATTAGTACCCCGAGCGCGGGAAAAGGCGCCTATTATAGAAGAAACGATTTGTATTCAAAAAGGCAGAAATTTAAAAAAATACTTCAAATAACATCAGATATCTCCGTCACTTATATTAGCAGCATTTCCAATAAAATATCTAAACTTTTTACTTCTATAATTGATGACATTAAAATTTTCTTTAAATCACACATCACTTTAGGTTCCTTCTTAATCAACACCAAAGATAGGATGAAAACACTTGATAAAAGTGGCATTTACAAATTAAAATGTGATGATTGTGATGTCTCTTATGTAGGTAGAACCGTCAGAAAGTTATCCACTAGAGTGTCTGAACATTTGAAAAGACCAAACTCTTCAAGTTTTGGTCAACACTTATTATCCAGCAACCACAATTTTAACATCAATTCTGGTTCATCTATTTTACGTGACATTAGTAGAAAGAAAAACTATCTTGAGTTGGATTTATTGGAAGATTTGGAGATTACAAGGGAAACAAATGCAAACTCTCATTGTGTTAATACTCAAATTAATTTAAATTGTAGTAAATTTAATCCTATATTTAAAACCTTTATTACAGCTTCTCCTCGTAGAGGACCCAGCTCGACTGTTTAGACTTCATGCACTGAGTATTTCCATATTAATTTTATAGTTCTTCCATTGACTGTGGATTCAACTGAACTACTTGGATTATAACCCATTTATATATTTTGCTTTCAATTTTGATTTTACCTTTTAGTAATTTAACTGCATATTCAGATTTCTTCTTTCCTACAGTACTGATAGTGCTTGGTAGACCATTTTATTGTAGTCAACCACGCACTGTCTAATATACTGTTTAGTCTAATTCTTGCATTTATACCTCATGTCGACTTCAGTTGCTCTTAAACTAACATCCTAATTATTATAGACAGGTTTGAGTGTGAGATCTGGATTATTTAATCTACTTAAAAAATATTTTATATAGTTTTATATTTCATCAGTGGATTTCCTATAGTGGTGTCAGTTGGACCTTTGGTCAATACATAGTTTCATAGAATTTTGAAAGGTGCAGATCACATATCTATGATTATAACTGCCCTTTCCAAGCTGTCGTTTGTCACATGTCATCTCAACATTTCCGCTAGACCGTGAGCCATTCTGTCTCCGACTTCTACATACCATGTAGCTTCGCCTATCTTCAAAATTTTAAAGTGTTTGTTTGTCTTTGTGTAGTGTATTGTTATGTCCAAATTTATATGTATGACATTCTACTCATGTCGGATAGGCCGCAACTGACGGAGTAAGTCTATAAACGTTTATCACATAAAAAACTTTTTTTATTTTCCTTTTACCTTTTTTTTTCTCAAATTTCCTTTAAACAAAAAACATTTCTTGGCTTATTTCAGATGCCCCTGAGGATGATCTAGTGATCGAAAGTACTTGGCAAAACTTAATTAATACTATGTTCGATATTTGCCTTGTATATCATCAATGATCATATATATTGAAAATTAAGTTCGTATATCTATAGTCTATTTTCCCATTTTGTAAAGAGTTGTTTACTGATCAATGTTTTACCTTATCGAACGATTTTTCAAAGTTTACAAATGCTATATACATTGGGCATATGCATATAATTCAAAGAGTGTCCAGTTTTAAATATCTTGGTTGCCATATTACTGAACAACTAGATCCAGATCAAAAGATAAAATGTAGAATCGAGATAGCCCGCACGACATTTTTAAAAATGAGGTCATTCTTCTGTAATGATAACTTGCAACTTCAACTTCGAAAGCGCATGGTTAAATGCTACATTTGGTCAGTCCTCTTATACGGTGTCGAAGCATGGACATTAAAAATATCCACGATTAATCGTCTGGAGGCCTTTGAGATGTGGCTGCACAGACGTATACTAAAAATTCCATGGACGGCTATGCTGACAAATGTGGCAGTCCTTGAAAGAGCAAATGCTGCTCGCGAGCTGCTTGATAACACCAAATGTAGAAAGATGGCCTATTTTGGACAAGTAGTAAGGGGAGACCGATATAATATTCTTCAACTTATTATGATGGGTAAAATCGAAGGACGCAGAGGAATTGGTAGAAAGCAGGCCTCTTGGTTGAAGAATATTAGGGAGTGGACAGGAATGAAGAAAGCTGAGCAACTCTTTAGAATAGCTCGAGACAGTTTCGCCATGTTAATCGCCAACGTCAAGGGGACTTCATAGGGCACGTTAAGAAGAATATACATTGGGATTTGATATTAGTTGGCCCTTTTAATTAATATTTTTATCGTAAGCAGATGGTGGCTTGTACTGAATCCTACTGAAATCCAGACATTTACCTACTAGAACTGCTACAAAATTGGCTGATTTTACTACTGCGGAGCACTGGATGAGCGAATGTAATCCAGATATCAGAAATGCTAATCTCATAGAAAACCCTACAATTAAACCAGACAGATTTTCTCTTCCTCATCGTGAATGGGACAACAATGGGACAACAATAGAATGCGAGTTGTTCATGGAGTTTGTAACAAATCTCTGAACCAGTGGGTTATAAATGCCAGTCCGCGATGTGACAAATGCAGCGCTGTTGAACAAACAATGAACCACATCGTCTTTGAGTGTTCAGCCACCAAGTTAGTTGGCAGTCTTCAAGGAATCCACCAACTCATTTACAAGGCAAGAGATTGGCTTCGAGGCTGTAACCTTCGACTTTAATAATTTTAATTTTATATGTTCTATGTTTGTGTTTTCTTATTTATTATTGTTATTATCATTATTTTCTTTAATGTAGATCTGCAATGTGTAAGCTTCATACGAATATATATATACCTTATTATATGTACTTTATAGAGTCAATTTTTATTATAATCATCATTATTCTGCCTACGTGGGTCCTAGCCTCCTCAAGAGTTTCTATCCAGTCATCAATATCCATCGCCTTCCTCCGTCTAGAATACTAAAAATAGAATTTTTGCTATTCTAATTTTATAATTTTCTAAATTTTCTGTGTATTTTTAAATCTTCCAAGGCTTTTTTTGTAATTTTTTTACTGTTATATCTTCGAAAGTTCGTTTAAAGTCTACAAATATATTTTGTAGACTTCCATAAGTAATAAGTTTTCCATATTGACAGCAGTAAATTACCAGTTCCTTTAGTGTATTTTTTTCGTAATGGTGATGGTTATTTTTTTTTCAAAATAAAATATCTTTATTTATGAGATTTGTAGTGAGTATTAATTGTATATTTGCGACGTACAAAATTATTTATAACAAACATAAACTTCAATAAAAACGGTAATCTGCAAAGACCAAAATGTAATATTAATTGACCCTGAGTCAAATGAAAAACTAGCAATTAAAAAATGATTTTGTAATAATTAGCACCCACAAAAGATTGTCAGTTTTAAGTCGTTTAAATGATCAAAAAGTAGAAGAAAACCATTTGAATATAATGGATTATAGACGAAGGAAAACTATAACGTTCTGATGAACATCTGTATTATTTGTATGCATAAAAAAAGAGAATACTTCAATTGGCGAAAATTATTTTCAAAAAATTCCAAATTGTCACGTCGTTAATAATTCGATGTTCGTATAGAGCACGTAAATTTACGGTTCGGCAAACTACGTTTTTGGAAGGGAGATCATCACGAACACACGGGGTCCGCGTACCTCCAATTTACCTACGTTTCGGCTGCCATCACCCGCCCACCTCATACAGATTCGCCTGCCTGGATGCAAAACATTCGTTCATTTAGCAAACTGTGCACATCACATGCATGACAATGCGAAATTATAAATTACATTCGAATTAAACTATGTAATTGCAAAACCGGCGAATACATCCATTATATGAACGAACTTTGTTGTGTGCCGTGCTGTTTAGTGCCCCCCTTCTACTGAATGTCCAAAAGCTGTTAGCACAGGAAAAATTAATTAAAACATATTAAAGATAACAGTATTTGTACAAATATATACGTTTACGATAAAATTTTGAAAAATACAATATTTTATTTTTGTTTTCAAAATTCTTTATGTTTTCTGAAAATATAATAAACTCTTTTATATTAAACTACACGTAAAACGTAGGTTTATTTATAATACAAATTTAATATTTTTGTTTTTAAGACATGTACGTATTAGCTTACATTTGGTTAAATCTAAATATTAACTTCTATGTATGTTATTACGACACGAGTAAAGACTCTCATAAATCAGGGATCAGAAACACTTTTACCCATTACTGTGTCAGAAGTAAGAGTAGGTTTAAAGGAAATGAAGAACCATCGATCGCCTGGTGATGATGGACTCGTTATCGAGGCAATAAAAGCAGGAGGAGAAATTTTATTAAAATCAGTAAGCGAACTGTTTAATAAATGCTTACATGCGCGTACGATTCCAAAAGACTGGAACAATGCAGTAATAGTCTTGTTGCACAAAAAAGGCGATATTACTAAATTAGAAAATTATAGACCCATCAGCCTCTTGACACATATGTACAAACTCTTTATGAAAATCTTAACAAAGAGACTAACAACTAAACTTGATTTCTATCAGCCCAAAGAACAGGCAGGCTTCAGGGCAGGATATGGCACAAATGACCATTTGCATACCATAAAGATCTTAATAGAAAAGTGCATCGAGTACAACATACCACTGGTTCTTACATTTGTCGATTACGAGAAGGCTTTTGATTCTGTAGAGTTTGAAACAATACTGGAAGCCCTAAATCAAAGCCGAATAGATTACAGGTACACGACACTAATCAAAAACATCTACAAGAACACTACATCAAGTATACGACTACACGAAGACACAGAAAAATTCAGCTTAGATCAAGGAGCTAGACAAGGAGACAATATGTCACCAAAATTGTTCACGGCAGCTCTAGAGTCATTATTTAATAGCACTTAATGACAAGATATGGACATCAATATAGATGGAGAAAGATTAAACCACGTAAGATTTTCAGATGATGTATTAATCGCAGATAATTTACAAGATACAGTTTCTATGATGCATTCGCTTAAAAGTATGTCTGAAAGAGCAGGATTAAAGATAAACTTTGAGAAAACTAAACTTATAACAAATCTCGTAATGAGTGGAAATATAACTATTGACAATAATACTATACAACAAACAGACACTTACAAATATCTGGGACACGAAATCAAAATAAGCAGAGACAATCAAACACATGAAATACAGAGGCGAATAGGCCTAACTTGGGCAGCATTTGGCAAATTAAGCCATATTCTAAAAAGTTCAATTCCCATGTGTCGCAAGCGAAAGGTTGCAATGCTGAACGTGACCCTTCGAGACCACATAATAAACCAACAAATCAGGCAAAGATCAGGAATTCAAGACGTCATCGAAAGAACCACGACGCTTAAGTGGAACTGGGCAGGGCACTTAGCCAGAGCACAAGATGGACGGTGGACAAGACGTATTATGGAATGGAGGCCCAGAAACTATAATAGAAGCCGAGGATGAGCACTGACTAGATGGACCGATGATATAAAACGTGTAGCGGGAAACTGGCTACAAGCGGCCCAGTGTAGAGAACACTGGAAAGAACTGAGGGAGGCCTATGTCCAGCGGTGGACGCGATTGGGTGATTGATGGTAATGTTATTTTAAACATAAATGATGTATCCTCGTGTAGAGTAAATTGATGTATAAGAAATTGCACCTGTTGTTTAACTTTTATTTTGTATAAATGATAGTTATCCGCTGATTGCGCTGAAAAATGATAGTTTTCCTTATTGCTATGCATGCAGATATAAGTCTAATGAATCATTTTGTATAGTAGGTAATAATTTATGTCAGTTAATTAAAAAAAATTCAACTGACCCAATATTCATTTTGCAATAATAACTTTTCATTGAAAGTTTCCCTTCTTCTCGTATTCATTTATGCGCGGAAAGACAGAAGGGGTCGTAACACCGTCATTTTGTACGCGTGTATCTAAAAGTATACACAGCCTAAACAAGTGCATCTTGATTACTTTGATCTGAAGGCACATACGCAGATGCTACAGTATCCGGTAACTTTAATAGGGAAAGGTAATGTCCCCTCGGACTGATGCTGAGTCATTCTGTAATCAGAGGGTTCGACGGTAGCTGTAGACACATTTTGAGGTATATCGGATCAAAGAAGTAGCGACAAAAGGGAGGTCTGTAAAAAAGCATTGAGCGAATTGTAATAAATAAATTGCGCAAAAAATATGAAAGCTTTGGACTGTTTTACAGCTGGTTCCTAAAAAAACTGATAAGACTTATAATATATTTCTAATGAGTGTAGAGTAATAAAATCTCATGAAGTATTCAAAAGCGCTACAGGGTAATCCGTCAATAATCCGTCAATAAATTCCGTCCGCATTGCAAAATTCTGTCGTTTCATAAAGAGCAGGTAGGTATCACCCTGTTTTAAGGGATTAGTCCATTGTTATCGACAGATAAACACTGAGCCAGAGGCGCGCTAGTGGGTTAATTGACAAAAGAATATGCATTCTTAAAAATCATATTAAAGGAAATAAAAATGTAATACAGCAGAACAGTGTTATTAAAAAAATATAAAATGTAACAATAAAATATATACGAACCGAAATCGGGAAATACTCACAAACACACACGAATGAACTTTACATATTGAAACACTTGTGGGGAGTTTAAATCAATTTATTCACAAAAACTACAAAAACTTTACTGGATACGTTATTACAATTCTACATCACTATAGTCTTCATCCGAAGAACTGTCATCATCCCCTGGTGTTATAATTATAGGGTCAACCACCTGATCGACCAAGTTGTCCAGTTCCCACATTTTATCTTCCTCTTTTAAAACATGCTGGATTGCTTTTTGCCAGTTTTCTGATGTGATTTCCATAATGGCTTGATCAAACAATACCTTGACATCTTTCATTTTAAATGTGGTATTGTGCCTTGCAACATATCCTTTAACTTGTGCCCATATAAGTTCTATGGGATTTAATTCGCAATGATATGGCGGTAGGCGTAGCACAGTTACTTTATACTTTTCTGCTACATCTTCTACGGCATATTTTATGAAGCGAGATTTATGTTGTTTTACTACGGCTAGTAGTTCCTTCTTTATTGAATTCGTCTCAAACTGAATACCTTTATTTGACAGCCAGTTAATAATTTCTTGCTTTCTCCAAGCTGAAGTTGGTACCTTCTCTATGCGCCTTGAATGGTAGCTTGCATTATCCATAACCACGACCGAATCAGCTGGAAGAAATTTTAACATTTCCCCGAAGTAGTCTTCGAAGACATCCGAATTCATGTCCTCATGATAATCTCCCGTCCGACACGACTCAAAGCTTAACAAACCTTCTTTTAAAAATCCTTCTTCGCTTCCAATGTGAGCAATTATAAGCCTCTTCCCTTTTCCCGAAGGCACTTTAATACCCGTCGAAAGGCCTTCTATGAAAGCTTGGCGAGCACTTGTTACATTTTTATCTTGCCACATTTTTTGGACTATATAACCTTCGTTTATCCACGTCTCATCAAGATAAAAAATTTTCTTGTGCTCTCTGCGGTACTGTTTTATAGTTCTCAAATATTTTCGTCTCCAGCAAATGATTTCATCACTTTCCAGTAATAGTGCCTTTCGATTGTGCTTTTCCCAGGAAAAATTCATACTTTTTAAAGTTTTCCATAAAAGTTTTCTGGATATCAAAGGAATATCGTTATCTTGGCTTATCTCCATTAGTATTTTGTCAAGGGTGGGTATTTCCTTTTTAAAATAAAACGAATGAACTTTTCTTCGAATGTCACGTTTGGTGTCTTCACCTAAGATTTTTATTGGTCTTCCTGATTTTCTCTTGCATGGACTTAACTGGCCTGATATCTTTCTTTCTCGCAATAATTTAAAAATCGTGGACTGTCCAATTCCAGTCATTCGGGCACATCGCTCAACACTTTCTTGCACAGACAAACTAGGGTGATCGTGTTTTATGCAATCATATACATTTAAAATTATAACTTTTTCACTAACAGATAGCGGAGAATTTTTTACACCTCTTTTCTTTGGAGTAAATGTCGCCATTTTATAACTTTTTCACTATTTCTATATCACAATATTACTGTACGTTTAATTGGTGTAGTAACAATTACTAACTCGAATGTCGAATGATAATAATAAAATAAAAGAGGGATTATAATGAAAGTGTAAGTAAAACCTCATTACGCGTTATTAGTCTTCATGTTGATTTATTTTAGTTCTTAGTAATATTAGGAGGTGCGTCATACCCTTATCAGTTTCTTCTAATGCTTTTATTCGTTCAGTAAGGAAGTGAATTTGTTTTTATAAATAAAAATGTAATTAGCTTTAATGACCATATAATGGAATACGAGTTTGAAGAATAAGTTAATCGAAAAATTAAATAAAATTGGTTATCACAAAATATCCAAAATATGATATTTTGAGGTACATCAATTTTTGACGACGAAGTTGACATCCGTCCATTTGCCTACGCCCATGACGACACCGAAATTCAGGCAAATTTTATGACACTTCATGATTTATTACTCTACACTCATTTGAAACCAATTATAGTAAGATTTGATCATTTTGAGCAGTGTATGACATTAAATTATGACAGACAAATAAGAAAATAAACAAACAACAAACAATTGATTACATATGTTAATTAATAAATTATAATAATTATTAAGGCCTAGATTTTGATATTATTTTGAATTCCTGATTTTATAAAGAATATATAAATGATAGTTTTTACATAAAATAGGGTTATTGTTATTATTTTTATTATTATTAAGAAATAAAACAAATGACTTAACTCAACAATATATTAAAGCAAGAATTGTAACCAAATTAAAAGATAACTAGGCACTATCAGACAGCAAAACATTTTAACATAAGCAGAACCACAGTTTTTCTATTAATAAAAAATGGAGGGAACAAGAACAGCTTGTAGTGTTAAGCCCATCTGCGTAAATGGAACTACAAAATTGTTTTCTTTAGCTCTTCCCAGTCCTGTTTTTTACCGTGGTACAGCTCTTCAGCATTTTGAGATATAAAATTACGCCGATACAACCGTTTTATAATAAACCCTCACACATTCTCGATTGGGTTTAAATCTGGGCTGTAGCTGGCCATGGTAAGGTTTCAATGTTGTTTTTCTGGAGCCACTGGTATATTATATTTGCAGTGTGAACAGGACAATTATCTGTTGAAGGATAACATTATCTTTTGGATACAACTGTTCTACACTGAAAAACATTATGTTTTCTAGAATATTCAGATAAGTCTGCCCAACAAACCTACCATCAATACGCCATACCATTTCCATTCCTCTAGATGAAATCTATCCCTATACATTCGCGTTAAAATGACTAGCTGCTCGATATCTATCAACATATAGAGGATAAAATTTATTATTATCTGGTCTCCACACCCCCCATTTCGCCACTTATAGAAGATTAAAAATTTTCTCATCTATGTAAAAGCAAACATAAGTTTTGATTGCTTCTATTGTGGTATAAGAGCTCTTTTTTTGCTGATGTTCTGTACCTAAGACATAATGCTTTAATCCTACTCCAAGTGGTTGTCTTTTTTCTCGAAAACTGTGACATAATTCTGGCAGTTTTCGCATCTTCAAAAGGATTCTCTCTCCAAAAGCATACGATCTTCATGAGCAGTAGATATTGGAACCTTGCTTTCTTTCTATAGTTTTTTGTTCTCATCATATGTTATTAATATTAAAAACTGTTGTTCTGCTTACGTTAAAATGGTTCGCTACGGTAGATAGTGACCATCCATCTTCGTTACAATTCTTATTTTTGTTCTTTGCTTGCATAGGGAACCATCAAGGCAAAACTTTGATCCTGTTAAGGAAATTAAGGAAATTGCAGGAATATTTAACGAAAAGTAATTCAAAGGTATAAAATACAACCAAAACCAAATAGTAGATTCTCATGGGATATTTAGGTTAGGTTAGGTTCAAAATAAATGACTTTTATTTTGAACCTAACCATCATCAGCCCATTACTAGGTTAATAATAAAGTCTCTTATCATCCATTAATTATTATATTCATCCGTTTCATTCAGTCCAATATCGTTTTTTTATTCCAATGACAGATTCTTAGCCTATACATGTTTTTTCCCTCCTCTGCTCGGCAGATCCGCTTTCGTTCTCTTCAATAACATTATTTCCGGTGTAGCATAAATTAAATATGTAATAATAATAAATTTTGGTCTTCACAATGAACAATACAAATACAACTGTAGAGGACAAAGATCTATGATAGACGTTATTCTGTCGAATAGAGAGTTACAGCCCTCTCAAATCTTGGATTTAAGAGCACTAACAGTAGAAATAGGAAATTGGTATTGTGCAAAATGCGAATCAAAACGCATATATGTGATAACAAAATACTCAGAATACACCACAAAGATAAAAGTCGAAAGTTTACAGAATGACTTCGTAAGATACCTATTCCAAAAAAGAATAACCGAAAAAAGCAGAAACACATATATCACAGAAAGTGATGGAGTCGAAGAAAGCTGGGCAAAAATTAAGTCTAATATCTTAGCCTCGCTGAAGGAAGTTATTGGTGAAAAAATATAAATAAAAATAAATCGTTCCAAGGCGAACAACTTCATGGTTTTGTACAAAAGTAAAGGAAACTGTAGAATTTGGTAACTCGAAGGTTCAGCTTCGTTTGTTGTTCTGAGATTTTCGATCAACTTCTAGTGGTGACCGGAATCTAGCTGCAGATATCATTTTAGACTGCATTGAGTGACAGGTTAATTTAATTAACTGCTGTTTAGAAACACCTTGCTTAAACAAGGCTGACACAGCTGAAGATCGATGAGAATGGTTTGTTATTTTATGTTTTTTTTGTCTATTGCAATTTTTTTAGCTGACTTTTTGTCCACTTAGATACGGTGTTGATTCCAAGTAGACAGTTTTTGAACCAAGATCCATCTTCCAGTTGGGTGAACGGTAAGAAAAAGTCTGTCTAAAAATCTTTGGTCCCCTTTTTTCCATTAATCTCAAAAATAATCTAACTGGGCATAAATTTTTGTTTGATGAATTTCTTACCAGCCATTTTCTGCTTGCCAAACTTTTCGAACCGCCTTGATTTCTTTTGGAAAAAATGCTGTTGTATTCAACTTGGCCCGTAAATTCTCTCATAACATCAAGTTTCTTGTGGAAAAAGTGAATCTTGCAGTTGACGGCCTCATTTCCTCTCCAAGCAAGTTCAAATGAGCAAAGATAAAAAACTTCTTTTGTGCTCCATCGGGCGTTTCCTTGTCGTAGCTTTGGATGATTTTTAATAGTTCTTTGGTAGCTTTTGAACTGAGTTTACTTTTTTCTTGAACACTTTGAAGCCGTCTCCGCTTGGTACCTCTGGCCATTCTTGCAAATTTTAAAGATATATCTGTAAAAAGGTCGATTTTTAGGTACTTATGTATTTCGTAAAATATTTTCCTTGTACCATTTTTGCTCTTTATAGTCTTCGCCATTGTCTTCTTTCTTGTTAAAGGCATAATCTTCGAGAATTTTTGCTGGTTCCGTTATGGTAGTACATAGTTCAAGCGTAAAATTTCTCACTCGTAGGAACTCCGAAAATTGGGTCCAGATAGAGCTTCTAGACCTTTGCGTGTTTATTGGGACACTTTCCGAAACCAAAATTTTTTAATTTTTTCACCTGACTGGCAACCAAATCTTGATTTTTTTGTCTGGAATCATTATCTCTGTCCAAAATTAATTAAGCCTCAATGACGTTTATCAAATTGACAACAATAGAATTACCAGACATCCTCGTGATGGATCTGCTGAGATAGTCGCTGAGAAGTTGCGGCAGGAAGGAGTTTGGTCAGTAGGAAACGTGGCGTTGCTATGACGTTTTATCAGTTAAAAATAGTCTAGTGAAATAGTCGATTAAATTTTTTCTTTTAGTCCTTCTTGTCTATAACCCTTGGATATTGTGCAAAGTGCACCTAATGGCTGTTGGCTACTGTTGTTTGACAAGTGGATCTCGATTAAATGAAAGAGGTTATTAATGAACGTATATGCATCATTGTAAAATTACAGAGAAGCTCCATTTTAAAATGCAAATGTATTTTCCAATCGGAGGGTTAGTAAAATTAGATAACAAACTTCACAGAGTGATTACTTCTGAAAAACGAACTAACATGTGGGAGATAGTACTAAAAAATAGCTGTATTATACAAAAAAAAACAATTATTGGCTTTTATTGATTATTATTGATTATTATCGCATCAAAAGAGAGAGTAAAAAACCAATATTAAAAAACACGTAAGTTGAAATTAATTGAATGAATCAATACTTGGTTGGAATAAAAAGTGCAATTTAAATCTCTCCGTTTTGTACTGTGTAGTATTTTTTCTCTCACTTTCGGTGTTCTGTTTGTAATATTGTAAAAGAAAGTAGGGATCTGTCTTGGCACTTAAATTTTGATTTCTGTCTTATTATAATATGATTAACTTCTGATGCTGTTGTTCATTTTTAACTATTTCTCCGTGCCGTCCCACCACGTCATTGTCTATTTGAGAAACTAATCTGGCATTTAGGTCTCCCAATAGTATTATTCCTTGATGACTTTTTATTTTATCACAAATATTTATAGAATAGAAATATGCTTTATTGTCACTGAAAATTATTGAACAATTTTATGGACAAAGCTAAAAAATAAATCAGTCAAATAATACAAAAAGTATAAAACAAAAACAATATAGTAAAAAACAGAATAACACAATTTTAAATTAGTAAAATTATTGTATAACCTACATAATTTGTACAGACAACAACAAATGAGACAAATTGTAGCCACTGCTTGAGACACCCAAATGTAATTATAAACAATACTAATTTTGTTTCTTTGTTATACATTAAGAAACTCGTCAACTGAATAATATGGTCTTTCTGAGAGATAGATTTTTGTCACCTTACGAAACTTAATGAAGGATGTTGCGGATTTAATTTCTCTTGGAAGGTGATTATAAAGTTTCTTTGCACGATATAGAATAGAATTCTTTACTAGCTGAGTGGACGGGATCGGCAAATAAACGTTACAATCCGAATTTCTAATGGAGTAGCCATGGTCAGGTCTATCGGGAAAAATGTTTAGATGCTTTCGAATCAAACAAACCGTTTCCAAAATAAATAAAGAGGGAAGCGTCAAAATTCCGTGATTTTTGAAGTAGGTCTTGCAATGAGTTGTTTGTTTGAGACCAAATAGATAACGGATTGCTCTTTTTTGCAACTTAAAAATAGTATCAAATTGGGCCGCTGTACTAGAACCCCAAAATGGAAGCCCATATCGAAGATGGGACTCGAACAATGAGAAATATGCCATTTTGGCAGAAGATAAATTTAGTTCCTTCGAAGCAGATCTTATTGCAAAGCAAGCTGAGGCTAGTTTCTTCCTTAAGGAGTCAGTATGCAAGGACCATTTGAGATCACTGTCAATGAGAATACCTAGAAATTTCACGGAATTTACGATATTGATTTGGCTCTCATTCAAAAGCAAGGGTTGCATGGCTCCTTTATAAGATAATGCTACAGTCTTATCCACGTTAAAGCTAAGTAAGTTGGAGTCTGACCAAGCCTTTATTATAAGTAAATCATCGGTTATAATTGAATGAAGCGTTGAAATATCAGAGCTGTTCCAAGTAATACTGGTATCATCAGCAAATAGAAAAATTTTCCCTTTAATTTTCAAGTAAGTGATGTCATTAATGAAAAGTAAAAAAAGGATGGGACCTAATACTGAACCTTGCGGTACTCCACACTCAATATCTTTACAACTATAGTCGGTGTCATTTATTCTAACCAGTTGTTTCCTACCTACCAAGTAAGTTTTGAACCAGTTCAAAGACACACCCCGAATTCCATAGAAAGTTAATTTTTTTAATATAATGTCGTGATTTACGCAGTCAAAGGCTTTGGAATAGTCGCAGAAAACGGTGGCGGAGGAGAGGTTACTGTTTAGTGATAGATAACTCTTCACAAAAGAAATCTTTAACTTGTTGATTTGAATCATCTGTTGGCGCATAGACTCCAACAACTATGGTTTGGATGCCATTGAACAGTGTGACAATAATTATTGTTAGAATTCTTTTATAGATGTACGCATAGTCTTTTATATTTTTTAAATATTTTTTTATAAGAATTAAGACCCCTAATTTAGCATGTACGTGTTACTTTACTCCTTATCATATATGAATGTAGTCTTTAATCTGTTCATTTTTTGTTCTTTCTTGTTCTGAATGTAGTCTTTAATCTGTTCATTTTTTATTCTTTCTTGTTCTGAATGTAGTCTTTAATCAGTTTATTCCTATCTATCTAATTAGCCTTCTTCGGTCCATCTTTGGACATAGGCCTCCCCAATCCTTTTCCATTCTTCTCTGTCTGTCGCTACAGTCATCCACCTAGAGCCCACGTGCTTCTTGATATCATCTGCCCATCTCATTTGGGGCCTTCCTCTGCTTCGTTTATATTCCCACGGTCTCCAACTTATAAGAATTTTGTTCCATCGGTCTTCTTTTTGTCTTATATTGTGTCTGGCAAATCTCCATTTCAATTTTGCAACTTCTTGTCTAACATCCCTCACTTTTGTTTTCTCTCTTATCCACTCGTTTCTCTTTTTATCCATTAGTCTTATGTGCAACATTTGTCTTTCCATTGCTCTTTGGGTTTTTATGATTTTGTCTATGTTTGCTTTTGTAAATGTCCACGTTTGGAAACCATAAGTAAGAACAGGGAAGTACGCATTGATTGTATACTTTGGTCTTAAGATGCTGTGGATATCTTTTGTTTTTAAGAATGTAGCTTAGTTTGCCAAATGCCGCCCATGCCAGTCTAACTCGTCTCTTTATCTCTGCTGTTTGGTTTTCTTTGTTAAGTTTTATAGTTTGACCAAGATATATATAATCCTGAACTTGTTCTATTTCATCTTGTCCGATTCTCATTGTGATGTCTTCATCTGTATTTGTTATGGTTTTGGTCTTGCTGTAATTCATATTAAGGCCTATCTTTCCAGCTTCTACGTCCAGTTCTTTCATCATTTCAAATAATTCTTCTTTTTTATCAGTTATCAATACGATATCATCAGCGTACCTTAGATGGTTCAAGCGTTGTCCACAAATTTTTATACCTTTTTCTTCCCATTCTAATCTTTTAAAAGTATCTTCAAGAGCCTGATTGAAAAGTTTCGGTGATATTGTATCACCCTGTCTCACGCCTCTATTTATTTGTATTGATTTTGTTCCTTCATATACTTTAATTGTTGTTTTGGCTTCCTTATATTATATTGGCTATTAGTTCCGTATATCTGTGGTCAATTCTGCTGTTAATCAAAGAACTTTTCACTGCCCAATGTTCGACTCTGTCGAAAGCCTTTTCGAAATCTATGAACGCCATATATAGAGGAATGTGGTATTCATTTGCTCGTTCTATAAGTATTTTCATACTTAGTAAATGGTCACTTGTGCTGAATCCCTTTCTAAAACCAGCTTGTTCTTTCGACTGGTATCCATCGAATTTTGTCGTCAATCTATTGGTTAAAATTTTTGTTAGGAGTTTATACATTACATTGAGGAGTGTTATAGGACGGTAGTTTTTTATATCTGCTTTATCCCCTTTCTTGTGTAGGATAATGGTTACTGATTCCTTCCAGTTGTTTGGGATTCTTTTTTCTTTTAATATCTTGTTAAAAAGGGGATGTAGAGTATTAATTACCACTTTTCCACCATATTTCAGCATCTCTGCAGTTATTTCATCTTTTCCAGGCGATTTGTTGTTTTTCATTTCTTTCAATGCCTTCTTTATTTCTGATTTGCTTATTTCTGGCTGTAGCTCTGAGTTGACATTTTTTATTTTAACCTTAAGTTGGTTTTTAATTTCTTCTGGTGGTTCCTTTTTTGTTTTATATAATTCTGAGTAGAAATGGTGGATTATATTTATGATGTCATCTTTAACGTTTGTTTCTACTCCATTTACATCTTTTATTTTGTTTATTTCAAACTTACCTAATTTCGGCCTTAAGCATTTCATATTTTTGTTGTTCTGTATTACTTCTTCTATTTTTATTTCTTGTTCTTTTCTCTTATTTTCTTTTATCATTCTGCTTATTGTTTTATTGATTTCTACATATTCTATAGATTTCCTTTTGCCTCCTTCGTTCAGCTTCCTTCTTTTATCCATAAGCTTCTTTGTTTCTGTTGATATATAGTTGTTCTTTTTTAGATCCTATTTTGCTATTTCTTTTCCTGATGTGATGCTGTAAGTATGTTGTCTATTTCGTCTATATCTTTATCATCACTGTCTAATTTTTGGGTAAGTTGTTCTTAAAAAAAAAGCTGTTCATTTAATAAGTCATATTACCAAATACATTTACTAGAGCTAATGTTGCCAAAAACATAAGGTAAATATTCTTAATCCTACGAATAATTACGGTCGTAATGTGTTAATACGAATATAAATATTATCAGCGACACTGTAAATCAATACTTAAAGACTTTAATTAACGGCACGATGAAAAACTAGACAAATTATATTGCCAACTTAATTTTAATTTCAATATATTTAAGTTCAAATGATTTCCTAATTAAAGATAAATAATTGCAGATCGTAACTTATATTGGCGGAAATGCCACAAAGCCTGACAAAACATAACGCTTAACAAGACTTATGTGCCTTCTGATTACATTTCCTATAAGTCGGTGTCAGAGTTAAGATTCAAAACAGGTGAGATCAGAAATTGTTCTGACTGGCAAACAAACAAATTGCCACTCAACCACTGAACAAACAACCGCTAAATTGCTGGGAAAATTACCTGTCTCAATTCTGCTTTAATATTTGAGACGGTCGAGTAATAATTTTCATTTATCAAAAGAGCTAATGACATGCCATTTGCCAGCACAAATATTTTTCTTCGTAATTCTTAATAATTTGCTATTTTTCTTTAGAAATCTACCGCAGGTTAACTAAATTATAACCTAGTATAATGCAGGGAGAATATTCAATATGAAGTAATGATTTCTGTAAGATCTTTTTATATATCAAGATTAAAATTATACGTATTTTGTGCAATTTGGATAATAAACTAAACTAATCTTATAGAATTTTACTACTGTAACAAAAACAGTCCTGTTGGGGCAGTATACAGATATTCGAAATTAGGGTGGATAAGAAAATAACGTCACTTAGACTCGCTGAAATATTTTTAGCGATATGTAAATGCTTATAAGGACTATCAAATGCTGGATAACTACAGGGTTATGTAATTGAATTGTTACCAACTTCACATCGATATATCTGGCAAATCGATAATGACAGCTACGTCAAAGTTGGCCTGATAACACTTCAGTATATTGTTTATAAGCCGTCAAAAGCATTTGCATTTAAGTTTTATACATACAACAAAAGTTATTCGCAATGGAATTTAAACGTAATAGTGTGATTGCATTATATTTGGCTGGAAAATCACCTAAAGAAAACCAGCTAAAGATTCCAGTATCTTGGTTGCTGGATAACAAACGATCTTGACCACGAGGTCGAAATACGTGCTCGTATAGAATATGCTAGGTCCGCATTTCAACGAATGAAAAAATTCCTAATAAACTCTACGTTATCGTTGGATATCCGATACCAATTTGTAAAAACGTTTATTTATTCCATATTGTTATACGGAGTGGAAACATGGACTCTTGGAATTACAAGTATAAGGCGTATAGAAGCCTTTGAGATGTGGATTTTTCGAAGGATGCTGAAGATCTCTTGGGCAGAGCACGTGACCAACAACGAGGTGCTAAGATAAAAGGGTAGGACATATTGATAGAGGAGAAAAATACAACTTTCTACGACTTATTATGGAAGAGAAAGTGGAAAGAAGAAGAGGTCCAGGAAGAAGAAAATGCTCCTGGTTGAAGAATGTAAGAGACTGGACAGGCATGGACACACATTCGATACTAAGTATATCTCAAGATAGAGAGCAATTTGCTGTAGTTATAGCCAACCTTCAGTAATGGAGAAGGCACCTTAAGAAGAAGAAGAGCTTATAACCAAGAATATAACAAATGTCATCATCAGATGGTAAAAATACTTATCCTCGCATTACGTGTCCACACCTGGACGGAGTCTGGGAAAGCTTCTGGTTAAAACTGGTAAACTGTTTTGCATCTTTTTGGGGTCCCAAAATTAATATTCTCGACAAAATCCAGCTTGTTCGTATGATTTTTAGAGGTTCAGTGGCAGATATACCCCTGGTTGATGACATGACAGTGACCTATAACTTTTATTTCTCCATGTTTTTGATGAATTATTTGAAAAAATATACAAACGGAGTTGTCGAATTTGACCTCGCCTAATTGCGGTGAATCTAATAAGTTCCCACAAAAATTTGAAGACCCAGCACTTTTAGGGTTCAATTTCGTGTCCTAAACGTTGCAGAAGACAGATCCGATTGGCCACGAGTTAAATCTGAGACGAGAATGTACGATTTTGACACGAGGAAGATGGGATAGTGTAATGGTCTAGAGGGAGAGATATGGGGGACTAAGCGAAGAAGATTAGTTTCCGTGAAGTTTGGGAAAACCAGAAAAGTTTTCCTTAATTTCATGTGTGTGGTGAGAAGGTATTTTGAGCTTAAAATGTAGTATGACAATCTTTGTAGTGTGAGTTAATCACCTTTTGTTGTAAGCTGTATTCTGTGACAAGGGGTTTGATAACAGGCTCTGAGGGCTAAGTAAGCTGACATGGTTTTAAGTGAAAAATAAGTAACTGAAAGCAGCCGATTTTGAAATATCACTAAAGTTTAGGTAAAATTTTTATTAAAGAAAAACCCTAAACCTTTCTTTCTAAGCAGCAAGAAACTTTTTTAAACTGCGTCCTAATTTTAAACAGTTTAGAAATCTTCTTGTGTAGTGTTTCCCCAGGACTATTCTGTGAGTATTTCTTGATTTCTTCTCGTAGTTAGTTCTCCCAGTGTCCCAAAAGAAGGAATCCTTATCCACGACCTTTGTCTTTATCCAATACACGAGTAGCCGTTCGCAAACGTTTCAATTTACTTGCTTACCTTATCTTCAAGCCCAGTAATTGTTCAGTCCCCCCTTTTAACCCTATATAAGCAAATATTGTTACAAAGTACATCGATGTCTGTGATGATGATATATTGAAGCTTAAGTGCAGGTGTTTACTTTTGTTACATCTTATTTGTGGATAAAATTGTTTATATAAAGAAATTCTTTATGCGCCATTTTAAACAAATGCAATTAATTTTATTTTCTTTGCTAAAGGTATTTATAAAAACAATATATTTATTTCAACTCGGTGTAAACGGAATATTCTGACTCGGTGTGAATGGAATTTCGTGAGAAATACAGGTACTTTATTTAATCCTTCACAAGTTGAGCTTGTTATAAGTTATTCAAATGATCAAAGGAAATTTTGCTGTAAATATTGGCTCGTTAGATCTATTTAGAAGTTTGTATTAGCATACACTCAAAAGACATCGTAGCCATAATTGTTTGTTTAGGTTCTTGCGGTTAATTATAGGTGTCACTTTTAACTTAAAATTTTTCGTGTAGTTTATCTTTGATCAATGGGAAATTGGTTGTTTGTGTAGGTATACATACACTTCTTAATTTGAACATGTAAACAGTGAATTTCATATACCTACACAAAGACATGACAATATTATTTTAAATTTAAAGAATAAACGTTTTTAACAATTATAAACAATTTTAAATTGACATAACTAGAATAAAACAAAAAAAGATACATGAGAAACGGAGATGAAGGTATAAAATATTCTCCTAATGTTATTTAGTTATATTTAAGTTTACGTCAGAAAATGTAAAAATAGAAGGATTAAAGAACAATGTTTACAAAATGCTATTATCGAAGGACCAGCTATTGTCGAGCGGAAATAAAAGCTGCTATAAAAAATATTAATAACTAATGAAAGAGTATTACAAACTTTTACCCGTCATACTAAAATATTTCTGCTGCTAGGTTGTCTGATCCAGGTGAATTTTTTTGTCGCTAGAGGCTGGATCGCTTTATTTGTTTCTTCCGTGATGAGAGTTCAGTTTATTCTTTAGTTTTTTTTTTAATTAAATGGCGTAATTTAATTAATTAAGTTTAGTGAATTGAATGAAGGGCACGGTATTGTGCGATTTGTAAAAGTCGGGTGAAGACAAAAGAAAAGAAGATCCGAACGTAATGGCTAAACAACATGGAATACAATCTTAAAACTGCAAACATGGGATAATAAAGGAAAAGGACATAAGAAAGTTTTGAATTAGCCAGACAGGCAAAGACATCCAGATTTATAATGCCAGTAGAAGAAGAATACTCTATATATAATTGCATCGATATGTTTTTCAAACGAATTAAAAATTTTGATGAAATCTCACACATTTTCTTTTATTTTTTTAAAAGACAATGGTGCTTCAAGGGCCCTATAGATACCATACAGTAATCATAATGATCTAGCTCCTTGAAATGGAGAATCAATTGTTTTTAATACGAACTAATTTCATTATGTAAATTCTTTCATTTCTGTCCTAGATGAAGTAATTATGATAACTATAAAAATGACCCAAATAATGTTAAATATAATTCAAGTATATGCTCTAACGTCCCAGAAGATAGAAGATAAAATGGAATATTTCTTTAAGGAAGTATAATAAGCATTGAATTATATAGAATAGATAGGTAACGATTATTATGGGCAATTTTAACTTAAAAATAGGAAGAAGAAAAGTATTTCATGTAGTTGGATAATACGTACTCGGATTATGAAATAAGAGGGGAGATAAACTGGGAGGAGTTCTATCAATAAAGTTTATCAGATCACTGATTCGAGCGACATGTCATTTTAGTGTGGTAATTTAGGAAATTACATCGGTAGGTCCTGTTCTTCGACTTAAGTCTTTATTTCTAATTCGTTCAAGAAGCGATATACTCAGAATTGACCTTTACTTTTTCCTATGATCTATTTGCAGCGTTTTAGCTATCAATATCAAAGTTTCGGTGCCATAGGTCATCACAGGCAACACACATTGGTAAAATATTTTTAAAAAAATTGGTATTACGCTTTTAAAGATGTCTTTGAGTTTTCTTTAGGCTGCCCATGCTAGGTTTATTCCTTTTTATGCTTAGGTTTATGCTTTTAACAGTTCAACTGTAATTTGATCAGGACCGGGTGCTTTTTCTTGTTTTGCATTCTGTAGGGCATGCTTTACTTCTGAGGGTAAAATTTGTAGGTATTGTTCTTCTTCACCTATATCTTGTTCATTTTTCCTCTCGCCATGGAACAGGTGAATTATATATTGTTCCCATACTTCCTTTATTAAGCTCTCTTCAGTAAGTATTCCCCCATTATTATCTCTAGTTATGAGTATTCTTCTTTGTCTGGTGTTGTCTGAAAGTTCTTTCATTTTTTTTATCTAAGTTTGAGGTGTCATATTTGTTGCTGAGTTCTTCCAGTGCCTGGCATTCCTTGTTTATCCATTCCTCCTTAGCCTTTCTGATCTCATATTTGATTTTATTATCATTTTATTATCGTTTTATATTTATTTCCATCTTTATTTTTGTATTTTCTTTTGTTTTACTTATTAGCTAAACTATTTCCGGTGTCAACTATTTACTGCAAACTATTTTCAGTAAATAGTTTAGATTTATGATTTAGTTATGTTTAATGGTTTTTGTAGGAGTCGGAAAAATATATCTATGAGTAGTTCTGCTGTAGTAGTTTTTTGCTAAAAATCAACTCATTAGTCTTCTTCGTCTTTTGAAAAACTCATTTTCAAAAGAAACTCACTTTAAACTCAATTTGCAGACAGAAAAAATACATCCTGTCACTTTGTGGTCGGCGACACTTCTGGTTTTGGTGTAGTGCTGCAGTCAGCATCGGAAATAGTGCCGCTGAGCTCGACATAAAGCTTATAGGAAACTATATGAACCGGTAGTGGCGTCTGTAGTCTGTTTGGAGTTATCATATTTCTTCCAAACACCACAGATTTAGTTGTTACCGCTCTACTCACACCCTTATTAGTTTGAAGTTTTGTAAATAACAAGAAATGAATGTGTATGCAGGAACTTTTACTAATGAATTAAATTTGTCCATGGCACAAGTCTGGAATATTATTTACTTTTTATAATAAATAGGTGAAGTATTCCAGAACTGGGCTCCTAGTTTCCTACTAACTCCCTCACAAAAATACAAAATCGATTGAATTTGATACGACGAGATTATCGCGCTTGGTCTACTCTCGTCAACCGAAATCAATTCCCCAACAATCCAAATGGCCACCCTCCACAAAAAGCCCCACGTCGACCGATACCATTGTCTGCCGTGACGCATTCTATTCCTTAATCATGGTCGGTAATCTGCCTATGCACGGCGGAACGGTCCCCGACAATATACTAGGTGCCGCACTCACCTTCTACCGACGATGATGGGATTAGAGTCACCCTTTTGGAAGTTTCCAGAGGTTGATATACGTGGATTAGCTACGGAGACACTTTGCGACTAACGTTCCGGTAGTCTCTGTCGACTTCTGTTTACGGCAAAAAAAGTTCCGGTATTGTTTTACTGAATTTACTAAAATCCAGTACAAGCACGGAGGGGCTTTATTTGTTTGGTTTCGAGTCAATAAACTTAAGGTTTCGTGCATAAAATAAATTGTATCTCTTTCAAAAAGACTGAGATTTTAAGAATATTTTTCTCAAAAAAAAACAAGCTTTTATATATTACATATTCATATTATCAATTATAATTAATTTGTATAACTTCCTTCTCTCCGTGACCTAGTGTTGTTATGTCTTATATAAATCAATGCCTTGATAGGTCCCTAGGCGAGAAGAGTGTGTCCCTGTTCTCCTAATATCGATGTAATCTTCTATTATCTTGATAGGGCGTTTAGGAAAATAATTATAATGATGACTGTCTTAGTTCTTTTGTGACTGGCTGTATGACGATAGTCTAAGCCAAAAAAAATATAATCAAAATTTTTTTAATAAAATGAAAGGCAGATATCGAGCACCGTTTTATTAATTAAATCTTGCCCAAGTACTTTCGCTTGCTAGAGCATCTTCAGGGGCATTTCGTCAAATTTTGGGCTATCCAACAATTGCAGAATGTGATAGACTTAAAATTAAACATACAATTGAACATAACACTACACTAAACAAGGTCAAACAGTATAAAATTATTTAAAAAATCGGCAAATGTTATCACAAAAATATCTTTTAAAACTAAAATCCCTTGAGTCAAACATCATCAACAAATTAAGTGATATTGCAAAAGCAGACCTAACAAACCGCTATCGGAAACTAGAGAATTCTCCTCCACTTGCAGAAGCTTTTGTTGATACTAATGCTGATCACATTTCTTTTAATAAAAATAAAAAATTGCTTATGTATACTATACCCTTTAGATTACTAATAAAACCATACAGAGTTATAATACTCAATTATACAGAATATAATTATATAAACCATACCCTTTTAAAATCGTTTTTGGATGGATTAGTCAATATCAAAACTTCAGGCTTTTGAATTATGATTATACAGAAGAATCTTGAAGATACCATGGACAGACAAAGTCACCAAACGTCACCAATGAAGAAGTACTGCAAAGGATGAACACAACCGCGGATTTGGTCAACATTGTCATCATCATCATTGGCTTTTACAACTCTTCGTGAGTTTTTGCCGCGTTTACTATTGCCTTCCATTGATTCCGATCCTGTGCTATTATTTCCCATGGCCTTACTTCCATCTTCTCCAGGTCTTCCCTGACTGCGTCTTTCCACCTTTTTCTAGGCCTTCCTGTCGATCTTCTACCATCTGGTCTTTCCCAAAACACATTGCTAATCAGTCTGTCGTCATCACTCCGTACCACGTGGCCTGCCCATCTTAATCTATTGGCTTTTATGTATCTTACGATGTTTCCTTTCCCGAAGAGAGTCTCTATTTCATTGTTGTATCTGCTCCTCCATTCATTTGTCATGCTGTCCCTGCAAGGACCATATATAATTTGCAGGATTTTGCGTTCCCATACTAATAGCTTATTGATTTCTTTCTTTCTCAATGTCCATGTTTCACTTCCATATGTCACTGCTGGTCGTATTATGGTTTTGTACATTTGGATTTTGGCACGCCTTGAGAGAAGCTTTGACCTCATTAGATGTTGAATGGCAAAGAATGATTTATTCCCCGCCAGTATTCGTATTTCAACCTCCCGTTCTCCTGTGTTTTCACTGGTAATTGTTGCTCCTAGGTATTTGAATTCTTTGACCACCTCAAAGAATTCAAATACCTACCCATTCAAATACCCAAATTGGTCAACATTGTGAGGAGCCGTAAGCTGGAGTACTTGGGACATATAATGGCAGATACGAGTTACTCCAATGCATTTTGCAGAGTAAAATTAAAGGAAAACGAGCCGCAGGACGATATAAATTCGAAATCCCGGAGAATTTCAGAGAACTATTCCTAAAGTGCGGTGCCAAAGTGATTATCCAATATCTTAAAGCAATAAACTAATATATATATATATATATATATATATATATATATATATATATATATTCGGTTTTAGAATGTCTTACGACGTTGTCCGACTCCCAAACGCCACTGTATTCTGTCTTGAGTTAGGTCTTCGTCCAGATTTCCAGCGCTAATCGCTTTCCTAACTCCCAGGTTCCAGCTCTGTGGTGGTCTTCCTCGTTTCCTCTTCTCTGGGGATTGCCACATCATCGTTTTTTTAGGCAATCTTTCGTCCCCCATTCGGCTCACATGCCCATACCATATGAGCTGTTTTCTCTCAATATCCTCAACTATAGTGCCCTCTATACCCATTTGTTGTTTTATCACTTCATTCCGTATTCTGTCGGCTCTTGATATTCTCATCGATCTTCTGATGGCATCCATTTCCGTGGCTTCAACCTTTTTCTTATACATATTTTTCATTGTCTCATAGATGTTCCATTTTCTTTTCTTTGATATTTCTTTACTCCATAGAACTCCGTTCAAACATGCTATAACTCTTCGTGCTTGTACAATTCGATGTTCTATTTCTCGTTCGTCTTTTCCACTACGGTCGAAGATGATGCCCAGGTATTTATATTCGTCACATGGATTTATTTTTTGATTGTCATCGATATCGAGTTGTTCTGCTTTAGCTCCAATTGAGAGGTATTTTGTCTTTTCTAAAATGATATTTAATCCCCATTTCTGGTATTCTTCAATTAGTTTTCTAAGCATGTATTCCATGTCGTCTTTGTCATTTGAGATCACCACCTGATCATCTGAAAACTATTATAATAACAATAAATTATTTATACAAAATTTAATTGTTACGCTATTCAGTTATTGTTAAAACTTTTTTCTTTTTTGCTAATAGCCTTACAGGCTGATGCGAGTTTGTAAATAAAAAAAAGAACGATTTAAACTGAAAATCCGAACGTTTAACAAAACTTTTTGTTAAATAACCAATTTTAGTAAAATTGTGGCTTATTTACAACACAATAGTATATTATAAGACATGTTATGTGAACATAATACCAAAACTCTAAAAAGTATTTTATCAAATAGATCCAAAAACTGTTTTTTCATTGTTTTACGTCAAAATTCTACATAAATATTTTAATAAATATAAACAAAAATCTCGTTTATTAGAAGCTAACCTGATAATGCATTTTTGAAAGCCACCGTTGATATCAAAATATGAAAATTTATGCAGATCACCAGTAATTCAGTAAAAACGAGATTTCCTTATGAATACAAAAAAGCCTCATCCAGAAAGTGAGTGGAGAAAAATACTTCCCTCAACACCTGCGCAAATTAGAACCGAATTGCTCATTCACACCATCTGCTCTTCCATTAGAGGCGTCACTCAAGGACCCGTCACATCCAGAAAGAACACCTTTCCTTATTTCTTTACAAGCAAAAATTTAATTTCCTGAACTCGTCGACAGCGTCCTTCTTTTCTCTTATATAGACGCCAAGCCGCCATCGACGCCACCAAAAAACATTAGCACCTTGACGCCGAAGCAGTGCCGTAACTATATCAAACATTGTTCTTAAAAAAAGTACCGAAAAAAGATTTTATATAACATAAAAAAATTATTCAATTATATTAATATATAGGTTAATTAAAAAGTAATATTCTGTACTATTGACATAACTTTGTCAACTAAACTAATCAGTTTAAATAAGTGATGAATTCGACTGTGCCAGATCGTTACTACAGCTGTTTCGGCAGATTGCCTGTCTCAAGTGATCTATTTTTGATATGCGTTTACACGTTATAGTCTTCAACTGGATAATTTGAGGAGGGGAGAACTGTCTGTCTCAGTCTGCTCATTCAGAATTATGCCTATAATTTTTAATTTGTTAATTTCTATACATTCTAATAAAGATACCTTAAGGCCTTTATTTTGGATGTGAGGAATTTGAAATTCGTCATTAAAAAATGATTGCAGCCTAGAAGTACGTACGTAAAATCAGTTTTTCTATTATTAAAATACCATTTTATGTTGTCTTATACGTTTGTTAAAAGCTCTACCAGTTTGACCGATGTAAGTTTTTGAGCAATCGCCACATTTAAGTTTGTATACACCGTCGTGTAAGTGCTTTTCTTTTGGCTCTTGTTCTTTTTAATATATTTACCTAGGTTGTTATTTGTTCTAAAAGCTGGTGTTATTCTTTTTTTTTTATGTGTTTGGCTATTTTTGTTGATATTTTGCCTGTATATCTAATCGAGCAGAAATAATAATTTCAGGACTTTCTTGTGTACCTACTTTTTGATTTAAAATTTTAGTTATTGTTTGTTCTTTGTTCTTATAGTTTACTGCTATTCGCTTAATGATATTTAATTATATCTCAAGTGAGTTAAGAACTGGATGCGATGCAGTTCCACAGGATATTGTTATGCCTTTGACACTTATTGTGTTGCTAGTGGAAATCATCAATTAACGATTTACTCTTAGGATCTCGGGTAGTTTTTAATCTTCTCAAAATTATTGCAGTGCCCTATGATTATGTATTTTTGATTATTATTTTAGTAGCCATGGCTTACTATAAATGCTGAGGTTATCAAGGTTATCGTGCCACTGATACGATAGGGGAAAAAGTATACATATTTATATGTTTTTATTAGGTGGTAAAATAATAACACTTTCTTAACTGTTACCAACTATGACAAACTGCCACCTATTGGTAATAAATCTTCAGTCCTAAGTTATAGTTCTCCTATGATCACTTGTGTGTTTTGTTCCAACTGGAACGTCTTTTGTAGGGTCAGCTAGCTTTAACAACGAGAATGTTCAAATATTGTTTGATCATCCTCATTTTACAAGGTAGATGAAATAGGCCTAACCATTGTGCAAAATAAAATTGCAGCAATAGTGGGGCGCAAAAGAAAAGGAACAAATCGCATCGCTGACTTCGGCTGAGAGAGGATCATTGATCACTTTAATTGCATGTATGAGTGCTGGAGGGAATTTTATCCCACCCATCTTCACAAGAAAGAACATGACTGTGCAACTCATGAAAGGTACTTCTCCTGGATCGATATCACCCGTTCATCCTACTGGTTGGGTGCAGTCTAATTTATTTACACAGTGGTTTAAACCCTTCATAAATACCGTTAAACCCTCCAAAGAGTTTCCTGTACTTTATATATTGGATGGACACTACAGCCATACTTGCAATTTAGATGATCACAATCTGGCAAGGGAGAATAACATAGTTATAATTTCATTACCTCCACATTCAACACACAAACTGCAACCGTTAGAGAAAACTTTCATGGGAATGCTCACAGCATACTATAGCGAAGAAATCAGGCAATGGTTACGTCATAATAACCGCGCCCTCAGAGAACCAGGTCCTTCTGGTTTGCAGAAGTTTCTAAGTCCGCAAGCTATTGAACCTGATATCCTACCAAAAACATCAGAAGCCAGCAACATTAGTGAATTATGTTCTTCTGGTTTGCAGAAGTTTATAAGTCTCCAAGCTCTTGAACCTGCTATCCCACGAAAAACATCAGAAACAAGCAACAAGTTTGTAAGTCCATTGGAAATATCGCCAGTACCGTCGATCAGGAAAAAATCTCCAAATCGTGGTAGAAAATTATCGAAATCAATGGTAGTAACTTCTTCAACTTACAATGAAGCATAAGTTAGCAAAACAGCAAAAAGAAATTAAATGTACAAGCAGTAAAACGACACATTACGGCTGAGTGTACAAGGGATGTGACTAAAAAAAATTAAAAACAAGTCAGAGAGGTGGCATAAAACGATAGTGAGCAGGAATTTTAACCAGCTGATGAAGATATGGATTTGGAAGAGATTTCTGGTGTAACGGATATGGAAAATACAAATGTAAATTGTATTTTCTGTGAAGGAAAATTTTGTGAGAATTATCAAGGTGAAAAATGGATTCAGTGCCTTATGTGCAACTTGTGGGCACATATAGATTGTTCTGGTTCAGAAAGAGATGAATATATGTGTGAGTATTGTACATAAAAATAAAAATATTTAGTCGAGTAGAGCAAAACAATTCTATATACCAATTATGTAATTTGAACTTTTTCGATCAAAAAATAGTCAAGATATCAGCAAAAAACAAAATGGTAACCCGTGTTTGTACCTTCTTCTCACATACACATGAGTATATACACCGGATGTCAAACAAACAAACAAAAACGACAAAGAAAATGAAGACAATGGTAAAGAGACCTTTGGACAATCTTGTATCAAAAGAGAAGACGAAATCTTGGCGCGATGGCTAGTTCAACCATAAATCATAAATAGACCTTCTAAATGCCGAGCCAAGTGGGTGGTGGAGAACTCTAAAATGTATATATGCACAACACACTGAGGAGAAAGATGGCATTGTTGACCAGTTATAGGAAAGTAGGAGTGTCGATTTTATTTTTTATAAATTTTTTTCTACTTTTTGTTTTGATGGTAATAAGTTTATAACTCTGTTTATTTAATCTATTCATTTATTTGGAATTTTATTACTAAAAAATAGGTTTTTTTATTATTCCCGGTTTTCTTATAGTGTTCTCCGCCTTCCGGTTCCCAATTTCCAGCTACGTCGGTCATTCCATTCGCCAGGATGAAGGTTTCTTTCCGACATTGCCTTCTGAATGCCGCCCAGCCAGGATTGTTTTGGCCTTCCTCTCTTCCTTCTTTCCCTTGGCGTCCATTTTAAAATTTGTTTTGGCAGCCTGTCGTCGTCCATTCTTTCTACATGACCATACCAGATCAGTTGTCTCCTTTGAATTTCGCCAATGATGGTTGACTTGACTCCCATTATATTTCTGATATGGTCATTTTGTATTCTATCAAGCCTTGATTTTCTAGCTGATCTTCTCCAGAAGTCCATTTCCAATGCAAGTAGGCGTCGCTCAAGGGATTTAGTAAGTTGCCATGTTTCGCATCCATAGAGCACTATACTTTTAAAGATGGAGTTAAAGAGGAGATGCTTTTTTGATTTGATAGTTCTTTTGACCATAGCATCGGGTTTAGGCATCCAATCACCCTTTGTCCTTTCACGATTTTTTGCTCTATCTCTTTTTCGGTGCGCCCACTCTTGTTGATTGTTGTTCCAAATATATATATTCCTCACAGTTCTTGATTGTTTCATGTTCGTTGACCATTAGATCTTCTACTTCATTCCCGATGCATAAGTATTGCGTTTTGTTTCTATTTACAGAGAGGCCCCATTCTTCATATGTTTTAAACAACCGTCTCGTCATGAATTCTAAATCTTCCTTGTCTGCTGCCACTACTACTTGGTCGTCCGCAAAATGTAGAGTGTAATGTTGTATCGTCGTCAAGTTGGATCCCCATTCCTGAACAGGATCTTCTCCAGTGTTTTAGTGCTTCATTTAAATAGATCTTAAATAGTATTGGAGAGAGGCAGCATCCTTGTCGTAAGCCTTTTGTTACTGGAAATTCTTCTGATAAGGTGTTGTTTAGTTTGATTTTTGATGATGCTTTATTGTATAATTGTTTGACTGCAGCGATGATCGTGTAAGAGACTAGCCAACTTTCAGAATGTGTATATCTTATGAGATACAAATAAAATATGTATTTCCTGGTTTCTTGCAACTTTCTTTTCATTCAGGTGTGTTAGAGTAAATATGTGGTCTACGCAAGATCTTCCAGCTCTTAATCCTGCTTGCTGTTCAATTTCATGAGGTTCGTATTCTTTTTCAATCATGTTTTTAAAATTTTACCAAACTGCAAATATCTTTTGGACCTTTTTTGTGAATTCGAGTAATCCATGCCATTATTTCTTCTTCCCTTGCCAGGATTTCTTCCCCATTAAAGTATCTTGTGAATAGCACTTTAAGATAGCTTATTAGTTTTGGTGTTCCGTTTTTTTAGAAGTTCTGCTGGTATGTTCTCCGGCCCGGATGCTTTGTTATTCTTCATCGATTTAAGCGCTTGTTGTATTTGTTCTTCTTTCACGTTTACATATTCACCTTGTACTCGTATTCGTTGAGGTGAGTCAGTATTATAAATATCTCTGTCTTCATTCAGTTCCTTTGCGTAATGATCTTTCCATGTAACTATCTAGATGGGCTGTATTCGACATGAAAAAATAGGTTGGTGCACGTAAACCAAATATATCCGATATATATATTGTTATTAAAAAAAGTACGTACTTGACATATACTTACCAATATAATTACAAATGGAAACGCTTGTAACAAACTTTAAACAAATAACCAATAATCAATTGTCTTTATATAGTGGCTGTATAAACACCTTTTTGTTATTTTCATTAGTATAGGTGGAAGAATATTTCAATAAAACTAAACTATAAAAAAGTAAATTTTCGCTAAACTTTATTAAAAGAAAAAAACTGACTTGTAAAAAATCCATTCTACAGCCCTGCTTGAGCCGGTAGCTTTTTTAATGCCGCCACGTCAAAAACAATGTCTCGTTATAAAATAGGGAAAATGAGATTTACCTTCGACCCTCTATTTAGCAATTTTTTCATTAGGTAATTTCACGTGGCAATGTGCACTTCATTTCTGGATTAAAACAGTTACTTCCGGTCTCGGAAAATTCCGTAAGAGAAACGATTTCAGGAACGGAGCTAATGTATTAAGGAAAATGTAAATTGAAAATAGTATTTCTTAGGAAGAACGATATTAAAAATGAACAATATAAAAGGAGCAAGGCATAGTATTAGTTGCAAATAATCATAGACTATTTTTATTGGATCTCAATAATACAACAGATTAGTAAAATCCAGCCGTTATGAACTGTTTTAAGGTTAAATTACGAAAGTGGCTGCAGACCGCAAACCGCAGACTGCAGCAACAGTGTCGTCTGCGACCAATTCCGAGCAGAAGTGCACTGCATCTAGTACAAAACAGTGACAACAGCATTGCACGATGGGAATTTATAATAGTATAATATTCTTTCTTTCTTTCTTTCTCCCCTTCCTTTTATCCTATTAGGGTGTCGGATTTGGACTAGCTATTTTAATTTCCATTTACCCACCTCTTCCATTCTTTTCTGTTTCCTGCCATTATTTTCAATTCCTCGAGTGATTTTTGTTTAAGTTTTCCCGCCTCTACTACTTGCTGTATCCATTTTTTTCTTGGTCTGCCTCTTTTTCTTTTTCCGATGTTTTTTGCTTCATAAACTTTTCTTGCTATTCTATTGGATTGCATCCTCATCAGATGCCCATACCAGTTCATTTGTCTCTTTGCTATTTTGTTCATTATCGGTTCCTGGTTGGCCATTCTCCTAATAGTCTCGTTGCTTAATCTATCCCATTTTGTCTTTCCAACTATCCTTCTTAGATGTCTCATCTCCATTGCGTTTATCCTGCTCTTATGTTTTTCCAGAATTGTCCAGTTTTCACTTGCATAGAGCACTGCCGGTATCATTATTGTGTTATATATTTTTATTCTTGTTTCTCGTGTAAGTTCTCTTTTTCCCATTATTGGGGCTAACGCATAGTATAACTTGTTTGATTTATTTGCTCTATTTGTTATTTCCCAGTCTATTTTTCCGTCATTAGTTATTATACTTCCCAGGTATTCGTAAGTTGTTACTATTTCCAATTCTCAGTTTTTACATTTTATCTTTATTTGATTATCTTCCTGATCTCCTTTGCCGCTGATTATCATTATCTTACTTTTTTCCTCGTTTATCTCCATTTTTAGTTCTTCTATTTGTTCTACCCATATATCCATTAGTTTCTGCATTTTATTCTCGGAATCTGCTATTAGTACTATGTCGTCTGCATACATTAAGGACTCTATTGTTACCGGTTGTAATCTGTGGTAACCTATTATTGTCTGTAGTTGATTGGTTCTGACTCTAGTGTTTCTTATCAATTCGTTCATTACTATTATGAATAGCAAAGGGCTGAGACTATCTCCTTGTTTAATACCTCTCTTCCAATTAAATGCTTCCGATCTTTCCCCTGTTATTTGTACCCTTCCTTTTACCTCTTTGTAAGTACTTTCTATAATTTTTATCAATGCATTAGGTACATTTATTTTTCTCAAGCATTTCCCTATAATATGTCTTTCTATCGTGTCAAATGCTGCTCTTTGGTCTATGAATGCCAATACTAGTTTTCCCCCGTATCTATGCTTCTTTCTATTAGGTTTCTAATGATATATATGTTGTCATTTGTCTGTCTTCCCGGTCTAAATGTTTGTTCTTCTCCCAATACCATCTCTACTTCTTGTCTCAGTCTCTTCTCTATTATTTTCTCTCTAATATAATATTAAAAGTCGTATAAGTAGGATGTCAAACGCAATGAACAACGATGAAATAATGTTATATCTTTTGATGGAAGAAGAAGATGACGACGATCTTTTACTTTTGCATTATAAAAGAAAAAGGAAGCCAACTAGGTCTCTACTTGAAAATAGACAATTTGAAGGAAGTTATTCAATACTCATTAAAAACCATCTAATGGCCAACGAAGATTAATTCAGATGTTACTGTCCGATTCAGATTGCTCTTCTTCTTCATTTGAAAAACTCATTTTCAAAATAAATTCAATTCTTTTCACTTTTCAGTAAATTTGGAAACGGCAAAAAATACGAGCTGTTACTCTGCGGTCTGCGGTTTGCGGTTTGCGGTCTTGTTCGGAATCGTTCCTTTAAGGTACAATTCGGAACACGACCGCAAACTGCAAACCGCAGACCGCAGCGATTTCAACCTTCTTTCAAACTTCAACCTAATAAGGGTATGAGTGGAACGGACTAGTTTACTAAAGACTTGCCAGAACAGGTAGAAAAACTAATCCTCTATTCTGATACGTTCTCAGGTCAAAACCGAAATAATATATTACCGATTATGTTTTTAAAAGCACTTGAAGAAAAGGAAACTCTAAAAGAAATTCTTCATAAGTTCCTAGTTCCTGGTCATACTCATTTAGAATGTGATACATACCATGCTACCATAGAGAGATTTGTGAAAAAAAGAAACGCCAGAATTTCAGTTCCACAGGACTAGGTATCAGTAATTAAAATGACGAGCCCTCGTGTTGACGTAAAATGTATGAAACAAACTAACTTTTTAGGATTTTTTAAACTTCTAACAACATAATTACTAGTATAGGTATTTAAAATAATTGCTGTAACAAAACAAGCTCATTTGCTACTACTACGAAGTTTATCTATTATTAAAATTCTTGTTTTCCTTTCCGTTCACAACTTTTACGACAACAAATAAATCATGGCTATCAAATACCAAAATCGGGCCCACAAAAACTTTACAAAAATTCTTTAGGTGGTTTCCTAGAAGATTTATACGCAAATATGAAACAATAACCATAAAACCTTAGGTGAACCGTGAACGGAACGAAACGAATAAAAATGAAAATACAATAGGTGTAGGGACAAAGCAGCTCGGGCATGTTGTCAAAAAATACACAAAGGTAGACGAAAAGTGTCACCAGGATGTACGAGGTGAGATCGTTTAATTCAAAATAAATATATGTTTGTTGGGAAGCTGTAATTAATCGTTTCGTTATCATCATCATTGGCTCCATAACTCTATACTGCAGTGATTCTCAACCTATGGGGCGTGCCCCCTTGTAGTGGATCGCGCTATTACTAACGGGGGGCGTGAGCATATCCGAAAAAAAAACCAAGAAAACGCCAACAATATTTACTAATTTACTAAAAACAAAGCAAAACAAAATTCTGACAATATACAAAATAACATACATATGAACATTGATATAATAGAGCACTGTATTAGTACTACACATGAACTTATTCACACTAAATTATGAACCAGTTTAATATATATTAGTGGCTTCCTTGGACCGGTTTTGTAGAGCAAAGTTTATCCAAACAGGGTGTTGTTTTTCTCTGTTAATCTGCGATCTATATTTAGTCATCAAAGAAGCCCCTGCGCAAAATCCTGTTTCGCAAAGGTAGGATGTTCAAGTATTAGTTTATCATCGGCAAAAAAAAATATCTTTTATAATTTTTTATTAAAATTGCTAAATTAATGATTTTCAATGGTTAGAAAAACAACTTTCGCATATTGTTCTTCAGCTTTGTAAGTTTTAATACATTCCTCCACATTTGCAAACATGTCTAGGTTGTTTTGCTTTAAATTTCTGCTTCAGAATTCTCATTTTCTTCAAAAAGCATTAACTTCATCACTCGTTTCCAATAAAGTGTACTGGCTCTTTAAAACTAAGGTTTCAAAATATTTAGTTTCTCGAATATGTCAACCAAGTAGCTCAGTTTTATTAAAAATGAACCATCTCGAAACATTTCAAATTCCGGTTTATTTTCTTCTTCTAGAAAAAATGGCAATTTCGTATCAATGGCAATTCAAAACTAATCTGTCAAAATTTTACACGTAATCGATCCTGCTTCACAATAAAATAATAATGCTGACGTTTTAATGGCTTAAAACCTCAAGTTATTTTCCATGAAAGACGAAACTACTGAACGGCCCTCAGTCTCCGGCGGCTCCAACATCCCCAACCAAGGTAGCGGTTGAAACAGGTTTGGAGCAGAGGTTGCTAAGAATTTCCGGAAAAATCAGGCTACTACAAAGAGCGACAAATGCATATTACTTCATACAAAGTTAGAACTCTTACATCAGACCAGAAGATGATGGAACTGGAGGAAGATCTGAAAATCATAAAATGGGACATCATTGGCCTCGGTGAAATAAGACGAAGAGGAGAAGCCCAAATTACTCTTAAATCAGGACATGTATTTCATTTTATAGGTGAAGAAGACACTTCAAAAGTAGGATTCATTATACATAGAAAGCACACACAAAGTACAGTTAAAATTATCAGCATAAGCCCCAGAATTAAATATCTCATCTTCAAACTAAATGCATGATATAAGGTTAAGGTAATGCAGTCATATGCTCCAACGACTACCCACTCGGATAAAAAATTGAACAATTTTATGAGGACCTAGAAACAGCGTTACATGCCACACCAGCATATTACACAATAATTATGAGCGACTTTAATGCGAAAATGGAGTTTAAACAAGATGATGCAGAAGTAGCAATGGGTAAGTATGGCTATGGCGAAAGAAATGTACGAGGGCAAAGATTGCTGAACTTCTTACACCAGGAAAATTTATTGATGATGAACTCTTTTTTCGATAAAAAGCCTCAGCGTAAATGGATATGGATTAGCCCATATGGCAGTTCCCGGATAAAAATTTATAGTAGAGTCTCTTTTGCTGCTATGGGAAGTTTTTAATGGATAGTAGTGGTATATCATCTGGACCTGGTAAAGTATCTTTTATGCTGCTAAGTGCTTCTTGAAACTCACGATAACTAAGAGGTGTGTGGATAGTGTTAAATTTGTCGGAAATTGTCATAGGTCCTATCTCCTCTTATTGTTTGTAGGTTAGGAATTAGGAACTCTTTATATCATTTTTAATTATTATATTTTGTATTATTTATCAGATTTATGAAGGGATCTTACGTTTATAAGAAATTTATTCAAATGATAACTAGCTCAATACCAATTATAAAATTGTTAGGTTATCAATTTTTATTTGTACTTTTTTCTACATTTGGTGTTTTATACATTGGTTGTCAAAAATGTTAAATTAACAAGCAATCCTCGTATGTTTTCTCTCACTTATTTTTCCACAAAGCATAAACTCAGGATGTTACCGGCGAATTCCGAGTCCTTTTTATATTCTAAAAGTTCTTTCAATGCTCGAATATAAATAAAAGGCCGGTATGAAATATTTGCATCAATCTTTTCGGGTCATGATTTCGGTTTGGTGTAAACCTGACAAAAACAGTTTCTCCCGCTTTATACATTGTTAAAGAAATGGTTTGATGCAACTTTTTTTTCTGTTTCTTATAAAACAAATTTTTTAGTCTATTTTTAACTAATTATTTTTCTTACTACCACTTTGGCATCCTTCTCCTCAGTCCTAATCCGTTATAGGCACGTGGTGAATCCATTTTTATATTTTTTTTACAATGGTCGTGTACCCCTAGGTTAATCAGTATTTTTGTTTTATCCACCAAACAATGTTCTTGTTTGATGAATGATGATGAAAATTAATTTCACTAAATGTTATTTTTTTTCTTAAAATTCCTGGGGTTGGAACTGGACTTAGATTGACTGCAACACAAGCAAATGCATCTCCAACTGATGATCTGGGATGGCTTAGGACAAAACGAGGATGGCAGCTGAGGCACTGGGACACAAACTTTGAAAACTCAGCTTCTCAAAAACCCAGACACCATGAAATCATGTGGGTATCCTTCAAAGTTAATAGACGGTAGATGAGAGATGGCATAAAAATAAAACAGTGACTACTCTTATTAAAACTGACACATTACATTGAGTATAATTCACTTTTTCACAACAACAACAAAGCAGTATCATCTGCGAATGTTGCATGCGTTAGGTTATTGCTTATTGGGAAGTCAGCCGTATATATCAGGTACAGAATCGGTCCGAGCACACTACCCTGAGGTACACCAGATAGGATGGGGTAGAGTTTTGTATAGGCTTCACTATATTTTACCAGATATCTCCTTTCTATAAGGTATGATTGAAGCAGTTTAAAGTAAGGGTAAGGTAAATTTTTCTTTAATTTGTACAGAAGTCCTGTATGCCACACCTTGTCAAAAGCTTGAGAGGCGTCTAAACAGGCTGCAGTACAGTATTGCTTATTCTCGAGACTACTTCTTATTGTTGTGTACAGTCTGTGAATTTGTTCGATTGTATCATGTTGGTTACGAAAACCGAATTGATGGTCAGGTATGAGACACTTTTCGTCCAATATTGGTTTGATTTTTCGTAGCAGAAGTTTTTCAAAGACCTTAGAGATAACTGGGAGTAGACTTATCGGTCGGTATAAGTTGACATCTTTAGGATCTTTACCAGGTTTTTAAATAAGTATAATCTGTGCCACTTTCCATTGCAGAGGGAAGTAATGCAGATTAAGCATAGCATTGAAGATCATAGTGATCATTCTGTAACAGTCATTGGTTAGTTCGTGGAAGATCTTACCCGTTATGAGGTCGAATCCCGGAGCCGTATTGGGTTGTATCTCATTCTTTATTATCTGTTTTACTTCTTTCATATTAAACTTGGTGATTGGTAGTTCCATTTGATATGGAGCCTCAAGAAAAGAATTAAATGGTTCTTCTTGTTCTAATGGCACTACTCTGTTAAATGGACCTTTTACCTTTTTCGTCGCCTTCCATAGAGAATAATTGGTGTCTTAGGACGGAGTCAAATTTTCTAAGGGAGTTTGGATCCCCCTGTTTTTCTCTTCTTTCTTTTTTCCATTATTAGATAAAATCAAATTTTATAATAAACTTTTATAAACAAAGCCTCTAATATACCACTGAAAGAAACTTTTCCTAATTATAGACTTCTCAGCTTGAACCAAATATAATATATATGATATTACTCCTCTAGCCTTAACCTAGTTAAGTATCAAACAATTGCTTCCTTCTACTGTATATTGCGTTCTTTTGTTATCCCTGTTATTATATGGGCATTGTAGTGGCGTCATATATACGTATATACGTGAAACTTTTCTTTTATCTGCATTCGTCATCAACGACGGCAGACTGTCGTTTTTCCTCGCAGCTTCCATTGTCAAATGGAATTTTTTTCTTATTCTTTCTGGATGACAGTACACTAATAAAAGGTGGTCAGGATTTGGCGCAAAAAGGAGCGGCTTTTGTATTTTTGTCAGGATTGGATTATGTCACTGAATCGCAATAGGTTTTACAAAATTTCTTTTAGATTATCATTTTTGGTTGTATAAAAGTCATATTTATTTATCTTTTCCTACGTATATGATAAAGAACACTTTTTTTATTTTATTTATCCGCATCAACCACTGGGGTTGATGCGGATCGATGCGGTTGATGGAAAAATAAGGTACATTTTAAAAGTCATGACTTACAACAATATGCTACAATGTACATGTATGTACATGTAACAGAAATTAAATCATAATTTATTATAGAGTATCCTTCTTCTTCATGTGCCTTGTCCGTTCCGAACGTTGGCAATCAACATGGCTATTCTGACTTTGTTTACGGCAGATCTGAATAGTTCAGCAGATGACAATCCGAACCATTGCCGCAAGTTTTGGAGCCACGAGTGTCTTCTCCTCCCTGGACCCCTTCTGCTGTCTATTTTCCCTTGAACGATCAGCTGTAGTACTCTATATTTATTATGTCTCATAACGTGACCCAAGTATTCCAACTTTCTTTTCTTTATACTTATTCCTACCTCTCTCTCTTTACCTATCCGGCGTAGTACCTCTTCGTTGGTCACGTGCTCAGTCCAGGATATACGTAATATACGTCGGTAAGCCCACATTTCGAAGGCCTCTACTTTTTTCATCAATGTTGCGGTCATTGTCCACGCCTCCATTCCATATAACAAAACCGGGAATACATAACATTTCAGAAGTCGAATTTTGAGAGGTAGGGTGAGGCTTTTAGAGGTGAAAATTTGCTTCATGCTAGTGAACGATGCTCTTGCCTTTTCTACTCTTATACGTATTTCCTTCGCTTGATCCCAATTTGAGTTAACTGTTGTTCCCAAGTAGATGTACGAATCCACGTGTTCAATTCTTTCATTGTCTAATATCAGTTGCTGTGGTGGTTGTTGGGTTTTGCTTACTAACATCCATTTGGTTTTTGTGATATTTAGTCTGAGTCCGTATTGTGCACTTGTTTATTGTATCTTACTCATTAGGCAACTCAGTTCCTCCATGACACTTGCTAGAATCACAGTGTCATCAGCATACCTTATGTTATTAATTATTTCTCCATTTATCTTTGTACCTTCTATGCTTTCCTCCAGCGCTGTCTTAAATACTTCTTCTGAGTATATATTAAAGAGAATTGGAGACAAGATACAGCCCTGTCGTACCCCTTTCTTGATCTCAATTTTATTGGTCAATGTAGATCCTACTTTCACTTTAGCTGTTTGACCCCAATAGAGACTCGCTATTGTTCGAATGTCTCTGTAGTCGATAGAGTATCCAGTAATTTAAAAAAAGACAAAACTTCATTGAATTTTGTAACCAGTGCTTGTTTCAGGCTGTTGGGTATCTTGAATATCGCCTTGGCTGAGGTGTATTTTGGACAGTCTATTACTATATGGTTGACAGGTGTTTGGCATCTTTGGCACATTGGTTGTGGTTCTTTAGAGATAATGTAGCTGTGCGTAAATCCTGTATGCCCAAGCCGGAGTCTGCTGATTATTACCTGGTCTTTTCGTTTTGGTGGTATAGGAAGATTTTTTGAAGATAGATTGTCATGGCTGCGCAACCTGAGAGAGTATTACGGATGTACATCAAATGAACTTTTCAGAGCAGCCGTCTCAAAAGTCAGGGATGGTACTTGAAGAAGAAGAAGAGATCCCATATTTGTTGCCAGATTTTATTGACATGAGTCTTGAATAAAGTTTTAGTATCCGATATTGGTATACCTGTTGTGGTCGGAATATTCACATTGTTTATTGCTTTAAACGCTGTTTTGTCTGCTAGCTCATTACTAGTAATTCCGCCATGTACTGGGACCCACATAAATGATATGGTATTTCCACAAAATTGGAACTGTTGCAACGCGTCTTTAATTAGGAATATATTGATGTGTGTAGGATAAACATTTTTAAGTGGTGGTTTAATGGCCCGCAAAGAACTTATTGAATCTAGCGGTATAAATACTACAGCCGTCAGTTAACCTACTGGCAGAAATTACGATTTCTGATACAGTAGCAGCTGCTACTCCGTTGCAATCTTTGTAAGCATCAGTGAAGAACAATTTGTAGGTGGAATATTTGAGTAAATTTGCATGATACTGAAGCCTGACCTCAGCAGAAATGTGTAAATGCTTATCATGATTAAGTAAGGAGAGGTCTACTATTGGTAAAGAAACTGTCCAGGGAGGTGTCTGGTGCATTTTTATAGGTGCCAAGGTGATTTGATTGATATAATACGGTACCTAGTCTATTAAATCGTTCGTAAAATGGTACTGTCTTAGTGGTGTAATCTGCGTAGTTTGTTCTAGTGATTTTTCCGATACTAAACTTGTTGAAAGGTATGATCCTTTGCGCTTAGAATTTTTGAATCCTAGCATGGTGATATATATTGTCTTCTGAGATATAGTGGCATTTCTCCCGCTAGCACTTGAATTGTTGGAGTAGTGTTGACCTATTGGAGTAGTTCTAAAGGCTTCAAAGATTATTCGTAGAGATGCGATTTGAATAACATCCAGTTTTTTTAGTTGATTTTAGTTTATTGAAGCTAGTTAATCACATTTTAAAACTGGAGACATTGATGTTTGGCCTCACGATCAATGATGTTTAACGAATTGCATTTCAAATCGTCGCGAGATATCAAATACCACATAATTTTAATAAAGAATCTCAAAATGCAGAAAGAACCTTACTGAAGGAACCTCAAGCAACGTCTATAATGCGCGCAAAAGGATTCAATAAAAGGAGTGTTTACGTCTTTTTCAAACTTCTGGAAAAATTATTGATAAGAATAATGATGCAACTCGCATATTTAACAATGCCAAAAGGTTCTCGCACAAAAAGGTAAAACGCAAGTTGGGCCAGTGTCCAGTGGAGAACGTGGAGTTTGTTTGCTGTGCGAGTGCTTGCGAATGAACAAAGAGTTGGTGCTCCACCAGGAAGTATGGTTAAGATATCAGAATCAGGCTACATGACTAGTAATATCTTTGTAAAATGGCACCAGCGTTTTATTGATTCTGTAAACCTAACAGTAGAAAAAAGTTCTTTTCTACTCTTCAATTTTACGTGCTAGAGATAAAATTAAAATTCGAATTATGTAAAGTGTTACAATATTTACAACTCTCCTCTATGTGGATATGGTTACTCCCTATCAAATAAACCGCCAATTTTTATTATTTATATTTATTAACAAAAATAAATAAAAATAAATAAAGTTTCGAAACCCAATCGCCCCTACCAATCGAAACGAGGTGTAGCATTCTCCTTTCATTCTCAATCAGTAGCAAGTACGGGGATGAAGTGCCGTCGTCGCCAATCTCCCCGTGGGCGCATAACCTCTCTTTGTGCGATCACCGTTATTCCCCCAGGTTCATTACGACCTTCAATAGGAGGCTTACATCTAATCCATAAGTAAATTTGCACGAATTGTACTATCCTAAGTATCATATGGCGCACTGCCGACCAGATGCAAGATAAAAGGTAAAATTGAAGGGCGATGTCCGCAAAAACTGATTATAATTATTTGTATTTTCTAAAACAATTTTAGATCAGATACGATGGTAGTTGTGTTCGTTAGAATTGAAAGGCAAAAGTCACTTTTACTTTGTTTTGCAATAGATCAAAATTAGTCCTCTTAATTTAAAATGTCTTTAAAATCAATAAATGATGTTGCAGCTTTATATTTGTACCCCGGATCGATCCCGTGGTGAGAGTATTAAGAAAACGACGATAATTTTGAATTATGTTACTCAATTGACGAACCTATAGCAATAACTACAGTTTACTCAAAATTTCCTCAATTTATTGGCAAAGATGGAACAGTTTAGTTAAAACATAAAATGACAAATTCTGTATCAAAAACAAAAAGACAAAATATTGTTATTCAACTTCCAGGTGTAAAGGCAGTGGCATCAAAGAGTTGTACTATTCTGGACTGTTGGAAACCTTTTTTCCTGATAGTACCCTAGAAAATATCGTACAACATAAAAATAAACAACTTACGGTTGTTTAAAAAAGATTTCCATGAAATATGCTCGTTTATTGGGCTTCTATATTTGGCTGGAATAAAAACGGACAGCATTTGAGCACTCATGAATTGTGGCAAACGAAGGGACAACACCTGCATATTTTGTTGCCACTATGACAGCGCTTCCATGTCCTTGTACGAGATATTGTTTTGTATGTGCATGTATTCGTTTTGATAATCTTCAAACCAGACCAGAAATGAGAGCTGTTGATAATTTAGCTTCTATTAGACAGCTATTTGAAAACTTTGAAAATAAATGTTCTCAATATTATAATAGGGTAATATGTCACAATCAACGAGATGTTAGAAGGTTTTCGTGGTAAGTGCCGTTTTCGTCAATATGTAGCTAATAAACCTCAGAAGTATGGCATTAAAATCTAGACGCTGCTGGTTGATACACGAACATTTTTTGTCCACACTATGGTGGTCTAAGCTGAGAAACAACCAGAAGGCCCCTACGTACTGCAAAATGATTGATACGTTGTAAAAAGACTATAAAACCATTGATAATACTGGTCGAAATGTTACAATGGGCAATTATTTTACATAATATTCATTTCCTTATTGTCACCAATGCTAAATTTATATTGCATTTGGTTTTCTTAACATCTGGTTAACTAATTTGCTATTTAAACTATTCAATCTATTTCCGTTTACTTGTAAAAATAAACAAAATATGATATTCTATTCACGTTATATTTTTCCAGTTATCGCTAATTAATAAGTGGTTTTATGTCTTCCAGATAAAATTATCTGCACCTAGCGGTCACGTGCATAGTACCTCTTTGTTAGTTCGTACATGTGCGTCAGTGCATGTCAGGAGGTTAAAATAAAAATAAATCACTGAATTGAGAATCCCCTCTACCAATACCCAAAAACCGTACCCACCACCCCCCTCACAATAACATCACACATAATAAACACACCTCCACAACACAATATCCCCCCCCCCCCACCAAATAGTCCCCCCAATACCAACCCCACCACTATCACCCAATCTTCCCTAACACCCCCCAAAAAATATACAACACACACCAACCATCCCAACCCCCCACCATTTCTCCAAAACACACACCTATTGGTCCCCACCGTAGCCCCCACCCCCAAGTTCTCTATCCCCCCACCCCTTCCCCCCACCGACCCCCACCCCACTTCTAGCTATAAAAACCCCCCCGTCCGCGTCCCACGCCCCTCCTCCCACCCACCCCTCACCCCCCGTGTCCTCCCCCAACCCACCCATCCACCCCCCACCCAAACACATTTCACCCCCCCACCCCCCTCCCCTCCCCCCCCCCCCCCCCCCCCCACCTCCACATGTCGCCGAGCCCTACCAATTCGCGGGGAAACTTCCACGAACGATGCTCGAGACTCTTCTCCAAAAATCAATAAAACCAGTCCCAAACCACAAACAAGCTAACATCCAAACATAAATACCATAGACCCAAATAACAAAAACTATTTGAAAAAAAACACAACACCAACTGACACTGCACGAAAAATGATAATCAGCGATCAAAGCATGATAAAAAAACTAGTAACCACTACAACAAAAATAAGACAAAAAAAGTCAACAACGAAACCCACAAAAACGACGCCCCCCCGCAAGACCCCCTTCTCCCCTATGCAAACACACCACCCCCCTCCACCTACCCACCCCACCCAACATCCAACAACAATCTGCGCCCTCAAAACCCGTATACCTACCGAAATCCCACCAACCACCCACCCCTGAACCCAAAACCGATACCCCAAAAACGAAACCACCCACACCCAAAACGCGAAACCAAAACCCCCCCCCACTCCCCCGAAACCCAGAACACTAACCGTTTAACTCTGAAGATGCATTAAGATATATTCGCTGTCCAAAAGTTTACAGGGAAAGAATTAATTGAGCAAACCAATATGATGATATCATGGGCTTAACCTGCTAATTTATGCATTAGCATTATTTATGGTAATTTATTTTTATTAATTCTTCCACTCCACATAATTCTTCCATTCTTTTTTGACACTTGCCACTACTAAAGCTTTTCCCTTTGACTCGTGCTTGGTTGAAAAATTATTTGGTGATTTACATTCTCAAATCCAGTTTTTATTATTGCGTCCATATTAACAGTAATGCTGTAATTCAATAATATATTTATTTGTATTTACGCTACATCAACGTTTACCTTTTAATAACATACCGACATAACCTCAATCTTACTTTTTCTTCTTATTCTTTTTTGGGGCCACGTCCTTGACAGTTATCCGGTAACCTCGATCTAACATGAAAGCGCAGTAAATTTGGCTGATTTACGACACCAGGTGTCGCTGTTCTGAACTTGCACGGTCCCAATATAAGACGATGGTTGAGCCGGTGGTAACATACGGAGCAGAGATATGGGACACTAGTAAAAGAAACAGGAAAAAATTACAAGCTACCGAGACGGATTTTATGAGAAGAAGCTGTAGATTGACAAGGATGAACAGAATCCGCAATGAAGAAATAAAACGTAGAATGGAGCAAGAAAAAGACATTATAGATGAAGTCAGTAAAAAAATTTAACAAATGTATGAAAAATGCAAATGAGGGCATAAAAATAAACGGCGAGTTAACGAACAATATAAGATATGCCGACGACCCGGTGATCCTTGCCAGTACCATAGACGAATTACAATTAGTAATTGAAAGACTTTATTCAGTTAGTGAGGAATACGGCCTGAGCCTCAACTTCAAGAAGACAAAGTGGATGCTGATAAGCAAAAAGCAACAACCTGCTCGACAATTACGGATAAGTAACATACTAATTGACCATATAGAATCTTATGTGTACCTTGCCATCAACGTAAATGCAAAATGGGAACAGACCATAGAAATTAAGGCGAGAGTAGAACTAGCTAGGGAAAAGTAGAAGGCAAAAGAAGTAGAGGTAGATCTCCTACACGATACACGGACCATATTGTTGCTACCATTGGCGCTCCATTGTCAGAATGTGCTAGATTGGCAGAAGATAGAAAAACGTGGAGGAACATTGGAAAAATTACCTAACAGCTTCATGATATCACGATACCTGCATCAGGTTAACGACTAAGAAGAAGAAGAACTAGCTAGAGCAGCATTTAGCAATATGAAAAAGCTCCTTATAAGCAAGGATTTGTCTCTTCCCCTAAAACTACGTATAGTTAAGTGCTACATTTTTCCGATCTTGCTGTATGGCGTGGAGGCTTGGACGCTGACGGAGACACTAACGAGAAAACGAGAAGCATTCGAAATGTGGGTGTACCGACGCATTCTTCGTATATCCTGGACCGAACATGTCACCAACATAGAGGTACTCCAAAGAATCGGAAAAGAGAAAGAAATCGTGAATACAATTAAACAAAGAAAGCTTGAATATCTAGGCCACATATTGAGACACGATAAGTACCGTCTGCTACAATTGATTGTCCAGGGAAAAATAGACAGTAAGCGAGGGCCAGGCAGGAGAAGACACTCGTGGCTCCAAAATCTGCGGAAGTGGTTCGGGCTCACATCGGTCGAACTATTCAGAAGCGCCGCAAACAAGATCAAAATTGCCATGTTAATAGCCAACGTTCGCAACGGACAGGGCACTTGAAGAAGAAGAGAAGTTATACCTACCATATTTGCGCCATTGTCGTATTCTTGGCCACGACATTTTTGTGTATCTAAGCCATTCTTTTTTAGTTCTCCTAGTATGGCACTACTTAAATGCTCTCCTCTTGTCACACTTACAACAAGAAATCAAATAAAGTGTTCTTCTATTGTTTCCTTTGATGTATTATTAAATCTTAAGATGACAGGCATTTGTTCTACTTTACTACAGTCTTTAGTACAGTCAAGCAAAAAAGAATAATATTGTGCCTCTTTTAATTTGCGAATCACTTCACCAGTTACGGTTTTTGACATCAGTGCTACTTTTTTCGGCGCGTTCACGGCTTAGGTTTAAGTAATACATAAATCTCCATGTCGCGAAGCCCCTGGATCGCGAGGCCGTGGGCCTTAGCCCAGGTCCTAGGCCGCCTATGCTTGTATAATCGAGAATAATTAAAAGATATAATAAAAAGATATCCAGAGGTTTGATGCAACTGTATATCATATCTGATGATACCTGTGTTGTATCTCAAAACATATCAAGCAGCCCTCGTACAGCATCTCAGACGGTAAAAAAATTAATTAATTTCAGTTAGTTATAAGTTTAATTAAAAATCTCATTTTACTTAAGACCCTCAAGAAAATACATACGACCTTTAGTCGATTAATTTTGTTTTTATTTTCCTAACATAGTCCGACGGAAATTCTTTAGAAAAAAGTGGGAAAATCAAAATAACATTGTTTACTTTTTCAATGACTTTCCGTTCCACTTATCTCCGAGGACGCCATCGCATTAATTTTAGTCACGTTTTCCGTCTACTCTACCTTGATGTATTAGAGATGACAGCAGAATTGACAACAGTTTAGAAAAAGAAGATGAATTGTGTCGGTGAAAATTAATATTTTTTTACTTGCTTTATTTTAAGTTTATAAGATGTCGGGCCTTGTTTTCACTTTGAAGTATGGAAAATGAATTTTGAGTGTGGTTTTTGATGGCAGATCACTGGGGCACGATAACCCATTTATCTTTTTTTAAGATATTGCTTATGACAAATTTTCTTTACAATTTTTCTGTCAGCATCTAAAATTATTGAACGCAATATGCACTGGTTAACTGGTTACGTTGTTAATGAAAAACTCTCCCAAAATTAGCTTAACTTGAAAATAAACACTAAATAATTTAGTATAAAAATATAAATATGGTTGTTGTGACCACCACAATTCCATGGTTGGTTTTTGCATTTCATATACTGACAAATCAATTCAATAAAGCTCGAGTAGGATAAATAACTTTTTCTTCAAACGTCAAATAATGATGAAATTACGTATCTAACTTGATCCTGTCAAAGTTTGATGTCTCCGCCGGCAGCAGTTTTTTTTCCATTTCTTTACGGCGGAGGGAAAAATGTTGTCATGGCAATAATATGAAACATATCACAAAGCAACAATACAAATGTCATTAACAACAATTAAACATCATTTTTATTTATAGTAATATTAAAACTACAATTAGTTAATAAGGCATTTTCAAAATTGAAACCGTGCAAAAATGTTCCCGACTCTTGATACGCATTGGTAATTGTTGATGATACTGATGGTCGAGAACAACTTTCAGCAATCATTCCCGATGTTGGCGGCTTGCGAACAACAATAAGCTGTCTTTAATAATTGCAAACAACTGTCAAACAACTGCAACCAGGGAGACGCAAATCACACCGACGACTTAATTATTTTAATTTCTAACATCTAGACGACTTTGATAGTTGTCACAGTTAATTTCGAGTAAAAATAGAGTATGAAGTGTACTACTTATGGTTGAAAATGTTGCCTCATAAAGTAATATACTATTATCAACGTATGAATAAAATGGTATATGGAATGTGATCAGACTAACTACACAGGCAAACAAAAAAACGATTTATGAAACTTTTCTTACAAATTTAAGTGACTCCTATGTATTTTTTGGCCCTCAAATGAAGATAGATTTTACGAATCATCCACAGTTTTCTCACAACATGGCACTGGTTAATTCTACATTTTTATAATTTGTTAATTTAATATGTTTTAGATCAAAGAAAAGATGTTTTTGTCTGTTTTATCGATTATGAGAAAGCATTCGATAATGTAAAACACGAATTGATGATAAAATATCTACAAGAGTTGGGAATGGACGCAAAAGATATAAGAATTATCGCCAATCTATATTGGAACCAGACAGCAACAGTACGTCTTCAAAATTTCAACGAAACAGAAGATTTCTCCATTAAAAAAGGAGTAAGGCAAGGTTGTATACTGTCTCCAATGCTGTTCAATTTACACGTAGAAAAAGCCTTCGCAGAAGCAGTGGCAGACTCTAATAAGGATATTAAAGTTAACGGCATATTTATTAATATCATCAGGTATGCCGATGATACAGCCATAGTGGCAAATAACATCGAAGATCTTCAATGCCTTTTAAATGATCTAACTCTTGCAAGGGAAGCTCGGGGTTTGAAAATAAATATCAAGAAGACAAAAACAATGATTATAACTAGAAATGATTACCCCAACGCAAAGATATATGTCTCTGGATAAGCAATTGAACAGGTCAGACAATTTAAATACTTGGGTTGTTTGCTGAACATGAATGTATGCTGAAAACAGCCAAAAGAGATGCTGTTCTTCTTGATAAGCGAAGAGAGAGAGAGAGAGAGAGAGAGAGAGAGAGTGGACTGTCCTCAACGACAAGAGAGATACCTGTACCAAGCAATAGATAACAGGGAAGAGAGAACGACTGTCCCTAGCGGCAGTCGACAATCAAGGGAGAGTCGTTATTCTTTGCTATTTTAAAACTGTCTGTATTTGTAATGGAGTGGGGTTAAAATGTGAGTAGGAAGGCCTTGCGGAAATCGAGTAATCAATATCGGACAACCTTACACGTCAATTTTAACCTAACTTTGTCTATTTATGTTTGAATAATAATTTTTTTCAATTCACTTTCAATTATATTACAATTATTGCAATAAAAAAGTACGTTTTTCACATTTGGTCCCATGTACATATATTTAAATATCATATGATCCAGTTTTATAGATCTCTGGTGGCTGAGTCTAGGATATTTAATTATAATTTAGAGAATATTTTGATCCGGAGAGTCAATAATGTTACAGATCTAAGTATGGTTTTTTACAGAAATTTGTCTTTTAATTTGCAAATAGATCTTATATGCAACAAAGCTATGCAAATGCATGTATCAAAAAGTTAGAGAGAGTTAAAAGATTTCTGAAATACTGTTCTTTTAAACTGCCTAGACCATATTCTTATTATGGTGTGATCAATTTCTTGAATCTAGTTTTTTTTCTTACCAGAAGAGTTAACTTTGACTTTGATCAATATTTTTAAGCTTAATAATCCAATCTCCTGAATTGCTTCAGCCAATTTGTTTTACATATTCCTTCCCATTCACTGCTTTAGAATTCACTTTTTCATGTTTCTCATCACAGAATAAATTATGGTTTAAATATAAGTGTAGTCCTATTTTTCATGCATGGTAATCAGTTACCTCATTAGATAGATTTGTTTAACTCATATATCAATATCTTTAGATTCTATTATTTGAAGCACTCAAATGCAAAAAGATACTTTGTTTAAATAAGTGTGTACTTACAATTTCTGTAATGCTGGATTCTTGTATAATTTTGAAAGTGTCAGAAATCGATTTATATATTAGAGGAAAATAATATACTGTGTATAATATAATATATATTCGGGATGTATGTAAAAATAAAAATTTAATAATTTTAGTAGTCTTCCAAAATATTTTCTCCATTTTTATGTCTTGGTGAGGTTCATGAACAACTATATACTATTTTGAATTTCTTACTGTTCCAGTCTGTTTATTCTTTAATTGTTCGGTAAATAGTTGAATTAGCAACACCTAAAATTAGTACATTACTTTAGTAAGTCTTGATTTTAACAATAACTATTCTGCAAAACTAACCTGCTGCCTGTTTTATTTTTGCTACCGTGGCTGTTATTTTCATTCCAGAATTATCAATTTTATGTTACAGAATTATCAATTACATGTTTATAATACATTGTTTCTCATTTGATGATAAATGACCCAAATCTACTCGGCGTTTTTAAGCTGGAGAAGAATAATTACCACTCATTGAATTCATATTTTTATCTTAATAACACTAATTATATCGCTAAATAGTTCTGAAAAAAACTGATTTTTATATAAATGCAAATGAAAATCTAAAAATGTAATGAATAACGCAGAAAATACAAAAAATCGTCGATATAAATTTTGAATTTCACAAATGTCATTAGTGTCAATATGTCATAATTTAGTGGAGTAAACTTGCCTGCGGTTGGACCAATTACAAACAAGCATCACGGCGCGGAAAATTTGAATTACTCCTCCTGGTTAAAAAACAGACCATAGTCAATAATTGACCAACATGAACTCTAACTGATAATACAGGCAAAAATATTCTAAGCAAAGTAAGTAATTAAAAAGATTATAGAGAACTCCAGTGCAGTTTATTGTGCCTTTTGCTACAACGAAAGATTTTCTGGGAATTCCAGTAATCGATTAGAGGTGTAAGTTGGTTGAATGTACTGTATATGCTGTGCTTCAGTATTACTTTATATCCAAGCTTATACATTGTTATCCAAATCTTGATTATTGAAGTCTTAACAAGAGGTCATCACATTTTGTTTTAAACGAAAAAATATTTTTAAGTATGTTTTTTAAATAAATATTTTATTTATATAAAGCTACCTTTTTTCAGGTTTTTACTGTAGTAATTAACGCTTCGATAATAATGAACTTTTTAAATTGTAAGCGTAACAAAATATCGAAACCAGTTAACCGAAAAATGCGTTTAAATAAAAAACGTACAGTTTTATTTCCTCCATCCAATTATTTTCTCATTGTTACTACCCTTTTGATATATAAAAAGGCCATAATTCCATCCAGTCGAATGCATTCGAAAAGATCCAAAGACAAACAGTGGCCAAAGGGCACACGCTCACCGATAATCATCTCCACCTTCGAACCATTGAAGGGTCAATCAAGGCCGATATTCACCGGCGCACGTCACGTGACCTTCTAAAGTCTCCACGTGTCTGAATCGAGATGGACCGCGGTAAGGCCAGGTGGAGCCCCTTTCCCACGATTGAAGGGAACTCCCAACGAGCCCTAGGCAATCAACGGTACGTTATTACAATTGAAAAGTCCCTAAAGGGATCCTGACGGCAGGGATATTGTTCGGATGTCGATGGAGAGAGTGGCGTTGATTTTGCAAACTTTGGAGTTTATACGTGATTTACTAGTCTTACCGTTACAGCCATTTATAATAGGCATTTCTAAATAATAATTTATTGTTTTCTTTAACGAAAATATACTACCAAGATAAAAACCGAATATTAGTTTATAGAAATATAAGTAATATGATAATAAAAAAAATTTTGTTTAAAATCCTTTATAAAAGGTATATAAAAATGCCTCAAACGGGCTATCACAAACACATTGCAAAACGTTTTCGGATTAAACAATCCATCATCAGTGCAAACCTGAAAGTATATAACCACTTTAATTAAAAAGAACGTTAAATGAAAATGTTGACAAAGGTTAGAGCAAAATGTGGTTAATACTTACGGTTGTACATGCTAGTAGCCACCAAAATATATGGGTAAAAACCCTTTAAATGTTTTGAATTTGAAGTTGTTTTACATTATTAGTATTTATAATTTGTGATGGTTAAGTTACCGTTGGATAGGTAACATGGCGGCGTATGACTCTACATGAGTAAAATGGTCCTGAGACGAAGTGTCTACGAGGACCTGTTGATAACAACTGATCAAAATGACATTGTTGACATGTTAGGACGGATGTTGTGTCAGAGCAGTCAGTGTAACTTACGGTAGTTGTCTAAAATTGACAGATGTCAGCCTTATTTAAAATTGAAAAAGTTAAAATTATAATAATGTAACAGTATCAACCATCAATATTGTAATCTGTATTGTAAATTAATCAGATAGGTATATTTGAAACATTGAAAATTGGTTTTTTAAAAATTAATGTAGGTCAACTGGAATTTATGAAATTTTGTGGGATTGATAGGCAACCAACTATACATGTGTAAGGATCTATTTATTTTAAGCTAAATATTTTGTCAAAAGGCCCTGTATGTTGTGAGACATTTGGTACCTAGAAAATGGTAAAAAGGCACATGTGGGAAGATGGGTCCTAAAAGATTTATTATTGAGTATTGATGTAGTAGGTGGAGGTGTGTTTAGATATGTTGTTGAGTTGAAATGTCAATATGATAAGAATGTGATCATAATGTGGTGTTCATGTAGTACTCAACTTAAAACTTAAGTATGGAAGGCCCTCTATGTCAAAAAACTACATTTGGTACCTAGTAAATATAAATAAAAAATTTTTAAGTTATAAGTACATGAACATGAATTACTGGTTATGTGTGTAAAGTAAAGATGGTAGGTGCTATCATTTGATGTCAGCAATCTATTTACCTCTGTCCCCAAACAAGAAACAATTAATATGGTTCACTCTCTTCTGAGAAACAATTCCATCACCCAGTCTACTACGAACTCCATTATCCAATTATTACAACTTTGTTTAGACCAAGACTTTTTTGTTTTTAACAACAAATATTATAGACAACCTGATGGCTTAGCCATGGGTAGCTGTCTCTCCCCCCTATTAGCTGATGTATTTATGGATCATTTAGAATCCACACAGATTATGACAAATCCTGAAATACTCCATTGGTTTCGTTATGTTGATGACTGTTTAGTCTTCATTTCAGGTAACTCCAATTCAGCTGAACTATTACTTTCTAAAATTAATCAAATTCACCCCAATATCAAGTTCACCATGGAACTAGAATCTTCCAAGTCAATTAATTTTCTTGATCTCACCATTACCAGATTAAATGACCACTTCGACTTCAGTATCTTTAGGAAACCTACACAGACTGACCATGTAATACCCTTCTCATCCAACCACCCCATGTCTCATAAATATGCTGCTTTTCACAGTTACATCCATCGCCTGGAAACCATTCCACTTTCTCATTCAAACTACACAAAAGAACTAAATATTATCAGACAAATAGCAGTCAACAACGGTTATGATCATAACATTATCAACAAACTCATTTATAGAAAACGACGTAGGAACTTGCAGGAGACTGCGTTCCCCAGGGATCCTACCACCAAACCCAATTATGTTTCACTCCCTTATCACCATGAGAGTCTTTCTGGAGATATTAGAAATCTAATTAAACGTTCGGTTGAAAATATTCATGTTTCATTTAAAGTACCTAATAACTTGGGTCAGTATATATCCAATTCCAAAGACCCCATCAACTATATGAACCGTAGTGGTGTGTATAGATTAAAATGTTCTGATTGTGATGCCACCTACATAGGAAGAACATGTAGATCATTGTCTTCACGCTCTTTAGAGCACACAAAAAGAGAAAATACTTCCACTTTCTCTCAACACCTTAAAGAACACAACCACACTCTCAATATCCCAGAAGACGTCTCACTTATTCATAACATCCCACAAAAAAACTTTCTCAAATTAGACCTATATGAAGACCTAGAAATCATTAAAGAAAAACAGAGAAGTCCAAATTGTGTCAATCGCCATGTTTCATTTAATCGAGACTTTCTTCCGCTCCACCGTCAATTATTCTCATAACTCATTATCAAACTTACTTCTTCATTAGTATTTAAATTCTCATCCTTCTCTTATCACCTACTAATCATCCTTAGCCCCCTCAAACTTTGTATACAGATTACAATATTGATGGTTGATACTGTTACATTATTATAATTTTAACTTTTTCAATTTTAAATAAGGCTGACATCTGTCAATTTTAGACAACTACCGTAAGTTACACTGACTGCTCTGACACAACATCCGTCCTAACATGTCAACAATGTCATTTTGATCAGTTGCTATCAACAGGTCCTCGTAGACACTTCGTCTCAGGACCATTTTACTCATGTAGAGTCATACGCCGCCATGTTACCTATCCAACGGTAACTTAACCATCACAAATTATAAATACTAATAATGTAAAACAACTTCAAATTCAAAACATTTAAAGGGTTTTTACCCATATATTTTGGTGGCTACTAGCATGTACAACCGTAAGTATTAACCACATTTTGCTCTAACCTTTGTCAACATTTTCATTTAACGTTCTTTTTAATTAAAGTGGTTATATACTTTCAGGTTTGCACTGATGATGGATTGTTTAATCCGAAAACGTTTTGCAATGTGTTTGTGATAGCCCGTTTGGGGCATTTTTATATACCTTTTATAAAGGATTTTAAACAAAATTTTTTTGTGATATATGGTATACAGCCAGCTACAGGAACTTAGTTTCCTCGTGGAATTTAATATGATAATGATTTAAAAAAATAAGCGACAATAGAAACACAACGCTCTCTCACAATGGAAAATTGGTGACCAATACAAAGGTTGGACTCCTCATAGTGTATGTTATGTTTTTGTTGAGGATATAGCGAAGTGGTCGAAAAAAAGCTTTCAGATTTGCAGTGCCTATGATATGGAGAGAGCAAAAAAAAATCATGCAAATGATTGTTAGTTTTATACTGTCGATGTTTCTGGATATAACTCCAAAAAGAAGAAAGTGATTGTTTATCCTAACCTCCGATTTGCATCTCTCCAGTAGAGCGTGGACCTGAACTGCCAGTCCCTGAGACTCCTCTACGAATTGATGACACTTTAAATACTAGTGATCAGAATCTATAGAATAATATTAGACAATGGTGTGGTTCCACACTAGAAGAATTATTTCGCGCAGTAGCCGACAGAGAAAGGTTTCAGGAAATTGTAAACATGATGACGGTCAACGTCTGTATACGGACACGGCACCCAAAGAAGAAGATCAGAATCTGATCAAAGTGCTCCACGAAGTGATGGTGAATTTCAGTCAATTTTCAGTCAGAATTTGAGTATAACAAAAGAAAAATCAGAATTACTTGGCTCAAGATTAAAAGAAAAGAATCTGTTGTCGCCTGGTACATCTATTTACAACTACAGGTACAGAGATGAACAGTTGGCTCAGTTTTTTAGGCAGGAAGGGGATTTGGTTTACTGTCATGATATTGGTGGTCTAATGAAATAGTTTGTTATTTAGTATAATACGGATGATTCAAGGCTTTTTATAGACTCTTTAAAAACCATTGCGTAAAATCTCTAATAGGCGGAGTCAACATCAAAGGAAACACCGATCTGTGTTATATAAACAAACTTAAAATGTTTATATTATCAATCTCAGCGACGCAAACAGATTGAGAATATTTTTCGGTGTTTTAATACATATGAATGGTAATCGAAATGCTACAAATGATCCGAAAAGGTGGCTGGTGTAAGCACATATTCATGAATGTTAGAGAAATGAGTCTTCTACTTACAATCTGTTATATGTTTGGTTAAGGTTGGTAAAAGAAAATTGGTTTAGCTGTTTACACACTTTAACAGCATCTTCAGGCCCTCAAGAAACTAAGGCTAAATTGATTGGTGTATATAAACAAATGGGCATATGACAAAACAAACAAACAATTATTTGAGTAGTACAGAGGACTTAATCAACATTAAGACGATGATTACGAGTAGATAAAATAAAATAGAATAGAAATATGTGTGTGTGCTTCAAACTTATATTATATATTAGGACTCCATAGACCAGCTTCACTCTGATGTTAACTGGATGCGTCATTTTCAATCAAATAAAATAATGGAAGATAAATGAATGAAAATACTTACATATCAGTACAATTATAATCTATATATCTTATTTAACGTGATAATGTAATCCTTGTTATGGATTCTACTTAGTTCTTCTAGCATAACCTCTGCCTTTCAGGTACTCTCGTGACAAAAACAAAAACATACACAAACATACAACACAAATACTTCTTCTTCTTTTTTCTTCTTTTTTATATAGACATGATTCTGTCTGATTTTCAATGTGCCTCCAGTAAGTTGTCATTTTATCGTTTTCGTGGTCCTCCTACTGATCGTCTTCCTATTGGGAAACCGTCTCTTGCCGTTTTTACTACTATATTTGTTGTCATTCGGCTTATATGATCGTTCCACTCTACTCTTCTATTTCTTACCCAATTCTTGATGTTCCCCACCTTGCATCTACGTCATATATCTGTACTTCTAGCTCTGTCTCATAGTGTCTTATCATCAATTTTTCTAAGAGTTATCATCTCTGCTGTTTCTAACATCCTTTTTGTCCTTTCTGTATCAGATCTTGTTTCTGCCGCGTATGTCATTATTGGTCTGATATCTGTTTTATAAATTCTGCCTTTCGTTTCTATCACGATATTTTTATTTCTCCATATTGTTTCATTCACGCAGCCTGCACTTCTATTTGCTCTATTCACTTGATTCTTCCACTTCAGTTTCGAGCTTTCCGTAGCTAGATAATGTGATGCCTAGATATTTAGACTCCATCACTTGTTCTATTATCTGACCTTCCAGCTCCAATTTACATCTTAGTAAATTTGCTATTGTAATCATGCATTTTGTCTTGTTTGGGGAAATTAAATGTTAAATTTTCTGGCGATTATACAACACAAATACGAAAATTAATATATAAAAGCTCCACATTAAAATGTACGTCGTTATCCCTTATATGGTCTGACAAGGTGAACAATAAAAAAATCTTTCATCTATCTTTCATGTATCCTATTTAATCTTTGTTTTTAATTTTCACTAAATACTCTAATTCCTTTATTCAGGTCCTTTTATGTTCGATGAGATGAACGAATATATAAATTTCTATGCCTCACTTATATAGACAGTATATCTTTTATTTGGAATCTCTCTTCAGTCATGTCACTTCTCTGTCATTCCACAATTTTGTAGTGACATATTTTTTATAAATATCAAATCAAATCAAATCGCCGATCGCTTCAAGCATTGTTTATGAGAAAACGATGTATTCTAAACAAATGCCAATTCACACTTTTATTTAAAATTATCTCAGCTACATTTCTTGTCTATATTTTTTTCTACAGCGTACAGATTCTTGGAAAATTGATGGAAATATTAATGGTAATAATTTTTACTCCTAAATCGCCCCTAATACGAAAGGCGATTTAGGAGGAAGCTTGGGGTTAGGAGTGAACTTTTGTGCATCTTCTTAGATGTCCCAAAATTGACAATATCAGCAAAATTCAGCTTGTTTATCGAGTTTTAGAGATCAAATCTGGTCTAACTAGTAAAAGTGTAGTAATGTTAAAACATAACTGAGTTAAAGATGATAAAAAATAACAAAAACTTCTAAATTTAGTAATCTTAAAATGATAAAGTCAAAAAATTATTTTTGATCTGCAAATTGATACCCTGCTGTACAAATTCCTATCTGTCTATGCAGAACCTTTAAAACCCAGTTTCTTTTTGATGAGTCTCGGTGTGGTAGCACATGAAAAGCAATGCTTTTAAACACCTGGCTTTTTATACTTGTCCCATTTTTGTAATTAGCTCTCAGAGACACATAAACACATATACGTCATCAGCTACTTTCAATCTTGTGCTGCATACGAAGATGGTTTTGTGGAAAGTCGTAATAATGGGAACTGTTTACACAATGGGATAAATGCTAACAGCCAAACAACTAGCAAGTTGGTAGAGATGGGATTCCACAAAAAATAATTTGTTTGCTTTAAAATAATTTATATGGAATGGAATTGTGTGAAACGTGGAATTCTGATAAAAAATAAAAGTATCAAACATTACTTTTATGAGTTCTAGCAATACGAATAAGAAAACTGGGCACTAATAAAAGCAGAACTTATTTAATAGGATTTTCCTTTATAAAATAAAAACCAGACGAACCAATCGACACCCCTCGATTTGAAATGAACTATATTTTGACAATGTTTGACAATTTATTGTTAGATTGGTCTAACAAGACGAGTGTAGATTGTTTCCGTCTAAGAGTTGGCGTCGTAAGCTAAGAAGAAATTAACAAGCAATACAAAAATTGAGTACACAAAAAAATTAAAAGATACTAGAAAAAACAAAGCTTTGTATTATCAAGCAGAAATGCATAGTTTCTACAAAGGTAAATGTAATCTAGTAAATTATTGAAAGCAATTTTATTTAAGGTATAAGGCGTGCATGTGTTCTGGATAGCTTAATTGCTCTGTCAGTTAGACTGAATACAACACTTCTTTTATGAACTTTAATCAAATGAAAGGCAGATATCGAGCACAGTATATTAATTAAATCTTGCCCAAGTACTTTCGATCCTAGAGCATCTTCAGGGGCATCTGAAATAAGCCAAGAAACGTTTTTTTTTACTGAAAAAAATTAATTAACTTCGATAAAAAACTCGAAGTTGATGGTTGATAAAATATTTTTATGTAATATAACGTTTTAGACTTACTTCGTCAAATTTGGCCCTTAATATAGGCCAAATTTGACGAAGTAAGTCTAAAACGTTCTAATCTTCTTGTCGTCAGATGATGACACATTAAATGACACATTAAAATAAACAGTTCACCTTTGTTGCCGTCTCTTTCTTTCTCTTCCTTGTGTTTTATGGTTTCTGTCACAAAACCAATGATCAAGTCAAAGATTCTTTTGTTTTCAATTGCTTTATTCATTAGTTCATTTGGCTGGCCTAGAGGTGACCCCAGGCCCAACTGCAGCAAGGTTCGCCCCACATTGTATGCAGGGCATACGAATGCCACATGATGCGCGTAATCCACCACTCCACACTCAGAACACAGATCGTACTTCTTCTTTATTCTATATTATGTATAAGACTGGAAAGATCCATGTCCCGTCATAAATTGGGTGAAGTAGTAGTTAACACGTCTGTGTTTACACTCATACCACTTTACTACATCTGGGATAAGGGCCCTCGTCCAGGCAGCCTTGTCTGTTTCCCTTCACCATTGGTCCTTACAGATTCCTGAAAGTCCTGAAAGATCTTACAACTAGAGTGTTTTTACAAAAATTTTTACATTTGTTAAGTATCCTGTTCAATTTGGAAGAGACATCCATAATAAATGGAAGTGATACAAAAGATGTTTTGGGAATATTGTTAGTCAGTTAATGGAAAGCAGAGCTATTTGTGAGTATTTTGGAGAGGGTTCACTTGTGTGTTGAGTATAACAGAGGATGTGTTAAAGATGATTTTCCTGAGTAAGGATTCGGGGTAAGAATTATCTACGAACAATTGTCAAAGGATATTGAGATTCTTTTTTCTAAAATAATGGTTAGCGAGTTTGCAAACTCTTGTGGTCATTTGTTTCACTAGATTAACTTTCATGCTTGAAAGTCAACTATCACTCTTACCATTCTTTCCTCTGTTCTTTTTATTTCCACGCCCCTATTCTTTTACTTATTTACTAATTGTACACTCTACCTGCTCTATTCAAAGTTTATTAAGGATAAATGTTTATTGTCCGCGCAGAAAATAATTTGAAACCCGGCATTTGCTCCCGATTATAAGTTTCGAAGTTATTCGCAGACGGGTCTACTCCGCATGCTGCTTTCTACAACTCCAATAATCGCCACTTAACTAAAGAGAAGCGATCATTCTACTAGAATGGAAAAACGTAGAACACTCAATTGATCACTTATATTCCAGCATGTCTTGCCTTCCCAAACAAACAGTCTGTGGAAGCACCAAAGTTTTTTGTCTGTGTCTGATGATTTTCATACATTATTGAGCTTTCCATTCCTTGAATACATCTCTTTAATTCAACATTAGGGACACTGAACAAAAAATTTGGTCAACGGCATAAGGATGCAGAAGGCAACGGGGAATCACTACATTAAAGACCCGTGGAATACCCATAGTAGAGTCATTAATGGCAAATGTCAAATAAAGTAAACAAACTTAATGATTATGAACCACGGAATCCAAGATCTGGCAGAGCAGAAATTGCTGTAGATCGCAAGGTCTTCCAGGTCGTACACCAGAGAGATCACTGTACATTTAGTATTAAGAGATTGAAAGTAGTAACCTGGAATGTCACAAATCTATATGCAAGCGGTAACCTAGCAAACTTAGCCCTTAAAAGCTATAATTTAATTTAGAAAATGTAACCAACAGTTACTATGGTTCTTTGACCTACCCTAACCTAATTAACAGTTACCAACAATTTAGCAGGAGAAGGGAAAAAATGGCAAGAAATTCTTTCTCTTTTCAAGGGTATCTTCGACTAATTATTGCCTGATGAGCCTAAATAGATTGAAAGATGTCATAGTCTGTACGAAGTTCACAATTTTAGACAGAAAAGACAAGGCAGCGAGAGAATAGATTTACCAATATTTGTTGGGACTTTAAACACTAAATGAAATGTAGTGTTTCTAATAAACATAATAATAAGTAAGTAATATAGGCAAAGAGATATAAAATCACGAATACTTAACTGTGCTACCTTAGAACGTTTCTTAACAAAATTCAGGTTGCCTCTATCTCTAACATTCGCTGACAATGGATCCTTGAGCGGGAGCTGTCGACAGCATAGCGACTCCGGTAAATGTCGCAAAGCACAAGTCTTTGAGAAAGGCTATTTACGTCGCAACGGGATATTCAGGTGAGCCCAGAGAGAACCCACTTTAATTAGTTCACTGTCAAAGGAACGTACGGAGCTGTTTTGACGCAACATGAACATCTTCTGTCTTTTCGCACTTTCTGAAACAATAATGGCTTGGTTTCAAAGTTGTGTAGTTTGTTGTTATCATTATACAGGAGTTTACAAAAGTAATTTTTTACAAATGTATTTCAATTTTGTTTACTTGTGTTTATTATTACTCTGTTTTTTATTTTGTTTTTATTTTCAGGTACATATTCATTTGATTAAGCTGTCTACTGCGTAAATGGGTAAGTTTTAGTAACATATCACAAGTAGCTATAATAAAATTAAGAAAATTTGGTTACATACAATGCATCTAAATGTATTTTTCTCTCTATCATTCCAGGATTTAAGGATTAGTGCCTGTTCAGCGTCGCTTCAGCTTTTTATAGACACATAATCGGCTTCTATATATTCATTTTTTGTTTAGTTGATCAATTTTTTTCCACTGCGGTAATATATTTTTTTATTGTGTTCTGTATTTATATTATTTCTTTATTATTCGTGTGGATATTCAATTCCTGACTTACATCTTTATTTCCTTGTCTATCAAGTTAAATAATGACTTTCTCTATTCTAAAAAATGGTATTTCGCTTGGATTCTAGAGGTATATCTTTACATCATTATCCAGCCATATAACAGTGAACATCCAAATTTTATCATTTTTTTGTTTCGTATCCTTTGGGCCTGCTAAGTGAGCATGCGACAATTGGTAAATTGATTGATTGACAATTGATAAATGCGACAATTATAGAACTATCTCTCTTATATCCCATGCTAGCAAGATAATGATACATATAATCAATGAGAGACTGAAAACATTCCTTCAAAGAGAAATTCCACAAGAGCAAACTGGATTTACCAAAGGTAGAGGCACTCGAGAACACCTGCTGAATATAAAACAGATAATCGAGAAATCTAGGGAATTCAACATCCCACTATACATCTGTTTTATAGATTACCGTAAAGCGTTCGACAGGGTCAAGTGGAGACACTTATGGCGAATACTAAAAGAAGTAGGCGTACCACAACATCTAATTACGCTTATAACCGAACTATATGAACACACTACTGGATCAGTTAAAGTACTTGACACACTTTCGAACGAATTTCATCCAGAACGGGGTGTCAGACAAGGATGTATACTATCTCCACAATTATTCAACATATATGGGGAGTATATTATGCGAAGAGCACTTGAAGGATGCGAAAAGGGCATCTCAATAAATGGTCATAAACTAAACAACCTACGTTTCGCAGATGACACAGCCCTTCTTGCAAATAGTCAAGCAGAGCTGATAGAACTTATACGACTGATCGAAAACGAAAGTCAAATATTTGGTCTGCAATTAAACATATCAAAGACAAAGATCATGATAGTGGATAGACTACACAACAATCATCCACACATAACCACAATTGACCGGTTCGAGGTTGTGAGCTCATACTTATATCTGGGATCATTAATCACAAACACAGGGTCATTACAAGAAGAGATTAAACGTAGATGTGATCTAGCAAAAGTTGCCACAGCAAAAATGACCAAAATATGGAAGGACTGTCAAATTTCAAGAGCGATAAAGATGAGGTTGATCAACTGCTTAATATTCCAATACTGACCTACGGATGTGAATCTTGGACTCTGAGACAATCGGAGAGAAGAAAGATAGACGCCACTGAAATGTTCTGTTGGAGACGAATGTTACGAATTCCTTGGACCGACCGTAGAACAAATAATTCAATTTTAAGAGAGCTAAAAGTTAGCCAACGACTCTCTAGTAAAGTCCATCTCCAACAATTAAAATATTTTGGGCATGTTATGAGAGCAAACACAGAAAACATGGAAAGACTCATAATACAAGGAAAGGTAGAAGGCCGAAGATCACGAGGAAGATCCCCAACAAGATGGATAGATCAAATTACAGGAATATGCCAAAGACCTATGCATGAATTAAAAGAAATGACCAGAGACAGAGATCTCTGGAGACGGACAATACACGACATCACGTCGACCACTACACTCCCCCTGGGGGGTCAGGATTGAAGAGATAGAAGTGAGCATAGAGTCACCTTCTCTAACGCTTAAGTGGATAGCTCCAAGTGCAGCTTCGACGACGCGAGCTGTGCATCTGTCACTTCAGCAGGCAAGAGTGAATAGATGACCCAGTTTGGTGGAGTATAACATGGACCCCTAACCAAAGATACGAATGAAGACCACAACGGTAGATACGACGGAGAATATAAAGATTAGATCTTCTAGCAAAAGCTGCTATCGCATTGTTGAATTAAATAGGCAAAATATATGGCATAGGAGGACAAATTCATTAAAATTTCCGTGCTCGAATCGGTATCAATACAGTGTATGACTCATTTCAGTATCCCTGCTTCATCAGACACTCGGGATGAAACAAATTCAAACTCGGAATGTCCAACAAATCTCCTAAAACTTGACCACTGCAGAGGTTAGTGTCCAGAAGCCACCTGCTTTGGTGTCTATGAACGAGAACGATTTAGTAATATCGTTTTCTGTGCTATGGGCTATACTAAATGTGTAAAAGATTAAATTTTTTAGCAAAAGTTGCTATCGCTTTGTTTAAATAAATGATCAAAATATATGGCGTAAGGGGACAAATTCGTTAAACTTCCCGTGCTCGAATCGGTATCAAAGAGTGTTATGACTCATTTTAGCATCTCTGCTTCATCAGACACTTGGCGGATACAAATTTAAACTCAAAAAATCCCAAAGAATGTCTCCTAAAATCTGACCACTGCAGTGGTTAGCGTTAGGAAGCAGGGATGCCGAAATGAGTCATAACACTCTATGGACACGGATTCGAGCACGGGAAGTTTACCGAAATATATATATATATATATATATATATATATATATATATAATATATATATATATATATATATATATATATATATATATATATATATAAAGTAAAACTATTGAGAGGGCTGTCATTTTTTTTTTTTCGAACAAAAAATAAAACGATTGTATTATCTAGTCAAACTCGATATTTCGCTAATATTTACTAGCTTCATCTGGAGTGCAAAAGTGAAATCAATAAAGTGAAAACCAGCACATCACAGGACTTCAACAGTTACACTAAAATTTTAGTTACTCCCAAAGAATGAATTTGACTTGACTACATCAAAAGGAAAAAAAAAGCAAAGAAACGAAATATAAAATGGATGATCGTAGAGTACTGAAATCTCAAGGAAATGTTGACCCACCAAAAATAAAAAGCTATCAGGCGAGTCATTAGAAAATACAAGAACAAGAAAATTTTACAATCTGTAGAAGAAATCAGAAGCATGGAAGCTCGAGATGAAAAATCTAAAATGACACAAAGGGAATCTTCTAGCGTATAAACAAAAATGTAAATATAATCTTGGACCAAACATATTACATATATAGTGTAGTACATATAAGTATGGTAAGTAAGTAAGTAGTAACATGGTCTCAAAAATATGAAAAATAATAGAGCTCTGGGAAGAGATGGTGAAGTTATTAAGACAATTAAACTATAGCTTCCACTATAATATTACAAATTAAATTTCTTAAATATCTTCTTCTTCTTCTTCTTTTTTATAAGCAAAATGCTTGTTCAATGTCGATTAATGCCTCTATTGGAGGTTATCACTCCATCTTTTGCGTGGTCGCCCGATACTTCTTCTACCTTTTGGTGATTTGTCCCTCGCTATTCTGACTAATCGGGTCTCTTCCATTCTGTTTATGTGTTCGTTCCATTCCTTTTTTCTGTTCAGTGTCCACTCATTTATTTCTGGTATATTGCATTTTCTTCTGATCTCTTCACTCCTCATTCGATCCCTCAGTGTGTTTCCTGTAATTCTCCTCAGTAAACGCATCTCCGCTGTTTCTAGTAGTTGCTGAGTTTTGGAGGTATCCGGTCTTGTCTCTGAAGTGTATGTCATTATTGGTCTTATTGTTGCTTTGTAGATTCTTGATTTCACGTCGGTATTAATGTGGGGATTGCGCCATATCGTGTTATTAAGACAACCTGCTATTTTATTAGCCTTTTGTACTTGATTTTTCACTTTCTTCTCCACATTTCCGTAGCTAGACAGTGTAATTCCTAGGTAATTTGTCTCCATTACTTGCTCAATGCTGATACCGTCGATTTCCAGTTTACATCTAATTGGTTCTTTACTGATTACAATTGTTTTAGTTTTCTGTGTAGAGATCACCATATTAAAGTTCTTTGCCCTTGTGTTGAATCTATGGGTTAGTCTTCGTAGATCGTCTTCATTGGATGCAATTAGGGCCGCATCATCTGCATAGCAGGGTATTCTGATTTCTTTGTTCCCCATTTTGTATCCTCTTCCTTTAATAATAGTATTGATAATTTCATCCATGATTAGATTGAATAGCGTTGGACTAAGCGAGTCTCCTTGTCTTATTCCATTGCCCATATCTATTGGATCTGTAAGCTGGTTGTCTATTCTGACTTCCATATTGTTGTTCTGGTAAATGTTCTCTATTGTTTTTATAACATTTAGTGGAATTTCTCTATCGTAAAGAAGGTGAATTACATCTTTAATCTTTACTTTATCGAACGCTTTCTTCAGGTCTATTAGACATATGAACGCTGGTCTATTAGACATATGAATTTCTTAAATATAACTTAAATAAATGGAAAAATTCAGTTACAATCTTCCTTCATAAAAAAGGAGATAGATTAGATCTTAAAAACTATAGCCCCAGTAACTTTATCAAACCACCAATACCAGCTCCTTACTTGAATACTGCCAAACATATTGAAAGTAAAACTCGATTTCTACCAGTCAATAGAACAAGCAATGTTTCTGTCAGCCACGGAACAAATGACCATTTGTAGCGGTTTAAAACTCTTATCGAAAAATATATTGGATATAATAGACTTCTAGACTAGGTTCTTATTTTTGTTGACTTCCACAAAACATTTGACACAGTGGAAACATTTGCTATCTTAAAAGTACTATCAAAATGCAGAATGCACTACAGGTGCGAATATTATTCGAAATATACACTAAAACGTAATAAAACTGTAAAATTTTATTGCATGACTATAGTGTATTTTTATGTATGAGAGAGTAATAAAACAATAAATTATGTATGCAAATCCCTAAACTGTTGATACCGGTGACTCAATGAAAAACAGATATTTGTCAACAAGTTTACAGAAGTATATAGGAAAACAATTTTAAATTGAGTATGACCACCAGGTATAAAGGTTGGAGCAGAATAGAATACAATAGTTGTGAGGGTTACTAATCCCTAAATAAGGTTGCCAGTGTCGGAGTGATGGAGGTTAACAGGTACTAATGAATTTGCAAGAAATGTAAGATGTTTATTTTATTGGTTATATATAACCAATAAAAGTTTAATAAGTACCTACCTATTTGCAAAATAAAGTTTAATTCTTTAGATAAAATAAAACGTTTTATTTTATCTGAAATGAGTGCATTCCACGAAGTAAGGGTTTCAACAATCAAACATTTAATTCTTTAATTCCAGGAATCTACGACAGTAATTGACTAGATAATTACCTTCTAAACTTATTCCACAGAAAATGTGATAGTGGGTTTTTCCATTTTGTAGGAAGGTCCAAGTGGCGTATTCAAAATTCTTAACAGTTCACTAAAAGTAGGTACTTCAGTTGCAAGGTGCAGTTTATTGTGTATACTAGTGTTATGGAAAATTTGGAAGTGCCGTGTAAACGCCGAAAAATTGGTCCTTTAACAGTTAATGAAAAAACATTAATATTTAATTGTTTTAAATCATTTACAGACAAACGTTTATGTGAAAGTGTTGATGAGACCGTTGAGTTAGTTAGCAGTACACTTGGTGTTGGGAAATCTACGATTTACAGAGTTATTAAAGAAGAGAAATGTGGTAGTTTTCAAATGCCACGTAATGCTCCAGGGAAACCAAAATTTCAAATAGAATATCATTTTAAAGAAGGACTTCGACGGAAAGTGCATGAATTCTTCTTTAGACAAGAATTTCCAACATTGGATAAAGTTCTTGTCTCAGTTCGAGATGATAAGGATTACCCAGAAATGAGTCGAAGTACGTTATGGAAACTTTTAAAAGAAATAGGCTTCCGCTGGAAAAAGAATCCCAGAAAGTCTATTTTATTAGAAAGAAGCGATATTGTCATATGGAGAAGACATTTTCTAAGAACCATAAAGGAAATGAGAAACCAAAAAAGAAAAATATTTTATCTTGATGAAACATGGATCAACGAGGGTCATACACCAAATAAATTTTGGCAGGATGAAACTGTTACAAGTCAAAGGCACGCTTTTGTAAATAACTTATCTACTGGTTTAAACCCACCATCAGGAAAGGGACGCAGGCTGATAATAGTACACATTGGCAGTTCAGACGGTTTTGTTGAAGGTGGTTTATTAACTTTTGAATCAACTCGTACCGGTGACTACCATGAAGACATGAACGCTGATGTCTTTCAAGAATGGTTCGAACAAATGATAGATCTTCTTCCTAAGAACTGTGTAATAGTAATGGATAATGCAAGTTATCACTCCAGACTTATAGAAGGACTGCCCACAACCAAGTGGTTAAAAAAAGACTTGCAGAATTGGCTGAGTTCAAAAAATATTACGTACCATCCCGGATCTATAAGAAAGGAACTTTATTCGTTGTGTGCCCTTCATAAAGAAAAATTTTAAAAATACGAAATTGATGAAATTGCCAAAAATCGTGGAATGACAGTACTTAGATCCCCACCATATCATTGTGAATTAAACCCGATTGAACTGGTATGGGCACAGATAAAGAGTGAAGTTTCAAGAAAAAATACCACTTTTAAAATTCATGATGTTAAACAGTTGTTTTTGGAGGCCGTAAATAATGTAAAACCTGAAAACTGGGAAAAGGCAGTAAATCACACTATTAAAGAAGAGGAAAAAATGTGGAAGCTGGACAATATTACTGATAAAATGATCGAGCCAGTTATTATAAATCTTGGTTCTGAAAGTTCATCTTCTGAATCTGATTTGGATTTGTAACAAGTAGCTGTAAGTTTTATATTAATATTTTTATTCATCTATTTAACATACCTTAGACGGTTTTAAAAACTCTTTTTCTCTTTTGTAATTTTTAAAAATTAAAAAAAATGTGAATTTTTTAAAACCCTTTTTAATGTAGGCCAGTCAGTTCTAATATAGTGTGTGATAAAAGAGGTCACTTTTGTTTACATACACATAACACTTTATAACACTGAAATAATTCATTTATTTTTTACAATTATTCAAAGTAATTTTTCAATTAATCTTGAGCACGCCCATGGAGTGGTCGAGAGGTACCAGTTAAAATTATGCTAATTACTCTCTCGTTCATAAAAATAAACTATAAAAAGATATTGGAAGAGTGTTGCGGCAGGGAGATATTTTATTTTCCAAACTATGTTTAACAGTCATGCAGTACTCATTTAAACAATTAGAGCGTACCTTAAAGGGTATTAAGATCGATAGACAGAACTTGAATTATGTATGATATGCCGATGACATTGTTGTCATAACACAGGACTTAGAAAAAACCAGAGTTATGATAAAACAACTACAGCATCTAGCACAGAGACTTAGTTTAAAAATAAAGTATGGGAAAACAAAATTGATTATGAATCTCGTCCCCAATCAAGTTATAATGAAAGAGCAAACAAGTGAGCTCAGATGAGTAAGTTTTGGTTGAGCTGCATTCGAAAAAATAAGAGACCATTTTTCACGGCGCTGATTTAGGATTCTCTAAAAATGAATTATCTTTGTCTCCTGAAAAGTAGCACTTTGCACATTTGATAGTTGGAAATGGTTGGGACGAAATATTAAAGGTTAAGGAAATATATTTGATAAATACGAAACATTCGAACTTTACTGACCAGATTATTTACTGTCTGTAATAGTTTATTAACGTGAATTTTCGTTTAATATTTGTACGTATAAATCTTAAAAAATTAGCATCCTTCCGAATGTGTTTACTCGTGCTCGCTTGTCTAGCAAAAATGGAAGTGGAACTGCTCGCACCGATTGCCATTTAGCAAATCGCTCAAGCAAGCACATTACTCGACTTTCTATTTACACTTAAAGTATTTTTCCCCGTCGAAAATGTTTCATGACTATAAATTATTTATTACCGACATATTTGTATGCATGGAACCAGCGACAACAGATAATTCTAAAATAATGGCATCTAGCTTTTGACTTATTCGTTCCGTGTGCTCCTAGAACGCTCAGTTCAACTACTCGTAAATAGTTTCTAAGTACATACTTACCCAACAGTTATGTTTGCACTTAATTTCCGTTGTAGTATACAATGTGTTGTGCATTTATAGACGTTTCCGTATTTAAAGTAACCTCAGCAATGTGTTGGAAGATTTCAATTTGTGTAAACGCACACAGAGCCCAGGAAGGTTATATTTTGGTATCGAAATACGTTTTGAAATGCAGGGAAATTATTATATTTCCTGTATGTCAGTAGTAGTTAAATCATACAATGTTGCATAATGTCTATTGTGTCAAATGTATTTCAAAATACTTATTTTGATTTTTTGATTTTTTGCTCATTGTAGCATAATTTGCAGTAACATTTTATCGTGTTCTACTTGCTTTGCTTTATATAGAGCCATCAATAGTACTCCAATTAAGATAGGTCATGAAACTACGTATTTATACGGCTTCTTGGTAGTCACTCTGAATGACATGACATATGGTTTGACATCGTCAATGTAGTTTGTTTAGATTTTTGTATACTTACCTATTCTTTGGTTAAAAGCATATAGTCCGGGATCCCGGGCCCATTTTCACCCTTTATTACTAACAAGTTAATTTTTCTTGAGTAGTTTCATTTTGACAAGACGCCCAAATTTTGCCCTTACAACAATTTGCGTTTGTGGTAGCTAACAGGGATAGCAGAGATGAAACATGTTAATTGGACGACTTACAAAAATTTATTACTAACTTCTTTTTTTTTGTTAATTCTTAAGATAACAATTAACTTAGCAAGGCGGTTATTAGGAACTCTGTGGACATGGCCAGCCCATCTTAGACGTTGGGATTTAATCTCTTGGACTATGTTGCTCGCTCTATACATATGCTTAATCTCAGCATTTGTTCTCATTCGGTATTGGTTGCTTTTAATGTCATTATAAGGCCCAAAGATTCTTCTGAGAATTTTCCTCTCAAAACATCTAAGTTTTCTTTCAGTTAGAATCAGAAGAGCAGAAGAAGAGCCAAATCTAAGTATGCAGTTCAACAAAGTAAGACTTTTGGAAAAAACACTTCTCATCCATAAATACTGACATGCCTTCTAACAAAATTTGAAGAAAAAATTATACACATGACAGGAAAGAAAACTTATTCAAAAATTTCTGCTATACTTACTCAAAACAGTACAGTCACTTGTAGTCAAAAAATTGTTAACATCTTGGGTGCAATTTTTTATAAGAAAGCGACAAATAGATTTACTTAAAATTGGCAGCTTCCCATGTCTACTAATCTAAATCCTAGTTTATCTGATAACAGAAAATCTTATCAAATTTCTCTAAATATGCTGTTTACATTACAAGAATTATCAGACACATTGTACTGTTGCAAATATTCAGCTGCAGGTTCATAGTTTCACCTTAATACATTGTTATTATTGTTTGTTACTTAGTAGGTTATACACTTTTAGTTTATTAGGTACTATAACATTTATAAGAATATTTACTTAATTTATTTTTTATTATTTTCAATGACCTTGTTAAATAGAATGAGGCTTAGTGTAATTTTTTGTATATAAAGCTATAACATTTGTTTGCCAACCCTCCTGATGACATGTGCCAAGGAGAATAAATGTCGCTAAAAGAGAATATTGTATTGTACTTTTTTTTAATGAGAAATAAAAAGGCGTTATTGATTGATTGATTGATTGATAGTAATTTTCTACCTAATACAATTTTTGAAATAGTTTTCTTTTGCGACCGCATATATTTATATGTTGTAAGGCAGATTTTAAATTTAGCGATAAGTCGGAAACTGTTTATTAGATGAAATGGAATGGACTGGAGTGCATTGGAACAGAAAAAATTGGAGTGAAGTGAGGTAAAGCAAGGTAAAATAATGAAAGGTAAAATAATAAAGAATAAAATGAGTAGAGTGGAATAGACAGGGATACAGTAAGGTAGAATAAAGCAAAATAAAACCAGTGTAGAATAAAATAGATTGGAAAAAAGTGAAATAATGTAGAATAAAATAAAATAAACCAAAATAAAATAATATTAAATAAAATTAAAATAATATAGAATTAAAAAAATAAAATAAATTAAAATTAAATTAAAAAAAAATAAAATAAATTAAAAGAAAATAGAATAAAATAAAATTAAAATAAATTAAAATAAAATATAATAACATAATAATTTGGAATGGGGCGTGAAAGTTAATGGAATTCTAATAAATACAATCAGATATGCAGACGATACAGTTATTTTAAGTGATGACATGAATGGACTATAATGCCTTTTAAATGCCATTGATACAGTGGGAAGAGAGTTTGACCTAAACATAAACTGTTCAAAAACAAAACACATGGTGTTTAGCCGTTTAGCACATCAAGATGCACGATTATATCGATGGTGTAGCGCACAAATGTTGTAAGTGCAATCTGTAGGAAAAATGAGTTAAGTATCACGTAAGTATATTTAAAGCTATAGAATTATTATGCACAAAGGTGGTAGATTAAATCCATAAATTTAATACCTCTAGCGCCATCTGCCATTCAGTATAAGTACTTTACACTTAAAATCTGTATGCGCACTTGTTGTAAAATCACCTACCACATTTGTGCATGTATTTCTTTGACGGTTTATCCAACAAATGGTGTACCTACCACTTTACACGTGTTAATTTTGAGGTTATAAAATATTGTTTACTGAGTGACAAAAGTATTTTGTGCTTGCTTCTGATAAAATGACTTCCAGGGTGGCAAAAATAGTAGAATTGGCATTAATGCAAAGGAAAACTGGTACGTTATTTATAAGACACGTTTAATTTTAAAAGTAAAAGTTTTGTTTTCTAGATTCTGGTATAATTGATTACCAAAAGGAAAGTTCCACAAGTACGTCTGAGGTTATTCTATCCACGGAAAGTATAAGTAAGTAATATTATATCAAGTAATTGTAGAGAAAACCTCATAAATAATATGAAATAAATTTAAAAAATGGTTAATTTAGGTAACTAATAGTCCCTATTTTATACATTTGTAATTTTTGTTTGTAGATGTGAGCAGATTACAAAGTGAGCTTCCTAGCACATCCGGGACTGCAAAAATGTTTTCGGGTGCATCAAACAATGACAGTGAAAGTGAAAGAGACCCTTTTGAAAGTTCTAGTGAGTCATACGTACCTTCAGATTCAGAATTAAGCTTAGATGAGGACCAGATAATGGAAGAGCCCCTTGAACAACACCGGGAAGAGCTCGCACAACAAAACAATAAAACAAAGAAGAGAAAACAAGGTAATAAGTTTTTATGGAAAAGGTCCATTGTAAAAAGAAATAGGCTTAGTGGAAAGAAATATATAAACAGGAGTGGAAAAACAGTTGAAGAAAAGAAGCCTTTGCCCGTTAACTGCACCAAATGTAGGTATAAATGTGAAAAAAATATTACTGAAGAACTAAGAATAATTATTTGTCGCGAATACTGGGAAATGGGCGACTATGATAAGCAAAAATTACACCTGAGTTCATTAGTGACCGATGTTCCAATAAAAAGAAGAAAACAACAAGTAGAACAGTCAAGGCGTAAAACTTCAAGGATTTTTTATTTAAAAAACTTCGAAGGCTTGAGAATTCGAGTGTGTTTAAATTTTTTTTGTAAAACATTTAATATTTCCCATCGGGTAATTGAAACATGTATGAAAAATGTGGGTAATACACACACCTACACTGGATTTGATAAAAGAAAAGGTAAAAGACCTCATAATGTTACAAAGGAACAAGATGTATTGCTTGTCAAGGAACACATTGATAGTTTTCCACGTGTGGAATCACACTATTGCCGGCGAGATTCAACGAAACAGTATTTGTCTTCAGATTTAAATTTATCCCAAATGTACAGATTATACATTGGCTTCTGTGAAAATCGAAACGTGACCAAGGTTTCTAAATTTGTTTATCAGAAGATATTCCACAAATATGACCCAGCATTGGATTTTTTCATTCCGAAAAAGGACCAGTGTTTTAAGTGTAATGCTTACAATACTGCTAAAGACAAGGAGCCATTAAAAGAGGAATTTGACAGTCACAAAAAGAGAGAAAAGGATGCAATGCGGATGAAATCTGAAGATAAGGAAAGAGCCGCTAGAGAAAAAGGACAAACTTTTAGAGCCGCAACATTTGACTTACAAGCAATTTTGTCAGTGCCATTTGCGGGAGACAATCAAATATTTTATAAGTTAAAGCTAAATGTATATAATTTTACAATTTTTGATGCGTCAGATGCAACAGGTCATTGTTATGTATGGGACGAAACCCATGGGAAAAAAGGCAGTACAGAAATAGGAACGTGTCTTCTTAAATACTTGTATAGCTTATCGGAAACTGTGACGCATGTTTCTACATTCAGTGATACATGTGGAGGCCAGAACAGGAATAAGTATGTGTCAGCCGCATTGCTCTATGCAGTAAATACAATTAAACATTTGGAAGTTTTCGATTTAAAATTTATGGAGACAGGGCACTCTTACTTGGAAGCTGATTCGATGCACGCCACAATCGAAAGAGCAAGAAAGCATAAAAAAATATATTCTACAAGAGAGTGGTCTGTGCTAATTTCAGCTGCAAGAGTAAAACCTAAACCATACTGTGTACATAATTTAAATTTCAACGATTTTTATGATCTACAGAAACTTGCCGATCTTATGACTCCTAACAATACTTTAAATACAGATAAAGAAAAGGTTCAGTGGCTGAAAATTAAATGGATTCGTTTTGAGAAAAAAGATCCTTTTTTAATTAAATATAAATACAATTTGTATGATGATACTTTTTTAACCATAGATGTTTCTGATACAAGGAAACTAAGAGGAAGGTCACAAACTTGGGAGTCATTAGCACTAACCCAAAAATATTTCCACAGATTGCCGGTATCCCAAAAAAAGAAGAAGGATCTCTTATCTCTTTTAAATTGTGGTATTATTCCACAAGATTACGCTCATTTTATTAATGACATTCCTGTTACTAATGAAACATTATTACCGGACGACAACGAATAGTTTTTTTTAATATACAAATTCTGTTTTAATTCTTTTTTTAACACATTTTGTTATTTCATTTAAAGAAAAATGTTGAGATTAATTGTTTGTTGTTATTTGAATCAAAACCTGTGTTTTATCATCTGTTCACCGTAACATAAATTGAACATGTTTCCCAAGTAATGGTTATGCACAAAGGTGGTAAGTAACAAAGTATTTAACAAAAACATTACAAGTCATTTTTTTTTAAATGTTATTAATTAAACTGATATTTGATTGTCTTTTGACGTTATTGAAGATAATTTGTGATTTTCTTAGGGATTCGTGATTTAATACAAAGGTTTAAACTTCAAACCGATTTTTCTCAAAACAGTAACTTTAGCACTTACAACATTTGTGTGCTACACCATCGATATGTTGATGGTCATATAATTCAAAGAGTGTCCAGTTTTAATTATCTTGATTGCCATATTACTGAACAACTAGATCTAGATCAAGAGATAAAATGTAGAATCGAAATAGCCCGCACGATTTTTAAAAATGAGGTCATTCTTCTGTAATGATAACTTGCAACTTCAACTTCGAAAGCGCATGGTTAAATGCTACATTTGGTCAGTGCTCTTATACGGTGTCGAAGCATGGACATTAAAAATATCCACCATTAATCGTCTGGAGGCCTTTGAAATGTGGCTGCACAGACGTATACTAAAAAATCCATGGACGGCTATGCTGACAAATGTGGCAGTCCTTGAGAGAGCTAATGCTGCTCGCGAGCTGCTTGATAACATCAAATGTAGAAAGATGGCCTATTTTCGACACGTAGTAAGAGGAGACCGATATAATATTTTTCAACTTATTACGATGGGTAAAATCGAAGGACGCAGAGGAATTGGTAGAAAGCAGGCCTCTTGGTTGAAGAATATCAGGGAGTGGACAGGAATAAGGAAAGCTGAGCAACTATTTAGAATAGCTCAAGACAGAGACAGTTTCGCCATGTTAATCGCCAACGTCAAGGGGACTTGATAGGGCACGTTAAGAAGAAGATAATAAACATAGAAAACATTTAAAATAATTGGAAAATCGTTTAGCTTTTAAAGCTTTTATTGTAGTAGAAGATCCCACTGCGCTGACAGAATTTTGAACTTTATTATATGAATTGTATCCAATATATTTATATCTTTTGTTGTATAAACTAATTCCAAAAGTTTTTCCGAACTTTCTACTAGCCGTTCTTGTTATTTAATTTGCGTTTTTTCTTCTTCGATCCATTCCTTGTATCCATTCTTTGTAGCTGTTTTTAAGATACCTGTTAGTTCTATCTAAGGCCTCTTTTGGTGCTTTTTCAATGACAGTGTTTTTGTACTGGTTCACTCAAAATCAACATACATTGTTTTACTTGCTACACAGAATGCTCAAATCGGTTAATATAAATTTAAATGTAATCAGAAAAAAGTGCTGTTGAATATCCTTACCAAGTAATCCAGCATCATATGACTGAATTTGCTGAAAGGTCTATATCGCATATGAGTTCTGGAGATTTTACTTTATTTACACAAATAAATCAAAGAAATAAAATTTGTTATTTCTAACCAGAAATAAACAAAGAATCAACAAAAATGTTCTTATCTCTACGATTGTTTTATATTCAGGTCAGCGCCCGAATCAAAACAACATCAAAAAGGTGTTATATGTTATTTTGATTGCAGACGTCATTGGAGAAAAGCTCTATTTTTCAGGCGTTGAAAGTCTTTCAGGTTAAGTGCATCGGCATCGGCGTCTTTCCTCCCGTGCAAGAAGCAAGTTTATGTTCCTTTCGTAAACAATCACTCATCTTTTAATAAATGTACGTTCCAAAATAGGATCGGCTCTCTAGTGACTGCCTTTACTAAAAGCGTTATAAAAAGAGATGATTCCAGAAAGAATTAAGAATATTTGTTATAAATAAAGGTGGATAACAGTAAAATTAGTAAAACTGATATACATCAAATTTACAAAAATTAGAATGTATTATATACAGTGCACATAATATTTCACATCGATTTTATCTATCATATATTTTTTATATTATATATTTTTTTATTTTATAATTTTTTTTTATTTTATATAGTTATGAAATTAGCGTTTAAAGGATGAAAATTTGTAGTCACTAATAAAGCAAATTACCAAAATATGAAAGTACAAAACTGTTTTTTCTTATCACAGAATATTATTAATTTGACAATATAACAGTTTTATAATACAACAGCTTACTCAGAAAAAAAATTAAAAAATAATTTGCGCATATATTTATAATTGCTAACTATATATTGTGAAGACCGGTAAATTATATGGAAAAGTGAAACATTTTATTGAAAAAACATACAAAATCCTAAAATGAGGGTTTGTAAAGTTATTTTTGTTAATTTGTTGCTTAATAATTGCTTTAAAAGTCGATTTTTTTTAATTAATAATAAATTTTCTAAAAATGCACAAAAAACTTTGACTTCGCGTAAAATAAGGACAATATCACAAATAGTCAGACGAAATAACATGTAGGAAGTTAGTTTTTTTTTCTTTGCCATGTTGGCAGTTTAAACTCATTTCAATTAAAAAATAAACATTATCCTACGACACTTAAAACTCGAGTTAGCCCTTTTTTTAAATTCACCAGCACTTTGTTTATAAACAATAAGCAATTTAGAAAGTCCACAAGGAATCTACGTTCCTGTAGTTGGCTGTATACCATATATTAAAATTTTTTTAAAAAATCCTTTGTAAAAGGTATATATTTAGCCAAGTTACATCCATTATTGTCCCTGAAGTATGTTTGGTGCTCAATGACGTGTTAAAGGATTTAGTGAAGGTAAATGACATTTTTATGCTTAAATATTTATTTATTTGCTATAAAAAATTAACAGTTGGGATATAAAATATATAAAAAATCAACAGTAAACTAATATTTCTGTGAATTATTCATAACACTTCCAGAGATCTTTCATAATATCTTCTACTATCTGATTCTTGAGTTACTTCAGATTGTTGGTTGTTTGATTGCCCTGCACATGAAGGGTCACTTAAATAACTCGGTGACTGTCTATGTGATCCAGATGCACTGTTGCTGGAGCTAGGTCGCCTGGATCCAACTTGTAAAGGAGAAGAAACATTACCTGGTATACCCTGCATCATTATGTTGTACCGACGATGTTTGCTCAACATAATGCCATGTAGTTCATACGTTATTTCTTCTCTTTCAAATATTGGATACGCTCTTATTTGCTTTGCCAACATTTTACAAAATAAGTCACATTCATCTTCTTTTATTTTTTCTTTTCTGGCCAACACGGTATTTAATGCAGTAAAAGCAGTACTCATACTTCTGCTCGCTTCCTGCAATTCGGGCGGATTCAGAGCACGACGTTTTTGGGATTGAATATTTGGGTTCCTTTTAGGGATAGGAGGAACGTCGTCTGGATCATTATCCGAAGTGTTGGCTTGAGAAGTGTTGGCATTTTCAGATTCTTCTTGGAAAAGAAAATACAATAACAATAAAAAATTTTGAATATTTTTTTTATTTTTTGAATATTTTTGGCAGAGTAATATCAATTGGTATGGTGTACATCAATAAGATTAATATCTTGTCAAGAACTAATCGCTAGTTAAAAATATATTAGTTGTTAAAATATCTAAAATATATATGTTTTTTAATTTTTAGATGTCTAACACTACGACGAAGGCGAATGGTTTAATTTTCCTCATTGTATCGGCGCTTTTGGATGGGAAACATGTTATGATACTACACCATCCCATACCGCAACGGAGTATTTCAATTATAAAGGACATTTCAGTATTGTACTTTTAGCACTAGTTGATAGTGACTACTGTTTTATGTTTGCAGATATAGGTTGCCCAGGACGGATTAGTGATGGTGGAGTGTTGAATGGAAGCGTTTTAAAGCAAAAAATTGACACAAACGTTATCAACTTGCCATCTCCTAGTTGCTTACCCAATAGTAACATTAACTTACCATATGTCTTTTTAGCTGATGCGGCATTTGCACTGAGTGCACATATTATGAAGCCATTTCCTGGGCATCATGCTATTGGTACTCCAGAAAGATTATTCAATCAAAAACTATCTAGTTCACGTGTAGCAGTCAAAAATACTTTTCGAATACTGTCTAGCGTTTTCAGAATGTTTAAGAAGCCTTTACCACTGAATGCCGTCAAAGCATATATCATTACAAGACATGTGTCTTGTTGCACAATTTCTTAAGAAAAAATTAAACATCTCGACATATATACACTCCACCAAATTCAATAGATAAGTATATCAATGAGGGTTAACCCAACCAGAATCTTGGAGACAAAATAACACAGGAACATTTGATCCCCTGCAACCTGTACCTCGAAGGGCTCCTATATCTGCATCTGAATCAAGATTAAATTTTGTGAAATATATTTACGATAATAATGCCTAGTTATGAAATAAATAAAATATATTCTAAAATAATAAGATTATAGATTTTTTACTTTTACTTACATTTTCTAGAGTTAATTTGGCTTGCGGATGTGTAGACATCTGCCAAAAATGCTTCCATAGCATCATAAAACGGCCAGATGGGCTAATACTTTCTTCTACACCAGCTCCCGACCTCAAAGAAAACTTTTTCTTTTTTAAATTAACCCTAAAGGTAGCAAGCAGATTCTCTTTTTTCTTTTTTAATTCCATTATGGGAATACTCATCTTGTCTGCAATGCGTTTCCACGAATCATGATTAATTCTTTACTTCTTTTTTATTATATTAGTTAAATGTATACTTACAATATTTTTGTTTTTGTGGCATATATGTTTTGGTTCCAAAGACAGTTTTCTGCCTGGTATAGCTCTATAAATTTGATCGTTTCTTCAGAACTAATGGCCATTTTAGCGCAATATTTATAATAAAACACAAAACTCAATAGGCAATCGTTTATAATACTACGAATTCACTATAAAACCGGAATCCCTTTGATCTGTGCTAAAAAAAAACCGACAACAATCGGATATCTAGCAGACGCAGCCGCGGACGTGATATGTAAACAAGAGATGATCAAATTACCCTCAGTGTTTACTTTAGAAAAGTGGTACTTTTGGTTTGATAATAGTTCAGATGCCGATCCGTGCAGACACGGTGACAAAAGACGAGCTCGTCCTTTGAAATTCAGAGGTTCGATCACTTATTCATTGGCCTATCCCGTACACATCTCCAGATGCATACGTAGATGTCGTCCGTGGATGCGTCTGTCGATGTGTAGAGGACACAGAAGAATGGTAAGGCCACAGGCCCGGACGAAATATCCGTTGAACTTATTAAGGTGATCAGTGAAGTGATCACAAACGAGTTTTGGCAAAAAGTCACAAGTACTTTTATAAATTTAAAAGTTGCATTCCACAACATATCGCCTTCTTTAAGCAAAAATCCTTGGTAAATTGATTTCTTGTACTTATAAAGAGTAGACCAAAATAAAAGGAAAGAAAGGTTAACCAACCTATTTTGAGTTTTATATCTAATAAAATAATTGCAAAAAGTGTAACGTTTAAAATATTAAAGTTTAGTATATATTTTTAATGGTAAATAATATCGAGCCTACTTAAAACCTCTAAACTTCAGCAAAAACTGGTCCGACGAGCGCCATTATATAAAACCGTTAATCAATCTCTTCATTTCCAGCTGCCAGTTACAGTTACACCACCGCAAAAACCGGTGTTCGGTGCGAAAAGGTGACAACGATGGCTGACAAAAAAATTTGCATAATAATAACCTGCATATATTTTCCTCCGCTCTAATTAATCAAATTAAAGTTTCTGACAAATTAAAAAGATCCACCGAGACGTTAGCTCGTCAAGAAGTTGTTTATCGGAGACAGGGTCGAACTTGAATACATAAAATATATATTAGAAGCTTTAAAAAATCGATTCTATCAACTGAGATATAGTCATGTAGTACTATATAACGTACAGTCAATTAAGCAAAGGAGTTAAACACATTTATACAGAAAGCTGTAAATTCGTGTATTATTTAACCTTCGACTACACGCGCGCTGCCTGAGGGCTCTTGTTAACGAACGTTGTTTTCAACGAGTAACGGGCCGATGCCGATGAACTATATATAAAATAAATATTTTTGGCGAAATAACTTATTAGACTCTCCATATCAAAATCCATATTTTAGCGGCAACAAAGAAAGAAATTTATTGAAACAACGGATGCTCGTCAGTAGATATACTAGGGGTCTTTGAGCGCAACCCCTAAATTGCAACCCCTAAAATCGCAACCCCCGGTCGTAAGTTCCAAACGGCTTAACGTAGGATGACGTACGAGGGCTCGTTGGAAAGGGGATGAAAAATGGGGTTGAATGCAGTATGTGCCGTGCGCATCGGAGCATGCCAAAAGGTCATTATGGGGTATCTTCGTTTCTATTGGTCCGATCGGGGCGTACGAGGGCTCGATGGAACGGGGATAAGACGGGGAATACTTTGACACAAAAAACAAAGATGGCGACGTTGCCAAATGGGCGTTAAAACGTATCTTTGTTGCTATTGGCTTGATTTTGACGTATGAAGTGTCAAATGAAAGCGTTGGTGACACATACACACACACACACACACAGAAGCCATGTCAACGCTTGAACATTCTTCTTCTTCGTTTCAGTACAGTGGCTAAGAGAACGTTGACGTAGGACGTGACATTTGTCGCAGGACGTGACAGTTATGTGACATTCAACACAGAACGTAAAATGTCGTGAAATTTGACGCAGGAGTTGACAGGTATGTGACATTCAACACAGAACGTGAAATGTCGTGAAATTTGACGCAGGAGGTGACAGGTATGTGACATTCAACACAGAACGTGAAATGTCGTGAAATTTGACGCAGGAGGTGACAGGTATGTGACATTCAACACAGAACGTGAAATGTCTCGTGACATTTGACGCAGGACGTGACATTCGACGTAAGACGTGTCATTTATGTGGCATTCGACACAAAACGTGAAATGTCACGTGAATTGACGTGACATTCGACGCAGGACGTGACATTTATGTGACATTCGACACAAAACGTGAAATGTCACGTGAATTGACGTGACATTCGACGCAGGACGTGACATTTATGTGACATTCAACACAGAACGTGAAATGTCTCGTGACATTTAACGCAAGACGTGACATTCGACGTAAGACGTGTCATTTATGTGGCATTCGACACAAAACGTGAAATGTCACGTGAATTGACGTGACATTCGACGTAGGACGTGAAATGTCGTGACGTGTGACGTTGTGACGTGACGTTCGACATTTTAAAAGACAAAGACACAATAACAGAGGACAATAGAGGGTAGCAGAGGGTAACAGAGGGTAGCAGAGGGTAACAGAGGGTAGCAGAGGTACACAGAGGGTAACAGAGCGTCATAACAGAGACATTCAGATGCCTTCAGTGACACATATGCAGCGGCACGAGGGAAATACCAGCGTAAAATCGTTTTATTCCACTTCGAATAAATTGCATAGCTATTGTCACCAACAGAACATCGAGGCTTATTCATAATCATATTTATAGTATCATTATTTAATGTTCCAGTCACAGGAAGATTGTATTTTTCCTGAAAAGCAACTAGGGCCATATCTATACTAGAAAGAGCATTATTTGATGTATTTAGATATCCGAAACGTTTAAGAAAAGAACTAGCATACGCCAGAGTGCTATTCTCTGCACTCACAGATACAGAGAGCAACAATAAGACATGTAAAGAGACCAGCATCTTGATTTATACTAATTTCCAAAAAAATTGGTACTATAGTTATTTATACAAAATTCACAAAAACATAATTATATACTGAAATATTAAGACAGAAATATTTTAAATAATAATATGTTAAAATAGTGCATTTGTTAGCAAACCGGATGAAGCCTCATGATAACAATACACCGCGTTGTTCAAAACACGTAAACAAGTGTGATAACAAATTTTATTTTAATCATTGGAAAAACAAGTACACCGGAAAGAAAACCGCAGTTGCTACATTTTGTAAAATGTATGAAGATATCAGCAACCACATCAACAAAATTCTAAATTGATAACAACGATTCTCTTACCGCAATATCTATTTATTATATTACCATAAATATTAGTTGAAGAAATAAAAATAAATATAAAAATATTAGCATTTCTAGAACAGCACACGTTGCTTATCTATGAAACGAATCAGTTGATGGTACCGTAGGCACATTAGGTTGACGCAACTCGGGCTCGGGTGGGGCGATATGCTGTTCTGTTCTTTAAAAGGCCGAGGAGCGCATACGTTGTCACAGTTCGCTTCGCAAACGTACTACAACAACAACAAGTTCGCAGTAGTCAATACGGTGTGCAGTGACTTACATATATCAGATAAAGGTAAGCGGTTTTTGTCTTTTTATATTTCTATGTATTTATTATGTCCTTTTTATCATTGTATTTTATGAGAATTGTTCAGCTCTCTGTTCGTATTTCATGCAGTATTTTATGAAAAATGTATACTGTTTTTGTATTTATTATGTCCTTTTTATCTATGTGGGTGTTTCTATCTATGTGTAAAACATTTCACGTCTGCTATTTTTTATAAGAAGTATTCTCCGCTGTTCGTATTTCGATTTCTTGTAGTATATGGTTCTTCTCTATTGCCAAGTATGTAATGCATCTCTCCATTCACGTTAAGCGGAAAAACTATAGTTTTTTATTATTATTGTAGATGGATCTATCAAAACTAAATAATGCATCCTTGGTTGCAGAACGTAAGCCAATAAAAAAACTTAAAGATCTACAAATTGGAAAAAAATTTACCATCCACAGTGCAAAGGTGGTAACAACACAATTTGGGGAGACAGTTCTGCTGGATTTGGGTGCTGAAGTTGTCTTCTTACCACAGCGGGTAACCAAAGCCTACCAAGCAGCACTAACGGACCTCAACAGCGGAAACTATTCGCTGATATACGAAGGGGAAGTTGATATTGGAAAAAGCAGACTCCTTGCATCCTTTAAGATAGTTGAATAAGGTAAGTGATTTTTTCTTATTGTTTGTTTGTGTGAGTTAGCCATGCATATAAAACAAGTGATTAAACAGTCTGATGATTTGATGCACATTATTAAAAAGCTTAGTAAAATAATTTTCGATAAATTCACTGAAAGAGATCGTAAAGTTTGGACAAGACGGTTAAATAGTCAAATTTTTAGATGTAGTAAAGTAATTAAAAACAATAAACTATCCGTAGGAACAGTTAGAAAAGTGCAAACTTACGTAGGACATTTTAAGCATTTTAGGCAAATTATTTTAAATTTCAATAATAAGTACGTTGGGTTGGGGCTTAATTCAAAATTACGCAATAGAGTTAAATGGGAAAATGTCATTTCATGTTTTGCTAGTCGAATTAAAACTGGAGTTATAGTTAATTTAGTGCATAAGGACGTAACACAGTTCCTAAATGATTGTTATATTATTTTTAGTAGAAAAATTAACAGTAATTTAAAAACAAATAGATTGCTTAAAGTCAATACTACATTTTGCGGTGAATTCATTAAAAAATCGAGTGATAGCGAAAGTTTAGATTTAAAATATTTTAACACTAAAAATGCTGTTATAGACGCATCGACCGATTTACATCTTTGGTTTAGTGAAAATGTTAAGGATAAAATTTTTACAAAGCTGTCGGAGTTTGCAGAAAAAGATTCGGGTGCTGCTCTGTCTAAAGTAATCTCATTAGAAGTCAATATTAATAAAGTGGAAATAGGAAATGGTTCATCGTTCATTGAATTGCCAATAGATATTCAGAAAAAACGAGCGTGCATTAATGTGCATAACTTCGATCAGGCTTGTTTTTATTGGTCAATAGTTAGCGCTCTGTATCCTGTTACTAAGGATCCACAGAGAGTTTCAAAATATCCACATTATTCTACTGTTTTACAAACTGACAAATTAGAAAGCCCAATGCCATTAAGCCAAATTTCAAAATTTGAAAAATTAAACGCCATATCAGTCAATGTTTTTGCATTAGAATTAAACGTAGTTAAGGACAAACAATTTTACGAAGTAGTACCTGCCAGACTGACACCGCAAAAGATGGAAAAGCATGTTAATTTGCTCCTTATACAAGATAAATATTTCCCAAAGTTAAACGATTACGATGCTCCTCCAGAAGATGATGATCAGACTGAAATACGCCTTCATTATTGTTGGATTAAAGATTTGGGAAAATTAGTGAGGTCACAGGTAAACAAGAAACACAATAGAAAATATATTTGCGATCGTTGTTTAAACTATTTTTAGCAGTGACAGCAAACTAGCAGAGCACGAAGAAATGTGTTCAGATGTGAATAAATGTAAAATGACTGTTCCCAAATATGATCATGTGGCTTTTCGCAATTTTACATACAAACAAACAACTCCGTTTATAGTTTATGCCGATTTTGAATGCCAATTACATAATTTTACAGATTCAAATGTCTCAGTGAGTAAAACAGCAAAATATCAGAAACATGTACCTTTTAGTGCAGGTTATTATTTGAAATGTGCGTACGATGATAGTTTATCTTATTTTAATAGCTATAGAGGTGAAAATTGCATGGAGTGGTTCGCAAAAGAAATGACCGAAATTTCCAAATTTGTAAATTCCAAAATAAAGACAATTGTACCTATGGTCGAAAAACCCAACACAAATGGAGCAACTGTTTGCCATATTTGTGAGAAACGCTTTTTGGCTACAGATACAGTTGTTGTAGATCACGATCATTTTACTGGACAAGTACGGGGATTTGCGCACCAAGCATGTAATTTGAACTTTAAAAAATTGTTTGTCGTCCCAATCGTATTTCATAATTTTAGTGGCTACGATTCGCATTTTATGATTATAGATCTTTGCAAGCATGGGCACTTGAGCTTACTTCCCATAAACAAAGAAAAATACATTTCCTTTACATTACAATCTGACGAACATCAAATTAAATTACGATTTATTGATTCTCTAAGATTTATGGGAGCTTCACTCGATGAATTGGCATCTCTTTTAGACACATCCGAAAAGAAGATTTTGAAAAGAGAATTTAGTCAATTAGATAATGATACATTTAATTTGTTAACTTGTAAAGGAGTATTTTGTTACGATTATATTGATAGTTTGGAAAAATTGGATGAAACTTCTTTACCCACAATTAACCATTTTTATAGTAAGTTAAATAATGAATACATTAGTGAAGCGAAGTATGCTCATGCCCAAAATGTTTGGAAGAAATTTAATTGTAAAAATTTGGGAGAATACAGCGATTTGTATTTGAAAACAGATATTCTGCTGCTGGCTGATGTGTTTGAACAGTTCCGACAAAAATGTCGAGACACATATAAATTAGATCCAGCATGGTATTATACCATGCCAGGATACACGTGGGATTGTATGTTGAGATACACACAATGTAAATTAGAATTGCTAAAAGATGTGGATATGATCTTGTTTATGGAAAAAGCCATAAGAGGTGGAATATCTGTTTGTAGCAACAGATATTCAGAGGCCAACAACAAATACATTTCGTCTTATGATCCCACACGGCCCTCTAAGTACATCCTCTATTTAGATGTGAACAATCTGTATGGCTGGGCAATGTTACAATTGCTTCCATATGGAGGGTTCAAGTGGATCGAAGATGTTACCAAATTTGGTGTTGGTAATCTTCCCGAAGGCCATATAGATATTATGTCAATACAGGATGATGCAAAGGAGGGCTATTTTTTCCAAGTTGACTTGGAGTATCCACGCGAATTACACGACAAACATAAAGATTTTCCATTTGCTGCCGAACACCGCATTCCGCCCGGTTCAAAATTGCCAAAGTTAATACCAACCTTATATCACAAAACCAAATATATTATGCATTATAGAACTCTTAAACAGGCATTGGCTAACGGGTTAATTTTAACAAAGATACATAAAGTTTTGAAATTTAATCAATCTGCGTGGCTGCGACCGTATATCGAATTAAATACAAATTTACGGGCGGCAGCCACCAACAGTTTTGAGAAAAATCTCTACAAGCTAATGAACAATGCGGTGTTCGGAAAAACTTTACAGAACCAAAGACGTCATCGTATTGTAAAATTATGTAAAAAATGGCATGGAAGGTACGGAGCCAAAAATTTGATTGCGAGTAGTCGATTTCACAGTCGTACGATCTTTAGCGAAAATTTGGTAGCTATCGAACTTAAGAAATCAGAAGTATGCTTTAATAAACCCCTGTATATAGGCGCAGCAATCCTCGATATATCAAAAGTATGTATGTATGATTTTCACTACAACTTTATGCTTCCAACGATGGGAGAGGACAACTGTTCATTGTTGTACATGGACACCGACAGCTTTATTTATGAATTGAAATGTTCAGATGCATATAGAGAGGTTATAAGAGCGCATCCAAATAAATTTGATACCTCCGACTATGCCGAAAACAACTCATATGAGATAGAACGGTTAAATACAAAAATCCCCGGATTAATGAAGGACGAGGCAAATGGGAAAATAATTACACATTTTATTGGATTACGATCAAAAATGTACACATTTAAACTGCAAATAACTGACGACGAGAGGGACAAAGAGAGACAGCGCCTAGAACGAAAACAACTAAACAAAGAGAGAATTGAATGTGACTTGGGAAATTTGGGAATAACAAAAAAGGCAAAAGGAGTGAAATATAACGTTGTTCGAAATAAAATTACGTATGAAGACTATGAAAAATGTCTTAAAGAATTCAAAATTCAAACCGCGAGCCAAAGGTGTATTCGGTCATACCAACATTCTGTATTTAGCATCGAGCAATCCAAAACGGCTCTAAGTCCTTATGATGATAAGCGGTACTTAATACCAAAATCATTTAATACGCTTCCGTGGGGACATTATCTTGTTGAATAACATTTATTATAAATAATTTTCTTTTTCTTGTAGTATATGGCTACTCATAAGAACAAAAAAAAAAAGAGAAAAGATCACTTATCTCACAGTTTTTGTATATTGTAGATTTAACTAGTATTTTAGAATTGTATAATTTAATTTTTAATAATAAATTTGTGTAATCTTACATTTTTGGTTTTATTTATAATAGAATAAAAGACAACATATCTAATAAATTATATTTATTCAGTTAAATGATTTACATGTCTATGTTCATAATAATATACATATTCCTTTAGAGCTAAACTTAACAAAGTGTTTGGACAAATATCGATATATGCTGCGAAGGCTGTAACTGGTCCATGTACAGAGTCTTTAGCACAAAAATTTTGTTTAATGAAAGTTGAAATATTTATATAGTATTTCTGGAATTGTAAACTCTGTAACAATGCCACTCTATGGTACAGTATTCTGTAGTTTGCGTTTAAAATGTGGTAGGCGTCATCTTCACGTAAATAATAGTCGACTCCAAATTTTTCAATGGTCAGCAACTTTACATTGTCTTTTACCAATTGTCTTAGTTTGCAAAAATCACCATTCATAAATTCGATTGGAACATACCCATCCGCATATGTAGCATGGAAAAAGTCACTCATTTTTTCTTTTAACCACACAATTATGACGTTCCACTCGCTTATACTTAAACTGATTCTTCTAAAATCATCACGTTGGCACAGAATGATGGATGGTAGAAAATCTCGAGCTGGAGATAGACCAATTTTTATGTGGAGAGAGCTGCTGATTGGATATGTAGTTTCCAATAAACAATATTGCTCGTTTGTGGCAGCTGCTTCATATTTAGCCAATACTCGATCTAATTCGGCGCCAGGACTAGGTGGTTGTTGACTATCTTCATCATAGTTAAATTCTATGCTAAATTCACTGCCATCATCATCATCGAAATTATTAGGTTGGCTGTTGTATCCGCTATCTTGAGAGCTCATGGTACTACTGTGTGTGTGTGTGTGTTTCTAACGTCGTTAACGAGGTGGATGTAAACTGAACATATTATCGTAGTTTGTCCTACATTTATACCATTGTCTTCTCCCACTTCTTGTGGTTAATTATCAGTCTTTTCACAAAAAATGTATGTCTACGCGGCGTATCGAAATATAGATCCTCAAACTATATTCGAGTTATTTATCCAGCTGTTGTGTTTGCTGTCCATTCCTAACCATTTCACGTACATCTTATTGCCTTTTCGTCTGAGTACTTTTTCGACCAGGTATATGTCAGGGTTTGATGTTTTCTGCAATTCTTCTTCGTAAAAACCGCCACTAATCGGCGCACCTTGCATGTCTTCGAGCAAATACGTTATAGGATTTGTTATCTTAACTTGTACAATTCTAAATAATTCAGTAGTCCAATTGGGCGTGTATGCCTTTTCGAAGAAATGTTTTGCCTTTGATACACGTACAATGTCGCCAACTTTAAACTTTCGTGGACCTGCAATCTTTAAATAAGTATAACTTTTGTTTAAAATAGTTTTTTCGTTGGATTTGTTAACCTGAGACGGTTTTGTATCCTGTTTTACTGTGTTTTGTGTTGTTGTATTCCTCTGTAATTATCTGTAGAGCATCTAACCATTTGTACGATCCATGTAAACTGAAATACTTGTACAACTTTGCTTTCAACGTTCTAATAACTCGCTCGCAAATGGCTGCTTTTTTGATCGTGTAGGTGCTGTAATGATTAATCTCGTGTTTTTTCATTAAATTTTGAAATGTTCTGTTGTAAAATTCGGTTCCCTGATCAGATTGTAGGTTCTTCGGATGTCGTCGAGTATGTGCGAGAATATCCGAAAATGCCCGAGTAATTTCCTCGCCAGTCTTCGTTTTTAGAGGTCGTGTCCACACAAATTTTGAAAAGCAATCAATTACAACTAGTATTAGTTTGTAATTTTTATTTTGATGTGCATAAGGACGCATTTCAGCCAAATCCATTTGCCACAAGTCATCGATTCCTTTGATTATTGTTCGTCGACGAGGATAGTTTTTTCGTGCCGGTTTATGCAATTCGTTTATCAGCTGTTCTTTAGACATTATTATTTTTTTAACGCACCTTCAACTACCGTAAGACGTTTGTATATATCCCATGAATGAATGCTATCTACTACGCTTTTTAATGATTGTTCCACTTGTTTTATCCGCTGTTCCATCTGTATATCGTACATAGAATGCTTTGCAACTGTTTCTGCAGCAGATTTTAGATTGTTCTCCGTATCCTTTTTCAGTGCATTCATATCATCTTTGATTATTTTTTTCAATTTTTGCTCGAGAAGTGGAACCGTAGTTTTATGAAGCTCCTTTCTCACATCGTTAAGGCCAATGGCTAAATCATGTATGTCATTAGTTTTTTGCTGTAACAGCACACCATGTGTTTGAATTAATGGATGGTGCAGGTTACGCAACCCATTAATTTGTTCATCAACGTATTTATTCGTATCCTTTTTCAGTACATTCAAATCATCTTTGATTATTTTTTTCAATTTTTGCTCGAGAAGTGGAACTGTAGTTTTATGAAGCTCCTTTCTCACATCGTTAAGGCCAATAGCTAAATCCTGTATGTCATCAGTTTTTTGTTGCAATAGCACACCATGTGTTTGAATTAATGGATAGTGAAGGTTACGCAACTCATTGATTTGTCCATCAACGTATTTTTTTCGTTGCAGCATCGCCACTATCTGATGGATCCTTGACATGGGATATTTTCACATTTTCGGCATTAATATTTCCGTCAGACGTATGTGGAAATGTGACTCGCGCCACCTTTTGGGCATTACTACTACTACTATAACGAGAGTGATGTCCGAATTTGTCGACACTCATAGTGGAAATGATAATGACATTCCCAGTTACTCTATTATATTGGCTTCTCTTAGTTCATTGATGATGGCTACGATTTCGTTGTCGAGAGATGTGTTGCCGGCGTCTTTCGAAGCCACCAAGAGTTTAAGACGTTCAACTAACTCATTTGGATCATCCCAATAAATATACTCCATGGGTGCAGTGTTGTATGTTAATCGTGAGTCATCCAATCCCGTTCCTTTGACCGTAGATGAAGATGATCGTGTTGTTGTTGTTTTCGTTCTGTGTTCGAGTTCTTTTTTGGATCGAGTTGCAGGTGGTGCATGCTTTTTCATTGCTGCATCAGATGGTTTGAATAGAGGTTTAATAATAGAATGGTATTTTTCTCCGCTGGAACCTTTAAGACGTCCCAAGGTATCCAGATGAATCTCTGTGTTTTTCAACAGTGTTTTGTACTTTTGTAAGTCCTCATCATTATACTGGTCGGGGTTGGCATAAAATAAAAGTTGATATAGACCTGGCGTACCACCTAACCTACGTTCTTCTAAATTACGTTCTCGAATTATTATTATGTCTCCATTGCGTTTGTCAAAGTTTATTCGACGTTTTCCCATTATCCAACCACTAATAGAATCGTAAAATGGACCATAGTTTTTATCAATTCTATCGTCTTTTTTCAAATATTCTTTTATATACTTGTGACTTATTGGGGGATATTGATCCATATATTCGTCGGCGGCATCCATCGAAATCTCGTCAGAGATTGGTTCTTGAATAATGTTTTCATGAGGTATCGCTTGATCAGGTGCGTCAAGAAATACATCGTCATTCTCCTCCTCCTCCTCCTCCTCCTCCTTGTCCTCCTTTTTCACCTCTTCTTTTTTAACTTGTTCAAACTTGTTAGTGATAGCATGATGTAACGTTTTTGATGATTGTGCAATATCTTTGAGAGGCTTCGAGAGTGGTTTAAATAGTTTATTTAGGGACTCGTCTTGTTCTGTTCGGCCTAATTTCAATGCCAAATATTTTTTGCGAATTGATCTAGCCAATTCGGCGACTTTCTTCTTGCGAAGGGCAATGGCAACCGCATCATCTGACATGTTGTTAACGACTAACCAATCACCTTATAATTTTATATATTTATCAAATCCTTTGCGATATCGGCCATTGTTGAGAGCAAAATCTTTTATAATTACCAAAGTACCATAACTATCACACCAACATTCAGAACAAATTTTTTTAAATTCATCAAATGACATGTCTGGTGATACGTGCTCATCAAATACATGCTTCAAATTTATCTCGTCTTGCTTGAATAGTACAATCATGTTACAGTTGTCTCTAATTAGCTGCTTTGGTATTTTTGAATATGTTTGACATAAATAAGCGGCATCGATATCTTTATGTCTGCACATGGAATAATACTCGCGAATCTTTTGCTGACCATCACATGCAACATCGTCAAATAAAAACACAGAGTGGGGTTTAGCGTCGCTGGGACTAATAATTTCTTCGTTGTCTTTAAACGGGTAATATCCTACACCTTTCACTTGTGCTATTACATCTTGCAGTAGTTGGTATTTCGGTTGAAAGAGGGATTTGGAATAAACATAGACATTTTTAAACTTGGCGCCATTCGGATTGAATAGAAGAGATAGCATGACATTCGTTTTCCCACATCCACTTGGACCGCAAATAATGGCTCTAAACGAGTTTGGTAGTAATTTACCATGTTTACTGACTGTCACTTTCTGGACAATGTCCAGATTATCAATTGGTAGCGTCTGCTCTTGCTGAACGATCTTCATCATGTGACAAGTGTAGTACATATGTACGACAATATATTATAGATGTCACCACTTGCATGGTATCAGTCCAATGTTGGTCGTTGAAGGAGGAGGTCTCGTTAACTCTCTAATTAATAAACTGCCAATTGAGCTGCATATTCCCGGTTATCAGTACTGCGGTCCCGGAACAAAACTACAAAAACGTCTTGCACGTGGAGATCCAGGAATTAACCCATTAGACGCAGCTTGCAAACGACACGATATCGCTTATTCACAGCATTCATCTCTCGAAGAACGTCACAAGGCCGATAAAGAATTGGAAGATAGAGCCTGGGAGCGCTTCAAGTCGAAAGACGCTAGCATTGGTGAAAAAAGTGCTGCTTTAATTGTAACAGGCGGAATGAAGACGAAGAGAAAGTTGGGAATGGGATGTTCTCGTCGTGGACGACGGGGACGTTACTCATTCAATCGAGATGTTGTCTCAAAAATTGCAAAGTCCCTGAAGAGAGGAGCATCGTTAACAGATACTGCTTTGACTGCTGTACGAATAGCAAAATCCATAATCAAAAGACTTGGTGGTCGTAAAGAAGTTGATGTTCCACGAGTACTTCCACTAAAATCCGGAGGTTTTCTACCTCTTATACCTCTATTTGCAGGCCTTTCCGCTTTGGGGGCCTTAGCGGGGGGTGCTGCCGGAGTGGCCAAGACAGTAGTCGACGCAAAGAATGCCCAAAAGAAATTGGAAGAAGATATACGTCATAATAAAGCAATGGAACACATAGGTTCGGGTCTGTACCTACGTAAGAAACCCAGAGGTGGATTCGGCTTGTATTTGAAAAAAAACTTCCAATAAAGCTACCCAATCGTCCGCTATATGATGTGGAGATTGCACATTATGCGAAAATACTTAAAATACCATATTTTCGAGGCGTTTTCATGAATGACGCTCTGCCTAGAGACGGTCCACGACAACGAGAATGTGCAATAGTAAACTTGGATGTGTCCACACATAACGGGACACATTGGGTAGCATATAGAAAGATAAACAGCGACGTAGAGTATTTCGATTCATTTGGTAATTTAAAGCCGACCAAAGAACTTGTTAAGTATCTGGGTGGTGCACGTGCCAACATTTCCTATAATAACCATCAGTATCAAACGTACAATCAAATTATTTGTGGACATTTATGCTTAAAGTTTTTATATAATGGAGCCTACTAAAAGTACGAAACTGCTTATGGACCATATGTTTCGCAAAAAATATTTTACAGAATTCAGTGAAGAAGAACTAAAATACATACCGCTCGATTATCTTATACGAACTGTACGACCTTCAGAATTGTTAAGTATATGGCATAAATTGCCTGAAGACTATCGAGGAGAATTTAACTTGCAGATACTACTTCCCTGCTATGTACATTACAACAGACCTGATTGGAAGACTCACTGGGATGGTCCACCTGATTCTCAAGCTAAATGTCATTTATGTAAACTTGTTTTGGAACAAATAAAACTATTAAAGTAAATATTGTTTTTCTAATATAATAACCTATTACTAGATTGACGTGAGTCAGTCATCATGTCGCAGTTGTTGAGAGTAGACAGCACCAATTACATATTCTCATTTCAACCTCCCACACCGATCGTGTTGGATCCGAACAAAGATTATGAAATAGCTCTTCGTGCTTTCCATTCCTACAACAGTATACCAAACATTGAAAATAACAAGTTTTATTACTACGATGACACAAACCAATTACAACACTTTGATTTCCCCGATGGATGTTATGAAATTGCCGATATTGAAGAATATATACAAAAGAAATTGGGTGCTGATAATGTGCTTAAGCCTGAAACGATATTTAGTCTGAAACCTAACCACAACACGTTGCAATGTCAAATTTTCAGCAAATATAAGATTTCGTTTACGCACCCTGACAGTCTTGGTACAGTATTGGGATTTTCTCCTGCAATTCTCACTCCAGGACAGACACATTCTTCAGATCGACCTGTTAGGATTATTAAAGTATCTAGCATACGCTTTGAATGCAACATTAGTACCGGAGCCTTCGATGGTAACAGACCTGCTCACACGATCTACGAATTTGTCATACAATCAAATCCTGGGTACGCAATTGACGAAACTCCACACAATTTGCTGTATTTACCTGTTGTACCGCAACGAGAAATTACCAATATCACTGTGTTGGCTGTCGATCAAGACGGACGCCCTGTAAACTTTCGAGGAGAACAGAGCACATTGGTGTTGGAACTTAGATCACGTGGGAAATGGGATTAGTAATAAGACAATCTACTGCCCATAGTACACCATTAGTTGTGCAGCCGTCTGAGCGACAACATCGTACGTCCTCATCTAAGCAGCAACATCTTACGTTTGCAAACAAATTGTTTTTACAATCACTTGGTTTTAAGCTGAAAAAATGACAACCATGTATGGAAAACGATCCTGTTCAAACAGCATAATGCCTCCAATATTTGATATTTATCGTAAGCCGATGTTTGACGAATCGATTCGAAAGGCTGAATACCGAACATATGCACCATTCATCAAATCATTCAACTGTAATGACATTGTAGAATTTAGCATCAATCAAGTTGACTCGTTTTTTGCAATGAGTGAAACCTTGTTATGTATTAAAGGATCGCTCGCAATAAACGGCAATGGTGAAGTCAAACTAGCAAATAATGTGGGTGCTTTTCTTTTCGATTCGTGTACGTACAGCGAAAGCGCAAGGGAGATGGAAACAGTGCGGGATCCTGGTATCGTAAGCGCTGTACGTGCTATGACATGTTATACTCAAGAAGATTCCAGTCATATGGCAATGGCGGGGTGGAATTACCCTAAGGATCCAATTCTACATGCTGCCGATCATTCATTCAACATACAGATGCCTCTTAAGCATGTTTTCAACATTTTCAATGATTATCCTATGATTACGTGTGGTCGTCAAACAATAAGACTAGTTCGAGCTCGAAATGACAACGATTGCATAATTGTCAAAGAAAAAACTCCAGGTCATGTTACAACTGTTAAGATTAACATTACCAATATTGAGCTTAGAGTCAAGCACATATTTCCCAATGATGATATTAAATTGGAACTTATGAAATCCATTCAACAAGATCAACCTATAGTTATTCCTTTTAGAAAGTGGGAATTGCATGAATTACCAGCACTTACCAAAGGCGCTAGACGTGAAGTTTGGGCTGTAAAAACTAGCAATGCAGTGGAAAGACCTCGTTATGTCATTGTTTTCTTTCAAACCAATAAACGTGACAAAAGCGACGCCGATCCCACCTTATTTGACAATATCCACATACAAAGTATCAGATTATCTTTAAATGGAGAATATTGGCCGAACGAGAGAATGCAGTTGGATTTTAGCAGAACTGACTACAATGAGGCCTATTTCAATTATACCGAATTCTATCCTAGCTACATACAATCCCAACAAAAGCGACCTCTACTCGATTTCTCAGGTTTCGCACAACACACATTATTCGTTATCGATTGTTCGAAGCAAGAAGAAAGCATGAAAGCATCCACTGTTGACGTAAAACTCGATATTGAAGCGAATAATGGTTTTCCCGAAAATACCAAGGCTTATTGCATTATAATTCACGACTGCGTAATGGAGTACTTCCCTCTCACTGAAATTGTAAAAAGTCTAAATTAGATGCATAACTTGTTAGTAGTACACGAGCAGTCATCATGAGAGTAGCATTCGTAGACATTCAGGGATTCAATGTGGACGGATGGTTTGTTCCCAAAGAACTTACCATTGAAATAGGATTTAAACGAAGTCATTACATATTTTTACCTCAGAAACCTTTTACTGCGCTCACTAGTGAGGATAAGAAGACTGCATCATACGTGGAGAAAAAACTGCTTGGAATTCGATACTCTGATGGACACGTAGAATTGTCCAAAATCAATGAAATACTAGAATCCAAGTTGTTGTATGCAGCAGATTACATCTACGTTCGAGGAGAACAAAAAGCAGAATATTTGGATAAGAAACGTCACGTTTTTGGAGTTTTTCCCATTATTATTGATGTTTGCAAGTTTGATGGTACACCTCATGCTACTGGAAACGTTGGCCTACTGCAAACCCATGTCATGCCTCTGGATTATTTTCATGCACCGAAAGAAATGTGGATCGTCTACGTCACTGGTTTGCCAATAACATAATGCCATTGTAATTTTATGTATAAATAAATATATTAGAAATTAAACGCTTTTTTTATTTATCACATCTTTATTGATCGAGTCTTATATTAAAAGAAGATTCAAATTTTCTCCTTACAATTTCGAAAATAATTTTTAAAATTAGAATAAATACAGATGCTAATATTACACAAGACATTGCAAAGACATTGTCTATTTCACTTTTCATATGCTCGCTGGTGTTGTTACTAACGTCCATGGTATTGGTTGAATACGTCTCAATGGATATGAAGCTGGTGGCAGTTTTCTGCAGGCGTAAATCCAGGTGTCTTGCTGTTGCTGCTGCTGTAGATTCAACTCTTTTGGTTTCCACGTTTTGTCCTCAATATGCAGGCTATCTAATTGTCTTTTAATTTGTTTTATATTCTCATATGATTTAATGTCTCTATTTAACTGATCAAGTTTACGTTGAAATTCCATAACCCTATGTATGTACTAGATGGAATTCATAGTACTACTGAATATGTCCTATGTTGAATGTCACGTTTTATGTCAAGCGATGTCTTGACTGACACATAACTGTTACGTCAAAACGTCTCACGTCACGTAATTCCTACATTTCACGTTCTGCGTCAAATGTCACATATATGTCACGTCCTGCGTCGAATGTCACGTCCTGCGTCAACGTTCTCTTAGCCACTGTACTGAAACGAAGAAGAAGAATGTTCAAGCGTTGACATGGCTTCTGTGTGTGTGTGTATGTGTCACCAACGCTTTCATTTGACACTTCATACGTCAAAATCAAGCCAATAGCAACAAAGATACGTTTTAACGCCCATTTGGCAACGTCGCCATCTTTGTTTTTTGTGTCAAAGTATTCCCGTCTTATCCCCGTTCCATCGAGCCCTCGTACGCCCCGATCGGACCAATAGAAACGAAGATACCCCATAATGACCTTTTGGCATGCTCCGATGCGCACGGCACATACTGCATTCAACCCCATTTTTCATCCCCTTTCCAACGAGCCCTCGTACGTCATCCTACGTTAAGCCGTTTGGAACTTACGACCGGGGGTTGCGATTTTAGGGGTTGCAATTTAGGGGTTGCGCTCAAAGACCCCTAGTATATCTACTCTCGTCCAACGCCGTTAACACACTTGCATAAACTAAAATGGTTCACTGAGGGTTGACGACACCGTCAGAGAACTACGAACTAGTTCTTGGACACCGTCCCGTCGAACGTCTTGCCGAAGGGGACTGGATACGTAGACGGTGAAAAGTTAACCAACGGGTTGGTTGCCGTTGCATGAACAAACATTCATAAGAACCTGAAAGACAATGAGCAACGGCCAACGGGACGGTGTCAAAAACGATCCGTTGACCGTTGTCGTTAACAAGAGCTCTGACGGTTCGCGCATTGTTGCCAGGTGACATGAACCACTTTGCGGTAGGGCGAACTTGAAACATACGGGAGAAAACTGTAGAAATACCATAAAGATGATAAATTTTTTGTATTTTACATTATCTAATGCCAATGGTCTATTTAAATGCCTTTTTATACCAGTACGTTCATTTGTAAATAATTTTCACCATAAAATACATACAAAACATAATTTTTATTAAAAAATTAACCTAAATAAACTTCCAAAACATTAACTGAAATGAAAACTAAACCTAAAAATATGGTAAAACAAAACACAACACTGAATTAAAAAAAATCAACCATTAGATCTCGTCAATATCCGAGATCTGCTCGTAAATGTTTTTATTAAGAAGTTTTCGCATATTATCATTGTCTACCTTAAAATTATAGCAACTTCCGTCTGAGTCAACTATTCTCTTGCTATGTAGTAGTACCTCAATAATCTTTGTGCTTAATTATTTCTCTGCTTATTTTTGAATGTATTGACAACCGAAACCTTCTGCTAGGACCACCGACTAATAAGCCTAATGAGTCACTTTTTAAAACTTTTCCTGAGAATACTTCACACTAGATTGTTTAAGAAATGTGAAGAAGTCAGTGGATGGAGTCAGTTTGGTTTCAAAAATGGACTTGGCACGAGAGAAGCGATCTTTAGTATGCAAACATTAATACAGAATTGTTTAGATCAAAGAAAGGATGTTTTTGTCTGTTTCATCGATTACGAGAAAGCATTCGATAATGTAAAACAGAATTGATGATAAAATACCTACAAGAGTTGGGATTGGATGCCAAGGATATAAGAATTATCGCCAATCTGTATTGGAACCAGACAGCAACAGTACGTCTTCAAAATTTCAACGAAACAGAAGATTTCTCCATTAAAAAAGGAGTAAGGCAAGGTTGTATACTGTCTCCAATGCTGTTCAATTTATACGTAGAAAAAGCCTTCGCAGAAGCAGTGGCAGACTCTAATAAGGGTATTAAAGTTAACGGCATATTTATTAATAACATCAGGTATGCCGATGATACAGCCATAGTGGCAGATAACATCGAAGATCTTCAATGCCTTTTAAATGATCTAACTCTTGCAAGTGAAGCTCGGGGTTTGAAAATAAATATCAAGAAGACAAAAACAATGATTATAAGCAGAAATGAGTACCCAACGCAAAGATATATGTCTCTGGAGAAGAAATCGAACAGGTCAGGCAATTCAAATACTTAACAAAATGACGGTATTATATTTTGATTTGATACAGAGCAGCAACAAGCGCATATACGTATTTCGATCTCTTTAGATCTCTCAGTACGGTATAGTTACTACTCCATATCAAACCCAAATATTTTCCCGTCGTAGATTATAGTAACGGCATTTGGAGTGCAATTTTTAGACTCCTTGCCGATGCATTCATCAAGCATGTTTGCTTCGCAAGTCGTAGGGGGCACGGCGGCTTATATTCGAATTCGATTTCGCCAGGTAGAAATCGTATGATTTCTCTTTTGTTCAAATACTTAAGTTGTTTGCTAAACGAGGGTTGGGACCCCGAGAATGAAATAAAGAGCAGAGTTGAACAAGCCAGAAATGCTTTTTTGAGGCTTCGTAAGTTTCTGACTGATCGCAAATTGGACTTCAACAGCCGATACAAGATGCTTAAGTGTTACGTGTGGCCTGTTCTCCTATACGGAATGGAAGCATGGACGTTAAAGGCCAGTTCCATTAACAAACTTGAAGTGTTTGAAATGTGGTGCCTGCGTCGAATGCTTAGAATATAATGGACGGACAGGGTCAGAAATGGGGAAGTACTCAGAAGAGCGGGCTTACAGGATAGGGAACTTTTTAGTTATGTAAAAAGTAAGAAGACAGCAAGAAGTACTTGGGGCACATATTACGCGGAGTACCACCTTTGATGATTTGTTCCAAATTTTAATTAAAAAAAAAAAAATTATGTTTTGGACATGTACTCGGTCCAGCTTATTACAAACATGTGTCTTAGTCTGATCCTTTAACCCCAATTCGCCAGAAAAAAAAATCGAATTAAAATTTCTCCACTTTTTCAGCAAATACAGACCTCCAAATGGAAATTTTTCTCACGAACCGTTAGATGTAGGAAAATTCTGAGTATGGCAGAAGAACGAGCGGTCAATTTTATGTAAGAAATGTCCACTCGCTTGACTCTCGGACCAAAATTGACGCCAATATAGCCGAATAACGAAATTTGATAAAAATCCAAGGGTACCCCCTTTGATGATTTTTTCCAAATTTTAATTAAAAAAAAAATTTTTTTTATGTTTTGGTACATGCACTCGGTCCAGCTTATTACAAACATGTGTCTTAGTCTGATCCTTTAACCCAATTTGCCGGAAAAGAGAAAAAATCGAATTAAAATTCTCCACTTTTTCAGCAAATACAGACCTCCAAATGGAAATTTTTCTCACGAACCGTTAGATGTAGGAAAATTCTGAGTATGGCAGAAGAACGAGCGGTCAATTTTATGTAAGAAATGTCCACTCGCTTGACTCTCGGACCAAAATTGACGCCAATATAGCCGAATAACGAAATTTGATAAAAATCCAAGGGTACCCCCTTTGATGATTTTTTCCAAATTTTAATTAAAAAAAAAATTTTTTTTATGTTTTGGTACATGCACTCGGTCCAGCTTATTACAAACATGTGTCTTAGTCTGATCCTCTAACCCAATTTGCCGGAAAAGAGAAAAAATCGAATTAAAATTCTCCACTTTTTCAGCAAATACAGACCTCCAAATGGAAATTTTTCTCACGAACCGTTAGATGTAGGAAAATTCTGAGTATGGCAGAAGAACGAGCGGTCAATTTTATGTAAGAAATGTCCACTCGCTTGACTCTCGGACCAAAATTGACGCCAATATAGCCGAATAACGAAATTTGATAAAAATCCAAGGGTACCCCCTTTGATGATTTTTTCCAAATTTTAATTAAAAAAAATTTTTTTTATGTTTTGGTACATGCACTCGGTCCAGCTTATTACAAACATGTGTCTTAGTCTGATCCTTTAACCCAATTTGCCGGAAAAGAGAAAAAATCGAATTAAAAATTCTCCACTTTTTCAGCAAATAAAGACCTCCAAATGGAAATTTTTCTCACGAACCGTTAGATGTAGGAAAATTCTGAGTATGGCAGAAGAACGAGCGGTCAATTTTATGTAAGAAATGTCCACTCGCTTGACTCTCGGACCAAAATTGGCGCCAATATAGCCGAATATCGAAATTTGATAAAAATCCAAGGGTACCCCCTTTGATGATTTTTTTTTAATTTTAATTTAAAAAAACAAATGCGGTTTGAGAGACCGCGCGCGTGCACTGGTGTATAGATGTTTGTACAATAATGTGTTCGCTTATAACGAAGATATAGCAGAACCCATTTCTAGACCAAAATTTTGTTTATATAATTCACTATTTAGTTGAAAATAGGTATTGTCAGTACATAATATCAATAACAATATTATAGCCGATACATTTATGTTTATTTATAGCTTCTGAAACAAATAATATTTCTAAACAAAATTTAAGACCCACAGTATAGTGAAGATATGTAAATAATATCAAGAGAAGTGTGACAAGAAGTCTAAAAAGCTGGAATAGAAATAAGACTATTATTCTATGTTTCAAGTTAAGGAAATAACATTACGCTTATGGAGGTCAGTGTTGCCAAAACTCTCAGACACTCTCTTTTGCACGGATGTCCAAGATATTCCCTTTGCTTAATTTTTGAATTTTCATTTTCAATTAACATTTAACTGTAAAGTCAGAATAACTACTAAATAAAAGCCTTATTATCATTATGTAGTCAGAGAACGACATAAAATAGCTGACATACGCACATCGTATTATTTTAAGTTGCAATTAGTAATTAGATATACGCATTCCAAGCGGTCAATATTTTCTACTGATTTCTATGATTCATGGCATATCGTATTCTCACCGAAAAACAAATAAACTGTCGTTACTATAATTAAAATAAGATAAAATAAAATTATCTTTTGTAAATACTATTTATCTAATTAAAATCATTTTCCCTACTTTTCATCTCTTGTTTCGAATGGGCACTTTTGGTCAATTACGTTAAAAAACATTAATTTAATTCATGTTTGTGGAAACAAAAATACAAATTATACAACCCTAAATTGTGCTTGTGTGTGTCGTGGCAACGCCGCGTTGCTATCGTCCATAAGAAATACATGGCCCTATCTCCGCAATGTTATTTTCTAAACGTGGAACGTAGTATTGATGGAGACCATGGGGAGCAGCAAAGATCGGGATCAAGTTGGTACCGACTACCCAGAATAGAGAAAATTCGGGAGTAATGAGAAAGGCCTATGTCATAAAGATTAGAGAAGATGCTGAATTAAAGAAAATTGAAATTATATTGATATTTAGGATTTGAATTTATTCTAAAATAGATAAGTGTTGGCCTGTGTTATTATTTTTTTATTCTCCTTTAATATGGATATAAAATGAGCATGACGGTGTATTTTTAACTAATACCTGATTAACTGTACTAAGCTCCGATTCTGCGTTCCTCCTGAAAAATATATTAAAATATTTATAGAAAAGTTCAAGAGAGGCCTTGATAATTATAAAAGTTTATCCTGCGGCTAATATTAGCTGGGTGATGAAGATGAGGAGGCAAAAGCTTTGAAGTAAAACGTATCCTCGCGATGAACTACGTACCTACTTTGTAATTATTTAATTTGCATCGTAAGTGATAGGTAGGCGAGGACCTGCCGGTAAAACTTCTTGTACCGCAACTTTTCAGTACACTTGGGGCCTTCCCTCTAATAACTCAAGTTGAAAATTTTAGTGGTTGATGTTTTTACCAGGAAATGAGTTTCAGCTAAAATTTACCTGGTTAACTTTATTAGGTGGATAAAAATTCTGCAAAGTTTATCTTACGGAAACTTTCTACAAAAATTATTTACGTTTCTGTATTTCCTAGTAATTTGTCCAGAATTGCAGAGTATGTAATTGAATAAGTAATGACCGCTGCATTTTCAGTTAGTTTCAAAATTTGACAATATTTAATATTGTAAAGTGTATTAGGTAAACTTACACGGATTTCTGAATTAAGTAAATGAGCAACGATTCAACTGACCAAATAAAAAACAATATTCAGCGTGATGCTTTGAATAACTTAAAAATTCTCAAAAACCTAATTTGTGAAAATTTAATTATAGAAATTATTGGTAAACGAGTATAATATGGGTTAATTCCAAGACGGTATTAACATTGCATTTGTAACCTCGAAAAACCTTTTTTAGATGGTGCTAGAAAGGTCACCAATGGAGACACTGCGGACGGCAGCCAGATGGTTGGTGGAGAGCGAGTCGTGGATTCGAAACTATAGTGTATTTTTATGTATGAGAGAGTAATAAAACAATAAATTATGTATGCAAATCCCTAAACTGTTGATACGGGTGACTCAATGAAAAACAGATATTTGTCAACAAGTTTACAGAAGTATATAGGAAAACAATTTTAAATTGAGTATGACCACCAGGTATAAAGGTTGGAGCAGAATAGAATACAATAGTTGTGAGGGTTACTAATCCCTAAATAAGGTTGCCAGTGTCGGAGTGATGGAGGTTAACAGGTACTAATGAATTTGCAAGAAATGTAAGATGTTTATTTTATTGGTTATATATAACCAATAAAAGTTTAATAAGTACCTACCTATTTGCAAAATAAAGTTTAATTCTTTAGATAAAATAAAACGTTTTATTTTATCTGAAATGAGTGCATTCCACGAAGTAAGGGTTTCAACAATCAAACATTTAATTCTTTAATTCCAGGAATCTACGACAGTAATTGACTAGATAATTACCTTCTAAACTTATTCCACAGAAAATGTGATAGTGGGTTTTTCCATTTTGTAGGAAGGTCCAAGTGGCGTATTCAAAATTCTTAACAGTTCACTAAAAGTAGGTACTTCAGTTGCAAGGTGCAGTTTATTGTGTATACTAGTGTTATGGAAAATTTGGAAGTGCCGTGTAAACGCCGAAAAATTGGTCCTTTAACAGTTAATGAAAAAACATTAATATTTAATTGTTTTAAATCATTTACAGACAAACGTTTATGTGAAAGTGTTGATGAGACCGTTGAGTTAGTTAGCAGTACACTTGGTGTTGGGAAATCTACGATTTACAGAGTTATTAAAGAAGAGAAATGTGGTAGTTTTCAAATGCCACGTAATGCTCCAGGGAAACCAAAATTTCAAATAGAATATCATTTTAAAGAAGGACTTCGACGGAAAGTGCATGAATTCTTCTTTAGACAAGAATTTCCAACATTGGATAAAGTTCTTGTCTCAGTTCGAGATGATAAGGATTACCCAGAAATGAGTCGAAGTACGTTATGGAAACTTTTAAAAGAAATAGGCTTCCGCTGGAAAAAGAATCCCAGAAAGTCTATTTTATTAGAAAGAAGCGATATTGTCATATGGAGAAGACATTTTCTAAGAACCATAAAGGAAATGAGAAACCAAAAAAGAAAAATATTTTATCTTGATGAAACATGGATCAACGAGGGTCATACACCAAATAAATTTTGGCAGGATGAAACTGTTACAAGTCAAAGGCACGCTTTTGTAAATAACTTATCTACTGGTTTAAACCCACCATCAGGAAAGGGACGCAGGCTGATAATAGTACACATTGGCAGTTCAGACGGTTTTGTTGAAGGTGGTTTATTAACTTTTGAATCAACTCGTACCGGTGACTACCATGAAGACATGAACGCTGATGTCTTTCAAGAATGGTTCGAACAAATGATAGATCTTCTTCCTAAGAACTGTGTAATAGTAATGGATAATGCAAGTTATCACTCCAGACTTATAGAAGGACTGCCCACAACCAAGTGGTTAAAAAAAGACTTGCAGAATTGGCTGAGTTCAAAAAATATTACGTACCATCCCGGATCTATAAGAAAGGAACTTTATTCGTTGTGTGCCCTTCATAAAGAAAAATTTAAAAAATACGAAATTGATGAAATTGCCAAAAATCGTGGAATGACAGTACTTAGATCCCCACCATATCATTGTGAATTAAACCCGATTGAACTGGTATGGGCACAGATAAAGAGTGAAGTTTCAAGAAAAAATACCACTTTTAAAATTCATGATGTTAAACAGTTGTTTTTGGAGGCCGTAAATAATGTAAAACCTGAAAACTGGGAAAAGGCAGTAAATCACACTATTAAAGAAGAGGAAAAAATGTGGAAGCTGGACAATATTACTGATAAAATGATCGAGCCAGTTATTATAAATCTTGGTTCTGAAAGTTCATCTTCTGAATCTGATTTGGATTTGTAACAAGTAGCTGTAAGTTTTATATTAATATTTTTATTCATCTATTTAACATACCTTAGACGGTTTTAAAAACTCTTTTTCTCTTTTGTAATTTTTAAAAATTAAAAAAAATGTGAATTTTTTAAAACCCTTTTTAATGTAGGCCAGTCAGTTCTAATATAGTGTGTGATAAAAGAGGTCACTTTTGTTTACATACACATAACACTTTATAACACTGAAATAATTCATTTATTTTTTACAATTATTCAAAGTAATTTTTCAATTAATCTTGAGCACGCCCATGGAGTGGTCGGAGGTACCAGTTAAAATTATGCTTATTACTTTCTCGTTCATAAAAATAAACTATAGCTTATGGAACCGGGAATGGGTGTAACGGATGAAATAGGTAAAGATAGGACAAGATAAGACATATGAGAAAAGATACAGAAATAAACAAAAAGATAGATGGGTAAAATTACCAAAGATACGATAAGATAGGAACAGGGCTCCACTCAATTTTTTGGGTTTAAGGAGAAAATTTAGAAACCTTAGAAACGAAAAGAGATAAGAAAAGATATTTAGGTTTAGAGACCAAATCCAAGGAAAGATACCAACAATTAATTATTAAATAAATTTGGTCAACACACTATATAAACAAATAATCAATATAGACTTACCTAAGAAACTTAATCAGCCTGATCTTTCTCCTGGTCAAAGGTATAGTAATAATTGAAGGTAAAAAGCAAATATTCAGAGTTATTGTTATATCAGGAAACTTGTTAGGAGTCGTTAAATAAAATTCATACATAAAACAAAAACAATATATTCAACACCACGATGGTATAGGCAGCTTAATGTACACACAAGTAATGAAAAATGCACCATGAATTGATCAATGGTGGTATACATATAGAAATGAATAGTATTATAATTAGGAAATACTTTATAAATACAATATAATACAATTATGCACAAATAAAGTTTTAAGGGCGTATCTCGAGATAATACTGTATATTTGTAGCAATTTTAGAACTCAAGTAGGTAATCTGTATGAGCACTCCAATCCAAATTATTGTCTAGAAAGATTCCCAATAGTTTAACATTATTTCTTAAAATATCCTTCCAATCGAAACTAAAAATCAAATTCTGATTTTTCTTTTTATTTAGCTTTAGCCCATTATGTACAAAACTTTTTTTTGTTTCTGGGTATCACTATCTATTTTAATTTTTAAATTATGCTGAATAATATCAGTATTAATGAGAGTTGTATCATCTGCGAAGCAAACACATTTTATAGGAAAAGTATAGTGAAATAAATCGTTTAGATAAATAAGAAACAAAGTGTGTCCTAATATTAAACCTTTTTTTTAACCTATTCTCTATCCTTCCATTGTTGGATATAGGTCTTCCCCAGTTCTCTCCATCTTTCCCTATCTTGAGCTGTTCTCTGCCATGTGGGACCTCCTTGTTTCCTGATGTCATCTTTCCACCTCATCTGTGGTCTGCCTCTTGATCTCTTTGCATTGTATGGACGCCACTTTCCGATGGCATTGTTCCATCGTCCGTCTTGGAGACGTTCATTGTGTCCAGCCCATTTCCATTTCAGTTTTGCTGCTTGTTCTATCGCGTCTACTGTCTTTGTTCTGGTTCTGATCCACTGGTTACGTTTTCTATCTTTAAGTGATATACCCAACATTTGTCTCTCCATCGCTCTTTGTGCCTTCCTTATCCTATCCAAATTGGCCTGTGTAAATGTCCATGTCTGTGCTCCGTAGGTGAGCACCGGTATTATACAGGAGTTATATACCTTGCTTCGTAAGTATAGAGGGATTGTTTGATTTTTTAGAACGTAAGAAAGTTTGCCGAACGCTGCCCATCCCATTCTTACTCGTCTCGATATTTCGGCTGTTTGATTTTCTCTGTTAGCTCTGATTGCTTGTCCTAGATAGATATACTCATTTACCTGTTCTATTTTTTCTGTTTGTATTTTTATTGCCTCTTGGTCTTCCGTGTTTGTCATTACTTTTGTTTTGTTGAAGTTAATTTTTAGGCCTTTTTGCAGTGATTTTTCATGAAGTTCATTCAGCATTAATTCCAGTTCTTGTCGTTCCGAGGAGATCAGGAGTATATCATCCGCATATCTAAGGTGATTTAGGTACTTTCCGTTAATACATATTCCTCTGTTTTCCCAATCTGTTGATTTTATTATATCTTCGAGGGTCAAGGTAAACAGTTTAGGTGAAATTATATCGCCTTGTCGGACTCCTCGTTTAACTTTTATATTATCCGTTATTAATTTGTCGTCCACAATTACGGTCATGGTTGCGTTTTGGTAAATATCATGTATCAATTGTCGGTATCTTGAATCTATGCTACTATTGACCAGAGCTTCTTCCACCGCCCAGTGTTCAATGCTGTCGAAAGCCTTTTCATAATCTACGAATGCTAAGTACAGCGGAAGGTTGTATTCATTGGTTGTCTCAATTAAGATTTTAAGCGCATGTAGATGGTCGATTGTGCTGTATCCTTTCCTGAATCCGGCCTGTTCCACTGGTTGGTAGTTATCAAGTTTATAGGTTAGTCGGTTGTTTATTATTCTTGTGAAGGTTTTATATAGTTGTGACAAAAGGGAAATAGGACGGTAGTTGTTTAGGTCTGTTCGGTCTCCTTTCTTATGTATTAAGATTGTGTTGGCATTACTCCATTGTTTAGGTATTTTACCTTCAAACAGACATTTGTTGAACAGTATTTTTCGCATTTTTTTTATCGTGTCTCCTCCTTCTTTTAGCAGTTCCGCTAGTATTTTGTCCTCACCGGCCGCTTTATTTCTTTTCATGTCGTTTATGGATTTTTCGATTTCATCTTCAGTTATTTCTAGTAATACCTCTGAGCCAACATTTTGTATTTTCCTCGAGAGATTCTGTTTAGATGATAGTGGTGGGTCATTTTTAGAACTGTATAGGTCTGTGTAATATCTTTCTGTGATTTTTACTATTTCTCCTAGATCTCTTTCTTCATTGTTCTCAGCTTTAAGCATGATTAGTTTTCTTTTTCCTATATTTGTCTTCATTGTTTTTAAACTTTGTTCTTCTCTATGATTTTCTTAAAAATCATAGACTAAACCTTAAGGAAACCCATATTCGACAGTGTTAAACTCAGAATAACTGTTGCCTGTTTTCTATTTGTTAAATATGATCTAAATAGATTAAGAGCGTTTCCCCTAATACCGTATTTATGTATTTTTTCAACAGTAATTTATGCGAGACACAGTAAAAAGCTTCGGATAAGGCACACAATCTCAAAAACATAAAATGACCTTCCTCCAAGCTGCAACTATATGTCTCACAATTTTCTATATAGATAGTGTAGTGCTACACTTTTTTCTACAGCCATATTGATTATGAGTATGAAGTAGTTTGTATTTTTCTAGATATTCTATCAAACGAACATTAAGGATACTCTCAAAAATTTTTACCGAAAATGGGAATGATTGAGATGGGACGATAGTTTCCAATTTCATCTAAAGCTCCCTTTTTAACACTGGTAGCACTTTTGTTAGTTTTAATGCATCTGGGAAAATCGCTTTAATAAGACATTTATTATAAAGTAAAATTAATTTATCAATAATTAATATCGATTGTTTTCTAAGTATTTTTTTTATTAAGAAATAAAAATCCGTGCATTGTGAATTTTTCAATCTATGCAAAACATTCCTGATTTTAGTACCACTAACAGGTAATAAAAATAAAGAGTCTCAAGAAGAGTGTACAAGTGTACATCTTTCAAAAAATCTATGGCTACATTTTCATTTGTGGAATTAAAAGAACTTCTAATATGTTTATCTACTGAAGTAAAGTAATTATTGAAATCTTTTGATGTAATCGAGCTTGGATAGACGTTTTTGTTTTGAAATTTATTTCTGTGATAATTTATAACCTTCCAACTGTCACGGGATATATTTTCTGAATTGGAAAAAAAATTCATAGGCCAGTTTTTTCTTTAATGATATTGTAACAATAAAACACTGAAAACTTTGTTTTCAAACTTCCACAAAATTTATTTTAAATCTTATCACTACAGCTGTTTCGGCTGATTGCCTTTCTCAAGTGATCTATTTTTGGCTTGGGTTTACAAATTTATAGTCTCTAATGAAATAGGTTGAGGAGGGGAGAACTGTTTGTCTCAAGTTGGTCATTCAGAATTATATCTGTGTTTTTTAATTTGTTGATTTCCATAGATTCTAACAAAGATAGCTTAAGGCCTTTATTTTGAATGTGAAGAATTTTAAATTTGTCATTAAAAGAATGATTATGATCTAGAAGGTGAAGTGCGTATGTCGAATCTGTTTTTCTATTCTTGAAAGCCCTTTTATGTTCTGCTATTCGTTTATCAAAGTTTCTACCAGTTTGACCGATGTAAGTTTTTGGGCAGTCGCCACATTGAAGTTTGTACACACCACTATTTAAGTGTTTTTTATTTTGGCTCTTGTTATTTTTAATATATTTGCCTAGGTTGTTATTTGTTCGGAAAGCTGGTGTTATTCCTTTCTTTTTTATGTGTTTGGCAATTTTTGTTGTTATTTTGCCTGTATATGTAATCGAGCAGAAGGTACTGGGTTTTTTCTCTGGTGGTGGAAATACTAATTTTAGGAGAAAAATACCAGAGAAAAAACCCAGTACCTTCTGCCTATACAGGCAAAATAACAACAAAAATTGCCAAACACATAAAAAAGAAAGAAATAACACCAGCTTTCCGAACAAATAACAACCTAGGCAAATATATTAAAAATAACAAGAGCCAAAATAAAAAACACTTAAATAGTGGTGTGTACAAACTTCAATGTGGCGACTGCCCAAAAACTTACATCGGTCAAACTGGTAGAAACTTTGATAAACGAATAGCAGAACATAAAAGGGCTTTCAAGAATAGAAAAACAGATTCGACATACGCACTTCACCTTCTAGATCATAATCATTCTTTTAATGACAAATTTAAAATTCTTCACATTCAAAATAAAGGCCTTAAGCTATCTTTGTTAGAATCTATGGAAATCAACAAATTAAAAAACACAGATATAATTCTGAATGACCAACTTGAGACAAACAGTTCTCCCCTCCTCAACCTATTTCATTAGAGACTATAAATTTGTAAACCCAAGCCAAAAATAGATCACTTGAGAAAGGCAATCAGCCGAAACAGCTGTAGTGATAATATTTAAAATAAATTTTGTGGAAGTTTGAAAACAAAGTTTTCAGTGTTTTATTGTTACATAGAATGAATTTCCATCAAGTAACGGTCGAATCCATCAATTATTTAATGATATTGTTGATTTATAGTGCCTCTTAGACTTTTTACACTCACTATATTCCTTTACATCAGCATGGTATGATGTCTTATCTTAATTTCTTTTGTTTTGGTAATGTACCATAAAAACCGTTATCATATTTAACAAATTTGTCAAAACATTAACATATACAAGCATTAGTGAAAACTTGTTCTTCGTGATTTAATCGTGCATTTCTTTGTGTATTTTCGGTATTAGTGTTTGGTGTAGATTCTATTTTTATTGGAATCTCCGCCTCTGTAGCCGTAAAATTTCAACCTCGGCGATTGCCAATGATATCCAGCTCCGTTTCACTTATATTACGAAGGTAACTTAGGTAGAGGATAACGTAACTTTAATTCCGGCTTTTGCCATTGATTCGAAGCGAAGTAAAGTTTCCGGAGCTAGCAGCAGTCCACTTTAATCCTTAATCTGTGAAGTTACATCCATGGTTAGTAACTCACACGTAAGTCCTTTTCGGTGAGACGCAGCAGCAAACGACCGTGGAGACGATCTTTGACCTCTGAAGTAAGTCGACGGAGATATCTGCGGTTAAGATTGGCAATCTTTAAAATTTAGTGAAAGCGCTTTTTTAATTCTATACCTAATGTTTTAATCGTTATCATTATGAGGAAAAGAATAAATTATATTTCTCTACAATATTAGTGGAGCATTTATTTGATGAGATATAACTTTTTCGAGGACAAATGTATAGCAGCCATCTCTTTTGTATTAAAATAACCTTCTTCTTTCAGTACCCTGTCCAATTATCGAACCTTGCTCATATTGGCAATAATAGCTTTGTTTACGGCGGCTCTAAATAAATTACGTGGCTCTGGAGATTTCGAAGCCAGAATGTTCTTCGTTAGCATAGGCCTCTTCTTTTGGCGATCTTACCCTGTATTATGAGGCGTAGAAGGTTATACCTCTCTAGATGTCTTCACATCTCAAGAACCTCAAATTTAGTCATTAATGTCCCTGTAAGGGTCCAGCTCTCCATACCGTTCAGAAGTGTGAATAATATGTAGCAGCGTATTAATCTGATTTTAAGATTTAATATCTGTAATAATTAAAATTTTCTGAACTTTTGTGGTTACGCCAAATCTATCCGCAATCTTTCTGACTGCGTAATTTGACATAAATTCATTAAAGCTAGGTCGCCGGTCATCTTTGATCTCATGTTGCAGGGTTCGTGCTTCTTCTGTTTTATTTGAACCAACATAAAAGGTGAAAGACGATTTATGTGAACTACTTTTGGTTAACCTTTCGGCAACTTCTTAATTCAGTATATTACGTCAGTTAGTCTCTTTTTAATTCCATACGGACCTTCCCATTATCTTTGCAATTTAGGAGACAATCCTCGACGTCTTTGTGGATAATAAAGCCAAACAAGATCACCTACTTCATAGCTTTCATTTTTACATCGAGAATCATATTAATCTTTCATTCTGTCACTAGCTAACTGGATGTGTTCTCGGACAAGTTCATGAATGTTGTGCATTCTTAACATCAGGCAGTCGACATAAAGGTCTGCAGCCAAACTCTAGGTCGCAGGGTAAACTAACTTCATGACCTAACGTCAGTTAGGTTGGAATCTGGCCTGTAGTTGTATTCACGGCTGAGCGGTAGGCCATTAGGAATGAATGAATGTGCTCATCTCAATCTCTTTGATGTTCTGATACAACTTTGGACAGGTGTTTACTCATCGTTCGGATCATCCTCTCGACCATTCTATCTGATTGACGATGCAGGAAAAAAACCCCAAATAATTCGCATATGGATATGCTCGCGAAGGGAACATTCGCATATGAATATGCTCTGAAGCTTGAAAAAAATGTCCCGAAGTCATGGTCGGTTGTTTTGTTAGAATTGAGTGGATTAAAGGTTTCATGAAGCGTTACAATAATTTATCTTTGTGTAAACCGGAGTCTACAAGTCTAGCCAGAAACATCAGTTTTAATAAAGTTAACGTAGACATGTTTTTTGATAACCTTGAGACTGTTTACAAAACGTACAAATTTACTGGTGATAGAATCGTGAACGTAGGTGAGAGCGGTGTGAACACTATTCTGCAAATGCCAAAAGTGATCGCAAATAAGGGCTGTAAGCAAGTGGGACAAGCAGTTTGAGCTGAGAGAGGTGAGCAAGTGACGTTTGTTGGAATAATCATTGATAATGGAAATGCTATTGTACCTGTTTATATCTTCTAAATGCCTTCTACATCATCATCGGCAAATGTTCAACAACAAGTCAACAATAATTGTCAACCTATTTTAACTACCGAAAAAAAGTTCCAAAATTGTAATTCTTTCCAATGTAAAACTTACTCCAAAAAAATTCGTCCATACCCAAAGGCCGTGAAAATAAGTTCTAAGAAAGAAAGAAAGAAAACAATTTCAACCATTCTGACACTACACCAGGAAAAAATGGATTAGAAAATGAAATAAAAAATAGGAAAAAGAAACGGGCTCGAGAAAAATGGCAAGCAATATGAAAAAAAAATCCAAATCTCATATTGGCAAAGTTTTTGAGGAGGAGACATCAGAAAGCGAAATTAAGAATTATTGCGAAAAATCAAATGATAGTCTTATGGAAGTTGAGACTGAAGATGGTAAAGATTTTGGATTGGATCTTACGAATATCCAGAAAGGGGATTGTACAAAAAGGGTGTACATATGTGGGAAATTATTAATATAATTTCCGTGTATGTGGACTGTATTATATAGGGCTGGTTCAATAAAATTAGGATAAGTAATAAAAGGTATACAGACAATAGCAAATTAAGTTTATAGAAAGTCTTACCAATATTTTTTCTGCTCCACACACTCGCGGTTTTTCTTTTCTTATGCGGAATATGTCCGGGCACACTCGCGGTTTTTCTAAACACGTGTTTCGCGGTACTACACTTTGCGAGATAGAGCACACTTTGTCTGTACACGATTTAAAACAGTATTTTCGGTATTTCTCGCGTAACTAAAGCGGGAGAAGAGGTAATTGCGATAGAAAAACAGCCAAGATAGATGCTGTTCTTCTTGATAAGCGAAGAGAGAGAGATCAAGAGATGACGTTTGGCCTACTGATGGCAAACTAAGAGGTTCTGTCCTAATCGACAGCGATATCAAGAGAGTTCTTTCTTCTTTGCTATCTTAAACTGTCTGTATTTCTAATGAAGAGGGGGTAAAATGTAAGTAGGAAGGGTTATTAAGGGTTGGACTAAGGTGTTGATTGTAAAATTGTGATAAAAGGATAGTTAATAATACAGCGAAAAAATAACATGATTTTTCGCATGTGAGAAAATTGAACATACTGGGGGCGGGCGAGAAGAGTTACGCCACTGGGATAGGGTATCAAATAGTTACTTAGAGAACGAGGGTAAGCCGGTATAGATTAGAAATATTGTTGTAAAAACTAAGATAACTAAAAACTATTTAAAATCTATTAAAACTAAAGTCTAGAGAAACTATATACATATTTGGCTGAAAGCGCTACTATTGGTTAAAGGGTAACCTAGCTACTTTCTTTATTGGCCTAAGGTATTCGCCATTAGGTGTGGATACCCTAACAGTTCGAACAAGAGAATCCTTGCCTGGAAGCACTTCGATGATCTTTGCCAGAGGCCAGAGGAGCGGGGGAGTCTCCTCATCTTTAATTAGTACAACATCACTTACCTTTAAAGGATTGGTAGTGATGTTCCACTTATTCCTACTTTGGGTCATATGCAAGTATTCCACCGACCACCTTTTCCAAAATGTTTGGTGAATTTTTGAGATGTGCTGAAAGAGGGAAAGACACTGTGTTCTCATTAAATTTGCTATAAAAAAAAAACACTCAAATTCTTTCTTGGTCAGGTCGAAAAGGAACTAGAAGAGAGAGAAGAATTTTTATTGAATTTTTTAGAAATGGTGTCACAATAAGATTTTTTATTTCCAGATCAGAAGAATGAGAGTCATCCTAAAAAAAAAATTGGGACAACAAGATCCAGCCCCTTTTTTAGGTTTCCCGTTAAGTATTTACCCGTTAATGAGTATAATATGGGATAAGTCAATGTTATATGTTAAATAAATATTACAAATTGCACTTTTAAAAAAATGTTATTATTTTATTCCCATCAAAACCTGTGGGGGCACCCTCCTGTACCCTCCCTTAGGGGGCACGTGTGGACTAATTACATCTACTTGGAATTTAATGCACCTATCCTAAATAATTTAATTACTTCCAAATTTAAATGAACACAAAGACTCACAAATCTGTTAATCTTACATTGAAGAAGCCAATACTTTACAATGAATGAATGAATCTCATTTTGCGGTAATTTTTTTTTAAATTTGACCACATGTGCCCATCTCTCCCATACCTGAGTGTAAATTAATACAAAGTAAGCGACGTCGCTAATAAATACGTATAGTTGATGTTACTAGAATTATAAATAAAAAAAAATAATAATAATGTGGTAGAAAAAAAATAAAATCATTATTCCTAGTTTTTGGTTATAAATTTTAACATTTAATGTATTTAACAAAAGAAATTTCTATATATGTAGTATATAAATATTATGTAAAGCTGTCACCTAAAACGCCTATTTATCTGATTCAATAAATAAATCTTGTTCATTGATTTTATCTGCAGTTTCAGTACATTTGTCGGAATTGTCGAAATTGGAATTTGCTGCGAGTTTATTTGATCCCTCGGATACTTTCCTTTGGGAATCACAACTAGGCTTTGGGGATTTATCCTTTGTTTGGGAACAAAACTGTTCGTAGTCGGTGGATTCTTTTGTATGTAAAAAAGGTGAAAAAGGAGTAAATAAACATGTTTTAAATTGGATTATAATTATAGATTACAGAGGTAATTTATAAAAATAAATAGTAAGTTTAGTACGTATTTATACTCTTGTGCTTAATTTATATGTAAGAGGTCTCTCAATAAAAATGTCCTGATATTTTTTGATGTTTGTTGCTGTAAATAAAAGAAAATTATTGCAAAATATAATAGATAACAATTATTATGTTCCGAATAACACACCATTCAAATGTTCACCGCGACTACGTTTACAGGAGCGAATCCGATGAACCCAATTTTCGGTCACTTTATGCAAAATATTCGCATTAATCTCACGAATGATGTACTCTATGTTTCTCTTCAAGTCTTCAATAGATTGTGGTTTGTTCACGTAGACCAATGACTTTACATAGCCCCATAAAAAATAATTCAACGGTGTTAAACCGCCAAGCATCTGGTCATAGTTGTTGAATTCTCCTAGGATCTCTGGCATCAAGAGAAATCAATTTCCAGGGAACTTTTCCTTCAATAAATCAATGGTTGGGGCAGTAGTGTGACATGTGGCACCATCTTGTTAAAAAATATGCCAAAAATGAGCTTCATCGGAAAAGATTATTCTTTTTTAAATCGCCATCATTTTCGAGTTAATAAACTCTCTTTAGCTGAACTGTAGACTATTGATCCATAATCTAGCTTGTTACGAATTTACTAATTGTAGCTACCAGCTCTTCAATTATGATTGGCTAATACTTTGAGAATGTTCATATTTTGCATGCAAGATTTTTTAAGTTGTTGAATGTGGGTTTTCCAAGTGAGTTTTGTATCTAATATTATTCCCAAAAATTGATATTCTTCTACATACTGCAAATTTTGATTATATAGTGTTAATTTTGGCCAACTTGTTTGTTTGTTTCATGAAAAACATATTGCTTTTGTTTTGTTTTTATAAAAACGAAGACCTGTTCTCTCGCAGAGCTAAAGATTTAATAGACTCTTGCAGAATGGTTGCAGCTATCCGGCCATTTTTATTGCTTACATAAAGAACAAGGTCATCTACATATAAACTAAGTTGGACAGGAGTATGAATGTTATCAACAACTTCATTCATTGCAATTAATAAAAGTGTTACACTAAGTGTCATACTGCATTTGTTATAATTAAAAAACAAATTTTTCTGTTTTTCCGTTTTTATGGTCATGGTGTTTTATCCCTTTAATAAAGTTATTGTAGTGTAAAGTAGACTCGATTGCACCGCAAATAGTTGAGCTAATAACTGAAAAAAGAAAATACAAAAATAAAGATGGAAATAAATATATAACCATCAAGAAATTCAGAAAGGCTAAGGAGAAATGGATAAACAAGGAATGCCAGGAACTAGAATAACTCAGTAACAAACATGAAACCTCTAACTTACATAAAAAAAAATGAAAGAACTTACAGGCAACACCAGACAAAGAAGAACACTGCATAACAAGAGATAATAATGGAGGAATACTTACTGAAAAGAGCAAATTAAAGGAAGTATGGGAACAATATATAATCCATCTGTTCCATAACGAGAGAGAGAGGAGAAGAACAGTACCTACAAATTTTACCGTCAGAAGTAAAGCATGCCCTACAGAATGCAAAACAATGAAAAGCACCGGGTCCTGATCAAATTCTAGTTGAACAAATAGGTAGTATAAAGAGACTCACCCGAATTCTTATCCTGTGACCTATTACCAAAATCTGAACACTACGCTGAGACTGAGGTTTGTTGAATGTAACGTCTGGTCCCAACTATGGTACAGAGTAGAAACATGGACGTTTAAAAGCACAAATAGTTAAGAAGCTTGAAGCCTTTGAACTTTGGATATACGGGAGAATGTTGAGAATTCCATGGCCTGCCAGGATCATCAATGAGAAAGTGCTGAGAAGGTTGGATCGAGACAAAAAATTGTTGAGAACAATAAAAGTACGCAATACTTCATACCTTGGACACATACTGAGGAATGATAAATATAGTCTTCTGCAGGTCATCATGCAGGGTGGAGTCGATGACAAAAAGGGAATAGGTAGAAAGAGGAAGTCATAGCTGAGAAATATTCAAGACTGGAGAAACATGACTGTAGACGAATTATTGCAACGTTTCAAAAGACAAAGAAACTTTTAGAAATGTAGTCGCCAACCTCCGTTAATTAATGGGGACGGCATAGGAAGAAGAAGAATAAGTGTAAGAATTAGTTTGGGTTATTCAGTAACAGCTACAATACTATTTGACTTACAAAATTTATTTAACCATACAATTAACCTTTACAAATACAAATACAGTGAAACTTGGATAATTCGAACCTCACGGGACCGTTAAAAAAATTCGAATTATCCAAATATTCGAATTATCCAAAAATTCGAATTAAAAATATATCCACAAAAAACAAAGATGCCTACAAAAACATCTGCAAACGATAAAAATCAACAATAGTTGACCATTTTTATCACTTGCAGATGTTTTCTGCAGAGATATCGAAATATTTTATCGTTTGCAGAATTATCCAAAAATTCGAATTAAAAATATATCCACAAAAAACAAAGATGCCTACAAAAACATATACAAATGATAAAAATCAACAATAGCTGACCATTTTTATCGCTTGCAGATGTTTTCGTTACTATTTTTGCCCGAATTTTGTCAACCGAAAAAAATTGGCCAACAAAATTGGGCCAGAATAGCAATTAAAGCATTTGCAAGCTATAACAAATGGTCAATTATTGTCGATTTTTATCATTTGCAGGTTTTCTCATTGGTATTTTTGGCCAAATCTTAGCCGAAACAATCGGCAGATAAAAAATTCCCAGTGAGAACGCATCATTAAAACAATAAAACATTTTGTCTCAAAAAATTTATTGAAAATAAGAATACATATTTGTTACAATTAATGAAAATAGACTAATTTTTTCTAAAGAAATCCAAAATTTTTAGCTGCTTTTTAGAATTTAACGTCTCAGTAATGACAAACGATTCTAAGATGTTCAGTGAACTAAAAATAGAGTGACTTACATCATTTTTACTTTCAAAGTACCGTTTAAGTTGCGTAATATGGTGTGTTGCTTCGGCCGCACTCGGAACATGTATTTCTCCCGCAACTGATGATACGTCGTCTTCATCACTCTCTTGTTTTTCATCATTGTACTTAAGCACTTCAGCGATGATCTCTGTATCAGTTATTTCACCACATACTGCAACATCTTCATCCACGTTGACAAATCTTCATAAGAGATGGCAGGATCAGAAATGATGTCCCCCCAGCAGTCAACTGAAAGAAGCTCTTCTGTTAAATTGTCGTCTGTGTTCTCATCCTTTTTTATGAAACCAGCTCTTTTGAAACATTGTTTGATCGCTTTGGGTGTTACTTGGTCCCAAGCTTTCTTACACATTCGAGATGCTTGTAGAATGTCTAACTTTATTTTAAGGGTGTCGCAATCTTCCATCATTATGTTTTCAACCAAAAAACGTCTGTAAAAATGTTTAAAATTTATTATGACACCCTGGTCCATAGGCTGGAGAACTGAAGTCATGTTAGCAGGAAAAAAAATAACTTTTACATTTTCCATCAGTGAGTGTGTGCCGTACAATTGTCAATAAACAAAATAACTTTTCTTTTTTCTTTTATGAACTTTTTGTCTAATTTTTTCAGCCAGTTCTCGAAAAGATCACTAGTCATCCAAGCTCTTGCGCTACTCACATATTCCACTGGTTTTGACTTAACGTTCTTAAAACAACGCGGATTAGCCGACTTGCCAATCATCAGTAGAGGTAGTCTTTCTGATCCGTCCATGTTTGCACCAATTAGGAGGGTAACTCTTTCTTTACTTAGTTTTCCTCCGTGACATTTTTCATTTTTAAATGCTAGCGTTTTGTCAGGAGTGCATTTAAAAAAGAGACCCGTCTCGTCAACATTAAAGATATCTCTTTCATCTATACCCTGAATCATCTCTTTCAAATTTTTTTCCACTGGTTGGCTTCTTGCTGATTAACGGTCCACTTTCTCCACAAATAGATTTGAAAGAAATTTTGTTGCGTTCTTTAAAGCCGTCGAGCCACCCTGTACTCGCCTTAAAATTGTTTTTCTCCATTTCAATAGCAAATTGTTCAGCTTTGCTTCTTATAAGAGGACCACTTACGGGAATCTTCTTATCCCTAGCTTGTTTGAACCATTTTAACACACAACTGTCTAAATTTGGATTTTCTGGCTCCCTTAACCTTTTTCGATCTTTACCGCACTCACTTTCACTGTTGAGAATTTTTTCTTTATTCTTCAAGTAGGTGGATAATGTGTTAGGAGGAATTCCAAAGTCCCTGGCAATCTCAGTTTTTTTCTTCGTCCTTTTTTCTACTTCTCTAATCGCCGCTATTTTTTCCGATAACGTTAAAGTTTTGTATGTTTTCGTATTACCATGCGACGACATCTTTACTCAATACGAAGTGACTTGACGTCATTTGCGGTGATTGCAATTGCAACGCCAACGCATCTCAACTGAAGGGACGAGCCAGATGGGCTAAAATTGAGGTGACAGGTACGGGTACAATGTACAATGGCCTTGAAACAAGTGGCACGTTAGAACAGAAAAGAATACTACCTCTTTTAGCGGAAATTTCCAGCATGAAATTGGCATTTTTAACTTGTAGAAAAGTTCGAATTATCCAAAATATAATTCGAATTATCCACGACTTTTTAACATTACTTATATAGGAAATGCTAGGGACCAGAATAAAAATTCGAATTAAAGAAGATTTCGAATTAACGAAGTTCGAATTAAGCAGGTTCTACTGTAATACATCTATATATTTAACCGAAACAGTATTTTACGTACAAACGAATCAGTCATCCTCAAGTAAGTCTCCTTCTGGATAGTCACTATTAGTATTACTAGTATGCTTAAAGTTTTTATCATGGCAAAATTTAGGAACAGATGTCAGTAATGTCAATAGATCATTATACTTTTGTTATGATATAGGTATTGGACTTTGTGATACCAGTTGCAAATCTTTTGGCCGAGGTAAGGTGTCCTAGAACCTTCAAAACCTAGCAAGGCCAATTTCCTGGTTTTCATCATGAAAATACTTTTCATAAACTGAGTTCCAATGCTGTTTTGTTTTACTTGCAGTTAAAAACAGTTTGACAGAAGAATTAGTTGTTGGTTAATGTCTTCTTTTCTATTAATCAAAGCGGATTTATAAAATATCCTAAAATTTTTAAAATCTTCTAGTTCCATATTATGTACGGTATATTTCATTGAGGTTTGTCTGACTAATTACTGCCAGTCCTATGGCGTTAAAATAGAAATTTTGTTTTTTCTCTTTCGCTCTATCAGCGCATGGACAGTGTCCGCCTCCATGTGGGTGTTGTTCCTTTAGTAGAAACTTCTGAGTGATGATGATTCATTAAATGATCCACCTATTTCATTTAAATGAGTCAATTTACAGCAGGTAATTGGTTATTTACTTGACCAATTACTTCCTGATATCGTCTATAATGCTTTCTATATGTTTTGTTGTCAACTAATTAAATATGTGATTCATTGCAAGTATTTGGTTCAAAGAATATTTTGAAGGTTGGACGTTTAAAATTACTGCTTTTTGTGATTAGTCGATAACGAACCTGTCTTTAAAATGTATAAACTAGGTAAAAAAGGAAAATAGAAACAGTTGTTTTATGATTTGTATATTAATTAAAATATTTGTATTGTTTGGTTGTATTTTCTAATATAATGTGAGTTTCGTTAATAGGAATTTCCATTCTGTTGTATATAATTTTGTTTTTATTAATTTCGTTACAGATATTTACCAGAGATTTACTTTGGTAATTATACATAGAAGTTTGCAGTTTGTTTTTCTTAGATATTTCGAATCCTTATAGCTGTTTTTTTTATTAGAAAAGTTGTTTATGTTAGTAAAGTATAACCATATCAAACAGTAATAACATTGGATTGTGAGTATTTGTGTGTACTTTGCTAGTATAGTTATATGGCAACTCTATTTTATTGGATTATTTTCATCATAAACATTTTGGTTACTGATTTTCATTTAATGAAACAATAAATCCTGAAGATATTGTTGAAAATCGAACTGATATTCTACCTAGACTCATACAATGATTGGAGTGTTGATTTTTACTTGAGAATACTTATTGAGTAGCCAAAAGAAACACATAATAATGCTTAAAATTTTATTCTAACCGTACTGACTAGGGATTGCATCCAGCAGCATTTCCAGTCAAGCTGGATTTTTGCAAGATTGGCCTGAATCCAGCTGGATCCAGCAGGGAACCAGCAACATGTGGAATGAAAATAAAAACACGATTTTAATGTTTCCTTTTTGTTCATTTATTCACCATCATCAGTGGCGTTACAGCTCTTTATTAGCCAAAGCCTTCTTCAGAACAATCCTCCATTCGCCCCTATCTCTGGCAACTTTTCTCCATGCTCTAATTCCGATGACTTCAAATCATTTTCTAGGTTGTCTTGGTACCTAAGTCTTGGTCTTTCTCTTCTTCGTTGTCCGATCGGCCCTCTTCGGTCAAAAACTTTTCTGACTATGGCATCTTCCTCTCGTCTGATTACATGACCTATTCATCTGAGGCGTGCTACCTTAATGAATTTTACAACGTCAGTTCTCCAAATCTATACAACTCAAAATTGTAGCACCTGCGCCACAAACCTTGTTCTTTTATGCCTCCATATATTCGTCTTAGTATTTTTCGCTCAAAACGTTTGAGCAATTCTTGGTCATTCTGTGTTAGTGTCCAAGTTTCTGAACCATATGTTAGCACTGGTCTTATTAGTGTTTTGTATACAGTCAGTTTAATTTTTCTATGCATTTTTGAGGCCATCTGTCTTCTTAAGCCATAGTAACACTTATTGGCGAGCACTATTCTTCTTTTAATTTCTTCACTGACGTTGTTATCTTTGGTTAGCAGCGACCCTAAATATATGAAGGTGTGAACACCTTCCAGTTCTAGGTCAGCAATTATTATTCGTGTAGGTGTCGGGTTGCGTTATTTATTACTTAAGCTTTTTAATACAAACTAATAAAATAAAAATTATCTTAGGTGTATATAATTAAATAAGGACGAATAATCAGTCACAATTCGCAATCAATCTTACCTCTCTTTAATTTAAAATGGCTAGAGCAAATGCCACAATTATCATGAGATTAAAAAAAACTCGTACTCAGTAAGCCGTGGAAGTGAAACATAGGGCTTTGCTTGTGTCTGCTGAGAATTGTCATGAGAATTTATGCTAATGTTAGTATTCATTTGAAGCAAATTTCATTGATGGCAATTTTGAGCTGACACAAGTTAAGTAATATGTTTTTCTTCCATGGCTTACTGAGGACGAGTTTTTTTTGGATATCATGATAAAAATCAGTCTGTATTCTAATTTCTAAACAAAAATGAATTATTTAGTTTTTTGGAAGTGAGACCTTAAAAAACATATTTTATCTATCGTCTTATCGCCTAACCTACTTCGCACAGATATGCACATATAGCCGGTTGCGGAGAAAGTCCTTTCGGCCTCTACGCTGGTCGGTTTTAAGGTCATCGCATAGTCATAAACCATGGACAAATAATTGCCTTTACTCCTTCGTCTCACAAACGGTCATTTCCTTTTTCAAAATCTTTTCGTAATCTTTTTCAAAACCAGTTTTTTTTTGTTATACAAGTTTTCCTGTCTTGTTTCAGTTCAATCTCAAGTTCTTGTTCTAAAGTCAAATTCACGGGCTCCGGATTAGCTGGCATATTATCTTCTATTTCCATTATGCCCTCTTGCTTGTTTATTTATACTACTTAACAAATTTTTCATCTCTTATCGCATTGCATTCTTTTTCGGCGTGGAGAAATAACTAGGATTGCTTAATCCTTCATCATACTTTTTTGGATTTTGTAAATACACTAATGAACCTGTAATTTCATAGAGGCGCCATTCCCGAAGAATGTGTCGGCCTTTATCAAAGTGGACTTCTCTTCTGCAAATAGCTTTTACAACCAGTTTCACCAGTTGAAGAGTGCGGTCAACTCATTGATTATTTACCACTCGCCAGCAGAGAATTTTATCACAGAATTAATGTCTATCAACTCTTTATCTGGGAATCAAGGTGAATGGAGTATTGATCAACAACATACGATATGCTGATGATGGTGTCTTAATTTGTGACAACATAGTCGATCTTCAACAACTTGTCACTATAATCGGAGAATACAGTGAGCGAATGGGAATAGAGATTAATACCAAAAAGACCAAATTCATGATCATCTCCAGAAACTTGGATGCATTTGAAAACTCCACCATAACACTGAATAGTAAATCCATAGAAAGAGTGAGTAAATTTAAATACCTGGGATCGTGGCTTTTTGAAGACTGGGCATCGGACAGGGAAGTAAAATGTCGCATTGAGCAAGCTCGACAAGCTTTCGTAAAATTCAAGAAGGTACTGACTTGTTCTGAGTTCGATCTTCAACTGAGACTAAGGTTTACTAAGTGCTACGTATGGTCAGTGCTGCTATATGGCGTAGAGGGCTGGACACTCAAAACGAGAGATATAAACAGATTGGAAGCTTTCGAAATGTGGCTTTATCGCCGTATCCTAAAAATACCATGGACAGCGAAAATCACAAATATAGATGTCCTTAAAAGAATAAACCAAGAACGCCAACTTTTCGAAACCATCAAGAAAAGGAAAACGGCGTATCTAGGTCACATCATGCGAAATGAAAAATACCAGTTCCTCCAACTTATAATCGAGGGTAAAATTGAAGGCAAGAGAGGAATGGGACGCAAGAAAATGTCCTGGCTCCGAAACATAAGGCAATGAACAGGGATTAACGACATACAATCTCTGATACATATTGCAAGAAATAGAGAGGTAATGGAAAATGTGATCGCTAACATCCATTAGTGGATTTGCATCTGAAGAAGAAGAAGAACTCTTTATCGATGCAAACTTTTAGGTTATAGAAACATTTCAGCATACTGAGCAAACTGCCACCTGGTGCGGCAATCAAGAATGAAACTTAATTCCTTGTACAGTACATCAGATTGAGAGAGGCACTTGTTAGGCGCAAAAACACTTTTACTGGCGAAAGCACAAAGTCAACTATAAATTAGACAAATAGAAGAGGTCTAAGAGTCCATGGGTATGCGTAGGCTAGTGCAGTCGAGAGAGAGGGTGACGCGATGCTGCAGTTCAATCGCACTTGTGACACGTCTTACCTGTTATCGCTATAGAATGGCAAGTTGCTGACTTACGGTTTTGAATAAAGAGACTAATAAAGACATGAAGTAACTTTTTTCGAATTTGACACATTTGTGGATCCGCACTGCTGGATATAAAAAAACGCTGGATCTAGCTGGATGGCTCGATACTGGATCCAGCAATTGCTAATCTCTAGTACCGACCATAGTATGAGTTCTTCTATCTCACTACCAGGAATAATGGTATCTGCCTATTTCTAGTAGAAGGTAAACTAATTATTTATAATCTTTGTATGCAGGTGGATATTGTATGCATTAAATGTGTCGCTTGTCACGTGTCACTTGTTATGTCTTTTATACTTTTTTATATTAAAACTAACATTACCTAACAACCCAACATAACGAAAGATATAATAAAAGGCGATATGTGGAACAAATACAAGGAGACGTTTGATGAGATGAAGCCAGTGCGAATTTTCTATCGATTAGATTCACAATTTTCTACTGTAATCATTTTGTCATTTTTTTTTATATAAAATAACGTTTATTCGATTCTAAAAACAATGAAAAAATATAAAATTTACATACGATAAATATGATTCCGTATAAATGACATCTTTGTTTAAACGACTACGTGTTTTTTTTATTCTGACGTGCCGGACTACTTTTTCTAAATCACACATGTTTGATTATTTATAAGCCGAATTGAAACAATTATTCCACATAACTAAACACCAACAACCTTGAGCCCCTTTCCAAAGATCAGCAATAAGCATCCGCCGATTCATCCATCTATATCCATTCCGTTGACCAACGGAGTGTGAAGCTCACGGGTGTGAGAGAGAGTCTCAGGATCCTAGGATCCTGGCTCCACCCGATAACAGGAATCGCAGGAATTACCGTCCGGAACAAAACACTGGACGCTGCAGGATTAGTGCCGAGGTAGAAGCGGTTACCTTCTACGGAAAGATAAGACATTCTCTGCACCACTCAGATATATAGACCAAGGTAATGAGGACCACCAACCGAGTGGAAATGTATTCTACACTGGAAAAAATTTCATTGTTGACAAAAAATAACTTTAGTTGTCGTTATATATATTATTATGATCTGCTTTGTTTTAATTTTTGTTAATTCTAATTGAATTAAACTAGATCAAATAATATTTAATTTCTCAGGGTTCTTTATTACACAATAAAATTTATTTTGATTTCAATTCATGGCTTCTAGTATTTCCTGGACGCTGACTTTCTTTAGTACAGACAAAGGAAATAAATATTATAACACAATTTATAACCTTCTAAAACAATCACCAATGATTTATTACAGCTACCGCCGTTTCTCGCAACCTAGCTTCCAACGCTTGCGATCGTTCCAGTCATCTACTTGTAGACCCCTATCTTCCATTGCACCTTTTACTTCTTGTCTCCACGATCTTCTTGGTCTTCCCTTTTTCCTGCGGTTGGTGGGGATCCACTGTAACATTCTCTTTGGCCATCGTTGATCATTCATCCTTTCTACATGGCCATACCATTTCAGCCTTTTGCATTCTATAGTTTCCAGGATGTCAATGTCTATGCCCATACGCTCTCTGATTTCAGTATTCCTTACTCTATCTCTTCTAGTGAGTTGGCAACATCTTCTCCAATAATTCATTTCCATTTCTTTTATTTTGGATGCGTCATTTTTATTTATTACCCAAAGCTCTGAACCATAAACCACGGTGCAATGTTTACACCGAGATATTTATAGCTATCAGTATTTTAAATTTTTTTGCTTCCTAGTTCTAAGTGCTTTCCTTCACCTCCCACTACTACGTACTCTGTTTTTGATGGATTAATTGATAAGCCCCACTTAGTATATTCTTCATCTATTTTTCGTAACATGTAGTGAATATCATCATGATCTTCTGCAAGTATTACTTGGTCATCAGCAAAATGCAAGTTGTACAGTATACGGTCTCCAATTTTAACACCCATAGGTTCACATTTTCTTTTCCAAATATCCAAAACCCCCTCCAAATAAATCTTAAAGAGTGTGTGTCTTTGGTCACTTTTATCTTTTTTGTCACTTTTCCAGCCTTTATTAAGTCCAATCTTTATTACACTCGTCATATCATCGTACAACTCCCTTACAGCATTAATGTAAATCGGTGAAATATTCTTGTCTTCTAGCACCTGTCATAGCTTGGCTAATGGGACACTGTCATACGCTTACCAATTTATTTAATGTACTGCAAAATTGTTCTCATTACCTTTCTTAAAAACAAACAAATTTTATTATATGCAAATTTTCTGACTTATGAATTCAATTCTTTTTTATCAATTGCTTTATGATATGAGTTTAAATAAAATGTATGGTGTATATACAACTCTTATTTCACAAAAAAATTGACTGACCTTTTCTTGACTTGACTTCTCTCCTTGATGAAGTCTCCAGATTGTGTTCCCGAAATACTGTCCAATTTTCCAAAACACGTATGGCTCTGCTTCCTCCTTTAAAAACTGTTTCACACAAAACAACACTCGTTCAGTTTCGCTCCAAATTAAAAAAAAAACTCCTTTGACTCGTTTCACAAAAATAATAATGGACTCTTTCCAAAAATTACGTCTCCCGCCTCTAATGGTTATCTTGTACAAACTTTATATAACTTTTTTCCTTTTCTTACAGATTTAGGAGTCTCTTCGGATACAAGGAGTTTGAGATTCTCGACCTGGAAATCGATCCTCGATTCGTCTACAACTATTCTGCTCACCAACTAAAACTCACGCACAAAAACTTATACTTCTTTTTCACACACTGTTCTTAAAGTGGTCTTCGATGTATTTTTCCCATATTTTTTCTATATTTTCTGTGCTAGATACTATTTGGTTGTAATCATCTACTAGAGTTGTAGTGAATTTTTTCTTCATATTCGTGACTTCCTTAATCTTTCTGTATGTATTGAAGTAGTCATGTTGTTTTAGTAATTCCCTCAGTTCTCACATTTGCTGTTCATCCATTCTTCTTTGGCTTTCCTGATTGTGTTTCGGATGTTTCTCTGAGTTTCTTTTTTATATTTTACTTCATTGCGATTTTTGTAAGATCTTCTTACGTCCATCAGTTCTAGGATTTCTTCTGCCATCCATGCATTCTTTGTTTTTCTTGTGTTGTCTTGTCGTTGTTCTGTTTGTATAGATGTGATTGTTGTTTTGAAGGTGCGCCAAATACTTTCTACTGATTCTTCTGCTACCTCGAGTGCTTCACTAAATTTTTCTTTGAGTGTATCATTGAGTATTTTCTCTATGTCTGCCTGTACTGCTGGATCTTTAAGTTTTTCGAGGCTAGGTTTTATCTTCTCTCTGCGTTTGATTTTCTTCAGTTTAATTGAGATTTTACCGATAACAGGATTGTGGTCGGAACCGATGTCCGTCCCGGGATATGTTTTAACTGCCCTGATTCTATTTTTATAACGCTAAACATTAATAAAAGACATTTTGAAATTTTTTGTTTGATGATTCACCAGTAAAGAACGTAGATTAGAACTAAGCACTGAGCCTTGAAGGAGATGGAGAAGCCTACTTGGATATTGATGATCATTCTGCCCATTGATGACGTTGATGACTATTTTATACATCTTTCATTCACTCCTTTTGGTATAAAGTTGATCGTATAGATTAAACTTTCGCTTTTACATGTCATACAGCTAACTTTGCGTCCTTTTTGATTTGTACGTGGTTAGGTAAACATCTACTTGCCATTTAGTTAACAGTCTTTTCCCTTTTATTTTTTCTTGGACTTTGGTTGACCTGCAGTATATCTCTATATTCTCAAATTTCTTCCCTGGGGTTTCAAAGTGTCTCTTATACTAATAGCTGCATTCCTCTAACTTTTCTTGGTACACCATGTTATTTATTTTTATTATTTAGCGTATGGACTTTCACAGTACGATAAATATACAAATACAATTACAATAATATACACATATATATTATATATATTATTCAAACACTAAAAATAGTAAAAATAGAATGAATAGAATGAATGACACTAAATATTAATGTCCAATTTACATAGCCATTCAATTGCTTCTGGGGAACATTCCGCAAAGTCCTGGAGGTTTCCACGGTAGGCACGATTCAAGCAGTCTGAAACACAATGGCTTATGGTCTGTCTAGATTCTCCGCAATCGCACTGTGGACTTTCTGCACGACCCCACCTGAACAGCGAATCAGCACATTTACCATGTCCGGTACGTATACGATTAAGCCTTGTCCAAATGGACCGGGGCAGATTTGATCCGATGAAACCCTGAGTTGGGGTGGATATCTTAATATAGTCCGATTCTACTGTTGGCATCCATCTTGTTGTCCATTGCCTATGTATATCATAGGAATTACCAATTTTTCGGGCAGATCGTATTGGAGGATTTCTAGATCTCAATCGTTGGTGCTCTTTTGAGATGTCTGGGATATCTTGATGTATTGGTAATTGTACGTTGGCTACAATTTTCTGGTACTCTCTCACTAATGCTGCTGTACGGCGTAGATCTGGTGGAGCAATATTGCTCAGAGTAGGCAGCCATCTCACTGGCGTTGATTTTATTGTTCCAGTGATTATTCTCATGGTTTGGTTAAGTTGGACATCGATTTTGCTTGTATGTGCACTATTTAGCCATACTGGTGCACAATATTCTGCCACTGAAAAAACCAAAGCTAGAGCAGAGGTCCGAAGAGTATCTGCAGAAGCACCCCAAGTTGTTCCAGCAAGTTTTGATATTAAGTTATTTCGTGTTCTTAGTTTACCGGCTGCGTTTGTAAGATGACTTTTGAAGGTGAGTGTTCTATCAAGTGTGACGCCTAGATATTTGGGGTTGTTGTTATGTTTGATAGCTGTGTCATTTAGAGTTACATTGAGAGTATCGCCCGCAAGTTGATTCGACAGGTGAAAGAGACAGGTTTCAGTTTTGCTTGTGTTAGGACGTAAGCGCCAGTTCTTAAAATAGTTACTTAGTGTAGATAAGTCCTCGTTTAGAGCTCGTTCTCCTGCTTCTTTACTATTATCTTGGAAGCCAATGGCCAGGTCGTCAGCATAAGCAAATTTTCTCGATTTTGTTTCAGGTATATCTGCTGTATAAAGGTTAAATAATAAAGGAGCTAGCACTGAGCCTTGAGGTAAGCCGTTGTTAAGTTTTCTAACGTTACTCTGTGCATCATTCATATATACCTGAAACAGTCTGTTAGTCAGTAGATTGTTTATCAGCTGACAAGTTTTGAGGCAAGGTATGATTTTCATCAGCTTATAAATAAGGCCCTCTCTCCACACCGTGTCATAGGCAGCCGTGAGATCTATAAATGTTATGGCAGATTTTTCGCGTCTTTCAAAGCCAGCTTCAATAAATGTAGTTAAGGACAGCACTTGGTCACAGCAACTTCGTCCTCTTCTAAATCCAGCTTGTTCAATTGGTACAGCATCCTCAATGGTGTTACATATTCGGTTATATAAAAGTCGTTCTAGTAATTTATAACAGCAACTGAGTAAGGCAATAGGCCGGTAACTTTCAGGCAGCTTGTTGTCTTTGCCAGGCTTCTTGATTGCGATAATTTTTGTTCTTTTGAATTCTGGGGGTAGCACAGTTGTATTCACAATGTCGCTAAAGAATTTTTTGAGCCACTGTCGTGTTTTTGTACCAGTGTGGACTATAAACTCAGGATACATTCCATCGAAGCCTGCTGCTTTTCCTGTTTTAGTTTGGTTAAGCGCTTCGTTTATTTCATCCAATGAGAAGGCACGTGAGTATTCTGATGTTGCGGGTATTAATATTAATGGGTACACCATGTAACCATTGGTATATAGTAACAACAATTTTAAAAAATTTTTGTTTTGTCGACGGAAGATAAAAATAAAATATTTTTCAAGAGCACTCAGTAAGAGAAGTAAAATTATTTTAGGAATGTCTTTCGAAAACTATGAATTAAAATTAAGTTACTATTTGGGATATTCGTGGAGACACTTTTTTCGTCCATTTTTTTTTTATTTTTCTTGCTTGTTTTTTCAGTGTATTGACCTCCAGAGAAACCATATCCTTAAAAACAATTTTATTAACACTTGGCCAACTTTTAATTAATCAATTTCGTTCGGGAGAACCGTTACGGGAGAGCCTTTAATGACAGTTATCATCGCCAGTAAAGTTAATCGCAAAGGGCGATGGAATGGCCCACAGGAAAATGGGAAAGTTATGTCACACAGGTTAAATAGGATTATATAGGTGGAAAGAGGGCGGATTGCGAAGTGCATTCGTTGTGGTGTGGAAAATGTGGTCAAACACTCGGCTTTAGGCTCCCTGGAACGCCGGTAAAAATCTATCACAATATCGGAAATAAATGAAAAATTCTCGTTTATTTTAGAAATCATTGTATTTGTTAAATATTGTATTTAAATTGCGTCAAGTCGTAGTTGATAGTAATGAAAATTTATTATTGGACGTTGCGATTTACATTCCAGTTTCAAGACGTTTCCAAAAAAAATTATTTTAAAATAGTGAATAGTTTTTTGATTTTGGTGTAAAAAATTCACAATGAGTTAGAATGTGTGTGCCACATAAAAAAGTTATTAATAGAAAAGAATAGAATTTGTTTCTTCTTCTCTTCTTTAGGTACCATCTCCTCTAAGGAAGTTGGTAATCATCACAGCTATTTTCACTCTTGAGATTGCAGCTCTGAACAAGTTGATGGAACTGCAATTATACTACTTTCTCAGATTGTTGAGCCAGGAGATGCGTCTTCTTCCAATACTTCGTTTTCCCTGTATTTTTCCCTGCATTATGGTTTGTAGCAACACACGCAGAATTTGTTTAGTGAATATAAAAAATAGTTTGGTTTTTGACAAGTCAAAGGAATAGTGACAATTTTTACATATATACTGTTATGGATCAGTTTATCGATCAGAAATAGAATAAAGAGTTTTTTATTATTTTAATATACCGCGGGCATATAAGTTAAAATACAACCCTGTACTTATTTGTAATAGTTAGAATAAGAGAAAACATTGTTCCGTGACGGGACCCTAACGAGTTTTTCCGTGAAAGACTGAGTGAATAGTGAAAGGACAATGGAATCAGTATAATTATAGATTTAGGAATAAACTTGTAATTGTATTTTGCGGTGGGCATTTTTCGAAAGTAAATAAGAATTAGATTTAGATAAGAGATAACAAGAATTTGGAAACTTATTTCTGTTGAAAAAGGCAAAATTGTTAATGGTTTCTGAAAAGTAATTTGAGTGAAAGTAGTTTATTTGTTTTAAATATCATGTTGGAAATTTTCTAAATCGAAAATAAGTGGGAAAGATGAATGCTTATGATTGGTTAAAAAAGAATGGTGGGAATGAGAGAGTTGAGAAGGTTGTCTGGGAGAGATTGAAAGATTATTATGTTACCGGCAGACCAGAAGAGAAGACGTGTTTTCGTGTAGTCAATCTGAGTACCAGTGTTTTCGTTTGTTAGTGAAAAAGGTGGAAGCTGAGAGCAGATCAAAATCGAGAAGATTAATACCTCTTTTGAGTCTGCATAGTCCACGAGATATAATTGAGAAAGAAAGGAGAATTTGTGAATAAATAGTACCGGTCAAAAGAGGCTTGGGCTTGTGTTTTCGGAGGAGTAGTTTGCTGGTATGCGGTTTGGATCGATGCTGAGAACGGGAAAGATTTGATGGTAGCCGGACATAATCAATCAAGGAAGGAACTGTGGTTTGATCGAGAGGAGACATCATTGGTGTAAAAATAAAGGTCAGTCAAATAATTTGAATGAAAGAAAATTTTAAGATATTCTAAAGATAAAATCAAATATAAGCATACGAACTAAGATTCCAAGTTTCAAAGAGTTATTTTTTTTTTGTGAATAAATTATATTTTTATATGGTCATTTTTTTTAGTAGATATTATTATAAAACAGATCAATAGATAGTTTGTAATTAAAATTAAATTTAGAGTATAGGAGTTTGTTGGGAAAGATAATTGCCCACAGAAGTTATTTATTAATATTAATCGTATTGTTTATTGAAAATAAATAATAATTTGTGTGCATATTTATGTTGTTTTAATGTTAGTTACGTTTCCTGTTCTATTCCGATTATGAGCAACTAGGAGATACTGAACCCACTAGAAGAGATATATAAAGTAAACTGATTAAAGTAATAATTTTTAATAAAAAGGCACCCTGAGAATTTTTAATAGTAACTGCATTATATGACTCTGCATAAATTAGTGAATTAATTAATTAAATAATTGGATTAATTAAATTAGCGTTAATTAATAATAAAACATCATAAAGCAGATCACAACAATACATATAAAAATTTTGCGAATTTAATCATTACAAACAGATATTTAATATTAACAAGTTAAAAACTACAAACACTAAATAAAAATATAAAAACATGAAATATTCACATAATAGGCAAGTACCCTGACCAAACTAGTACTATTGTGTAAAAGCTGTACTTAAATACTTCGTTTTTGAATAGAAATAATCTTTCAAAAAGTGTGATTTGATTTTAAGCTTAAACGATAATAAGTGAGGACTTTTTACTTTATCTGGCAGAAATTTATACAAATAAAAATCAGTCGAATTTTTTATGCTTTGTCAACCTAAAACGTTGTGCTCTAATAGCATTTCTAGATCTTGTATCGTGATCATGGTAGTTGGAGTTCATATTCAACTTACCTTTGTTGGCATGAATTTCAATCAGCAAAAAAGAGATTTAAAAACTTATATGACCTAACCATCTAAGTCTTTGAACCTTCATCATTCATCATCATCATTCCTCAACCTTTTGCATCCACTGTTGGATATAGGTCTCCTCCATGTTCTTCCACTGTTCTCTATCTTGCGCCTTCTGTATCCAATTTCCGACTGTTTTTCTCAAGTGGTCCATCCATCTTTTTGGTGGTCTGCCTCGGTGTCTTTTGTCTTCTCTAGGTCTCCATTCTGAGTCTTTTGGTCCACCTATTATCATTTAAACGTGCTATATGTCCAGCTCATCTCCATTTTTCTTGTGCAATTTTTTCTTTGAACCTTAATGACCGTTAATATGTTGGATTATTGATAAAGCTCCGTTAGTTCCATATTTTGTTCTTATCCATTGTCCATAAAATTTTTCCCACCAGATTTTACTCCCAAACTACAAAAAACTTTTGATGTTTTTTGTTGGACCCATTATTGTACGGTTTTATACCCAGATACCCAGACTGGATATGTCCTTAGTTTTGCTCTTCAAGATATATTTTTGCTTTAAAACAACCCATTAAGAGCATATACAGCGCGGTTGCCAGACATAATTCTTTTCTGTATTTCTTCTTCACAGTTAGGCTATCTTATGAAGTCATTTCCTAAGTACTCAAATATTTTAACTTCTTCGAATTTATATTGTGTTACCTTTGCTGTTATCATTGTTATGTACTACCCCCGAACGAATTGCTTATTTGTGCATTCCATATACTTCGTTTTTGCTTCATTTGTATACATTTTCTTGGTTGCTACCTTCTCTTTCAGTTTCATGACTGTTTCCATCAGCTCTATTTTCCTTCTACCATGTCGTCCGCAAATGCTAAGCAGTGATGTTTTCTGTGGTAGATCAGACCTGTTCTATTAACGTTGGCTTCCTGTATAACCTTTTCTAATATTATCTTTCTTCTTCTTCTTTCTATATAAGCATGACTCTGTCTGTTTTTCAATGTGCCTCCAGTAAGTTGTCATTCCATTGTTTTCGTGGTCTTCCTACTGATCGTCTTCCTATTGGGGAACTGTCTCTTGCCTTCTGTACTACTCCATTTGTTGTCATTCGGCTTATATGATGGTTCCATTCTACTCTTCTATTTCTTACCCAGTTTTTGAAGTTTTCCACCATGCATCTATTTCGTATATCTGTACTTATAGCTCTGTCCCATAGTGTCTTGCCATCAAGTGTTTTCATCTCCGCTGTTTCAACATCCTCTTTGTCCTCTTTGTGTCAGGTCTTGTTTCTGCCGCGTATGTCATTATCTCTTGCATACAGTAGATATTCTTATATTATGCTAAACATTTTAGATGATAATGGACCTCAAAGCTATCTGTTATACTATTGTTTATCTTGACCTTATTCGGTGTCCTTTGGAAAGTTAATGGTATTATAATATGTTAAGAAGAAAAGAGTGAGAAATTTAAAAAGTAGATAGATAGATAGATTTATTTATGTAAATTTTTACATTATAACATTCGTCAGACATAAAAATACAATAAAAATTCATAAGAATAAATACAGATACATAGTGAAATTGTTATTCATTATTTAAGTCACACAGTCCTCTAACAGTCTCATACAAAATTAAAACTCAATTTTTCGCATGTACAGGTGGTTTCATGAGATATATACTCATCAGTAGAATAGAAACTGTGGTAAATCAAAAATCAAGAAATGCTAATCAATATACATTGATACCAATCACGTAGATTGTTCAGAAACAAGAAGTTGATTCTGCCTTTTTTCAGAAGGCAGAACCATGAAACATGTTTATATTTTGGTCCCCTCATCACGTGGCCTAGGTATTCCAGTTTTCTGGTTTATATAGTGATGATAAGTTCTGTTTCTTTACCAACTATTTGAAAGACCACTGAGGTTATTAACGCCATGCTATCCAACAGATGCTTTAAAGTTATATTGGGAGACAAGACTAGTACCCAAATAAAACTGAATAATGGACTTCCACAAGGATCCGTGCTGGCTCCCATGCTTTTCAGCCTCTACATAGCAGACATGCCAGAAACCACATCAAAAAAGTTTGGATACGCAGACAACTGGACGCTTGCCGCAAGTCATAAAGAATTCGAGGTCACTGAACGCATTCTAACAAACGATTTAAATGCCCTAGGGAATTATTTCCGCAAATGGAGATTGCAACCCAATCCAACTAAGACAGAAGTGTCCTGCTTCCATTTGTACAACAAGATGGCCAACTATCAACCTCAAATCAATTTTGGGGATAGACTCCTTAAATATAATAAACACCCAAAATACTTAGGTGTTACACTTGACAGAACGCTGAACTTTAAAGAGCATCTTACTAAGACTGCTGCAAAACTCCGAACTCGTAACAACATCCTGCAAAAGCTCTGCGGCACTACATGGGGCTCCTCAGCACCCACACTTAGATCGACAGCATTAGGACTGGTATACCCCGTAGCGGAATACTGTGCACCAGTATGGATAAACAGTCCACATACTCACCGTGTTGATGTCCAACTCAACCAAGCCATGCGAACTATATCGGGCACAATCAAGGCCACGCCCACTTACTGGTTACCAGCTTTGAGTCATATAGCTCCACCACCCATCCGCCGGGAACATGCCCTTGTCAGAGAATTTACAAAAATCAATACTGATCCTGAGCTCCGCTCCCATGTCGGAACTTCCGCCAGAGACATAAATAGGCTCCGTTCAAGACACCCGCCTCTAAAAACAGCAAAAAGGCTAGTAGATCAAAACTTTAATGTAACTGAACGGTGGAGAGAACAATGGGAGAATAACGCTGCACCAGCTAACTGGAACATGCCATGTATTACAAGCAAACCTGAGGGCTTCAACCAACCGAGACGAATTTGGACCACACTCAATAGAATAAGGACGAACTGTGGCAGATGTTCCGACTCACTTTTTAGATGGGGAAAAATACAATCACCAAATTGCGACTGCGGCGCCGAAAGGCAAACAGTAAAACACATGGTAGAGGAATGCCCGATTAGATCCTATAACGGCAACCCTTCAGATTTCCTGGCTGCTACAAAAGAGTCAATCGAATATATTTATAATCTAGATGTTTGTTTGTAGAATAATATTTTTGTATTTACTGTTGTTTGTAATTTATATAATTTATATTATATGTATATATATGAACCTGTGATGTAACCACACGCTAAATAAATACCAACTATTTGTTGTCACTATTGCAACAAGCAACTGCACAACGCAGTTTGACAAAGGATCAAATCCAGATAACAACGGCAAATAAAATCTAGATACTAAAGTGTAAATTAAAAAAAAATTGATACATGGTATACAGCCAGCTACAGGAACTTAGTTTCCTAGTGGAAGAGTAAATGTTCGTTAGTCTCTATAAAAAAATTAATAAATAAAATTATGATCAGGAAAACCCAACTAAAAAACGTAAACAATCCATATGATTTGATGCCGTACTTCAAAGCACTTGATAGAGTTTAGGTCTCTGAAGCATATGTTAAAACTAAGCGTGTTATTGTTTTGTAGAGTCTTACTTTTAGTGTTTATTAATATAATTGAGAATTTGAACAGATTAAGCCCAAAACAGTGGCCACCTTCTTTATATAGTTCAGCTGGGGGATTATCTATTCCGGGTGATTTTATGGCTAGATTTTTAAATACATCTTTAATTTCAAGAATCGTTGGTGGCTCCTCATATCTTTTGTCTTTCAGGTTTTCTTATTCTTCCTTTATATTAAGTACTGGGTTAAAATATTTCCCCTATCGATTCAATACGTCTTTCAAAGCTGTTAATAGGTCACCATTCGAATTTCTGCATTGGTTTGTAGTTACCTTGAATTCTTTTCTGTTGATTTGAACTTTTATGTATAATGCCCTGAATTGTTTTTTTCTATAAGGTTTTCTATATATCTGAGTTCCTTATTTAAGTGGTTTAAGAGAGAGCTAAAAAAATTTTAATAAGATTTTTAGCATTTCAGCATTTTTTATGATATCATTAAATATATTATATGCACCGATAATTCTTTTGTTATGATTGTATACCTGAAAACATCTACACAATTTGAACGGTAATAAAGCAACTATTCGTAATTGATTTTCTCCAAAATTTCACTTAAGTTCCTCCTCAAAGTCTCGTTTAGTTTCCACGTGACGCAGTCTCGATGCATGTCACGACTCCATTGACTACGAAATTACTGGTTGGAACGGCCGTTTCGCAACTGCCGAAATTTACTGCTTTATTGCATCACGATAACATCGGTCGAACGAAGTCCTGATTTACAATGGATCAGATTGCGGAGACAATATAGAAGAACAGAGGAGCAGAAGGACAGGAGTAGAGCAGGAAAGGACATTACCACCGGAACACAGGAATACTTCACTTACATTATTTATCTAGTTATACAGGGTGGCCATAACATCTATATTTATCCTTATGGCAATTTAGGTACATAGTACGAATATAAACGTCTAAAACAATATGTTTTATGTTTAGGTAAAATAAGGGTATTCTTGTGTCTAAGATTAAGATTATGAACGCCACTCCTATGAGTTATTCGATTGTACAGGTATGATGGAACTCTCTCGTGAATGATTTTATGGTAAAAACATAAAGCATGTAATTTTAGATGATTTTTCATATTTAGCCACTTGACTACGGTGAATACATGACTTCCCTTTCTTGGGGTGAATCCTTTAAAATTTCCTGATGCCAAAACTCAAATGCAAACAAGAATTTTGCAATTTGTGTATTATCCATGAATTAAATTTAGTGAGACACGAATTGAATTTTAATAAAACCAGAGCATTCCATAATAATGACTTGGTGGCCCTGCTTAATAAATTACTGGTTTGATATAGAAATTTTAAAACTGCGTAAACTCTTTTTTTTTTTTTATTTTATGTATCCGTATCAACCACGAGGGTTATTAGCGGTAGGTTATGATACAAAAAGAAAAATAAGATACATTTTAAAAGTCATGACTAGACTTCGGCAAATATGCAAATAAAAATGTAGAAAATATGCGCATAAATATGCACGTGTTTACCCGAAAATATGCAAATATTTTACAAAATATGCATACAAATAAATAAAAAAATCGTAAAATAGTAACAATTTTATTTAAAAAAAAAGTGTACATAACTAAATATTTCCTACTATTCATTAAGATTTACATTTATTTTAAGTAACTACATCATTTTTAAGTATGAATAAACTTATTTAGAATTATGGTAACAATAAATGACCAAGTGGTGTTCAAAATTTTCTAACAAAAACTTGTGGCTTCTGTCTGAGTACATATATTTATATATGGAAAAACTTCGTTCAACATCAACTGATGTAACGGGAGCATTTTTCAAACTAACCAAAACATTTGGTTCTAAATTAATTGTTTCCGAAATATTTCCAGCTAGAACACTGACTACTTCAGAAAGAATATGGTAACCTTTATTTTTTTCCATAGTAGCTTCAAATTTTTTTAAAATATCTTTTCCAATATTACCTCTAACGTTCCGACAACATGACGCAAATTCTTTTATTAATGCTGTACTTTCGAACAATGACAGTTTTGGTGATTCTAACTGAGTAATTGTTTTTTGAACAAAACTAAAATTTGATTTTATAAATGAAAGTTCTTGTTGAAGCAAGTTACTCTGAAAAGTTTGTTTAGAATCCAAAAGAGATTGGGAACTTTCATCTGTTAACGTATCAATTATGTTCTTTATTTTAACAAAATGATCTGCATAAAAATTAGCTGCTTCTAACCATGTTCCCCATCGCGTTAAAATAGGTTGTGGTGGAAGAGGAATGTTAGGTAGCATTTCTTTATAAAGTTGAATTCTTATAGGAGATTTAAGAAATACTTTTTTGACACTGGATATCATGGTATTTACAAGAGGAAACTTTTTTCGTATTTCCTCTGCAACTCTGTTTAATCCATGCGCTACACAAGTAACATGTATTAAATCTGGGAAAAATATTTTTAAATTTTGTCCTGCTTTCACCATATAAGGAGCAGCATCCGATAAAATAAGCAGTAATTTATTAGAAGGAATAGTTGTCGGAAGAAAAAAAGTTGCTAATGTTTCTTGTATAAAACGCGAAATTGTTAAAGCATTTGTTTTCTCAAGTTGCTGGCATGAAATAAGATGAGATTTTGGTAAGGTATCTTCTTTAAGAACACCAATCAATAAATGAGCAATATACTTTCCTGAGGAATCAGTGGTTTCGTCTACAGATATGTAAAAATAATTATCTGCAATTTCTTCCTTAATATTAATTAACACCGACGAGTATAGCCCGTTCACATTATTTCTTCTTAGAGACCGATCACTTGGAACATTAAGTTTGCAATATTTTTTTAGAAACGAACTAAAATTTACATTTGCTAATTTTGAAAGCGGTATGTTTGCAGACACTAATGCGCGACACAAGTCTTCATTAAAAGTTTCTTGCTCATCTAATTTTTTTGAAGTAGATTGGAAACATTTAGCCATTGAAGTTTGATGTTTTCCTCCTATTTTTCCTTTTTTTGCAATGTGTGAAGCAGTTCTCACATGTTGGTGTATCTGAAATTTCTTCTCACATGCTATCTATAAATAAAAATAAAACCCTTTATTTTAACCCAACCTTTAAAATATAAAAATATACAAGGTGTTTTTGGTTAATCAAATAACTGGTTTGGAAGAAAAAATACTCGCTAAGTGTTTTAAATGCAGTATTAATCCACAAATTAGTTTTTTTTACTAACAATTAGTACATCATATAACTTATTTTAAAATTCAACAAAAGTTTTTTTTTTGTTAATTCAATTACAATAAAAATAATTGTGTTTTAGAATAGCTGACTTCATAAAAAAAAGTAAAGGTGAAAAATTTTTCTAAATACACACCAGTGTATTGTACCATGGACAATTGTTTCTTACTAAAGGAAGCTATTTTTCATTTAAAAACAACCTACGAGTACTAAATTTCAAGTAAATACGTTTATTGGTTTTAAAGTTATTGTTGTTATTAACTAAAAGAATTTAATTTTTTTTAATTTTAACACCCTGTATCTTGAAAAGTAAATAAGTTTGACCCCTCATTAACTATATCGTTGTGTTCAATTTTCGAGAAGTATATACATTCAAACGTTGTAAGTGTCATTTGGAAACACCCTGTATGTATGAAATATTAGATATTTAATAGAAAATATTAGATACTTACAATTTTGCCACAGACTGAACAGTAGATTTTTCCCATATCCATAGGCAGCTCTTTATAAGGTTTAATCCAAGTTGAAGCACTGGTTGTTTTAGGCATTATAAAATCACAATCTTCCTTTTTGTTACGCACAACGAGTGTTTACGCTTTGAATATCAAAACAAAAATGATTTACAAATCTGAGCATCAAATTAGAAATGTTTAGGTACCTAATTCAATAAACTGGGAGATTTTGGAAAATCCCTAAATTAGGAACAAAACTATTAGCCGTTTACCTGCTGTTAAGATACAATAAATTGTAGATAGATTTGGGGATTAGATCATAAAATGACCGAGACTTTCTAAGAATGTTGAGGGCTACTTAAATTGATCTTCTTTGAAATTGTAAATGTTTTGTATCTGTAGAGATTACGTAATTAGATCATTTCTTGATTAAAATGACTACGAAATTTTATACAAGAATTGAAATAAATTGTTATGTTTAAAAATTTTCAAATACAGTATAAACATCTGAACTTTTATGCACTTTATGCAAACTTTTTTTACATGTATGTAAATGTAACAAAAATTAAATCACAATTTATTCTAGAGTTTAGAGTAATTTAAAAAAGACAGAACTTCATTGAATTTTCTAACCAGTGCGTCTTTTAGGCTGTTGGATATCTTGAATATCGCCTTGGCTGAAGTGTACTCTGGACATTCTATTATTACATGGTTGACTGTGAAAGGTGTTTGGCATCTTTGGTACATTGGTAGTGGTTCTTTGGAGATTAGGTAGTCGTGCATAAGTCGTTTATGCCCAAGCTGGAGTCTGCTGATAATTACCTGGTCTTTTCGTTTTGATGGTATAAGAAGATTTTTTTAAGATACGTCTGGTTTGATGCTTTTAATATTTGTGTTTGTTTGATCTCATATTTCTTGCCAGATTTTATTTACATGAGTCTTGAATAAAGTTTTAGTATCTGATATTGGTGTACTGTAGTCGGAACGTTCACATTGTTTATTGCTTCAAACGCTGTTTTGTCTGCTAGCTCATTACAAGTTATTCCGACATGGGATGGGACCCACAAAAATTTGATTTCGCGGACTTGTTTCAACGAATGACTATTTAGATACAAGTTTTAGTTGTAGTCTGTTCTTCTTTTGTCAAACGTTATTACTTTAGTCTTCTCAGTTGAAAAAGTTAATCCAGTCTTTAAAGACCACATTTCTAAGCTGTTTAATATCCTCTGTAAAATTTGGATAGCTAATTCTATATTTTTACTTTTTTTATTATTAGATCATCAGCAAAAGGATTAGCTTTTACGGGAAGCTTTATGTGGTTTGTTATATTATTTATTGCGATTTAGAATAATAGTGGACTTAAGGCCGATCCTTGAGGAATTCCATTAAGGAATGATTTCGATGTTAATATGAATCCATTCCTTTTAACTTGTATGGACCTGTTTTGAAGAAAGTTTTTGGTGAAAGCGAGAAAGTTACCATTTATTTTCCAGTTTTTAATAATTTTAAGGATATAATGCTTCCATGTTGTGTCAAAAGCGTTTTTGATGTCAAAAATTATTGCAAGTAAATGCTTTATGAATTTTGGATTCCAGTGCAACAATGTTATCAGCTGTCGATCTGTCTGAACGGTATCCGCTTTGTATTGGATTAAAAAGTTTTTTCTTTTCCAAGTGCCATTACAGTATTTTACTGAATATTCTCTCCATTGCTTTGCAAATGTTACTGGTGAGAGATATTGGACGATAGGAAGATAGTAAGTTTTTTGGCTTATTCATTTTTAAAAAATGAATTATAATTGCTTGACGCCATATTAAAGGAAACGTTTTATTTGTGTAAATATTGTTAAAGATGTCAAAGAAAATTTTATTCAATATTTCAGGTAGTTTCTCAATAAATATTGTTGGAGTATGATCAGGCCCTGAAGAAGTTTTTTAAGCATTGCCTAGGCCTTGCGTAAGCTCTTTTGAGATAAACCTGTTAATGAAGAAGGTCATGATTTATTGCATTTACCGCTTAATCACACTCATTTGGATAAAATGACATACAGACTTGGGTATTGTCTGCGTAATACTACTGTGAACAGGACAAAATAACAGAGGGATAATTAGATGTGTATATAAAGAATAAAATTGGACCTAATATAGATCCTTGAGGCACACCAGTATTAAGATCTAGAAATTAGGAAACATTTGGAGTAGTTTTACTGCTTAACATCTATTAGAAAGATAGGATTTTATTGGATCAATTGCTCTTGCTTCTAGACCAATATATTTTAAAATAGAGAATAACAAATTATGGTCAATTTTTAATTGTACCAAAAGCTTTTGAGTGGTCTAGAAGAATTATAATTAATATTTTGTTTTGGACAAAGGCTCTAAAAATATCATCTGTATTATTTAATAGTATAACAAACTGCCACATTCTAGAAAATCTATTTCCATTTTCTATTTTGTGTTAATTATTTTGATTTTCTCCTAATGTTTAATTTTGTTTATTTCCAATAAATTTCTACGATTATAATTTAATATCTCTATTCAACTGACTAGCTCATTATAACGCAGTATTGCGGTAAATATAATGAAACCGTTTGTTTACATCAAAGGGAATAACAAACAGAATCCTCTATAATACGTATTAATCCTTTTGTGCCTCCTGACCTGATATACCAATGCGTGTCACCCCGTACATTGGTCAATTCGTTTCGATAAATACATTATTCCCAAGGGAGATACATTAAATTCGAAACACACGACTGAATGCATTTATACATATCGCTCAAGATCTTTAATAAAATCCGAAGGGAGATAATACGAAGTAATTTTGTCTACGAAACAAATTGTTTCAGCGTGATGCTACAAGAATGCTGCTCCAGAACTTACTACAATTTTAAGTGAAACGCAAAAGTTAAAACAGTTGAACAGCGTGATAAAATCAAACAGCATATAAATCAAAACTGTTGTCTAAATGAAGTATTTTTAAAAATGTACGTCCTTATGATATGTCAATATAAATATTTAACTAAATAACAGTTGTTTTTATTTACCTGACCACGGAAATTTATCTGACGTCTTTATTCGCCACTGCAGGGAGGAATTTTTTATTCTACTTAATCTTTTCCTAAAATAGCGTCTTCTCTGTGACCTTGATTTTATTAAAGCGTGTCTTGACCATCAAGTCATTCAAACATATTTTCAAATTAAACATCACACTAAATCATCATCCATTTCCAAAATTCTCAAAAAGCAACTGGTTTTTCGCTTCTTCAAAATTCACTTCATTCTACCCCATGAAATTAAACACAACAATTTCCCAACTTTTTAAAACCTACAATCACGTCCACTCTTGCAATATCCGTTCATTATTATGGGACACTTTCGATTATCTTTCTCACCAAAAAGCCCAATACACTCCTGACAACAAAACCCAAATCCAGAAATGCAAACTGGACTAAATTATCTGTCAGCAGAATTCGCATCCTATTTCGAATCTATAACCTTCTACTGTTGTGCGTCATTTCTCAGATATTCACATATCCGTTCAGCTACGAAAGCTTTGTCAAAAGGCTTCAATTTTTTTGTCACTTCTCTTTCCAACCCAACTGAGAAAATTATTTGTCAAACTGAAGAAGCTATTTTCCATCTGCCTTTTGACGAAGCCGAAGTTGCCAGACAAGATGCTGCCAGAATTCTCTGTACATTCAAATTCCTACCGTAAAGTCTGTTGTACCATAAGCACAATACACATATCACAAAATGATCCTTAAATAAAGCCAACCGAACACTTTCGTCAACATTGATTTCTTCGTCAGCTATGGATCTTAGAGAAATGTTGGGCTCAAAGCAAGATAATGAGAAAATATCATGTTTCAATAAAGCCATCATTGATGCAACAAATAAATCTATTGGAAAATCAGTTTTTTAAACCAAAAAGTTCACCTGTACTGCAGTGGAACGATGCGTGCAAACTGGCGATAAGAGAATTTTTTAATAAATATAGACGATATAAAACTATTATTTGAAACTGAACATTTGGAATTTAAAAGAATAAAGGCTAAATATAAAAGGGTCTTGAACAGGTTTTGATCAGGTGTCGAACAGGTCTTGATCAGGCCTTAAACAGGTTTTGATCAGGTCTTTAGCAGGTTTCGAACAGGTCTTGATCAGGTTTTGATCGGGTCTTTAACAGGTCTTGATCAGGTTTCGAACAGTTCTTGATCAAACGAGGCTTGTGACGTCAGAGGTCAAAGGTCAAAGTGGAGTGAAGCGCATACTTATCTACTTGTATGGTCAACATAGTAGTCCATCAGAGCTAATTATTTGATTAACCTTAAACGTTTTTGTACCATATTGACTCTAAAGGATAATATGGATTCACAAACATGTCGTACAGTGCGTACAGACGGTGTTGCTGCTGCTGTAGAGCGTAGCATACAGGAAGACCCAAATCAGTCTATCTTTATATATATATCAGTATATTTCACAGCAGTTAGAAGCGTATCTATTCACTTTATGGAAGATTTTGCGGAAAGATTTTGCTTTCATTGCTTACAAAATCCGACTCATGCAAGACTTGAAGGTACATCATCACCTAGCAAGGCGTACATTCGGTGAGTAAGTCCAAAACAAGATTACGCGAATCATTTTATTGTGATTCAGATTATGCAGATTATGCGAATCAATTTGCGTCCCATTTTAATACGCGAATTTTGTTTAATGATGAAGCTTACTTTGGGTTGAATGGCTACGTCAACAAAAAAACTGCCCTATTTGGAATTAAGATAATTCTCAAATGTATATTGGTAAACTATTACATTCAGAAAAACGGACTGTTTGGTGTGCTTTATGTTTTGGTGCAATCATTGGACCGTACTTCTTCAAATGCGATGCTGACCAGAACGTTAAAGTCAAGGGTGATCACTATAGAGCCACGATTACTGCCTTTTTTATTTTCCAAGTGAACAAAGAAGATGTACAACAGCCGTTGTTTCAATAAGACGGCGCAACATATCACACAACTCGTACCACAATTGATTTATTGAAGTAAAATTTTGGTAACCTCCTAGTTTCACGTTTCGGGCCGTGAATTGGCCTACAACATCGTGGCATTTAACACTGCTAGACCTTTTTATGTGGGGATATATGAAGGTGCTAGTCTACTTCAATAAGCATGAAACGATTGACCACTTGCCGACATACTGCGATAAGTATTGGAAAAAGTGATCGAAAATTGGACCTCCAAATTAGACTACGTCAGAGCCAACCATGGCGGTCATATGCCAGACATCATATTTAAATTATAATGCCAAAAGATTATCTTTCGAATAAAGTTAATTTCATGTTAATTTATAAAAATCCTCTTTGTTTTATTCCATTTTAAAGTTCTATGCCTATAAAAAAACACCCTTTATATAATAATATTTAATGTATAACATCCACACAAAATTCTACCTGCAGAGAAACGCTTTCTATCATAACCTATCATTTATACCAAAACGGAAAACAAACTTGTGAAACGAGAAAATAAACACTTCATTTATGTGTTCAGTTTGAGCGATTAATACCTAAATCCCTTCCTGGGTGATGTAAATATTATCGCGAAGGGCTGCTATAACTGAAAAGCGATGTCAGAAGCAGGCAGAAAGGTGTAGGTTATGAATACGCACCTTATTATCCTACCTATATTGCGTATATATCCCTAATAGCCTAGTAATCAATCATCGGGGAAATCCTGTTCTATAAGGAACATGCTGTGGAATAATTTGTGTAAGGGGTTAGTTTATATTGAGTGACTGACGTTTCTGACGCTGATGCGTGTTATTTTTTCATGAATATTTTTTCGGTTGATTTTCTACAGACACCTGATGCATTATAATGATAACTTTTTTTATTGGTTTTTCTAAAGCTATACCTTGGAACTTAATAGATCTAGTTTTCTACATTTATTGCCACTTTTTATTTATACACATTAATTAATTCTTTTATAACGTGTATTCAGCAATCTATTCGTTAGGAAGATTTTAATAACAAGCTTCTTTAGAATTTAAAATATAAATTGACTTAAGAGAGGTTAGCCCAACGACTAGATGTCTATACTCTGTTTTTTAACCAGGAGAAGTAAACCAAAAAGACAGATTCACACTCAAGAAAGTTACTAGAAAAGTCACCAAATACATCTTCTTTTTTTGTTGATTATCTCGGCCTTGCGGTAATCGAGTAATCAATATTGGACAATCTCACACGTCAATTTTAACCTAACTTCGTTTATTTATGTTTGAATAATAAAATAATTTTTTTCAATTCACTTCCAATATATTTTACAATTATTACAATAAAAAAGGACGTTTTTCACATTTGGTCCCATGTATATATATTTAAATATCGGGTGATCCAGTTTTATAGATCTCTTAAGTCTATGGTATTTAATTATAATTTAGAGAATATTTTGATCGGGAGAGTCAATAATGTTACAGATCTAAGTATGGTTTTTCTCAGAAATTTGTCTTTTAATAGTAGACCATATTCTTATTCTGGTATGATCAATTTCTTGAATCTAGTTTTTTTTCTTACCGATACTTTGTATAAATAAGTGTGTACTTACAATTTCTTTAATGCTGGATTCTTGTTTAATTTTGACAGTGAGTTTGTCCCATTTGTTATCAACAAATAAAATTTACTCAAAAATACTGAATTTCTGTGAAACAATCAACAAATCCAATCTATTAGGTTACATTCTTGCGTAATTTTGCAGTTTTCTTGTGATGATCTACAACCAGGAAGAACAAAACCAACTATAGCATAAATCAAACTAAAACACAACATTACTAATGTTCTTTTATTGTGATGAAAACAAAATGGAAATGCTTCTTAACATGTATACACTAAATTTAAAAGATAGTTGCCGTTTTCCTTATGATAATTAGATATAAATAACATACATTTATAAATTTATAAACACTTTAAACTATATTTTGTATAAATATCATCTAGAAAAATATCACATTAAATACTATTCGCATATCACCAAGTCCAAGTTATTAAAGTCAGAAATCGATTTATATATTAGAGGAAAATAATAATAATAAATAAATTTCACAAATGTTATTAGTGTCAATATGTCGTAATTTAGTGGAGTAAACTTGCCTGCGGTTGGACCAATTGCAAACAAGCATTACAGCGCGGAAAATTTGAATTACTCCTCCTGGTTAAAAAACAGACCATAGTATGGAACAAACGTGTCATTCCTATAATGTGCTATATATTCATACGCTTCACATTTATAAACAATACAGGGTGTCCCATAATTAATTGGACATTAACTAATAGGTCATCAAAATAAAGCGTTTGAGATCAAATTGCTTTGGCAAAATGTTGCTAGTTTGCGTTCTACAGAGTAATTCAAGAAGAAGAAGACACAAATAATTAATGCAGAATGAAGTCCCGTTACTGTTATATTGACAATATACCTAACTTATGCCGCGCAGTGTATTTAAACTACATACAGGGTGGTCCTTAAGTAATTGTACAACAAGAAACCGTAGATTCTACACTTTAAAATATTACGATTTAAGCCAACTTGCTTTAATAAAATGTTGATATTAAAAAAGATACAGGGTGTTAAAGTGGAAATTTAAAATTTTATTTTTCGCTATAACTTTCACGTTTGTAAACATTTGTGTATAAAAATTTAAAACTGGGTACTATTCAATATCAGGAATTATCATTTAATGCATACTTTGATATAGCCGACAGAGGTCGCCACATATGCCACATACGTGGTATACATGTGCACTTAACTTTTTTGTTTTTCAAGTTACCGGTATTTTTGATAAAAAATATTAAAGATGCATCATTTCGACAAAAAAAGATATACCTGTTAATAACCTCAAAACTTAACAGTTTTCGAGATAATCGCATTTTATAAATCAACTGCATAATTCTGATTTAACGCAATTACTTCAGGCAATAAAAGAAAAATAGATAAAAACATCAATACTTCTGAATTTTGTTATAAAATACCTTTTATAATGTTAATAGTTAACGAAATATTAAATAAAATAAATATATCAGCAGGATAATATTAATAGAATTTGATAAAACAACAGAATAATTGGATTTTACATCAAACATTTTACGTTTTGTATTATATTAAAGTCATAATCAAAACATTTTATTTACAAACCAAATTAATAAATGTTTACACTAAATAACATTAAACCTTTTGTCAAAGTAAGTGTTCGATATGTCCACCATTTTCTTTAATTCATTTGTCAATACATTCCATAAAATATCGTCTCATATTAAATAGCATCATTGGTTCTAAAGAAACTGCTGCAGTACGTATTATAAGTATTATAAGAAGTATAATAATAGGTGTTCTTTTGGGATTTTTATGAATTAAATAATTATATTAATATCTTGCCACATGACCAAGGAATATGACTACCACGAACAATCCACGTTCAGGATAGTTGTTTTTAAATACTGTTCTCACTCCCCTTTCTCTGTAATGTATTGGTGTACCATCTTGTATAAACCAAATATTTAGCCTTAAGTTTGATGACAATTCTTCCAATAAATCAATAAAATAATTTTATAAAAAATGTAAATAAATCTCACCATTCAAATTGCAAGGTAATTTGCATATCCGTAAAATATCATTCAATATTCATATTTAAAATGCATGTCCTATGGTTTGGAACTATTGGTAATTATTTTTTACAGATATGCGAATTATCTTGCAATTTGAATGTCGAGATTTATTTACATTTTTTATAAAATAATTTTATTGATTTATTGGAAGAATTGTCATCAAACTTAAGGCGAAATATGTGGTTTCTACAAGATGGTACACCATTACATTACAGAGAAAGCGGAGTGAGACAGTATTTAAATACAACTTTCCTGAACGTTGGATTGTTCGTGGTAGTAATATTCTTGTGGTGAGATATTAATATAATTATTTAATTTATAAAAATATCAAAAAATTACTCATTTTTATACTTATGACACTTATAATAAATACTGCAGCAGTTTCTTTAGAACCAATGATGCTATTTAATATGAGACGATATTTTATGGAATGTATTGACAAATGAATTAAAGAAAATGGTGGACATATTAAACACTTACTTTGACAAAAAGTTTACTGTTATTTAGCTTAACTATTTCTTAATTTTGTTTGTAAACAAAATATTTTGATTATGACTTTAATTTAATACAAAACGTAAAATGTTTGATGTAAAATCCAATTATTCTGTTATTTTACCAAATCCTATTATTTAATCTGATATATTTATTTTATTTAATATTTCGTTAACTATTGACTTTACTAAAAGTATTTTATATCTATCAAAATTCAAAAGTATTGATGTTTTACTTTAACTGTCTTTCGTTTCCTGGAGTAATTGCGATAAATCAGAATTATGCAGTTGATTTCTAAAATGCGATTATCTCGAAAACTGTTGAGTTTTGAAGATATTAACAAGTATACCATTTTTTTGTTAAAATAATGTATCTTTAATATTTTTTATTAAAAATACCGGTAACTTGAAGAGCAAAAAAGTTAAGTGCAAATGTATGCCACATATGTGGCGCCCTCAATCAGCTACATCAAAGTATACATCAAATTATAATTTCTGATATTTAATAGTACCCAGTTGTAAATTTTTATATATAAATGTTAACAAACATGAAAGTTATAGCGAAAAATAAAATTTTAAATTTCCACTTTAACACCCTGTATCTTTCTTACTATCAACATTTTATTTAAGCAATTTGGCTTAAATCGTAATATTTTAAAGTGTAGAATCTACGGTTTCTTTTTGTACAATTACTTAAGGACCACCCTGTATATAAACTACATTCATTAATATTTTTTATAAACGATAATTTTTATAATTATTAATATTTACATATAGGAGTAAGCTATTATTAGCTTCCGTGATTACCAAACTTAATAAACATATGTTAAGTGACTAAGCGATATCGCCATATTTTTATTGATAACGAAGGATAGGTGGAGGTGGGTTATAATTTACATTGGGCGGAGTTTGATTATTTGAATGTAGCAAATACGTTTTATCTTGTACTTGAGATACCAGTGGACTTATTTATATTAAAGTAAACAGGTTAGAAAACCAATCAGCATACTTTTTAGAATCGAATTTAAAAATATATAATATGTATTTATAAAATGCAATTACACAAGGTATTAAGAGCTGTTTTAATTGGACGTCTTACATGCCTCATGTCTGTGATTACCTAACAATTTTCCTCGTCTGTCATCACTTTTTGAGTTTATCAAAAAAAAAAATTACTTTTAATCTATTTAATCTACTCGCTCTAGATCATACACTGAAATATACGATCGTTTGTAATTCTACTTTTTTTTCTTTACTCCAAAACATTTAAAATATTGAAAACCAGAGTTGTCTAAGTCAAAATATCAACAAAAAATATATAAATGTCGAGTGCTGACTCATTGTTCCGCTGGGATTTTTTAAGTTTAAGCTTTTTTATTAAAAATCATCCTGATCATAGTCAGTCTCTATGTTCTTATTGAACGCCAACCTGTTAACTTTAAGTCATCGTTTCCACTATGCCAGCATTTCTGACCAGTACTTCTATGGTACCAAAAAGTGTTACATAGCAGATAAAAAGAAAAGAGAACTCAACCTTAAAATCATCACAAGAGGGGGGAGCACCTTTGATTGGTTAAATACCTATCTAGTCCTTATTATAAATAATTAATTTATCTGGAACAATCATGAAAAACAGATATTGTCAAGAGCATTGAAGCCCTTATGGGGTGCAAAAATTTTACAAGAAAAAATTGGATGACAAAAATCATACAGCAACAATATTATGGAGGGAATCAATATAGAGGAGAGTATTTTGAAGTATTAGAGCCAGTCTAAGCAACACAAGGGCCAATCTCGTGATATTTCAAAGACTACTATTTATGCAAAATTGGTGAAATGAGAAGATGCCTAATAACCGCTATGAAAATAAAACTTTTACATATCCTAGTGTAGGGAATGAACACAATGGCCCTTTATAGGATGTCCAATGTATATAGGATCAAAAGATCCTAAATTCCTAATTAACTTTGATGAAATTCGTTATAGTAGCATGCCCTAAGACGACATACCAAAGCAGTATAAGTTAATGAATGAATTTCCTATAAAGTAAAGCTGCAAAAACTAATAGAACAGAGACACCATTTATAAGCTAAATTAGAAACCCATCACATAATACTGATAATTTTTCGACTGTTCTAACAACCATTCAAATTTCGTCATTTTGTGTCATGTGGAACAATTTCACCCAATCATGTCAACATTAGACTGATAATTGCATTCAGTGCAATTTTCAATCCCTATGACAACACGATCGAGTTTGACAACTTCATCCAAATAAATTTCAAAATGTCACGTTTCGGCAATGAGAATGTTCAAAGTATTAATGCGCTAATCAAAGAAAAAATAATCAAAAAAAAGTGGTGTAGAAGAACAACAATTGCTAAAAATTACTGGTCATGGCAATCAGAATTCTATAAAACCATACTTGAATCTCGATCAAGAACACCACAACAAGATTATAAATATTATGCGTGGTAATAGATCTTCTATAGTAGAGAACAGCAACGAATCTAATGTTAACTTAAATTTTAATAATTGTACTTTCTCTAACTGTACTTTTAATAAATAAATGTTTCGTTATGTTGAGTTATGATTTTTTTTTTCGAAAAATTATCCGCCGAATATCCCTCGGACATTGATGAATGCCTCATAATTTCTTGACAAATTTCTCAAGCTCGTTGCTTAATAAGAGCACTCAGCCTTCGGCTTCGTACTGTTACCAAGGAACGAGCTTTCGATTGTCATAAAATTATCTCGTCTGTTATCAATGTCCTAGGGATACTACTACTGATAATGAACTTAGTTTTAGGACTATTAGGAAAATTAAATGAACTAAGCAAAATAAATTTACTTACCTTTCTATGGTATTTAGTACATACTGGTTCTTCAGTTTTTCGTAATTGGTTTAATATGTTTACCACCTTTAAATATTTCGCTCTTGTTGATAAGGAAAAAAATATATCTCATTTTTTGTTTCATCTAGGCTCTACCATGCCAATTTTTTATGTTTTTTCTTGTGAAAGAATTCGTTTATGTAATTATTATTGTTTTGCCAAAGAAGTTAAACCGTTGTTTGCTTGTATCGTTTCATTCTTCGCTGCTATGTTTTCCTAGCGCTGGTTTTGGATGGATCCTCTTTTTTCTCAATTTTGGCATAGAAGTGTGTATACGGGGTATCCCCGAAAATAGTGCGTTCGTTAAAGATGTGGATATAATACACAATTTGGAACAAAAAAAGGCCTCTAACAATTTTTTCTAACCTTAACCGTTTTCACCGGATATCTCGGCTATCCCCATTCTCCATTCTTTTCCTTTAAAAGTTTTACGAATTTCTGATGTGATACTCTATCAACAGTCGTTTGATAATATATAAAGCAGACAGAGATCCTGGTTCATATCTAGTTGTCTTTGTGCGAGAACGTTAAAACCGAACAGAGCCTCTCTCGTTCCTAGTCCTCCTCTGAATTCAAACTGGGTGTTATCTATATCTTCTTATATTTTTTTGTATAGTGTTCCATGTATTATTTTGAGAAATATTGCTAAGTGGGTGGCTTATTAAGGAAATGGTTCTGTACTGGGAACATTCTGTCGCATTTACTGATTTTGGTAGTATAAGTATAACAAACGTGGACAGCAACCAATCTTTGGGTATTACTCCTGTTATATATACTTTGTTGATGGTAGTTTTACAAACTTGGACAGCTACCAATGGTATCTGATCTGGGCCTACTGATTTTGCGGTCTTTGCATTTCTAATTGCCTGTTCTGATTCGCACATTATTATTTTCTTTCCTGTTTGTTCCTGTAGTTCTTCTTGTATCATTCTCTCATCGTCGAAAAGTTTCAATATGTATTCTTTTCAAAATATTAGTTTATCTTAGATGTCTGCAATAAGTTTGCCATTATTATCTTTGAATTTCACATAGTGTACTTGCTTTTTGGTATTTGTAAGTTCTTTTATTTTTTTTTATACATATTAAAGATGTCGTATTTTCTGTCATACTCTTCTATTTCTATGCATTGATCAGGTAACTATTTTTTCTTGGCCTTTTTATCTCTACTTTAATTTTACTTTGTAGTTCTTGATATTTTGGCCCATTTCTTCCTTTGGTTTTTCTCCTCTCTTCCATTAATTCTAGAATTTCTGAAGTCATCCACTTCTGTTTTTTTTTTGTCTTTTCAAGCTTTAAATTTTCTTCTGCAGCCTTTTTCTGAATATTGCTCCACTTTTCATTGACATGTTCACATGTTAAGATTTCTTCTCCTACTTCTTCTTTTCCTAGTAGGAGGAAGATCACCTTGTTGTAAATCATGTACTCTTTGATAATGGTATGGATGTAGAAGTTATTCCCTAAATGTTCTTTAACATATAACATTCCAAAATACATAAATTGCCGACATAAATCTGGACAGGTAAATTACTGTTACACTGCGCTTCTTCATAAATAATCAACATATTATGATACTCAGTAATCGAAAACATTTTCGCTGTGACAATAAACACGATTGTTTCAAAATGTCTGTTTCCTAAAGTTGTGACTGTCTACATTTAGATTTTTGCACGTAGTTGACAGCTTTCTTTTTGAATACCAACATGTATTTGAGAAATTAAAAAAAAAGTTTTAAGACTTTTTGCTTTAAATGGTGCATTCAACGCGCTATTTTCGAGGACATCCAGTATATTCTCCAGAAGTGACTAGAAGTTGTATTTATTTGTAAAGCTATTTCATCATAGAACGTTTCTACTTCTTCCTAGTATTCCATTGTAGGTACGTAGACCTGAATTATTAATGAATTCGACCTTAATTCTTTTGTGTTTTTCATTTAGTTGTTTTATTAGCGTATATAGGAGATTTAATAATTTAATATATAGTCAAGTCAAGAAAGTATTTAGTAAGGACAATTTTTTTTGAATGTGACTCCAGTCAACAGTTTCAAAAATGTGATAAGAGTTCAATAATTCTAAAGAACAAAACATTAGAAAAAATCAGATTATCTGTTTGTGTTATAACAGAACTATAACTTAGTATCTATATATCTATTAACATTAAATAAAATAAAGTTCAAAATATGACTAAGGGAAGAATCTTTTCCATTCGTTTGAACAAATTTTTCATCTACTTTTCAGTACATGCACCTTCGTCCTCACCTCGTACCATTATCGATTCGCTACAGAGAATACAGGAGGACAGATTGCAATCACTTCGAAATTGGATTGAAAGTGGATAACGGGGTGGGGGGAACACCGGTGACTGGCAGATGGCAGCAGACGAGGGTTACTTGAGGTAGTACACACACAATACATATGCATTCAGACAAAGAGGACTGTTTAATTTTACTCCTCCACCCTTGATAACTTTCCGCGCGTTACCAGTGGTGGATGCTGGCAGGTTTGCTGATAATGGATCGAATGTATTTTGTCTGGAGCTCATATTTTGCAATTCTACAGTAGTTTCGAACATTATCTAATAAACGATTCCTGATTTTTAATATTTATTGTGTCAATTTACTTTATTTTAGGAGAGTTAGATTAAATCTGGAACCTAGACTAGGATGTTTATCAGTTTAAATGTCATTATTTGTATGTAACATATATAAAGGATCCATGGTTGTTCCAGCTTGTGCAGAGGAGAATCATCATCTTTGGCTCGACAATCCTCTGTGGATCTTGGCCTGCTCTAAGATTCGTCGCCATTCTGTTCGGTTTTTGGCAACATGTTGCCATCTTCTGATTTTTAATATTCGTAAGTCGGTTTCTACTCCATCTAACCACCTAATTCGCGGTCGGCCTTTGCTTCTTTTTCCTACAGGTGTTCCTGTGGTTAGCTTTTTAGCAATGGTATTTTCTGGCATTCGTATTATGTGTCCAGCCCATCTAAGTCGCTGTGTTTTAATGAACGTTATGACATCTGGCTCATCAAAGAGCTGATACAATTCAAAATTATATCTTCTGCGCCACTGCCCTTGGTCGTTTACAGCTCCAAATATTTTGCGGAGTATTTTACGCTCAAATATTCCCAAAAGTCTTTCATCTTTCTGCGTTAGAGTCCATGTTTCTGCTCCATATGTGAGGACCGGCCTCAGCAATGTTTTGTATATAATAATTTTAGTTTTTCTTTGAATGTTTCTTGAGTGGAAATGCTTTTGGAGTCCATAGTATGCCCTATTTGTAAGATTTATTCGTCTTTTGATTTCTTCGCTTGTTTTATTGGTAGCAGTCAATAGCGACCCAAGGTATGTGAAGTTGTCAACACGTCCAAAGGTATGACTTCCAAAGACTGTTTCTCGTTCCTCATTTGCTATCGGATCCTTTGTAACCAACATGTACTTGGTTTTGTCTTCGTTGATGACTAGACCGACCTGTTTCGCCGCTGTTTCCAATTCTAGGAGATATTGCTCAACATCTCGCTTGCTACGCCCTACTATGTCAATGTCATCAGCATATGCTAAGACTTGTATCGATCTATTGTAAATAGTACCGCCATCCCTAATTCGTGTATCTCGGACTGCCTTTTCTAAGGCAATATTAAATAGGAGGCAAGCCAGAGCATCTCCTTGTCTGAGTCCATCCTTTATCTCAAAGGATCTAGAACTCTCTCCCTGTATTCTAACAGTGGCTTCTAAGTTAGACATTGTCATTCTCGTTAGTCGGATAAGTTTCTCTGGTATACCAAACTCATGCATTGATTGGTATAGCACTGTTCTCTTAACACTGTCGTATGCGGCCTTGAAGTCGACGAATAGGTGATGGGTTTCAATATTGAATTCTAATGTTTTCTCGAGAATCTGTCTTATTGAATGAATCTGGTTTGTGCAGAGGAGAATTTCTGATTTAATTTGGGCTCTTCTGCACTGCATGAAAGACGGACCAACTGAGGATATGGCGTAGAGCAGTAGGTATGTCATTAATGACTCAAGGTTAAAAAACATCGTTCATCACAGAAAATGAGCTGAAGTGGACTACTGGACATGCTGATGTGAACCACTGGGCACTGCATGCAAAACTAGCTTGTAGTGGTAATAATAAATCTATTAAAGGGCGATACAGCAAACACGTAGCAACTTGAATATAAAATATCGCACCTCTTATAATTAAGGATGTTTATCCTCCTCCTCCTCCTAAGTGCCTTCTCTATTGAGGTTGGCGATCAATATGGCAAATTTCTCTCTGTTCTGGGCTTGATGGATTAAGTCATTTCCTGTTGTGTGAGTCCAATCTCTGATGTTTCGGAGCCAGGATTTCTTCTTTCTTCCTATATCCCTGTTACCCTCGATTTTGCCTTCTAATATTACCTGGAGCTGCTCAAATCAAGGATGTTTATCCTTAAAATTTATTTAGCTTTTCACTAATTTTTTTTTATTATGTTGATCATCATACAACAAACATCATACAGTACATCTGTTTGGGTTCCATACCCCATGATTTCTTACATATCCTTCTACATGTCCGAAGAAAAAGCTTCCCCTTGTTAGATATATCCAGCTGGAGGTTTCATATAAGCCGCTTCTTTAGTATTATTTTCAGATATTTGACCTCATTCGGCTCTTTTACAGTTTCTCTAGACAAAGCAGGCATCCAAATACTATTTAGGTTTCGCCCTCTTATAAAACTGACTACTAGTATTTTGTAGGGTTGACAGAGGGTTTTTCTGTCGTACGACCTAATAAGGATACGTAAATGGTCATTGGAGTGTGGTTGATAGAACATATCCGTATTTTTTCCTTGCCCTAATTACTAAATTATTCCTTTAGGCCAAGCACTTCTACCCACTGTACGTCAAGGAGCGAGATCAGAGTCATTATCTAGGCGCTCATATGAGCTCCCATGTCGGCGCTTATTTTCTTTGGCTTTAGAATTAATCCATGCAACCAGAAACTAAATGAGTATTAAGTCTAGCCTATTAGGTTATCTTAGCCTGACAGACCAATTTGGTATGATTAAAACAAACATGTTTTTTTCCAACAATTTTTTTTTGAAGATTAATCATAATTAGCATTTTGAGATTAGGACAAGGGTCACACTTTTCTCGACCAGGGGTCATTGTGAGCATTTTTTTAAACAAATACTGGATAGACCACGGTAAAGTAGCTATGTAAACAAAAGGAAAGACATTTACGGTTACAAGCCTAAACTAGTTATTCTACAATTTAATTTTAGACTTAAATAATGAATAATAAAATAAAATCTAAAACAGGTTTATCATTTAGTGCCAAAAGATTGCTATCAATTATTTTTATTTTGTGTAAATGGGATGGATAGCAAACATGTCCGAACTTCATCCTGGATATGGTTGTTATGAAACTTCTCAGATAGTTGTAATTTGAAAACCAGTAATTTTTTTAAATCTCGGGTTTTAGCATTATGTATCTTGTGCATTTTGTCGAAAAGAAATATCTGTATCGTTTAGACCATTTTTTATATAAATTATCCTTGGCTATATTTATTCTTTCGTCCAATGTTAATAAGGGTATAACTACTTCTCCCAACTGTACGCTTTCCTTAGCTGCTTTGTCAACTTGTTCATTGTATGTGATGCCTGAGTGTGCTTTTACCCAAACAAAGATGAGTTATATAATTTCTTGAATTTGCGATAGCATCGTTTTTATTTTGGCTATGTAAGGATGAATATATGCGGAGTTGATTTGCAAATGCGGTTGTAGACAATTACTCTGTAATTGCAAGTCACATTCCAATTAAAGCCAATTGTCTGTCAAACTGATCTTTGCCTTTTTAGTTCTTTGAAGATGCCTTCCGAAGATGCTTCATCCTTCGTTTAATCGAACATGCTGTTCTTGAATATGTAATTAGACGATTGACGGTGAGCGGAAATAACATACTTACAAACAAATCTACCCAATTAGCAGCATACGCAGATGATATAAACATAATGAGCAGAACAGTGAATGCAGCGGAAGAAACCTAGGTTAAGTTGAAACAGAGTGCAAAAGCAGTAGGGCTAGCAATAAATACAAACAAAACAAAACTACTCATACAAACCAGATCAACCAGACCGGCGCAATAACACTTTATTGACGATATAGAACATCTTAATAGATTCACATACCTAGGAATGGATCTGGTCGCAAGCAACGAAGAAGAACTGGAAATAAAAAGAAGGCTTGTGATCGTGAATCGAAATGATTGGAGAAGCTTGTTGAATTAGGCCAAGGCCCGATTTGGGCTGTAGTACCATTGGATGGATGATAATTCTGGTTGGGCCGCTGTAAACTTGTTTATAGGTATTCTCTTTAGCTTGATGAATATCCTTAGTATGTACCTTTAGATAAACAGTTGCTATTTGAGACATATTTGGCTATGTGTCTCAAGTAAATTTTATTGTCTTAAAGCTTTAAATTGTGTCTATAATTGAGACATAATTGTAGTAAAAAGAACAGATTTTTTCAAAATGTTGTGAAGATCATCCGTAAAAATTGCTAAGAATTTATATATAAAGCAACTTAAAATAAAATTAGGTATAATTTGCCCAAAATAATTGTTGGTCTGTACGCCACTGGTCACCTACGTCGCACCAGATGTGTCCACGTGAGCTACTACCAACTCTCATAGTCGTCACATCAGTGCCCAACAACGAACAATTCTGATTCTATTTAGTTTTAGTTTGGCATAATGCCTGCTGGCCAATGTGCTCAGGTGTCAGCCCTCGGTCGGATTAAATCACGCGCATGTAAAAGGCAAGGTGCACCGCACGGTTATTTTGCATCTTCCCCCTAATATAATATTACAGTACACTGAAATAAAAATTACGTTGATGTGTTTTTTTGTTACATGTTTGTTTTATTTTTGTGCATTATATATTGCGCAATAAGATGCATTCTGTATAAAATTTCATTTTATGTGATCCGAAAAGTCACCAGAGCTTTGATCTCTACAAATCAGACGAATAAGCTGAATTTTGCTAAGAATGTCAATTTTGAGACCATAAAAAATATGCAAAAAAATTGTCCACTCCTATCCCCGGACTTCTCCGTAAGATCCCCTCCGTTTGGGGGTGCAAATGAAAAATCACATCATGAGAAATGCTTCTACGATTAAGACATTGTCCAAACGATTGTTCAAAAGAAAAGAAGTAGTTTTGGACGTTCTAGATCGTTTGTATCATGAAAGTTGTTTTTTAGCCATAATTTAAATGCTTCATATTATATAAATATCGAAATTCAGAAATGTAACGGATTTAATTCCGGTAACCTTGGAGGCCATTCAATTATTTTTCTTGTTATCCACTAGGACAGGGTATGAAACACCCTATAACAGCGGCAACCTAGCAATTGACCATTATTACGCACCTGCAAAAGTGAGTTATTTTAAATATTTACGGTTTTACTTCCTTCAGTTTCTAAGCCAAAAAATTCTTCTTTTTTTAATACTATTCTTGCCCTTTTTTTACAATACAAATAATAATAATTACCACAGGCTCAAAAGATATACCGGACGTAACTGACTATGAAATAAGAATGGCCCTAAATCGAATAAATGTCCGGAAGAGGATAAAATTACAGTTGAAATGTTGAAAATTGGTGGCAGAAAAATGAAACAAGTATCAATTATTTTATTTAATAAACTAATTGATGAAGGAAAGATTCCTCAAGAATGGTACAACTCCGAAGTCATTCTACTATTCAAGAAAGGAGACAAAGCAAACATCCGACCAATATCCTTGCTATCATATCTGTATAAATTACTAACTAAAATCATAACCAACCGCCTAACACATAAGCTCGATTTCTATCAACCTATCGAGCAAACTGGATTCAGAAAACATTTTAGTACCATAGACTACTTGCACACCGTAAGAACACTAATAGAAAAATGCACCGAGTATAATGTCCCAATTCATATGGCGTTCGTCGATTACCATAAAGCATTCGATTCCATCGAATTATGCTCTAGAAAATACATGTATAGATTCAAGATACACTAACATAATTAAAAACATGTATGAAAATGCCATCATGCAGATAAAGCTGAACGAAAGCACAAAAACTAATCCCATAAAACTACAAAGGGGAGTAAGATAAGGAGAAACCATCTCTCCCAAACTTACTCTCCCTTGCTCTAGAAGACATTTTTAAGAAACTAGAGTGGAACAATAAGGGTATCAACGTAGACGGATCATACTTAAACCACTTAAGATTCGCAGATGATATAGTTTTAATAGCCGATAATATCAAAGAACTAAATGATATGTTACAACAATTAAATGCAGTTTCACGAGCTGTAGGCTTAAAAATAAACAGTAAAACAGAAATACTAAGCTAATACCAAACAAATATAACAATACAAAATCAAACCATAGAAAATATTGAACATTATATAAAACTAGGTCATGTCATCAAACTATGAAAACCAAATCAAGATGCTGAAATTAAAAGAACACAACTAGCATGGGGCGCTTTCGGCAAACTGGCATATATCTTGAAAAACACCTCAATTCCTGGAAACTTAAAGAAAAAGGTGTATAATACATGCATACTACCAGTTTTTACCTACGGCTTGGAGACAGTAGCCCTTACCAAAACACCTGCTAAAAAATTGGAAACAATGCAAAGAGCAACGGAACGAATCATGCTTGGAATATCACTAAGAGACCAGATTGGAAACACCGAGATAACACGTAGAACGAAGATTACGGATATTGTGGAAGAAATTACAAAAATGAAATGGCGCAGGGCAGGTCACGCAGTCACAAAGGTACGAAGAATTCTAGAATGGATACTAAGGATGACAAAAAGAAGCATGAGAAGATCTAAAAAAAGATGGCTAGATGACATAAGAGCAGTGGCAGGCAAACAGTGGATTAGATTGGCGCAAGATGGAGAAAGATGAAAGCAATTGGAAGAGACCTACATTCAGGAGTGGATGGAAAATGGTTGACAAAAAGAGAGATTCTTGCTCTTTATATTTTCTTTTATTATTAGTTTATCTGGTTCCTTCCATTATGTGACCAAAAACATCAGTTTTCTCTTTTGCGTTTGCTCTTTATGTTAATCTCTCGCTGTTTATTCTTTCAAAATTTCACTAGACTATTTTTACCTGATAAAACGTCATAGCAACGCCATGTTTCCTATTGACAAAACTCCTTTCTGTCAAAAAAGTATGACAGATACTTCACGAACGTGTCTGGTAATTCTATTGTTAAAAGTTTGACCAACGTCATTGAAGCGTAATCAATTTTGGACAGATGTGATGAATCCAGACAAAAAAGAATCCAGAGGTTCAGAAACTCTATTTGGAACCACTTTTCGGAGTTCCTACAGGTGAGAAATTTTACGCTTGAAAGATGTACTACCACAACGAAACTAGCAAAAATTATCGAAGATTATGCCTTTAACATGAAAAAAGGAGAATCGACAATTTCACAGATATATCTTGCAAATGTACAAGATTGGCCAGAGATCCCAAGCGGAGGCAGCTTCAAGTGTCCAAGACAAAAGAAAACTCAGTTCAAAAGTATTATACACCGAAGAACTGTTAAAAATCGTTCAAAGTTACAACAGGGAAACCCCTGATGGAACATGAAAAAAAGTTTTTTCACCTTTGCTCATTTGAACAAGCTTGGAGGGGCAATGAGATCGTAAACTGCAAGATTCACTTTGTCCAGAGTCGGAGAATTTACGGGCCGAATTGAATACAACAGAATTTTTCCCAAACAAATCAAGGCGGTTCGAAAAGTTTGGCAAGCAACAAATAGCTGGTAAGAAATTCATCAAACGAAAATTTATACCCAGTTAGATTATTTTTGAAATTAATGGAAAAAGGGGACCAAAGATTTTATCAGACAGACTCCTTCTTACCGTTCATCCTAACTGGAAGGATGGATCTAGGATCAAAAACTGTCCACTTGGAATCAACACCGTATATAAGTGGTCAAAAATTTCAGCTGAAATAATTGGAATAGACACAAAGAAATATAAAATAATATAAACCATTCTCCTCGATCTTCAGCTGTAAGGCTTCAGCTCCTTGTTCGAGCAAGGTGTTTCCAAAGAGGAGTTATTAAATTAACGGGTCACTCAAATGCAAACTATTTAAAACCATATCTGCAGCTGCATTTCAGTCACCACCAGAAGTTGATCAACAATTTAAGAACAACAAATGAAGTTGGACCTTCGAGTTTCCAAATGCTACAGTTCAATAATACTAAAAATCATGCTTTAACAAATAAAGATTATGTTTCGTTGATATGGTACAATAATTATCTCGTGAAATAGTCTTGTCGAATATAATTCGAGAGAAAATTATTGACTGGCAAAATTTTCTCTCTTATGATTGTATATATGATAACAAAACTGACAGGTTTCAGTACATATGCGGAAAATTTTAAATTTAGAACAGTACAATAATAAAGCTTTACAAGGCAATGGTCACACCTATTCTCTTATAAGGTTGAAAAAAAAATAATAATGTAAAGGGGTGACCATTAAAAGAGAAATTTGGAAAAAAGCGTGAGACTGTAAAAATGTAAAAATTGATTTTTGAATATATGCTGAAAAATCAAAACCGCCAGTTTAAAATAAATAATCAAAGTAGTAAGATAATTTGAGATTATTACTTGTCTATAATTACTGTTTTTCAGTGTATATATTTGGACATAAGGAGACAATAGACACGGGAGTCAGCCTGCACTATAAAGCATCTGATTACTTTGATAAACGAGCCATTAATCACGTTTTATATACAGGGGTAGCAAAAGGATTGAGTAGATCGGAAGGTATTGAAGGTCGGTGACTGGAGAGAATCGGAGCTTTTGTGCGAGGGGTATTTTCTTTTTTGAGTATTGTGCGTATGTGGGCCGCATATGGCGATATTTACGTTAGATTAAACCTGGTCAGACTAGTTTTTTTTGCAGTAGTTTGCGCAATGGACTTTTGTTTGTTATTAAGATAATAGAAGGGGTTCAACAGTCATCTATTATAGTACTCCATGATTTGTGTGGGTGTTACGTTACCGTTTAATATTAGCCTGGTTAACAAAAATCACAATCCTCAGTTTATAAAAACACTTAAAAATACGAACTACTGTAAACTCAGATATATTCACGATTGATTGTTTTTCTTACCGAATTGTGAATTTATAATATTTGCTATGTCATTGAACTCAGATTTTTATTGATTTTTTCATTAGATTTTGTTTATCAAAATACTAAATAATGTATCCAGTATGTTTCATTTTTTAAAAATACATTTACTATCATGTATTTCGCAAGATTTGTTGAAGTTGTTATCAGTATATACACAGAACATGTATAAGGTACGCTCTTATACCAGTTGTTTTGTTAATTAACTTGATATCTACTAATAAAGAAAAATAATCATGTGCAATGGTCGTAAATTAGGTTAAAATAAATAACTTGTGCTTTATTTTGATTATGACATTTTTTACTGATTTTCTTAGGCCAGTAATTTTATAAATATGTTTGAGGATTTTAAACAGGGTAGTAGGGTCGTAAGGTTATGTCTTTATGTACCTTTGTATATATGGGAAAATTATATCCAGGAGCTCTTCCATGACGAAAGACCCATGAGTGAAGTTTATACAGACGACCAGCTGACTGGCCCTTTTTTTACTACTTTTTTGGCCTACTCCAAATCAATTTTGAATGAAATAAAATCAATTTTAACGATCCCCATACAGAAAAAATGGGATCAAAATGACCCATCTAACTATTACGTTGCGTGACAATAGTTTAAAATTATTTACTTTAAGATACTTGTTGAGAAAATAATTAAAAAATGTCAAATATGCGAAGAGCAACAAAGGAGAATGGGAGAGAAAGCAGTAGAATTTGGGACACCTGCATTCATGTGTTTTATCGACCTCACTAAAGCCTTCAATTGTATCAGACTACAAGATTTGATTAAACGAGAGACTATAACGGCCACTATAACACAGATAATAAAGAATATAGAGAACATTCAATCAGGTATAAGACAGAGTGATAGCTTAACCAGTTATTATTTAACTTGATAATGGATAAACTAATAGAAGAAGTAAAAAAGTCAGGAACATGGTACAAAATGGACAACAGAGCAATAAAGGTTAGTGAAAATATTAAGTTGATAACTAAACTATTAATAAATATACTTTTCCGCAAATCGCCTGGAAATTTTGACATTCATGTCAAAATTTCTTGAAGAAAAAGTCAGGACTTCCTTACTGTAAATAAATGTCATTTCCTTACTGTAAGGAAATGATATTTCCGTACAGTTGTTAGTGTTCTACATAAATGATAGAAAACACATTGCTTATAAGGAATTAATTTATATTTTGAAAACATCAAGTCATTGCTGAATACATTTTTAAGATCAATTTGTTATATTTACAGTAATTTGACAGTTAGTACAATTATTGAACATTGGAGGAACACTCTTAGAACTATGAAAAACATTTTGGACAGCATGCAGGATGGAAGTGTCATTTTGTTGAATATTTTGTACTGTGAAAATTTTATTTGCCACCTCAACCTTATTGTTAAGCGATTCTTCGATATATCCTTCAGCAACGTTTGATGACTTCCATTCGCCATGCCTCTTTAAACTAGTTATATCGGCACCAGAGTCAACCAATATTGTTGCAGAAGACCGACGAAAGCAGTGACCAGTATATTCTGTCGGATTTACCAAGTTCAAATAAGTAGCAATTATTTTGGGCATTTTTCTAAATTGATGAATTCCTACCACTTGTCTACAACCCTTTCCGCTTTGATATTTAAAGAAAAATCGGTCACTGTTCGTATTTTCTGGTCTTAACGAAACATACTTTCGATAAACATTCAAGTAGATCTGATTAATTACAAATGATCTTGGTTTGTTGGTTTTCGAATCAGGTATGCTGATTAAAAGCTTAGATTCTAAGTCTTCTATATCGTGTACAGTCATTCGAACTAACTCATCCATTCTACAGGTACCAAAAATACCAAATATTACAGCCACCTAAAAAATAAATAAAGCTATAATCTAAATAGAAATTAAAACCTTGTAAATTACCTTAATCATTAAATTTTCTTTATCTGGAGCTTCCTGGATAAATTTTTCAATTTCTTCCTTCGTTAAAATCTTAGATTTCTTTGCCCTATAACCTTGAGGTTATACATCTATATATATCTTCAACATAATGTTGAAGATTTCATCTTTAAACAAAGGTCTAGGAAGTATGCCATTACAACATTTTCTGAGAAAGAACTCGTATTTTTACTCATACGATAATCTATAAAACGTCTGTATGCATTTTCGTACTTTTCTCTTGATTTCTTTGGCAATAATTCTAATGAAGCAGTATTCACTGCCTCAACCAGCTCTGGAGGAGTCCCAGGAATGGAAATTTCATCATCACTTATCATTTTACTTTCGAGAACACCAGCAGTTAAATTTATAAGCGTCAAGTTTGACAATTCAACCTCAATACGTTTCCATAGTAACCCAAGTAATTTTATTAGAAATTTCAAAGCACCATTTATTTGGGAATAAAATTATCGCGTTTTTTTTAAATCAATCAATATCTGTCGAATTTTAAACGATTTGCGGAAAAATAGTATTGTGAAGTTTATATTGTTCTAATTTATTGTCTATATTCTAATTTATTAAAACTCACGATAACTAATTACGAATTTATTAAAGTCTTTATTAATTCTAATTTATATTACAAATAATAATTTATGTTTCGTTACATTTAAATATCGCGGTTGCCGAGCTTCTTATCACTGACTGCCAAATAAAAATCTTTCATTTATATACACAACTGTGTCATCTAGAGAATTCGGCGGACTTCTTGAATAGTCTCGTATTTTGGTGAAGGCGCTCGACTCGTTTTTCAACCTCGAGACGTGGATGACTCACCAAAATTAGTGTCTAGAGATTTCTGGTAAACAACTGGTAGCTAAGCTCAGGTATATTTTGACCTACAAATTACGAGAATCAATAAAAAGAATTAGTCATAAAATATTTACAGTTCTATATGCCATAACATTTAAAATCGTAACATTGCCCCCCTCTTAAAAGATGGTTCCTCCTGGAACCTTGTCGGGACTGGAACTGGAACGACATGCTGATATCGGCAACTGGACCCTCTTTTACAACTTCCAGTTGTATAGAAATGACAAGGGACGGTTTTCTCTCCGCAGCAGTAACTATGCGGATTGCAACAGACTAACACCTGGACTTCGGTGTCTTTAAAGATTTCCTCCACCATGTTTCGTATAACCCTCCAATCTAATTGGCGGCACTCCAACTTTGGCATGGCTAACTTTTGCACGTCGGACTCTAGTACGTGCTCTCTCAACTGAAGTAAGGCTTCCCATACATCTCGGTAGGTAGGTTGGTCACGGGCAGTGTCTTTTGTTACCAGGTAGAAAAGGTAACGTGATGCATCTTGAAGTTTCAAGGTTTTACCAGGAGCTGGCACTTGGCATTGAAGTTCTGCAACTCGACCAAACTTCCTTCGAAAGACGGATGCCAACCCTGGTGCATCTTTGATACTGGCCGGGATGGTAAGGGCCAGTGAGTAGTCATCGGGAAGCGCGAGTAGATCTTGCCTTTCTTCAGTGGTAACACCATGTCTTGCTTTACCGGTACCTCCATAGGCACCCATGAATTCCTCAAACGTGAGGTCAGACACATCTTGGACTTGGTTTACTTCCACTTCTTCATCTACGTCGTGGTCACCCTCGAAAGACGCCAGCCGGTTATGGTGTACTATCATCGGCTTTCCTCTCGGAATCTTGCTTATTCGGTAAATAACATCATTGATCTTCTCCATAATGAGGTATGGACCTTCCCAAAACTGCTGCAATTTGGGAGAACAACCTTTTCGCTTTTTGGGGTTATAAAGCCAGACTTTATCGTTCTTCTTAAAACACCCCTTTTCGGCTTGCGTATCGTACCGTTTCTTCATTCGGTCACTAGCGATCTGGAGATGGGAACGGACCAACTCGTGTACATCGTCCATTCTTCTTCGTAATTCGATCACATAATCTTCACCTGCTACATCTTCTCCAGGTCGACACCCAAACTCTAGATCACAAGGTAGTCGCATCTCGCGTCCGAATAGGACTTTGGCTGGTGTCTGGCCTGTTGATTCATTAACAGCAGATCTGTAGGCCATTGTGAAGAACGGGAGATATTGGTCCCAGTCTCGCTGATGATCGGACACCATCTTTGTCAAATACTTGCCAACTGTTCTATTCATTCGTTCTACCATACCATCCGATTGCGGATGATAAGCCGTAGTCCTTGTTTTCTTCATACCTAGTCTATCACATATTCCTTGGAATAAATCGCTTTCGAAGTTCCTGCCTTGGTCACTATGGATCTCCAAAGGCACTCCAAATCGGCTGATATATTCTTGGATCAACTTATCTGCAACGGTGGCCGCTTTCTGGTCTGGAAGTGCGTAAATCTCGACCCACTTAGTGAAGTAATCCATTACTACCAACATGTACTTGCCTCCATTATCACTTTCTGGAAACGGCCCAGCAATGTCCAAAGCTATTCTTTCAAACGGGCTTCCAACATTATATTGTCTCATAGGAGCTCTCCTTTTTCGATAAGGCCCGTTACTCGTAGCACAAATAGTACATTTCTTACACCAGTCTTTTACATCGTCGGAACTGTTCATCCAATAAAACCGTTCCCGAATTCGCTGAAGGGTCTTTTTCACACCAAAATGCCCTCCTGATGGACTGTCGTGTAACTGACGAAGTACTTCGGCTATTCTGCTCTTTGGAATCACCAACTGTCTTCTCTTCTCTGAACCGTCATCATTTTCCAGGACTCGTTTGAGCAAGCCATCTTCCATGATAAATGAGTCCCACTGGGCCCAATACGTCTTTACTACCGAGCCTAGGTTCGATATTTCCTGCCAACGTGGTCGACGGTTTTCCTCTTTCCATTTTCGGATTTTCTGGATAACCGGATCTCTCTCTTGTTCTTCCCTGATCTTGGTAGGCGTCCAGTCGTCGTGGACCACCGTCGTTCTTAGCACTGCTGCTTCCTTAAGGCCGGCGCGTTCTGGTTTTGTCTTCGGTCTTATGGTCTTCGTTTTCTTGTGTGTCATGCTTTTTATCATATTAAAGAGCTGGTCAAGTTTATCTTCATCTCCTTCCTCTTTTACAGTCCTAACTTTGCTATACCCGCCAGAGGCCTGCGTAGCTGACTCGTATTCGAGGGCGGCAGATAAGACATCCATCAGCGTCTTGTGACGAGCTAATCGTAGTGTTCTTTGCATCTCATGATCACGAAGACCATCAATAAACGTTTGAACGGCCAACTTTTCCATCATGTCTTCGGGAGCTGTTGGATAAGCATATCGCACTAATCTGGCGATATCTACTTCATATTCTTGAAGAGCCTCATCTTTCTTTTGTCTTCGATTTTTGAGCTGCGACTGATATACATGCTCCAAGTGTTCGTGGCCATATCGCATATTTAACCTCTTCTTCAGTTGTTCGAAATCATCCGTCTCCTCTACGGCTATGGTCTGGAGCACATCTAAGGCATCTCCTCGAAGAGCGATAGTCAGGTTTACAGCCTTTTCTTTTTCAGACCATCCATTCGCTCTTGCAGCTGATTCGAACTGTTTCATGTAGTTGTTCCATGATGATTTTCCGTCGAAAGTTGGGACTTTGACATGAACGGAACTTCCACTTCCTTCAAATTTCGGCCGTGTTTCCAACTTACATTTTGTCTCGTCTTCTTTTATCTCTACCGGATCTAAAGCTACCGTATTAATTGGTGGTAGCACTCTCGTGTTAGTTATCATGGTCTCTAACTGTTTGATTTTCTCTTCAACTTTATCAAATGTTTTAGAGACTTCTTCAAACTTCTCACCATTCTGAATACATACTTCGTCGAATCTTCTAGACATATTTTCAATTTTCTCGTCATTTTGTCTAGCTATTTCTTTAATAATTTGAGACGTTTCATCGAATCTTTCATCATTCTTTCGAGAAGATTCTTCAATCATTTGTGACGTTTCATCGAATCTTTTGGAAACAGTCTCGAATTTTCCATCAATTATTTTCGTTAAAACGGCTTCTTCTGCTGACTGGAACTGGAATGTCTCTGGGTCGTCTCCATTCTTGTTGAGAACAGTCTTCAGTCGTTCTTGGAGGATCTTCTTGGACCCGCTGCAGTCTTCATCGCGTTCTTCTAGTTGCTCACGCAACTGTTTTACTGAAAGTTCTACTAGCAGCATCTTTGGTCAGGCACACACGTACTTTTTAAATGTTCTTTCGTACAACGATCACTACTGGACTACGCGGATGTTCCCGACGAACAATACCTTTCAAAAGTTCAAAAGTCTTTTTCAAAAATCAAATTAAATTTATCTACAATCCCACTTTTTCTGACACCACTGTGAAGTTTATATTGTTCTAATTTATTTGTCTTTATTCTAATTTATTAAAACTCACGATAACTAATTACGAATTTATTAAAGTCTTTATTAATTCTAATTTATATTACAAATAATAATTTATGTTTCGTTACATTTAAATATCGCGGTTGCCGAGCTTCTTATCACTCACTGCCAAATAAAAATCTTTCATTTATATACACAACTGTGTCATCTAGAGAATTCGGCGGACTTCTTGAATAGTCTCGTATTTTGGTGAAGGCGCTCGACTCGTTTTTCAACCTCGAGACGTGGATGACTCACCAAAATTAGTGTCTAGAGATTTCTGGTAAACAACTGGTAGCTAAGCTCAGGTATATTTTGACCTACAAATTACGAGAATCAATAAAAAGAATTAGTCATAAAATATTTACAGTTCTATATGCCATAACATTTAAAATCGTAACAGTATGTTTACCTCGTAGGAAAAGACACATTCCTGGACTCTGTGTTGCTAAGTCTCGGCTTGCGCCTCGACTTAGCAATCTTCACAGTCGTCCAGGAATGTTAAGCTTTTCCTACCCGGTAAACAATGTACTATTAATACAATTTTTGTCATTTGCTGTAAATCAAGTGAGGTAAGATATTTTTTAATAAAAAATCACTAATAACTTCTCTATTTTCAACTAACAAAATGTATCCATAGTGTCTGAAATTTAAATAATCATTTAAAGTATGAACCGAAATAGTCCTTTTATTACAGACCTTTTTTTTTGGCTATGATCTGTTACAGAAAGAAAAATTGGTTATGATCTGTTACAAACTTCAATTTTTATAGAGCTGTTACAAATCTAACTGTATCATACTGTATTTGTTGTGTATAATTTTACCTCCATTTTGAAGTAAAAAGCTTTGCTGTAATTTAATAATAATAAACAGATAATTAAACAGATTTAACAAATCATTCACACTTTCAAGTAAAAAAATTCGCTTAAAATAACTGTTTGAAGAACAAAACCGACAGGTAAAAGGGTTAAACGGAATGGCCCGAGAGTAACTTTTTGAAGTTGTAAACAAACTTAAGTTGACGCAAAGCGAGCAGAAGCTCGCATGTTAGGACACATGACTAGTAATCTCGATGGTCGCTGAACACAAGCTCCCTTCAACTTTTACCGCCACACAGACTTGCGACTGCGACATTAAAACCAGGATTGGATTGCTCAGCAGGGCACCATTCGTAATAAAAGAAACTAAATAAAATTATAAATTAAACACCATATACGCACATTTTACAGTTTTACTCAAATTATAAATAAATCAAAAGCATCTCTTTCGATGTCTTTTTCGTGTAAAATATTTTATTACATAAGGTATGACCTGGTTATGAATGAAATAATAAAAAAAGTAAAACCGATGTCGCATATTGCGAGCCTTGTTGGCTTTTTGCCGATAGAACAGCACAGTCATATAATTCCGCATGGATTAAAGAAGTGAAGGATTGGCAGGGTCTTCAAAAAAAATTAAGGTTTATGAAAAATCTTTAATTCACCTCCACGCCTCGGTTGTTTATGACATGAACAAAAATAACAAATCTTTAGAGTATTGTACGGAGAGTGAATTTAGAAGAAAAAAATCTTTTTGGAGAAACATTTTAATTAGGATAGTAGATATAATTTTAAATTTAGCGCTTCGCGATACAAATAGTGGCAATTTTATAGAAATAGTTAATTTATTGACTAAATACGACAATTTCTTAGGCGAATTAATACAAAAACCGAAATATCAAACAAGATATTTAAGTCCAAAAATTCAAAATAAATTATTAACTTTATTAGGAAATTCAATTAGAGATTCTCTTATAATTAATATTCAAAAAAGCTTATTTTTTTTATATTATTAGATACAATATAGGACAATTCTAAAACAGACCCATTATCAGTATCATTAGGTACGTTTTTATTAAAAGATATCCAATTACTGATGTTCCTGGTAATATAAAAATTAATTAATCATTCTTATAGTGGCTTCCCATGATCGGCGATTCTACAGATCATCGCGGATAGCCGATCAGCACGGACGACAACGCACCGCAGACAGAGCTCTTCCTACGGTCCGTGACAGTCTGTGTAGGTCCGTGACAGTAATGTTTGATTATATCATAAAAAGGCCACTCAGGCTTGTAAACATCATTGCCTTCTGTATGTCGACATTAAATTATCTCTCTTCTTTTTTAATTCTTTAATCGAAATAGTACTATTCTTCAATTGATTTTTTATTCGGTTCCATATATCGTATGCATCGTTCCGGTTCTTATGCTCTGGCGCCGTGGAATTCCATAAACTTGGTTCATTTTGATACAAATTTAAAAAATCAAAAATAACTTTGTTTGTTCATTCTATTTTTTAGCAAAAAAACTGCAAAACAACTTTGACAACACTACAAACAACTACTCGTGTCAGTGATTGAAAAACTTCTGACTTGCACTTGTCGTCTGTTAAAACACAGACGCGCTAGGATCGCGTCGCACGAGCATGTACCGCACCTTTGATGTTACCGACTCTAGATGGATAGGACGGACCAGCACAGACGTGCCTGCGCTACCACGGACGAGACCTTTCCCACGGTGCGTGGTGCGGGCTGGTCCGCTTACGTCCGCAATATCGCCGACCGTGGGAAGTAGCTATTAGGTTTCTGTGATATACATAGCCAAATTGGAGAAGATATTTCAAATTTAATTTTATCTTTCTTAAAAACAAATATAGTATATCAGTTGCAAAGTGTCGCGGACAAGGTTATGATGGTGCAGCAAATATAAGTGGCCATTACTACATGGTGCAAAAGAAAATTAAAGCCGTCTAACTCCAAGCTGCATACATCCATTGTTCAGCTCATAATTTAAATTTGGTGTTGCAGGACGCAAGCAATAATATATTAGAAGTCCGCGATTATTACGATACCATAAAAAGTATTTAAAATTTTTTTTTGGCAAAAGTATTTGGTAACAATGCAGAAAAATTTCCAACCAAAATCGTTTTCTCTAAAAACGTTATCGGTGATTAGGTGGTCATCCAGATTTCAAACTGTGCTTGGTGTAAAGCAGAACTACATAACAATTTTAAAAACACTGTCTAAAATAATATTAACTACCACAGGTCGTGAGGAGAGAATGGCAGCTAATAATTTAAAAAGTTAAATGGAACGGTTTGAATTTGTCTTTCTAACTATTTTACAAAAGAAAGTTTTGACATCCATAAATTTAACTGTCACTCTTTCGCAGCCCAAAAATGTCTTACGCGCAACAGTACTTTTAGATAACTATAAAGAATTTTTAGCAAATCTTAGGCCAAACTATACGTCCTTTTTACAAGAATCCAAAAATTTTGGTACTAATTGTGGCTTGCCTTGTACTTTTAAAATCAAAAGTTTTGGTAGAGTTAAGAAGCATTTCGATGAATTATTACAAGATCAATCAAATATTTCTTTTCCCTAAGAAGGCAGATGTAAATATTGCAACCGTAAGAAAAATAAACCTACACAATATTTTTGTAAAAGATGCCACAACTTTATTTGTTTGGAACTTACCAATTTTATATGCAATGATTGCTATGAAAAATAAGTTGTTTTCAGTCATTTTTTTTGTTAAAATTTACGTGTGTTGAAAGTTGGTTAATTTTTTTCATCTCAAATATATCTTTCCTCATTCGTTTCTATTGTTGACTCATTTTCTATACTTTTAATTAAAAGAAACACAATATTTTTCAGGTAATGAGTTTTAGTTTAAATAAAATAAGGTCTTAAATAAATGCGGACTCAGAGTCCGCGAGCGACCTTGATTTTACAAAACTGGCGCACTCACTGAAGGATTACTTGAAGTTTAATACAATATCAAAAATTTTAATTTCCAGAAATTTTTATCCAGTTTTGTATAACCTAAAGCGTTATTAATAAGAAACTAATTACGTGAATAGTCAATTTCCGTAATCCTTTAATTTAAGTAACGGACTACAGCCCCCTTTCGTTTCACAGTCCTCCAGAATATCAAATAACCAGGAAACGGTAGTTAATTAGAAAGCAATCATGGAATTTCCTGGGATCCGACCCTGAAAGGATCTTCTGTTAGAAACTCAATAATAGTCTGCAGCAGGTGCAAAGGAGAGGTGTCAGATACAGGGGTCGCACACCCTTACCTAATAAATGAGGTAATTTCCACACTTCCAGGCACAGCCACAAGGCGTCACTCTCCCGACTACCGTAATACATGGCTCTGAATCTGGATAAGATGGTTGACAGGTGACGGACAAAAAGTTTACAAACGTTGACCCAACTGTTCCCATTTTTATTTAAAAAATAAAGGCATTGAAAATAAAATACAGATATGCTTCCCTATTTTGAAAAACATAAACGAGACCGGTTAAAAATGTAGAACGACTATTGATACGAAATATGTACCATGAAAAAAATTTATGAGGAAATGTACTTATATTGAAAAAAAGTTGTTTTACTGGAGAATGTATAAAACCGTACATAAACAAACTTCTTTATATTTACAAGATATGTTGGTCAAACTGAGTTTGTGTATTAATATTTTCTTTTTATTTCCTTAGTTTCACTTTTCCTTGTTTTGTGCGTCGTTTTTCAATTCTTCTTCATCTTCTTCAGCCTTAAGTAATCCAACTTTGGACATAGGCCTCCCCCAAATCAACTAACTAACCATGTTCTCCATTGTTGTATTTTGTGGTTTCATCCCTTATCGTTCAGTCGGGCATTGTGTCCTGCAAAGCTCCATTTTAATTGAGAAGTATGTTCTGCTGCGTCTTTTAGTTTCGTTTTGCTTCTAATCCATTTGTTTGTTTTTTTTTGTCTATAAGTCTCACCACGAGCATGGATGTTTCCATCGCTCTTTGAGCTTTTACTATTTTATCCATGTTAGACTTGGTTATTTCTTTGAAGGAACTCATCGAAAACTCCAGGGAATCGCCTTCGGGGACATTCTTCAACAATGTGACGGACGGCCTGTCGTTGCACACTACAGTCACGCTCAGGAGTAAGGGCTTTTCCCCATCTATACAGGGTGGTCCTTAAGTAATTGTACAAAAAGAAACCGTAGATTCTACACTTTAAAATATTACGATTTAAGTCAAGTTGCTTTAATAAAATGTTAATATTAAGAAAGATACAGGGTGTTAAAGTGGAAATTTAAAATTTTATTTTTTGCTATAACTTTTATGTTTGTCAACATTTGTGTATAAAAATTTACAACTGGGTAGTATTAATTATCAGAAATTTTAATTTGATGTATACTTTGATGTATCTGATAGAGGGCGCCACATATGCCACATACGTGGCATATATTTGCACTTATCTTTTTTGCTCCTCAAGTTATGGGTATTTTTATTAAAAGATATTAAAGATACATTATTTTAACAAAAAAAAGGTATACTTCTTAATATCCTCAAAACTCAACAGTTTTCGAGATAATCGCATTTTAGAAATCAACTACATAATTCTGATTTATCTCAATTACTCCAGACAACGAAAGAAAATTAAAGAAAAACATCAATACTTCTGAATTTTGGTATAAAATACCTTTAATAAAGTTAATAGTTAACGAATTATTAAATAAAATAAATATACCAGCAGGATAAAATAACAGGATTTGATAAATAACAGAATAATTGGATTTTACATAAAACATTTTACGTTTTGTATTAAATTAAAGGCATAATCAAAACATTTTATTTACAAACCAAATTAAGAAATAGTTAAAATAAATAACGTTGAACTTTTTGTCAAACTAAGTGTTCAATATGTCCACTATTTTCTTTAATTCATTTGTCAATACATTCCATAAAATATCGTCTCATATTAAATAGCATCATTGGTTTTAAAGAAACTGCTGCAGTATTTATTATAAGTGTTATACGTATAATAATAAGAAATTTTTTTAAATTTTTATGAATTAAATAATTATATTAATATCTCACCACAAGAATATGACTACCACGAACAATCCAACGTTCAGGAAAGTTGTTTTTAAACACTGTCTCACTCCACTTTCTCTGTAACGTAATGGTGTACCATCTTGTAGAAACCACATATTTCGCCTTAAGTTTGATGACAATTCTTTGAATAAATCAATAAAATAATTTTATAAAAAATGTAAATAAATTTCGACATTCAAATTGCAAAGTAATTCGCATATCCGTAAAAAATAATTACCAATGATTCCAAACCATAGGACATGCATTTTAAATATGAATTTTGAATGATATTTTATAGATATGCGAATTACCTTGCAATTTGGATGGTTAGATTTATTTAGATTTTTATAAAATGATTTTATTAATTTATTGGAAGAATTGTCATCAAACATAAGGCTAAATATTTGGTTTATGCAAGATGGTACACCAATACATTACAGAGAAGGGGGAGTAAGAGTATTTGAAAAAAACTTTCCTGAACGTTGGATTGTTCGTGATAGTCATATTCCTTGATTATGTGGTAAGATATTAATATAATTATTTAATTCAGAAAAATCCCAAAAGAATACCTATTGTTATACTTATAATAAGTACTGCAGCTGTTTCTTTAGAACCAATGATGCTATTTAATATGAGACAATATTTTATAGAATGTATTAACAAATGAATTAAAGAAAATGGTGGACATATCGAACACTTACTTTGACAAAAAGTTTAATGTTATTTATTTTAACAATTTCTTAATTTGGTTTGTAAATAAAATGTTTTGATTATGACTTTAATTTAATACAAAACGTAAAATGTTTGATGTAAAATCCAATTATTCTGTTATTTTATCGAATTCTATTATTAATTATCTTGCTGATATATTTATTTTATTTAATATTTCGTTAACTGTTAACTTTATTAAAGGAATTTTATAACAAAATTTAGAAGTATTGATGTTTTTATCTATTTTTCTTTCATTGTCTGGAGTAATTGCGTTAAATCAGAATTATGCAGTTGATTTGTAAAATGCGATTATCTCGAAAACTGTTGAGTTTTGAAGTTATTAACAAGTATACCTTTTCTTTGTTAAAATAATGTATCTTTAATATTTTTTATCAAAAATACCGCTAACTTGAAGAACAAAAAAGTTAAGTGCAAATGTATGCCACGTATGTGGTATATGTGGCGCCCTCTATTGGCTATATCAAAGTATGCATCAAATTATAATTCCTAATATTAAGTAGTACCCAGTTGTAAATTTTTATACATAAATGTTTACAAACATGAAAGTTATAGCGAAAAATAAAATTTTAAATTTCCACTTGAACACCCTGTATCTTTTTTAATATCAACATTTTATAAAAGCAAGTTGACTTTAATCGTAATATTTTAAAGCGTAGAATCTCCGGTTTCTTTTTGTACAATTACTTAAGGACCACCCTGTATAAGCTGTCACCACATCTACGCTGCTTGTTCTTAATCTGTTTAGCGTTGTCGGGTCAGTTCAAAGCCTGGCGGTTTCTGATCGATACAGGCTATTTGGTGTGCTTCCTGTGGTGAGTCGCTCTCCCATTGTCTTCTCCAAGCGTTCGTCAGATTGAAATGTTCCTGATGTAAGGAGTTGGCTCTTAGCAATGGAAGATATCTGGAGCGCAGTCTGTTTATTTCGATATCAAGTTTATCATGGTGGATGGGTAGTTGATGGTTAGCCTCGATTTTTCGATATTATTTGAGAAGAGAATACTTCTTCGCAGTTTCGGCGGTGGAATGTGACTCAGAATGGGAAGCCAATAGTTCGGTGTGGGTCTAATTGCACCTGAGATCATTCGCAGTGTCTGGTTTAATTGGGTGTCAATAATCTTCATGTGTTTGCTATTGAGCCATACCGGGGAAGCCGAGAGTGGATGATCTGAGTACGGAGGCAGAAGACCCCCGTGTAATGCCACATGGCTTTTGGACTATATAATTTCAGTTTTTCTGTCGTTCCTTGAAGATATTCACTAAAGCTTAATGTTCTGTCCAGAGTCACTCCAAGATATTTTGATGTTGAGTTATGAGTAAGCAGTCTGTTTTCGAAGTGGATGGAGAGTTTTTTGTTGGCTTGGGCATTATTCAGATATAAACAACACACTTCGTTGCATTGGCCCGTAGCCTCCATTTGCGAAAGTATTCTCCTATAATGGCAAGGTCATCCGCTAGTATTATTTCTGTAATATCCATGTAATTATGTCTTGCTGCAATGGCCCAAGCCCAATCAGCAAGGAGAATATAAATGGGGCTCATATATACATTAATGGGACGCAGATAGAGCGAGTAAAACAGTATTGTTACCTGGGAACTATTATTAACGAACAGTGGAGCAATTTACAGGAAATAAAGTGCCGCATAGGAAAGGCAAGAACGGTCTTTAACAAAATGAGCGCCATCTTCAAAAGTCACAACATATCCCTTGATACAAAAATGAGACATTTGAGATGCTATGTTTTCTCTGTGTTGTTGTACGGGGCGGAGGCATGGACGCTTACAGACGCCACTATTAAAAAACTTGAAGCATTTGAGATGTGGCTTTATAGAAGAATGCTGAGAATATCATGGACAGCAAGGATCACGAACAAGGAAGTTCTAGGAAAAATGAAGAAGGAACCAGAGATTGTGTTTACGATCAAACGCATAAAATTGCAATATCTGGGACACGTTATGAGAAATCAGCACCGTTACTCCCTGCTACAGTCTATATTGCAAGGTAAAGTCAAAGGTAAGCGAGGACCCGGTAGAAGGAGAATATCATGGCTGCGGAATTTAAGAACATGGTTTAAGAAAACCTCAACGGAGCTGTTTCGAGCCGCAGCGAGCAAGGTTATGATTGCCAATATGATTTCCAACATCCGAAACGGATAGGAACTATCCAAATTTCTGCGAAGTTGTCCCAGGTAGGTCCGCGATGTATAAGTTGAACAGTAAGGGTGCCAAAACAGATCTCTGTGGCAGTCCATTGCTGAGATTTATTTGGACACTTTTAAAATTGCCCATTGTGACTTGAAAAGGTCTGTCGGTGAGCATGTTATCAATAAGTTTAGTGCTTTAATACCTGCTTTAATATGTGTTGTTAGGGAGAGGATCTAATCTGTGCAGCTGCGGTTAGGTTTGAACCCTGCTTGTTGAATAGATATCAATTCAAATATGTTTCTACTAATTCTGTTGTAGATTAAGCGTTCCAACAGTTTATAGACACAGCTCAGCAAAGCAATCGGTCGGTAGTTTTGGGGCTGATTATTTACCTTTCCTGGTTTTAATATGGCTATATTTGTAATATTGCAAACAACTCCGCAGTATACGACGAAGTAATGGGATTGAATTTAAATGTTTTCTCGTTTTTGCTCCCACCGTATATCGTGTTCTCGTTATGACGATGATAGTAAAGTTAATTTTTTTCATTCTTTTGAATCTAAATAGTAATTAACCTAACATACATATAAGTAAATCAGTACGACTGTATGTATATCGTATGAATGATAAATAATTGATAACAAAACCATTACTAAACATTAATTAATTGATTTTTTAATCGAACAGGTTAATGTATGTAAACTCTGATGTCATTATATGTACAGCATAATTTAGTTGTTTTCTAAATAGATTATTTAATTAGACCAATTACTATTTTGATTCCATGAATTGCATGTTGAACTAAAAAATGCTTTATCTAACGTAAGCTTTCTTAAAGTACAGTTATATATTTAAGTAAACGATATTCTAAAACTTTGTTTGCTACTTTATTTATAAATACTTTATTTATTTTCTTTCAAATTTTAAGAATGTGTAATTTTTTTTAATTTTATTGTTATATACATAATATAAAAAAAAAGTTTCTTCAGCAATTGATAAAGAAATATGGGAAAAATATTTTTAAGAATTGTACCAAAACACATGCACAATCAAAATAAGGAAACATTTGACACTAATTATTCTTCTACTTCTTCTATTGCTTTCCGTTATCGAAAGTTGGCTATCATTTTGGCAGTAATAGTTTTATCTGTTGTCGCTCTGAATAGTCCCGTTGTAATCCAGGACCGTAAGTTCTTTAACCCTTTAACACGCAACTTTTTTGAATGAACTAAATAGATGTACTGAAGGTCATTTTGAATTACTTCTATTAGTCAATCTGTCAAAAAACAGTAGTAAACCATATTACCAGTGTTTGTTTCTAACAAAAAATTATTCATTACTTCTAACAAAAAATTCACGATATTACAGGCTTACCACCACAAATAAAATACAATATATATGGGAAAGAAATTACTTATTTTTAGAAATTTGCAGTTACTGATGATATGACTCTAACTGAGACTATGCTTAAACGCTTGACAGCCTTTGAGATGTGGGTATACAGACGACTGCTGAAAATAAGCTGGGTCGACAGAGTTAGAAATGAGGAGGTCCTTAGACGGCTGAGCCAAACAACACAACTGATCAATATAATAAAGAAACGCAAGCTGGAATACTTCGGTCACATTATGAGACACCCTGAAAAATATGATCTTTTACATCTGATCATTCAGGGAAAGATCCAAGGTAATCGTGGTCCTGGTAGACAAAGAACATCATGGCTGAAAAATCTAAGGCAATGGTATGGAAAATCAACTACATCGTTATTTAGAGCTGCTGTCAATAAAGTCACGATAGTAAATATGGTAGCCAACATGATATCCAACGATCGATAACAGTCATGGAACTAGAAGAAGATGATCTTCTTCTTCTTCATGTACCATGTCCTTTCAGAACGTTGGTTACCATCATAGCTATTTTAATTTTATTCACTGCCCCCCTAAATAGCATGCTTGTATCTACACCATACCAATCTCGCAAGTTCTTCAACCATGAGGTTCTTCTTCGTCCTGGACTGCGTTTGCCTGCTATTTTTTCCTTGCATGATATTTTGTAGCAAGAAGATGATGGTATGGTATAAAGCGTTCAATACATAATGTCACTTACATTTTGTATTGTTAGTTGGGTAAACTTATTTAACTTAGGTAGGATCCCAAAATCTATTATTGCATTATATAATGCAGTTTTCTTTACACTGTCATAGGCTGCTTTGAAGTCGACGTAAGAGATGATGTGTATCTATGATATATTCCAGCGACTTTTCTAAAATTTGCCTATGTGCTTGAATTTGATCTGTAGTTGACTTTTCAGCAGTAAATCCGCAGTGATATTGACCAACAATATCCTTTGTAAAATGTTTAATTATTTTAAACAATACATTGCCGAAGATTTTATACGCAGATGCTAACAGAGTAAGGCCTTACACTCCAGTTGATCACACTTTTTCTGCAACGGACATATTATTCCCTTAACCACTCTTCTGGTACCAATTCATCTGCCATATAAGTACTATTAGTTTATGGATTGCTGCAAAAAGTTGATCAACAGATTTTATCGATTCCTGGGGCTTTATTGCCTTTAAGTTTTAGGATGGCATTTGATACTACTTCTCTTGTTGGATCTTCACTGTATAGTTGACGTTGTAGATTTTGTTTGCACATGATAAACGTAGTAAAATTCAACACAGAACATTTTTATTACAGCAACTGAATATATCATTTAAGAACGTCTTTTAAACAGAAGTTTTAAAATTTGGAAAGTGAATTAGTATTTTTTAGTTGGCGCTGCCTTTTCACACCTCAGTTTGATACAGAAACCTGATGTCTTCTGATACAAGGAGTACGAACTATGGAGATACGGCATCGAAACGGACCCACAGGCTTATTAGACCTTGTACCTGATGTTCGAACACGGCTCTGTCGCCTATATCATATCCTTGTGTGTGAAAACCGCTGCTGGCTGATAAAATGGTGCAAGGGATGCGAGACGGCTTTGCAGATTTTAATAAAAATAGAAAGCTATAAAGGCTGTCCTATAAAGAAAACAGATATTAGCAGAGTAACGTAAAAATTAGTTTAACGTAAAAAAATGTCAGAGATAAAGCTAAACTAGGCTAAAATAGGTTTTAATACTTAACATATTTAGCATTTAGCTAAAGATATTAAATTTTTTTTATTTTTTAAATGCATATTTACAATCTTCTCATAAGCAGTACATTGACTAATTAGTAAATGTAATGACAATATTGACTTGATTTGGATACCGTCCAGCGACAGTTCTTCATTTTCACTTATATAACAAGGTCTTCTAGCCACGTCCTCTTCAGTCTTTGTTCCTCCATTGGTGGCTGACATAATTCACTTATAATTTGACTGTGGTGCGTTGAATTAAGAATTTCGGCCGTGTTGGCGTAAAGTAATATGACTTCTTACACGGTTGATGCTCCTAGGTCATTGTAGATGATTGCATTGCTCACATACCAAGGGGATTAGCTATCATACGCAGTGTTTTTGATTGGAAGGTCTGCAAAATTTGTTTAAGCTTGCTATAGCCCCAGAGTTCTAGGCCGTAAGTCCATATTGGTTTTAGTATGACTTTGTAAAGCAGTATTTTGTTCTCCAATGACAGTTGTGACTTTCTGCCAAATAATCAATTCATTTGTTTTAATTTTATATTTAGCTGAGTTTTTTTTTTTCGTTAACATGTTGCTTGAAGGTCAGCTTTCAGTCCAAATGCAACCTAAGATATTTCACAAGGTCTCTAGCAGGAATGGGGGCATTGTTTGGACTAACTTGTGGACAAGTGTGTCTTCTTGCTGTAAATGTGATTTGGGCTAATTTTTCGGTATTGACTTCAATTTTCCATTTTGTCAACTACTTGATCGTCTGCAAAGTATATTTTAAATAGGGTTGGAGATGTGGAACAACCCTGCAGGAGCCCTTTTGTTGTGATGAAGTCTCCTATAATTCTTGTTCCCACGTTAATAGACACTTTATTTTCTTTATACAGAGCTTTTGTAGCTTCTGTGAGTTCCGTCTATTTCTACGTATTTCTAATTTGTACATCGCCTCCTATAGTTCTGACCTTGTTACAGAGTTACGCCTATCTCAGGTCCGCAAATGCCAAATGTATATATCTCTATTTTTTGCTTTTTTCTTTCCAACAGTTGTTCCAGTGTGTATATTTGGTCTAAGCATGATCTTCCTGCCGTGAAGCCTGCCTGATCCTCCCCGATTTTGCATTTTATCACTTGCTCTATCTTTTCCCGCAGTATCTTCCCATATAATCTTCCTATTGATGATATACGCTTATTCCTCTGTAGTTTTCGCATCGTATTCTGTTGACAAAATTTCTAGTACTGTCAGAATATGTTGCTTTGTCAAACTGTATAACTGAGTGTCTGTTTCTCAAACAGTTACTAGAGGATATGATTTGTAAAATTGATTGAATTATTGTTTGATTAATAATCAAAAGACTGATATTTTTTTGTACACACTTATGACAAGTCCAAAGAAAATGCAAAAAAGTATTTTTGAAGTGTGTATATTTTAGGCAATTCCTAGCTGAGCGCTTTCGGCTTTACAAAGCCATCATCAGAGCTATGCTACAATAAAATGTTCTAATAAGTACTAATTGGTAAAGATTGTAATTTTTAACTTACGTCAATTTTTTAAATACCACTACAAAGGAGAGATCTCATTTCCTTAAATTTCAAAATTATGATTTTGTAGGTGTTGAAATTCTTAAAACATATAAAAACATATAAAAAGCCGACACTGGACTTCACAAACACGTTAAAAAATTGAAAAAATTTTTGTCATGGTACGGGTTTAAGAACCCGACCATTGATTGATGTGAGGACGTAGACTGAATAGAACTAATGAAATCAAATGTCGGTCCTTTTAAACGATTTTTCAAAAGTGACAGGTGACAAATGTCATATATAGGAAATAGAGATTGTTTTTTTAAATTCTTACAAAATTATTTAGTAGTTTGGAATTACTAATAGTCATCAAAGACTTTCTAAAAATTAAGTTTTTAAATTAAATTTTATGTGTTCATCACATCATACAGAATGACATTAGTTTGTAAATTCACTCAAGTCATTGCTCAAGGTCAATGTATGTTCAATCTGACAGCTATCCTTAATCCTCCTTTGAGCCCTTGTTTCTTAAGGAAAAACAAAAGTAATGACAAACACGGAAGACCAAGAGGCAATAAAAATAAAAACAGAAAAAATAGAACAGGTAAATGAGTATATCTATCTAGGACAAGCAATCAGAGCTAAGAGAGAAAATCAAACAGACGAAATATCGAGACGAGTAAGAATGGGATGGGCAGCGTTCGGCAAACTTTCTTACGTTCTAAAAAATCAAACAATCCCTCTATACTTACGAACAAGGTATATAACTCCTGTATAATACCGGTGCTCACCTACGGAGCACAGACATGGACATTTACACAGGCCAATTTGGATAGGATAAGGAAGGCACAAAGAGCGATGGAGAGACAAATGTTGGGTATATCACTTAAAGATAGAAAACGTAACCAGTGGATCAGAACCAGAACAAAGACAGTAGACGCGATAGAACAAGCAGCAAAACTGAAATGGAAATGGGCTGGACACAATGAACGTCTCCAAGACGGACGATGGAACAATGCCATCGGAAAGTGGCGTCCATACAATGCAAAGAGATCAAGAGGCAGACCACAGATGAGGTGGAAAGATGACATCAGGAAACAAGGAGGTCCCACATGGCAGAGAACAGCTCAAGATAGGGAAAGATGGAGAGAACTGGGGGAGACCTATATCCAACAATGGAAGGATAGAGAATTGGTTCAAAAAAAAAAACTATAAAGTGCGCTTCTGTATACATTTAATTGTTGACCTTTCTTTTCGGAATCCACATTGCTATTTTCCTACTTTTTCCTCATTATATACTAATAAACGATCATATGTAACCCGTATTTAAGAGGGTAACGCCTCGATAGTTGTCACTTATTAATGGATCTCGTTTCTTGTGAATAGGTATTATAATACCTACATTCCAACTGTCTTCCTTCTCTCCAAAAAGAGAGTTTTCCTTCTCTCCAAATGGATGCAACAAGTTGTATTATGGGCATGTTATGTTTGCTCTCATAACATGCCCAAAATATTTTAATTGTTGGAGATGGACTTTACTAGAGAGTCGTTGGCTAACTTTTAGCTCTGTTAAAATTGAATTATTTGTTCTACGGTCGGTCCAAGGAATTCGTAACATTCGTCTCCAACAGAATATTTCAGTGGCGTCTATCTTTCTTCTCTCCGATTGTCTCAGAGTCCAAGACTCACATCCGTAGGTCAGTATTGGGAATATTAAGCAGTTGATCAACCTCATCTTTATAGCTCTTGAAATTTGACGTTCTTTCTATATTTTGGTCATTTTTGCTGTGGCAACTTTTGCTAGATCACATCTACGTTTAATCTCTTCTTGTAATGACCCTGTGTTTGTGATTAATGATCCCAGATATAAGTATGAGCTCACAACCTCGAACCGGTCAATTGTGGTTATGTGTGGATGATTGTTGTGTAGTCTATCCACTATCATGATCTTTGTCTTTGATATGTTTAATTGCAGATCAAATATTTGACTTTTGTTTTCGATCAGTCGTATAAGTTTCATTTTTTATATTACCTAATAACAAAACAAACTGAATTGTATTTTGAAAACGATTTCCGAAGTGTAAATCGAAACGTCTTAATAAACCCATTTTTAACTGAAACTGTGGTTTATTTCCATTAAATATAATAACTTATACATATTAAAATTCTACAAGGAAATTGCTTTTAAACATTATTAATATACATATTCAATATTTTAGTTGCCATCTATGTATTCATAATATTGCTATTCTTCAAAAATCATTAATTATAAATTGTCATAATTTTGTTTATGAATATTTATTTATTTCTTTTTTGCCGGTTGTGTTAAGTCCTTAATTATAAGTGATGAACAACAATTATTTTCTAACCAAGAAAATAGAATTGAATGAAGCTCATTATTATAAAGAAAAATAACTCTGAATATTTCTCGTATTTTGGTAAAACTTCTGGACATCCAAGTAATAAAAGATGCCGACTTGTGTGCTTTTAATTCTCTTTTACCTAACAGCTTACTACAATTAACGTCAACATAATCACCCGAAACCTGCTGGTAGCGAAAATAAACACCTTGAAATTAAGCATATTCCACAGTTTGGCTTTCATCACAGGCGGCTCCAGTAGCTCGCATCCCAGGAAGCCAAAAGGAAAACAAATTACGGAGAAAAGGTGCAATATGATTAATTAACGGGTTTGCACCTTACCGCTAAATTATCACTAAATACATGAAATTAGAAGAAAATTATGCAGAAAATGAGATTTTGCGTGTTTAGTGATTAAAACTTTATTTCAGGTGATAGGTGGGATGTAAATTTACAAGTTTGTAATAATTATAATACAATACTACTTTTTTTTTAACAGGTTGCTAAACAATTTAGTAAAATATGTTATATAATAGTATAAGTGTTAATTATATTAATTTAATAAAAACTATTTCAAATTAATAAAAAAAAAGAATATTACGGCTAGCTAATCCATTGCACATTAAAACCCCTCAGGGGTGTTTGCCATATTACTGAACAAGGTTGCTATACAACTGAACAACTAGATCCAAATCAAGAGATAAAATGTAGAATCGAGATAGCCCGCACGACATTTTTAAAGATGAAGTCATTCTTCTGTAATGATACCTTGCAACTTAACTTCGAAAGCGCATGGTTAAATGCTACATTTGGTCAGTCCTCTTATACGGTATCGAAGCATGGACATTAAAAATATCCACCATTAATCGTCTGGAAAATTCCATGGACGGCTATGCTGACAAATGTGGCAGTCCTTGAGAGAGCAAATGCTGCTCGCGAGCTGCTTGATAACATCAAATGTAGAAAGATGGCCTATTTTGGACACGTAGTAAGGGGAGACCGATATAATATTCTTCAACTTATTATGATGGGTAAAATCCAAGGACGCAGAGGAATTGGTAGAAAGCAGGCCTCTTGGTTGAAGAATATCAGAGAGTGGACAGGAATAAAGAAAGCTGAGAAACTCTTTAGAATAGCTCAAGACAGAGACAGTTTCGCCATGTTAATCGCCAACAATCGCCAAACAATCAATTTAATTTAACTATTCAGACGACCGGTTTCGCTTTCTACAATATGCAAAGCATCTTCAGGTCTCGATACAAAGTTAAATAAATGCTGAAATGATAAAAACCCATATGAGGGTGTTGTCTAATAAAGATAAACAAATTAGATGTTATAAATTACAATAATTATGCCAATATTACATGTCTGTGCTTTTTTAAAATGAATAAAAATGGATAAAAAGGTATAAAAAGTTTAAACAGACAAGGTAAGACCCACAAATTGTCATAAAATAGTCTACTAGATTGTAATAAATTAATAAATGAGCAAATAAATAAACATTACTTACATGCCGGTACTCTATTAATTGATGGATGGTAGAACATGGTTGAAACTATCATGTATTGTTGAATGGAGAACTTAAGTCCGCTATTGTAGTTGTTTGACAGTAAACGGGAAGTTCTTGAGGAGATAGATTTGATCCAATGAAGTAGAGATAGGTGTATGATTGTTTGTTAAATGAAAGTGATGTTATATACCATTGTATTATTTAAAAGTTATTTATACTTATTCGAGAGATATATTTATGAAATGTGTGTTATTTATTGAGTATTTGTTTTATGAAGGTGACAGTTTTATGACAATGAATAAGCTTAGATGTACAAATTGTGTGGGTGTGCAATTATTTCAACTTGTAATTATCAAATTTCTTTGATAAAGTTCTATTGGCAAAATGGTAGATTATTGCAAAGTCGAGTATATAAAATATTAAATATAAAATTGTCCTTAATTGTTTTAACTTTTTATACCTTTTTATTCATTTTTATTTTTTTTTTAAAACCACAGACATGTAATATTGGCATAATTATTGTAATTTATAACATCTAATTTGTTTATCTTTATTAGACAACACCCTAATATGGGTTTTTATCATTTCAGCATTTATTTAACTTTGTATAGAGACCTTAAGATGCTTTGCATATTGTAGAAAGCGAAACCGGTCGTCTGAATAGTTAAATTAAATTGATTGTAAGTAAGTCTTATTTATTATTTCTTTACCTATAACATAAAATGTTTGCATTCTTCAAAGCTGTTATGTAAATTTTAATAATATACTAAGTGTAACTTTTCTAAAATAAAAATATACCACCCCGCTAATAACCCTAGGGGTTGATGCGGTAAAAAAAAGTTTCTAAACGTCCCGTCTACTTTAAATTGAAAAAAAAAAGTAGTTGGTCGGTCTTATCGACAAAACAGGAGTTACCAATTCTTCTCATATTTCATCGACAATAAAACCCATTTGAAATAATTACTAGTCCAGAACTTATCTATATCCTTGATATTTTCTATCAACACGGTGTACAGTTGATACGGATGCTTCATTAAATATATTCAACTTTACGCAATATCAAAGTCCGATAATGCTCTCAATACTGAATATTAACGTGTAATAATAAATATAGGTTGAATGTGGAAACAACATTACTCTTCATTAAACGAAACTGATAAGAAATTTTAGTTAAATTTATATTTATTAGTTTGTGTCGTTCTCAGTGCTTTTGATATCTTTCTCAGACAAAGCAAAGTACGCGTGTTTGTTCGTCGAGAAAACTTCATTGTACTGCCCAAAAAATATAATGCGTTATCTGTAGGTTTATTAAACAGTAAGTTCTCAATTTTTCATTGATATCGCGAGTTTGTGTTCGTGAAAAAAAGATACAGACAAAAATGTTGACTAAATATCTGCTTTTCTCAACCACGGATTGAATACTAGTGAACAGCTTTGTAGACGCAAGAATTTTATGAGTGATAAGTTCCGTGACGAAAATCGGTTTTTATAGTCATCTCAATGGTTCGTACAATTTGAGTGGTTAGTGATAACTAGTGTTTTGTTTGTTATATTAGTGACGTCACTGATAACAGGATTATCCAAAATGAGGTTTAAGCAGCAAGTCACCAGAAGGATTTTACCAGGTATGCTTTGGATAAGAAGTTTAGGTTTGTTAATTTCATTTAAATCGTCTTAAAGGCAAAAGAAATCATAAAAAACTTTTTACACAACTAGCTCACCAATAAATAATTATAATAATGAAAATACAGTTGTGTTTTCTACAATGTTTATGTTTCCGTATTACGATTCATACAAAAATTGATTATGATGAAACTAAAGTTTATTTTAGATCATTAACCAATATTGCGGTTAAATAGTGATGCCATTATTTTACAATTTGTCCGGCTTTCTTTGATGTTTTTTCTTCTCTACATCTCTTGATGAGCCTTGGCTTCGCTTAAAAGCCCCTTTCAAATTCCCTACCCAGGTCCAATTTGTTAATGTCCTGATCTAGTAAACTTCCTGTCATATAAAACTGGTACACTTTTTTTCCCAATGTAAACCTGTGTTCAGAAATCAATTCGTTGTTGCCATTACAGTTAACGGAATTGCACTAAATCTAAATAAAAAAATAACGTTCAAAAATGTATAAAATTTTCAGATAGGTATTTTTTTATTTATCTTTGACAACAAAAAACCGTATCTGAGAAATTAAATAAGCAGAGATAGGGTTCAGTTAGTATTCAAAATGTTTGAAGGATCTTTAAACCTAGGGTATTGACACAGGGAACATTGGAATGCATCTACTGTAATTTTATACTTCAATTACCTACCAAACACGAACTGTATTTTGTGTCAATAAGTTTTGTAACAGGCAAACTACCAAGATTAATTTATTATTTATTACAAGAACGATAAAAAATGTGAAAAACTAACATTATACTTTATCCTACGTATTATAAACTACAAAATATTCGGGGCGAAAAAACGCTTTTCAAAACGTAACAGTTACAATCCAATATCTCACTGTAATGTTTTATTATAACAATTTGAAGTTTGTCTAGATTGATTATCTGTCATTATTTTTGAATTGAAATATTTTCATAAATTGTTATAAAACACAAATCAATGTATGGGTACTTAATTAAGATGATGGAAAATTACAAAATTAATATGAAATTTTTTAGGATGCATGTTTAAACAAATTTAATGTGACTGACTGATCGAGAATGCTCGATAATGTTTTCGTTTTTAGTATACTCAAAACTGGCGGTCTGTCACACAGTCCTGCTTTTAGCTGGTTTTATATAATGTTTTCGTTGAACTGACAACGATGCCCTAGAAATTAGACTGACACATGTGACAAGATCAACGTACACAACTTAAAAAACACGATTTTTGATTATAAGACTTGTACCAGTTTTTTATGACGCGAACGGTACCTGTAGATCTGCTACCCCATCGTCCAGAAAGTATTTTCTTATTTGTTTTTTAACTTCTTCTTCTTCTTATGCCTCTCTATAAGCAATTTCGCTTGTTCATTTGCGGATTAATAACTCTATGGAAAGTACATTCTGCTTATGTGGTTATTCCATTCTTTTTTTTTCTATTTTTTGTCCATCCGTTTATACACTGTAAGTTAATTAATTATATATATAATGGCTATACACCCCAGCGTGGGGTTAAACCGCAAATGCTTTCTAGATCCTATTTCTTAAGTGGATCAGTCTTTTTTTTTGTTTATCTTATCTTCTTGACAATATCTCTCCATTTTTTCCTGTCTCTAGTTTTTCCTCTCCATTCACTGACTCCTGCCCTTTGGAGGTCTTCTTCAACTTCTTGCAGCCACTTTGATCTCGGTCTTCCCCTTCTCTTTCTTCCTCCTGGATTCCATTCTATCATTGCGTATGTCACTGCCTCATCGCCTGCTCGCCAAATGTGACCTAACCATCTAACTCTGCATTGCTTTATTTTAGTTACGATGTCTTCCTTAAGTTCTTCCTTAATTTCTGCATTTGTTCTGCTTCTATATTCATTTTGCTCTGTTCTGATTGGTCCTAGTATGGTTCTCATAATCTTTCTCTCTGCAATTCTTAAGTCTTCTTCATCTTTTTTAACCATCGTCATTGTTTCCCCTGCATATAATAATATTGGTCTAATTATGGTGTTATAAATGCTCATCTTGCTTTTTTTAGTCAGTGTTTTGCTTTTAAGTAATCTTTTGTTTGCAAAATAAGCTTTATTCGCTGCTAATATTTTTTCTTTTATTTCTGATTTCCTTTCTCCGGATTTACTTATTGTAACTCCTAGGTATTTGAAGTATTCTACTTCTTCAAACTCGGAATTTCCTATTTTGATCTTTTCCTTTATTGGTTTTTTCCCTAATCTTAATATTTTTGTCTTTTATTGATTTAATCTTAGCCCCATTACCTCCCCTTTCTCTCTTATTTATTCAAGCATTTCTTTCATTATTTTTCCGTTCTTTGCAATAATAGCAATATCATCTGCATATGCAATTATTTGACCACCTCTTGTTCTGAGATTTCCTTTATTTATATTTGGCAGTACATATTCCAATGCTAGATTAAATAGCGTTGTTGATAAGGCATCTCCATGTTTCATCCCTTTATTTATACTGAATTCCTCTGTCTCTCCTCTTTGTGTCTTTATGCTTATTTTTGTAGTTCTCATTGTCATTTCTATTAATTTTCTGAGTTTATGTGGAATTTTTGATTTTTTAAGTGCTGTCATTAATACGTTCCTTTTAATAGAATCAAATGCCTGTTTGAAGTCTATGAATAACATTTCCAGTTCTAATTTATACTCGTTTGCTTTTTCCATTATTTGTTTTATTGTGTAGTTAATTAATTAGTTAAGTTAATTATGCAATAGGCAGCCAGACAATCTATTATTTCGAGATCTCCTGGCAAGAACACATCACAAATATAAGATATTTTCAAAGTGAACGTAATACTATGACTAGTCAAAAACAGAGTGGTGTTATCTGTGGACCAATTTTGCAGACTATCTTCATATTGAGCTATCAATATTTAATTTCATCAATGATCAAATTGAAGAGCATAGGACTCAATGAATCCCCTTGTCTTATTCCGCTGCCTACATCAAGCTTAAAACCTCTTCTACGAGCAAATTCTATCACTTTGTCTACCACTAACTCAATTATTCAATTATTACAAACTTGTCTAGCTCAAGACTTTTTTGTTTTCAATAGTAAATTTTACAGACAACCTGATGGCTTAGCCATGGGTAGTTGCCTTTCCCCTTTCCTAGCTGATATATTTATGGATCACTTAGAATCCACACACATTATGAAAAATCCTGAAATTCTCCATTGGTTTCGATATGTTGTTGACTGTTTAGTCTTCATATCAGGTAACTCAAATTCAGCTGATCTGTTACTCTCTAAATTAAATCAAATCCACCCAAACATTAAGTTCACTATGGAACTAGAATCATCTCAATCTATTAATTTTCTTGACCTTACCATTACCAGATTAAACGACCATTTCGATTTCAGTATCTATAGAAAACCTACACAAACCGACCATATCATACCTTTATCTTCCAACCATCCAATGTCACACAAATATGCAGCCTTCCATAGTTACATTCATCGATTATTAACAATTCCACTATCACAATCCAACTACCATACAGAAGTTAACACCCTTAAACAAATAGCATTCAACAATGGATATGACCCCAATATCATTAACAAACTTATAAATAAGAGACAACTCAAACTATTGAGAGAGACTGCGTTTCCCAGAGACTTGACCATCAAACCTCATTATGCTTCTTTGCCATACCTTCAAGAACGTCTTTCTGGAGATATTAGATACATCCTAAAAAGATCTGTTGAGAATACCCACATTTCTTTCAAAGTCCCGAACAATCTAGGACAACTTTAACCAATACAAAAGATCCCATCAACTACATGGATCGTAGTGGTGTTTATAAATTACAGTGCTCTGATTGTGATGCTACATATATAGGTAGAACCTGTAGATCACTAACTTTCCGTTCCTTAGAACACACTAAAAAGAGAACACTTCCACCTTCTCTCAACATCTTGCACAACATAAACATACCCTCAACATCCCAGAAGATGTCTCTTTGTTACATAATATCCCCCAAAAAAATTTTCTAAAATTAGATCTATATGAAGACTTGGAAATAGTCAAAGAAAAACAAAATAGCCCCAATTGCGTTAATCGCCATGTATCTTTCAACCGTGACTTTCAACCTTTACATCGACAACTTTTTTCATAGTTCACACTTCACAATACTGCCCTACATTCTCTGCCTTATTTTCCTATACAAACGTCAACACCTTAATCCTACACAATTTTGTGTTTCTTTAAACACCCATTCTCTACAATATCGCCACACCTTCCTCTCACAAATTTTCGACCCTAATGTTAACTTCAGAACCATCCACATCTATCATACCAACATATCACCATCTTATCCACTCTTCACTTCTACATCACATTCCTGTCAATTTTTTTTCTCTTTTATTATTTCTTGGTCAATTCATATATCAAACATGTATCCAGTAGTTTTAACTTAGTAATCATTCAAACATTATCTAACAATTTATCAAAATTCATAATCTACCATATTACAAAGAATCCTTATCTACCATTGTCCACCTTCTCTCGGTCAACAACTTAGTAGCACACTTATACAACAAATTTCAGGTTTCTACAAACTGAATTTAATACCACCAAAATAGATTTTGTTCAGGGTGCTAGATACTTTAAGTATAAAGGACCCCTATTATCTCTAATTGTTGATTAACTTCTTTTCTCCTTTAACCGCCCCCCCTCCTTTTCTTCAGTCATTTCCTTTACTTTTATTCTCATTAAGTCTCTGAGGAACCCAGCCTCTTCAATTTTAAATTCAATCACATAGGTTATTACTTTAATTTCTTCAGCCTGTAGATTTCCATTTTACTAAACTTAATTTTATTAATTTTTCACCATAGGAGCAGTCTTAAATAAAGTCATTTAAATATGAGGTCTGATATTAGCTTCAAATATTTGTTATTTAATTTTTACCTTGTCCTAGATGTGATAAACATAAAAGGATAATTTTCATATATATATATATATATATATATATATATATATATATATATATATATATATATATATATATATAAGCTAATCCAACATAAAATACACTTTTAGACCACATTCCATATGACAAAAAGCAACATAAGTTGCCTAAGACACAGGTCATTCTATTAATCATGACTATAAAACCATCATTGATTTCACATCTTTTATACCCTAAATTAATAAATAAAAAAGTTTTTTTAAATCCCAACACCTAGATTGTTGTTATTTTTTAAAATCATCAAAACTTGTTGAATCTTTTGGCTGTAGTAATACTATGTACAACTAATATAGTTTTTTGTTACATTGACATTCTGTTTTCGACATCGTTCATAAGTATCTTGTCAATCAGTTCCCAGCTGTTCTCCGCGTGTAGAGGTTCTCTCTCACCGGCTCTGGAACTCGCTTCAGCCATGTGTTACCTCTAGCCAAATTTAATTTAATACTGAACATCACAGTTATTTTACAACACAATGTACAATCTTTTATAACTAAATGTAATTTAAAGGGTTTTTACCCTAGTATTTTGGTGGCTCAGGCATTGTGACCTAGTAAGTATAACCATCTTTTGCTTTTCAACCATAGTCAAAATTTCATAATCACGTTTGTTTTAACTAAATGGTTTATACTTATTTTTAGTCATTTTTCGATTTTAAAACCTGATGATGGACTGTGTGGTCCGAAAACGTTTGTTTTATTGATGTAGCCCTTTTAAGGGTTTTTTAAATAAATATACCCATTTACAAAGACTAACCTCTTTTTTGTGATACGTGGTATACAGCCAGCTACAGGAATTTTTTTCCTTGTGGATCTATAAGTTGTCCATCTATTCTGACTTCCATTTTGTTGTTTTTGTAGATGTTTCCGATAGTTTTTTTTTTTAATATTTAGGGTAATTTCTCTATTAGACAGTTGTTTACCTGCAAACTTTAAAAAACCTGTGGGATTTCGTCCCGCAGGTTTTTTAAACATCGATTTTCGGACCAAGGCTTTAATTTTAATTCTTAAAACATTCTTATTCTATTGATTTTAATTGTTTTATTTTGATATTTTTTCTATAAGTTAAAAAAAAACGTTTCCTTTATCATTGTCATTTATTGTTCCACATATTGTCCTTAGAATATTTCTTTCAAAAGTTTCCAGTATATTCTGGAATGCTGGACGTTTTACTTTGTGGTCTTTTTGAGATAATTCTTAATTGTATTCATTGTAATAGTCAGGAGGATTTGTCTCTAGTTTGCTCATGTTTTGTGTCGACATGAAATCTTTTTTTTTTTTCTTTATAATAAATAATACCTAATGGAATTTGGCGATGACTTCTGCAAATCCATCTCTTTCCTGGACTTACCTTATTAAAATCTGGAGATTTAGTCCTGTCAAATCCTTGATGCTATGCAGAAAGGTCATTTGACATCTACCAGGATCATTCTTTCCTTCTATTATTTCTTTCATTATTAGTTGAAGGAAGTTATATCTCTAGTAAGTAAGTATACTTAGAGGAGTTCGACAAGGGTGCATACGTTCACCACTCTTATTCAACGTCTACAGTGAAGTGATATTTCAAGAAGAATTGGATATTGGGGAAGGTATTTCGGTCAACGGAAATAGTATTAATACTATTAGATATTCGTACGATACGGTCATATTTGCAAGTGATATGGAAGATCTACAGTACATAATACAACATGTATACAATGCGTGTGAAAGGTACGGACTGCAAAGGAATCTCAAGAAAACAAAATCAATGATATTTTCAAAAAAACCACAAAATGTAGATAACCTGATCATCAATAATACAAAGATCGAAAGAGTAACAACAAATAAATATTTAGGAACGTGGCTAACCGAATATGGAGATCAAACAAAAGAAATCAGATCTAGAATAGAAATGGCAAGAAACACGTTCATAAAATTTAAGAACTTACTTTGCAACCGTAACTTTAATCTAGAGATCCGCACAAGAATGCTACGTTGTTCCGTTTTTTCTACTTTACTATACTGGTATGGAAGCGTGGAGAATAAAACAATCTAAAATAAAAAAATTAAACTCCTTTGAGATGTGGTGCTATAGGAGAATCCACAGAATATCGTGGAATGAAAAATAACTAATATAGAGGTGCTACAAAGAATGAAGAAAGAATGTGAAGTCATAAAAACTGTTAAAATTAAAAATATTCAATATCTGAGTCATATAATGAGAGGCAAAAAGTACGTTTTACTTAGGTTAATTATGCAAGGGAAGAGAAACCCAGGACGATGCAAAGTATCCGGGCTAAGAAATTTGAGAGAGTGGTTCGATTGCAGCTCATTAGAATTATTCATAAGCGCTGCCAATAAAATTAAAATAGCGATGATGATTTCCAATCTCCGATAGGAGAAGGAACCTGAAGAAAAAGAAGAATATCTCTAGTGTCTGAAAAAAGAAGGAGCAAATATAGTCCAGTAGAATCCAAGATATGTCATTTTTTTTGAGGGCTCTATTTCGAAACCGTGTTAGATTTTTTTGGAGAGCTCGGCTGGCTATTCAGTGGGCTACTCCTACTTTTTTATTCCTGTCGGAATAATGTGTTGAGTAAAAACTAACTTAATTGTTCTGTAAGTGTATTATCATATGTAACATATAAATGTAACAATGGGATAATCGTAAAAAAACAGCCTTGAAGTCAAAGTATGAAAAAATAAATATGATGTATCCAATTATAGAGAAGTAAGGTAAAATACAAAGTCATCTTCGGTAAAGAATCTAAAAGAAAGCAATTTTTTTAATTAAACAAAATGATCCTTTTATATTCGTGTTATTAAAAATTTGTACTGGAATCAATCTGCCATCGTAAAAATTGGAGATAACTACACCGATGAAATCCCTATATAACGAGGATTCAGACAAGGTTTCATTTTGTCGCCAACATTATTCAATGTTTACTCGGACCAGTTATTTAAAAAGGCACTTGAGAGACAATGATATGGAATCAAAATCAACGGGGAACTACTTAATGTGATTAGATATGCAGACGATACAGTAATTCTATCAGATAATATTGAAGATCTTCAAATTATGCTTGATCATATTCACGAGGTAGGAGAGGAAATGGGCATTAAAAAAAAACTTAAACAAAACCAAATTTTTAGTGTTTAGTTGTGACTCACATCCCGATGCAAAGCTTCAATTGAACGGAGTCCAAGTTGAGAAAGTTCACAAAATGACATATTTGGGAACTGTGATAACGGACCAACTAGATCCAGACATAGAAATAAAACGTAGAATAGCAATGACTAAAACTAATTTATGAAAATGAAGTCACTTCTTTGCAATAACCATCTCAGTTTAGAACTAAGGCAAAGAATGGTTAAGTGCTATGTTTGGTCTGTACTTTTGTATAGTGCAGAAGTGTGGACGCTAAAAGTATCGATCATGAACAAAATTGAAGCATTGTAAATGTGGGTTCATAGACGAATGCTGAAGATACCTTGGACAGCAAGAAAAACTAATGAAGAAGTACTAAGGAGCGTCAACAAAGACAGAGAACTGCTAAAGACTGTTAAACATCGAAAAATGTCTTATCTGGGACATATAGTAAGGGGAAGTCGATATAAAATTTTACAACTAATCCTTAAAGGCAAAATAGAGGGCCGTAGAGGTGTAGGAAGAAAACAAGTTTCTTGGTTAAAAAACATTCGTGAATGGACTCAGATACCAAATGCAGGACAATTATTCCATATTGCAGAAGATCGAGAAGCCTTCACAATGTTGATCGCCAACATCGGATAGTTCTGATATGGCACTCGAAGAAGAAAAAGAAGATCCTTTTTATATCTGCTATCCAACTATATCACTAAATTTACAATCGATATCAAGTCTCTGTTGACGGCATCTTTGTTTGTAATGTTTGTTTTTGTGTTTGAGTTTTGTCTAACGTGTATCGTTCAAGCTGTAGACGCCACGTGTTTAAAATAATAAGAGTCATATTGTTAAACCGCTATAAAAATAGTCGATAAAACTGTAAATCGGAAAACACCGGGGTCGTATGTTAAGGTTTTATCAACATAAAGTGCCGTAGTCGTATTGTTGCTCTGATTATAAGCAATTATTGTAATGTGACCTCAGCAAGTCAACTAATACTTATATCGCGTAAATTGGATCGCAACATGCAACCATTTTTACCTTATCATGAAGTTACTGTTGCTTACTGTGGACATTGAAATAGGAAGCAAAACGAAACAAAAATATTGAAGAGAACTACAAAAATCAAATAGGATCTATTAAATGAGAAGACAAGAGAGAAGATTTAAATAGAGCTAAAAGAGAAAAATGGGAAAAACAGTATGAAAGGAAATTCTTGTACAATTTAGATAAATATCGCTACAATTTGTCGGAGTAAAATCTGTTCACCTTCTAGACTTCTATCTCTCTCTCTTCAATCCTGACCCCCCAGGGGGGGTGTAGTGGTAGACGTGATGTCGTGTATTGTCCGTCTCCAGAGATCTCTGTCTCTGGTCATTTCTTTTAATTCATGCATAGGTCTTTGGCATATTCCTGTAATTTGATCTATCCATCTTGTTGGGGATCTTCCTCGTGATCTTCGGCCTTCTACCTTTCCTTGTATTATGAGTCTTTCCATGTTTTCTGTGTTTGCTCTCATAACATGCCCAAAATATTTTAATTGTTGGAGATGGACTTTACTAGAGAGTCGTTGGCTAACTTTTAGCTCTCTTAAAATTGAATTATTTGTTCTACGGTCGGTCCAAGGAATTCGTAACATTCGTCTCCAACAGAACATTTCAGTGGCGTCTATCTTTCTTCTCTCCGATTGTCTCAGAGTCCAAGATTCACATCCGTAGGTCAGTATTGGGAATATTAAGCAGTTGATCAACCTCATCTTTATCGCTCTTGAAATTTGACATTCCTTCCATATTTTGGTCATTTTTGCTGTGGCAACTTTTGCTAGATCACATCTACGTTTAATCTCTTCTTGTAATGACCCTGTGTTTGTGATTAATGATCCCAGATATAAGTATGAACTCACAACCTCGAACCGGTCAATTTTGGTTATGTGTGGATGATTGTTGTGTAGTCTATCCACTATCATGATCTTTGTCTTTGAAGACTTCTATCTAAACTTTCCATAAACAGATTTATTTCAGTTTCCATTAAAACGAAATTTATTCTCTAGAGCTACTTGATCTTATGCTCTACCTAGTTAATAGTTTTATTTTTACATGTTCGTTTCCAAAGTTCTACCATAAGTGATTTTTAGTTCTAAATTCTAAATCGTCTACCGATATATCCACTGCCTTCTATATATTCAAGTTACTATATAGGTCTTATCATTTTTCATTTATTTCGTTACTCATCAATTTAGAATCATTATCGATCAGTTCTAGCTTAGGCCACTCTTTAAATAGTGAAATACCAACCGTATAAAAGACTCATGTACCTATCTTATTCTCGACAGGTACCTTATTCTTTTTGATTGTTAATTATTGATGGAAGATATCCTGTAAGAGCTGGTTAAACAAATTTGGTGATACTTTTGAATAGAGTGTGACATTATTGCAAATGTTTTCAAATCAAAACTTTCTTTCCATTTATATTTTCCAGGGCCCAATACAATTTTCCGTAATGAGAAACGGCACTAAATACAGATAACTGAAAATAATCCTTCAAGGCACAGTATTCGGAAAGCGAGAAATTGGGAGAAGAAGAATATCATGGTTAAAACACCCGAGGAAATGGTTCTCTATAACAATATAATCTAATCTGTTTAAAACCTCTGTTAATAAAATAATTATAGCCAGAATCATTGCCAATATTCGAAAGGAATAGGCACCAAAAAAGAAGAGCCCAATATTTTTTAAAAATATCTTTCCTAGTATTTTCATCCATTTATTAAAGTATTTGAGACGGCTTTAATCTCCACAAGCAGATCTGATATTCCTGCAACAATAGGTTTTTGTGATTTAGATCTTGAGGTATATGCTTGGCCAGAGTTTCGCAATTTCTTGGCTTTGGTACTTAACCAGTTTTATGTCACTGCTACTGGCTTTTTCCCTCTTTTTTGGGGCTGACAATTTTGGTGTCTGCTGATTGGGTGTCTGGTACTTCAGGTTCTGATTCTTGTAATTTGGTTGCTAGAGTGTCTGAAACTTTAACGTCTGGTACTTGAATGCTTGCTACTGGAGTATTTACTGCTTAAAAGTCCGCAATTTGATTGTCTAATACCTGACTTACATTTTTTGAATTCGACAAGAAACCATTGCAACCTGGACTATCACTACTGCTTGAGCTAGAACTATCACTTGATGTAGAAGAGGAGAATGAACTAGAGCTAGTAGAATCTGATTCATAGTTTGGATCTTTGATGAAATCATCATTATCGCTAACAAAGTCCGAGATCTGGAGGTCGTATTCCAGTTCTGGTGAAAGGTCAACCCGTAATAATGATGTAAAAGGCTTATTAGTAACCTTATCGATAGCTATAACATAGTTTGCATTATCATAAGTAACTGATCTTGAGCTGGTACATAAAGCTCTGATTTTATTTAAGGGCCATAATTCTGCATGTCCTTAAACTCGTTGAACTTTGCATATTATGGAACCAGCCTGTTTGCTTCAACAAAAATATTAATAAATAAAAACTAGTAAGGATAACACATAGTTATAAACAAGAAAATGACAGTACATAATTATAAAAAAGCGTCATAATTAAAAAAACATCAGCGGATTTAAAAATCATATGTTCCCGTTCTGCAAAACAGTCATGTTCCAAAAATTACACATCCAAACAAACTGGCTCAACTTTAAATGTAGCACTACTCTACTAGCGCTACACTACTCAGCACCACGTTAAAGTACTTTTCTCGTTTACAACTTCGAAAAAACTGTCACAACACAAAAAATTTTACTTATTGCAATAATCAGATGATAACGTAAAAGATATGAATTATTCCAAATCATATTTGAAGGTAAAGTGCAGGGCAAAAGATCAGTTGGAATATGACAGAACTCGTGGCTGAAAGACCTGAGGAGATGGTTTTACCGCTCATCCACAGAAATCCTTCGTGCAGCAGTTTTAAAAGCTACAATTGCCATTTGGATCGCCAACGTTCGAAAGGAGATGGTGCAATAAGAAGAAGAATAATCAGATATAACCATAATTCATACAAAAACTGTCACAATTCTAAATGTGACTCTTTTCGAAATTAAGCACTATGTGTAGACTGTTATAAAGTCATAATTGACACTGTAGCGGAATTCATGCTGAGCTAACCTGTAAAAAACAGAAGTGTCACGCCATCTCGCGGTAAATAGTTCAAATATAAGAGTGGAGCTTTTATGAAAGAAAGTACGACTTATTTTAATACTTGTAGCATGTTCATCTCAATAATGGTGATTTTTGAGTTATGACTCTTTTTTAGCAGAGGTGCGATATTATTACTTCCTCTCATATTTTCCACTACACAATTTCACTAATAATTAACATAATTAAAATGTTAAATTTTTGTTAAACAGCTTGTTACAAATTTAACAAACAAAAATTGACACTGTTTATCATCGAACAGGCAAAACGTAAATAATTTCAATTGCGTTCAATAATAATAGATATCGTCTTAAATAATTACAAGTACAAAGTGTTTCAGTTTTGTCCATGAGTTTATAAAAACAATTCAACTAACAGTTTGATATAAGCGTATGTACCTATAATCATTTCGCACCACCTTTTTTAACTCGTGTGTTTATTTATAGTCTAATTTGATACGGCACGCCTCATAAAATACCTGGTGTGTAGACAAAGTATTGCTTGATGCGTTTCGAGGAACATAAATTTCAGAGGTGAACACTAACTCGATTCATTCGTTAAAGTGTAAACTTTCTTCGTTTGTAACGAATCATTTGATAAAATTTAATGTACTGATATAATACATTAACATAATCTATATATAACAATGTTGGGTATCTGAGCTGTTTTAATATTTTTCTCCGATTAAAAGTTGTAGTTAATCTTACTTAAATATAGGCAGACGACAGATGTTATTTAACTTGCAATAATGTTGCTTAACTTGCAAACAATTATCAATCCCATTAGTGGACGAAAGCTGTGGCAAAGAAAGTGGACGACTGAGGCAGCGCGAAGAAACTAAAGTAGGCATAACACAATTAAGAAACGTAAGTTTCCGTGCCAAGGTTTTATCATTTACAGATAAATTATATTCTCTAAAACTACTAATATTTTGAAAATTGTTATTTGGAAAACTCAATACTGAGTATCTGCATCAAAAGTATATACTTTTCGTTTGAAATAGTGCGTATTATTAAAAAAATTGAAAAAGTATTATTAGCTCAAACCATTTATTGCACAGTTCAAAAAGAGCACAAATAGCAACTTAAAATCATGTACATTTTTCTGAAATAAAAAAAAAAGACTTCTGAACACAAAATACAACACAATTTTCTTTATTGATGTTAAAAATACATTATACATACATCAACAAAAGTTACAACATCATTTACTGACTTTTCTCGTTGACGCAGGTATCGCATTTGAAACATGCGTGTTCTAAACAAACAAAATGTCTGCAATCATAACACACATCTATCTCTTGTTCTGGGACACACTACACATCTACCTTGTACTTTCTGACGTTTAGGCAACGGTTCATCACAATCTGCAGTCTTATAGCCCGGTGTCTCACGCAGTTTTCTCGGCAACCGAGGATTCTGTTGTCTTTCTTCCATATAATCTGCTATCAGTGACAAACTAAGATATTTCAAATATTTTCGACGCTTCAGTATATAGTCATTATTGTTGATCTTATAGATTACTTGGGAGTTAATTCCACACATATTCAAGAGCGCATAGAATACCGTCAACGGCCACCTTCTGCTGTTTCGGGAAACGTCGTATGTACCTGATAACTGGTCAACGGTGTCAACCCTCCTTTAGTAACATTGTAGAATGTAACTATTTCTGGCTTCCTAGCGTTTCCCGTAGATAAGTCTATTCTGTCATTATGGTGTAGTGTTGATAAGAACAGAACATTTTTGTTTTTCTTTGGGATATTAGGATACTAAGGCTGTATTTTTTTTGGAAACCAAAAAGTGTCGAACACTGTTCTCGATTTTTTGTCTTGACCATTGTGAAAGGAATTTGCTTCTTGCTCTTTCGGACAGTACCTACAGATATGTTCTTCAAGAAGTCGTTGCATTCATAAATAATTAGTGAACCAATTATCGAATGTGATATTTCGTTTGCTGCCAGACTAATGAAATCAATCATAAAACTACATCTGTATTCTCCGTACTCAGTATGAAAGGACCATCCGGTTGAGAACCACAATAAATTTCCAAGTTTCTTCTTCTTCTTCTTCTTTTTTATAAGCAAAATGCTTGTTCAATGTCGATTAATGCCTCTATTGGAGGTTATCACTCCATCTTTTGCGTGGTCGCCCGATACTTCTTCTACCTTTTGGTGATTTGTCCCTCGCTATTCTGACTAATCGGGTCTCTTCCATTCTGTTTATGTGTTCGTTCCATTCCTTTTTTCTGTTCAGTGTCCACTCATTTATTTCTGGTATATTGCATTTTCTTCTGATCTCTTCACTCCTCATTCGATCCCTCAGTGTGTTTCCTGTAATTCTCCTCAGTAAACGCATCTCCGCTGTTTCTAGTAGTTGCTGAGTTTTGGAGGTATCCGGTCTTGTCTCTGAAGTGTATGTCATTATTGGTCTTATTGTTGCTTTGTAGATTCTTGATTTCACGTCGGTATTAATATGGGGATTGCGCCATATCGTGTTATTAAGACAACCTGCTATTTTATTAGCCTTTTGTTTTTGACAATGAGCACTCTTGGCGCACATCGCTCCGTCTTCCTTTATTTTCCTATTTTCTTATTGGTTTTTTGGTTTGGATTCTTGTAAAATATTATGTATAAATATGAGTTAATTTTCAAACCAAAGGATAGTCTACCTCGGTCTCCCTTAGAGTCCTAAATTGTAGAGAGCCGACTAGCGGGGCTCTGCTCCACCTACCTTAGACTCTGAGGCTTTGTCTTCGTCTTTTATAAATTGGTTTTATTTTATCATCCTTTGAAAGCAATTCAACGTCCCAACTTGAAAAAAAAGGGATAAGTGCCTAGGATATTTCGCACACCAAATTCACGAAATATCCTAGAGCATATCCATATTATCCCCCCCCGAGACGACAAACACATAGCAAAAATAAATTATTTCAAGGACACTCTGTCGAAACAGCTGTTGTGATAGGAGTTTATAATAAATTTTGTGGAAATTTTAAAAACAAAGTTTTCAGTGTTTTATTGTTATATGTATAAAAGTAAAATATATAAATACTTCGGTAAGCTGCAATAATGTTTTACAAAAATTGCCCTTAAATCTTTCGCTTTCGCAAATTACCTGTGTGGTGGTCCTATTTCACTCAAAACCTAGAACAAACTTTATAAACAAAACAAACCAAAAACAAAACATAGAAATAGTGTATTTCATGAATTTCCCTTGTTACTTTTGTTGGCTTACATCCAACCAGCCACATACATCACAGAATAATGGTTGGGATTAGTTCACGTTCCCTATTTGAAATATTTTCTGTTTATGAAATATAAAAAAAGAATTTACATCTGAAAGGTAATAATAAGCGACTGAATATCATCATTCTACAAAGCGAATACTTTTTGGTTTGATTATCACCATCATCGATGACCAAACGTCCAAGAAACTATTGAAATGATAACAATATTAAACATAAATGGTTCATTACAAAAAATTATATAAATCAAATTTATTCCTTTGCAAACTAATTACGGATGAACTTTACGTACTGTCAAACCTTCTTCGGAATGAAACTCAAGCACGTCTAAAAGCGATATAAATAAGGGCTGGAAAGCAAACTGTCGACTTGTCCAGATTCTCGAATACAAATTAAAGTAATCAAGTGGCCGTAAACGGGCAATGGCCGCACGCCGGGCAGTGGTATCAGGTTCGGGGCACTAATTAAGAAGCCTCTGTGAGTTCCTTGCTGGATCGGGTGGTAATTTATTGAATAATAACGTAGAAATCACCTACATAAATCTCTATTATGCTGTGGCGATTCTGGACAATGGAAACCTATAAAAACACCCCTTGGCGCCGTGAAACCTACACCTCTACACGGGACTCGTTACTACTAATTGCGAAATAAAAGTCGATTGGTGGATAATTGGATGACGATTAATATTACGATAATTATTATTATTAGTTTTTGCAGTAGATAAAGGCTTGATAACAATAAGAAACTTGTACTTGAAATACTTACAGATGTAATATACATATATAAAAATTATAATTGTATTTGTTCATAGATCATGGCGGATCTGTTTTGAGGTGGATGTGAGAGGCGGCATTCCGATTTTTGCAGAAGTAGTTATGTGATAACTTCAATAATAATAATTGACATACTCCATATCAAATAGGTTATTGAGAGACATGGTCAGAATAATCAGCCAAGAGATCTATTTAGAAAAATACGCTACCTGACAAGAGACTTCAGAGCCAGAACTTGGGCCATTGAAGATAACACTGGAACCCTGAGAACAATCAGAGAAGACATAACAGAGGCATAGAGATCGTATTGCAGGGACCTATATAAAGATGATCAACGCCAAGAGCTTGTTAGCCAAATCTCTGACGAGGTGGAAGAAGAACCTGATATATTCGAAAATGAAGTAAGACATCAACAAGCTCAAATATAACAAAGCACCAGGTTCAGATATGATAACAGCAGAAATGCTTAAAGCCACAGAAGAAACCGGCGTAAAGTTACTTCATCTACTCTGTATTACCAAATATGGCATTCCAAACAATGGCCTGAAGACTGGACAAAATCTACAATAACGACCATACATAAAAAAGGCAGCTTCCATAAATGCGACAATTATAGAACTATCTCTCTTATATCCCATGCCAGCAAGATAATGCTACATATAATCAATGAGAGACTGAAAACATTCCTTCAAAGAGAAATTCCACAAGAGCAAACTGGATTTACCAAAGGTAGAGGCACTCGAGAACACCTGCTGAATATAAGACAGATAATCGAGAAATCTAGGGAATTCAACATCCCACTATACATCTGTTTTATAGATTACCGTAAAGCGTTCGACAGGGTCAAGTGGAGACACTTATGGCGAATACTAAAAGAAGTAGGCGTACCACAACATCTAATTACGCTTATAACTGAACTATATGAACACACTACTGGATCAGTTAAAGTACTTGACACACTTTCGAACGAGTTTCATCCAGAACGGGGTGTCAGACAAGGATGTATACTATCTCCACAATTATTCAACATATATGGGGAGTATATTATGCGAAGAGCACTTGAAGGATGGGAAAAGGGCATCTCAATAAATGGTCATAAACTAAACAACCTACGTTTCGCAGATGACACAGCCCTTCTTGCAAATAGTCAAGCAGAGCTGATAGAACTTATACGACTGATCGAAAACGAAAGTCAAATATTTGGTCTGCAATTAAACATATCAAAGACAAAGATCATGATAGTGGATAGACTACACAACAATCATCCACACATAACCACAATTGACCGGTTCGAGGTTGTGAGCTCATACTTATATCTGGGATCATTAATCACAAACACAGGGTCATTACAAGAAGAGATTAAACGTAGATGTGATCTAGCAAAAGTTGCCACAGCAAAAATGACCAAAATATGGAAGGACTGTCAAATTTCAAGAGCGATAAAGATGAGGTTGATCAACTGCTTAATATTCCCAATACTGACCTACGGATGTGAATCTTGGACTCTGAGACAATCGGAGAGAAGAAAGATAGACGCCACTGAAATGTTCTGTTGGAGACGAATGTTACGAATTCCTTGGACCGACCGTAGAACAAATAATTCAATTTTATGAGAGCTAAAAGTTAGCCAACGACTCTCTAGTAAAGTCCATCTCTAACAATTAAATGCAAAGAAATCTGGATATGAACCAAGACATGTATACATGTTTTATTGATTTTGAAAAAGCATTTGACAAGGTACAGCACAATAAACTAATTAATATTTTAAAAATGAAAAACATCGATAGCCGCGACATCAGAGTAATCTCGAACCTCTACTGGAACCAGAAAGTCAAAATAAGAATTGAAAATCAAATGTCGGAAGAAATAGAAATTCTTCGGGGTGTGAGACAGGGCTGTGTATTATCACCACTGCTGTTTAATATATATAGCGAAGCCATCTTCCAAGAAGCTTTAGGAGAGTGTAACGATGGAATGATAATAAATGGTGAAATTATTAATAATATAAGATATGCCGATGATACTGTCATATTCACTTCAACTCTGCAAAGTCTATCAAACATACTGGAACGGCTGAATGAAAAGTGTACCATATATGGTATTAAAATGAACTTAAAGAAAACAAAATTCATGGTCATTACAAAACATCCAAAAGACAACGAGACACTCCATATTAATAATATCCAGATAGAAAGGGTAGATAAATACAAATATCTAGGAACATTGGTTAGTCAAAACGCAGAACAAACGCAAGAGATTAAAAGCCGTATAGAAATAGCAAGGGCAAAATTTGTAAAAATGAAACATCTATTGTGTAGTAGAGACCTAAGAATGGATCTAAGGATAAGGTTATTGCGCTGCTACATTTTTACAACCTTGCTCTACGGATCTGAGGCATGGACATTGAAACAACTGGAGATTAAGAAATTGGAAGCTTTTGAGCGTTGGTGTTATCGAAGGATGCTACGAATAGCATGGGTAGACAAAATTACCAATATTGAAGTCCTTGATAGGGTTAATAAGAGGGAAGAAATTGTACAGACAATTAAGAGGCGGAAACTTGAATATTTCGGTCATATATTAAGAGGTCTTCGTTATGGGCTACTACCTTTGATTATAGAGGGCAAAATAAAAGGTAAAAGAGATGTAGGAAGAAGACGAACCTCCTGGCTACGAAATCTAAGGGAATGGTTTAGTCTGAGCTCTAGCCAACTATTTAGAGCTGCTGTAAGTAAAGTAAGAATTGCCATGTTGATATCCAACCTTCGTTAGAAGATGGAACCTTAAGAAAAAGAACAATTAAAATATTTTGGGCATGTTATGAGAGCAAACACAGAAAACATGGAAAGACTAATAATACAAGGAAAGGTAGAAGGCCGAAGATCACGAGGAAGGTCCTCAACAAGATGGATAGATCAAATTACAGGAATATGCCAAAGACCTATGCATGAATTAAAAGAAATGACCAGAGACAGAGATCTCTGGAGACGGACAATACACGATATCACGTCGACCACTACTCTCCCCCTGGGGGGTCAGGATTGAAGAGAGAGATCAAATAGGTCGGTAACATTATTAAAAAAAATTAAAATTTTAAAAAATTACTGAAAACATCGATTTTTAGTGATGATCCATCGATGAATAAATCAAAAATACAAGAGTGAGTGGGAATAGTAAGTCAATAGTTTCAAACATAACTGCTATAGAGCGTTCCACGTTAAGAAAATATCATTACGCTTATGGAGATCAGTGTTGCCAAAACTTTCAGGCATGCATTGGTATTGACTCCATATCATTTCAATTGGATTTAAGTCACAACGGTATGGAGGTAGTCTCAGAATGGCAACATTTTTCTCTTTGCACATCTCGTCGATTTTATATTTTATGTATTTTTTTTTGTATGTGTTTACGACTTCCATGAGCTATAATGAATAATCTACTTTAAAAAAGATATCTTTCTCTAGCCAGTCTTAATTTGATCTTTATTGAAGGCTTGTGTCGGAATCACTTCTTCTCTCCTCGAATGGTACGAAGCGTTGTCCATCACCACAACAGTTTTCTCTGGAAGATTAGGAAGCAGCTTTTTCTTAAACCATTGTTCAAATATAGGACCATCCATCTCATCATGATAGTCCGCTGAGTTTTTTTAGCTAAAAACAAAAAGCAGCATCTTCTACAAAGCCCAATTCGCTACCTGCATGCACCTATAACAAATCAGGGGCCTCGTTGTGTCGGTTGTTTTAGGCCTGTTGACAACCCCTTAACAAACGCATCCCTGGTTGAAGTCACTGAGAGGTCCTTCCATTCTTTGGAAATACTATGTCCAACATTCACCCAAGTTTCGTCCAAATAAACGACGGTGCATCCTTGAGAACGAAATTTTTTTATCTCACGCAAATACTGATGCCTCCATTTTAGAATATCGGGCCGTTCAATCATGCTTGACTTTACTCCTCGTTTGCAAAAAACAAAGTTCATTTAATGGAGTATTCTCCACATTGTTGTGCGTGACATGTTTGCTAAATCTTTGTCTTTTTAAATAGTGCAATAACTGTGTTCAATGTCGGCGGTAAATTTTTTTAAAAAATCCAAAATTTCTGCCCAAAACTCAGTGGTAGAAACTTTGAGAATTAACCTACTCAGTTGATAGGTAATATAAGAGGTTACGAAAGGTACGCACAATAGTCTGTCAATGTTTTATTGAAATCATATTTTGGTTTATTTTTATAATGATTAAATTATTTCTACTTTGTAATTATGGTTTATTGTACAGTACATGCAAATATTTATGCAACACACTTATCCAAAGTGAGTGGAATACAAAACAAAAATAAAATAATCTCACAAATCGGTATAAATGTATAGCAGGAAGCTGTTGTTTGTATATTCATAATTGAAACACTTTTTCGAATATGTATCTATAAATACCTAATGGTTTTCGTTCGTGTTCCTTTCTACCTATACGAATCTATTTTGAAATATAGGTTCTTATAACAAATTGTTACAAGAGTTCAAACTGGCCATTATTTGTGCATAAACCTCACGCCGCCACTTCCGTTCTCAAAATAAAATCTTCGTAATATCCAGGTGATATTTTTGTTTTCTACTTCGCCTTGAATTAACTCTAGGGGGAATTGGTTTCGGTTTACTTTTTATTTTTGTTTAGAGTTAGCTATATAATTATATCAAAAGGTGAAGCACGTATTTGTCATGCACAAACAGATATATAGAGAAGAAATATGAGAAACAGTATCAGAAAAAAGCATTTTTATGTAGTATATTTTGAGGATAAGAGTACTCAATTAAAATGGTTTTGAACAGTTAAAGATCTTCCTGTAGGTAATTTGGATGAGAAAGCCTTAAGACACGTTCTTTTGATCCCGTTATTTTCATTTTGTTTGGTTGATGTGAGTAATAGCTTATAAGTCTATTGCTAAACATGGATGTCCTGAACCCTCTGGTTTTCAACACATTGTGCAGTTCTTACAATTCTCATGTCAAGGAATGTCCACCGCTTGCTATATAAGATAGATTTTACTTGCTTATATTTCTTACATGGAAGGTCGAAGTTATAGAAATAGATACTCTTTCTACTGGGTTACTACTATATGTTTATTGCCAGTTTTTTCACTCTTTTCGTTCGTATAATCATTACCATTTAAAGTTAGGATATTCATTATTGGAAAAGTTTAGTGTTACCTGCATATAAATTTAGGGATTCCAATACTATCATTAAACTAGTTTAACTGTACATATAGGTGAAGGGTAACATGGGCTAATTTTATTTGTAAATGTTATTAAAGTTAAATAAGGATTAAATTGGTTTAAACATACATGTTTTATTGGTACCTTTTTTTGCTTTCAGAAATTAAACAACCCTTAAGCAGTGTAATATACGTTGGGAAGTACTGTTGGTACTCTCCTGGTACTCATACATTCATTAGAGCAACTTTACAACTTCGTTAGTCATATTATCATCAATATTTATATTTTTATCTACTTTCTACATTTATTTTCATTTTACTTTCTTGAAGTGCATGCAAATTGGCCGAATTCTTCCTTGGTCATTATCTGACACCTTTGTACTCCTACTTTATTTAAGAAGCGCCGAGACTCCGGTCTATTGGTGATTAATATTTTAAAATATCCATAAAGAATTTTTGCTGCTTCAATTTATTTTTGCTTTCTGTACCCTGATACCGTTGACCTTATTAGTTCTTTCTCCTTTAAAGCCGATTTTTTCATATAAGGAAGTATCACAGAGTGTCCCTTCTTCAATACCCAGTTTCACCTTTTTAAGGAAGATGTTGGTAGATCTGAAGGGAACCATTTATGCCGATGGTCATTCGGTGATTTCACCATATCTCGCTCACTTAGTTTATCCAGTCCAATGCAGTTATTCGTTGTGTGTCAGGTGGAGCCATAAGTGTGAGTGGGTGTATAATGAGGACCATTAATCAAAAACCATCTCTCCCATCTACAACGCTCGATGTGGCCGTCCTGATAAAAGGTACCATCTCTGTACCATAACCAAATACAAACCGGTAAATTTATTTTTTCTTCAAACGTCAAATAATGATGACATTACTTATCTAACTTGATCCTGTCAAAGTTTGATGTCTCCGCCGGCAGCAGTTTTTTTTCCCATTTCTTTACGGCGGAGGGAAAAATGTTGTCATGGCAACAATATGAAACATGTCACAAAGCAACAATACAAATGTCATTAACAACAATTAAACATCATTTTTATTTATAGTAATATTAAAAGTACAATTAGTTAATGAGGCATTTTCAAAATTGAAACCGTGCAAAAATGTTCCCGACTCTTGATACGCATTGGTAATTGTTGATGATACTGATGGTCGAGAACAACTTTCAGCAATCATTCCCGATGTTGGCGAATCATGAGGGTTTAAAATTTTTTGAGCATTATCGTTCTTATCGGACTTGGAGGGCCCCAAACGTGCTACTGCATCATTAGCCGCGGACTCAATTTCGTTTAGGTTTTCCATTTTCGCACTAAATTTGCGCTTGCGGTTGCAACAACAATAAGCTGTCTTTAATAATTGCAAACAACTGTCAAACAACTGTAACCAGGGAGACGCAAATCCCACCGACGACTTAATTATTTTAATTTCTAACATCTAGACGACTTTGATAGTTGTCACAGTTAATTTCGAGTAAAAATAGCGTATGAATTGTACTATTTATGGTTGAAAATTGCTACGTTTGAAGAAAAAATAGTATACTTTATTCGGCAAAGAAGCGACTTTTCTTGACTTGCCCTCTAATATCGGGCGCGTCAAGAAAAGTCATGCTTCTCCGCCTCATAAATACATACCTACCTACTAATCTAGACTTTTCTGATGCTGCCCATATAAGGCAAATTTAAATATTCTATCAGGAGAACATATTTCCGAGTAGAATATCGAATAAAATTATCATACACCTGAAACTTTTATGTTATACCATTATTTGAAATTATAATGACGTTTTATGAATGTGAAGAATAAAATTACAACCACATTATTAAAAATAAATAATTAAAAAGTCTGTTTAAAAATATTAGAATAGCTCTAAATGAGAAAGTGGACAGCCTAGCAAACACAAGTAGAATAAACTCACAATACACAACCAAATCAAGAAATTACCCATACTCCGATCTCAAAAACCTAATTAAAGACCATTGTATGAACATATGGCAAGAACACTAGAAAGATTCAGGAACCAAACTATATGAGATTTATCCCCTTGTGAAGACCATCTTGAATAATCCATCCAATAGAAGGGACCAAGTAATAATTAACCGACTAAGAATTGGATACACTGCACTGACCCATAAATTCTTAATCAACAAAGAATCTTCTCCAACCTGCAGAAACTGTTCTCTCCCATTGACGGTGAAGCATATTCTGATTGACTGCCAGTACCACGAAGAAACAAGAAGAAAATATGGAATCTCAGATGACATCAAAACCACTTTAACCATTAATACCATTATATAAATCTTATTAATATAAATAAAATAAATTCTTGTGTACTTTACTCTTCTAATAACCCTGCGTGGTTGATGTGGATTATATGTTTTTTTGTAAATAAAAAAATTAGTAATTTTAAATGTTTTGAAGGAAAATAATTTGACGTGATTTGTGTGGTGGTTGGCGTGGGAGTTGGCGTGTGGGATTGGCTCGTTTATTGGTGCGAACATTTCTGACAGATGGATTTTGATTGAAGGGTTTTTTTTCTTATATTCCGATATTTTTTATGAGTGGTATCCATGTCGAAGGTAACCATATGCCGTCATCTCTTTTATTGAGAAAATTTGGCCTTTTTTCAATTTCTACGGCTTCTCGGATAATTCTTCGTTTATAGAAGCGGATAGAGGCTATGGTTTTGTAGTTTTCAAAATCAATTTTGTGACCTGTATGAAGATGTTGACCTAGACAGTTAAAATAAAATCGGAATTGCGAACAGAAATGTAATGTTCATAAATCCTATTTTGAATTATACGATTTGTTTGGCCTATATAAGATCGGGTGCAATCTGTACAAGGAATTTCATAAACTCTGTGTTGTTCATTTGTAATGTTGTCTTTGAATGATCGAACAAGAGATGAAAGTTGTTGTCGTAAGAGTACCTTCTTATCACCGGTTCTTTTGTCTTCTTAGATTACACTGTCGAACGTCTTTTAGAAACCTAGGAAGCACAAGAATACATATTTTCGTTAGTCTTTGCACTTTTGGGGAACTTTACAAAAAATAGAAAAGACCATTGTTTTTTACAAGCCTTATCTTTGTATTTTAGGTTTTCTTCCAACGTAAGTTTGTTTGGTTCAAATCTACGTCTACCTTTTAGCCCATCTTGGAATGTGCCGTACGGGACTTAAATTTTTTTAGCAGCACTCCTTATTGACAATTTTTGTTCTATCACGGTCTTTATTACTCTTTTCATCGAATTCTCGGCTTAAGCACGCCCTGTCTCTCTCATGCAAGGTTTCTTTTTTTTGGTCTCGGAATTGACGGTCCCTAATTGACGATATTTTTTTTGGCGGAACCCTATTTTGGTAAATAAAGAAATCTGTAGTTTGAATATTTTTCATGTAAGACAGTAAAAGAAAGAACAAATTATTAACGAAATTTCAATGTGAAGAATGAAATTGAAATGAATGCGCAATTCGCCCAACACAAGAGCTCACGTGCCGCAGCGCCAGCACTTCTCAAGGGTGGGTAGCCGGTGGCTTACCCTCACCACTTAACCAAATGGTTTAAGATGTTTGCAGCGCACCATACATTTAAGCGAAAGACGTAATTAGATCGTAGTTATCGAGTGTTTTCTACGAATGTATGAGCCCCTTCTACGGAACCCTAGGATTTCGTGGACCACCAGTTAGGAACCGCTGCTCTAATATATATTCGCGGCATCTGAAATGAAATGTTATCCATAAAGGTTACTCTTATTATGTATTTGGTTTAAAATTGCTATTACTAATAAATTATACATCAATTGGTTTAAAGTGTAATATTGATCCCTGGAGGGTAATATCGATCAGCATGGTCGATTTTACCTGATACAGTACACTTAACCCAACTAAAAACATAAGATTGCATAAAAATAATGGCAAAATATCGTATCCATGAAATGTAAAACCATGAAATTTGGGACCATCTTTCAGCTGATCGGTACATTTCGCTGGTATGATGCCAAGTTTATGAGATTTGAAACTGGTCGATTACAGCGGTCGATTTTCACTCACTCTCCTCTTTACGGCACAAAATATAGAGGTTTAAAGGTCATCAACATTGATTGAATTAAAGAACAGAGAGAAAGCCATTTACAACACACGATTTAAAGATGTTCAAAGGAATAACAGAAATATTGAAGTTAGATTGTTCCCACAGAAAATGTAATACATTATATTTTTTTGTGGCCTGGTATACAATTTTTACCATTTTCGAAACGGAAATCGATAAATAACCAAACACAAACTTATTTGCTCGCTGTTGAAATGCAGATGTTATTTGTACGATCAAAATATAATTAGGAAACCAGGAACTAAAGATAGTATACCTTCCTTGACCACCACTGTAAGATACTATGTACTATGTTGTATTATATTCTTTTTTTAATGAAGAATGAAGATAGAGCCAACAATGTTGCCAGATTTCATTTGAGATTTGTTTTATAATTTTTATAAGGACGTTTTCCTAGAAAAATCCAGATTTAGCCATACAGCATGCTAAGTGCATAATAAAGATTTCTTAAATTGTTTAAATAATTGTTTTAAAAATTTGAATCTTGATAGCAGCCCGAATTTAACTACTATATTATTTGCTCGAGAATTCCATCGGAAATTTTTATCAATTATTATATCTGAAAGATATTTAATCTCGTATCTATATGGAATTTCATTTTTTGCATTGAATTTTAATGAATCAAAATTTGCCAGCTTATTAAAGTAAAACCATTTCTGAATTGTAGAAGTCTGTTTCGTCTTTTTGTTTTAAATTACCCCATGTATTTGCATCATAGAAAAGAGCTGTGTCATATGCAAAGCTTATTATCTTACCTGTTATATTCAGTCTAAATAGACCATTGATGTAGATATTGAATAGAATTGGTCCTAAGACTGTTCCCTGCGGGATTCCATAGGATATAATTCTACCCTTATTAATTTTTCCATATATATAAACATGCCTTTGCCTGTTTAGAAGATATTTCTAGAATATTATATGCAAGTCCTCTAATAAATAAAAGATATAATAGACTTTGTCACAAAAGGTGATTACCCTGTATAAAGAAACAATGGTAGACAGTTAAACATTAATAAATAACTTGGAAATTTTTTTATATGACCAGAACGAAAGTTTGGAAGTTCAATTGAATGCCCATGCCCTATAAATGCTGTTGAAATCCATCAACTCTTGAAAATCACTAGGACTACTTAGTTATATATTATAATTTGTAACAAACAACCTGCCAACAAAAAAACCCAACAAACTCATCATTATTCTTACTTCAACAAAATATTTTGTTTTATTTGTTGTATAAGGTCGTTAGGTATAATGACTTTTACCTGAAGATTAATTAATAAAGACTTGTCCTATCATCTTCAATCGTCTTCAAAGCCGTTTTGGGTTCAAAGGCTATGCTTCATAACAAAAAATTATACTAGGATATCAGAAAAGTGAATAGATTGAAAGTACCAGCAACTTCACTTAGTACTACATGATAGTCTTTTGCATAGAATTTATTGATTTTTAGATCAAAACTCCATTCACCACTGGTTCTATTGGTACTGTTTGTGAATCAATATTTTTACTATGTATGTGTATTATGTATATAATAAATATAAATTCTCAGATCTATACAGAACCCAATGATTTAAAAAATCAATATATGAGTTCAGTGTTTATTAGGCAAGCAGGAGTTAATTGGAGGTATTCTCGGTCGACTTCGATTAAGTATTCGCTGCGCCATAGCACAAAGCACAGTACGCGTGGCCAATAAATTAAGTGACGTAGTTAGATACAGGTATTCTATAAAAATCGTTGGTTTAAAACATTTTACAAACCGCTTATTTAAAGCAATTAATTATTGTATATAACTAATAGATTTTCACACATAAATATGAAAAATTTCTTTGAATAATTGTAAAAAATAAATGAATTATTTCAGTGTTATAAAGTGTTATGTGTATGTAAACAAAAGTGACCTCTTTTATCACACACTATATTAGAACTGACTGGCCTACATTAAAAAGGGTTTTAAAAAATTCACATTTTTTTTTAATTTTTAAAAATTACAAAAGAGAAAAAGAGTTTTTAAAACCGTCTAAGGTATGTTAAATAGATGAATAAAAATATTAATATAAAACTTACAGCTACTTGTTACAAATCCAAATCAGATTCAGAAGATGAACTTTCAGAACCAAGATTTATAATAACTGGCTCGATCATTTTATCAGTAATATTGTCCAGCTTCCACATTTTTTCCTCTTCTTTAATAGTGTGATTTACTGCCTTTTCCCAGTTTTCAGGTTTTACATTATTTACGGCCTCCAAAAACAACTGTTTAACATCATGAATTTTAAAAGTGGTATTTTTTCTTGAAACTTCACTCTTTATCTGTGCCCATACCAGTTCAATCGGGTTTAATTCACAATGATATGGTGGGGATCTAAGTACTGTCATTCCACGATTTTTGGCAATTTCATCAATTTCGTATTTTTAAAATTTTTCTTTATGAAGGGCACACAACGAATAAAGTTCCTTTCTTATAGATCCGGGATGGTACGTAATATTTTTTGAACTCAGCCAATTCTGCAAGTCTTTTTTTAACCACTTGGTTGTGGGCAGTCCTTCTATAAGTCTGGAGTGATAACTTGCATTATCCATTACTATTACACAGTTCTTAGGAAGAAGATCTATCATTTGTTCGAACCATTCTTGAAAGACATCAGCGTTCATGTCTTCATGGTAGTCACCGGTACGAGTTGATTCAAAAGTTAATAAACCACCTTCAACAAAACCGTCTGAACTGCCAATGTGTACTATTATCAGCCTGCGTCCCTTTCCTGATGGTGGGTTTAAACCAGTAGATAAGTTATTTACAAAAGCGTGCCTTTGACTTGTAACAGTTTCATCCTGCCAAAATTTATTTGGTGTATGACCCTCGTTGATCCATGTTTCATCAAGATAAAATATTTTTCTTTTTTGGTTTCTCATTTCCTTTATGGTTCTTAGAAAATGTCTTCTCCATATGACAATATCGCTTCTTTCTAATAAAATAGACTTTCTGGGATTCTTTTTCCAGCGGAAGCCTATTTCTTTTAAAAGTTTCCATAACGTACTTCGACTCATTTCTGGGTAATCCTTATCATCTCGAACTGAGACAAGAACTTTATCCAATGTTGGAAATTCTTGTCTAAAGAAGAATTCATGCACTTTCCGTCGAAGTCCTTCTTTAAAATGATATTCTATTTGAAATTTTGGTTTCCCTGGAGCATTACGTGGCATTTGAAAACTACCACATTTCTCTTCTTTAATAACTCTGTAAATCGTAGATTTCCCAACACCAAGTGTACTGCTAACTAACTCAACGGTCTCATCAACACTTTCACATAAACGTTTGTCTGTAAATGATTTAAAACAATTAAATATTAATGTTTTTTCATTAACTGTTAAAGGACCAATTTTTCGGCGTTTACACGGCACTTCCAAATTTTCCATAACACTAGTATACACAATAAACTGCACCTTGCAACTGAAGTACCTACTTTTAGTGAACTGTTAAGAATTTTGAATACGCCACTTGGACCTTCCTACAAAATGGAAAAACCCACTATCACATTTTCTGTGGAATAAGTTTAGAAGGTAATTATCTAGTCAATTACTGTCGTAGATTCCTGGAATTAAAGAATTAAATGTTTGATTGTTGAAACCCTTACTTCGTGGAATGCACTCATTTCAGATAAAATAAAACGTTTTATTTTATCTAAAGAATTAAACTTTATTTTGCAAATAGGTAGGTACTTATTAAACTTTTATTGGTTATATATAACCAATAAAATAAACATCTTACATTTCTTGCAAATTCATTAGTACCTGTTAACCTCCATCACTCCGACACTGGCAACCTTATTTAGGGATTAGTAACCCTCACAAGTATTGTATTCTATTCTGCTCCAACCTTTATACCTGGTGGTCATACTCAATTTAAAATTGTTTTCCTATATACTTCTGTAAACTTGTTGACAAATATCTGTTTTTCATTGAGTCACCCGTATGAACAGTTTAGGGATTTGCATACAAAATTTATTGTTTTATTACTCTCTCATACATAAAAATACACTATATATATTATAGCTTTGCAAATGGCCCATAAATTTTCAATGGGGTTGAGGTCGGGCGATTTACCGGGCCAATCTAAAACATTAATCTTCTTATTTTTGAAAAATGCCATCATTTCCTTTGATTTGTGACAGGGAGCAGAGTCCTGTTAAAGAATCGCTCCTCCTTGGGGTTGACATTTTTGGAGTTGTTTGTCCAAATACTTTTCCAACATGGATTTGTATTTTTGGCTGTTCATCATGCCTTCAATTGGCACCAAAGATCCAACCCCCATGTATGAAAAACATCCCCAAAACATTTTCTTGTGAATATTGAAAAAATGAAAAAAAATTCACAGTGATTCCATTAATTCGCACAATACTGTATATTCCCACTCTCCATTTCTCCAAATATTTGTATGCTGAGAGGAATACTTAAATGAACTTTGGTTAAGAAAATTCATGTAGACCACTGTCTTTTTGTGTGCTCTTTAGAGCACACAAAAAGAGCAATTATTATACCTTTTCTAAAGGAATTTCTTAATAAAATTTTTCGAAATATCAAAACAAAAAAACATGTATTATTATTAATCTCAAATTATAAAATGTTCAATATAGGTCCATAGTACAGAATTATTATACTTCTTTAAGTATTAATTAAAACATAATGTAAAATATTTTTGTTTAATTCACAACTCTTTGTTTCAGGTAAGATTCACGGTAATGTAATACGCATTGGAAATATAAAGGTAGGAAGAGTATTTTATTAATAATCTTTTAAATAAAAAACAAAAAAGGCCCCGGCGAGATTCGAACTCGCGATCTCCTGTTTACTAGACAGGCGCTTTAACCAACTAAGCCACGGCGCCGTTACCACAACTTGCTTTAATAAGACTAGAGAGTAAAATACGATATTTTATCATGTTTTTATAAACTTATAAAAGGGAAAATTTACAATAATTGGCTTTATACCACAATTGAAAAAATTACACTGAAGTATTAAATTTTTAATTTATTACTATAATAACTGGTTGTTTTAAACTACGGTTATACCTACAGCCAACCACCGGAATTTTTTTCCTTTGCCTATAGGGCCTGTAGGTACCTTATTTAAAAATAGTTTAATAATAGGGTCTGCTTAGCTTTCAATACTTGCGAGTAGCTACACAACGACAATTTGAAACTAATCCTACGTTTCGTTCATCTCTCAATGAGTGGATACCTTCAGAGAACTTGGAACTTCCAAAAATGTCTTCATGAAAATAAAAAAGATCCACAACCATTTCAACGAGCTTAGCTGATCTATCCATTGCAAATTTAAGTACCGTTACAACTCGAACTGTTACTCGAAAACATAGGCTTATTAACGAACGTTTTTTCAATGAATAATGGGTCGATCATGAAAAATGAGTACCAGTGCTTGACATTTGCTGACGATCTAACGATCCTAGCAAAAACCGAGAAAGAATTAAGAAGAGTTGTGAAGAAAATCATCGAAGAAGCACAGAGATTCGGATTGGAACTAAATGAATACAAAACCAAATATATGATCGTGGGAGGGAGAGAAGAGAAAAAAAAAACACTTTAGTGTGAGGTCTGTAAGTGGTAAAAGCTATAGTTTTAAAAGGGTGGACACATTTGAATACCTGGTGTAGTTTTCGATGAAAATGGAAAAGAGAAATGGGAGCTCGAAGCCAGAATAGCAAAAGGGAATAAAAAATTAGGTAGTTTAAGAGTCCTATTGAACTCAAAATACGTTTCTAGACAAGGTAAATTCAGAATATATAAAACAGTAATTCGACCCACAGTAACATATGCCGGTGAGACATGGACATTAAATAAGAAGGAAGAGAATACTCTGGAAAGATGGAAAAGGAAAATATTGAGACGCATATTCGGAGGACGGAAAACAGAAGATGATTGGGAGAGAAGAATCAACAATGAATTAATGGCTTTATACAAAGAACCTACCATTACCAAGTTCGTCAAGAATGGCAGCAAACAGAATGCCTAAACTAGTAATAACCAGAAAATTAATCGCCTCCAAAAGAAGAGCTAGATCCAGAACGAGGTGGATTAGTAAAGTTAAGGAAGACCTTAAACACGTGAAGGTGATGGACTGGAAAAGAAAAGCACAAAATAGAAGCGAATGGAGAAATACTGTCCACCAGATCCTTCAGAGTAGTTAAGAATATTGTATATACATATTTAAGTTAAAGTTTTGTTTAAAATAATTGTAATTAGTTAATATTAGGATTGTATTCCTTGAGTCAACAACTTGGGTATACAAATAATTGTATTGGTTCGATGCTAAAAGGGTACCCGTTCATAGGTAAGGTAAGGGGACAGTTCATAAATTTTAAGGGATATGCGTCCGATAATGACTCGACTTATTTTTATAGCTTTCCATGGTTTTATCCCACAACACAATTCGATTTTATAAGGGGGTAAAGGAGAATGACATATGGCGCAGAAGATATAACTTTGAACTGTACACAGCATACAATGATCATAACATAACATCCATAAAGATTGGACCTCTGCGCTGGATGGCTCATGTTGAATGGATGTTGGAGACTGAAACACCAAAATATATAATGAAGCAAACACCATTAGGGAGAAAGTCAAAGGGAAGATCCAAACTTACTTACATGTAACAAGTGGAACAAGATCTGAAAACACTTAAAATTACCAACTGAAAAAACAAAGCCAGGAACAGAACAGAATGGCGGAAAATCCTAGAACAAGCCAGGATCCAGAAAGGGATTTCGAGCTACTAATGATGAAGATGACAGTCCGATTTTCCATTTTTCTCTGCGCTGGATGGCTTATGTTGAATGGATGTTGGAGACTGAAACACCAAAACATATAGTGAGGCAAACACCAGTAGGGAGAAAGTCACAGGGAAGACCCAAACTTACTTACATGTAACAAATGGAACAAGATCTGAAAACACTTAAAATTACCAACTGGAAAAACAAAGCCAGGAACAGAACAGAATGGCGGAAAATCCTAGAACAAGCCAGGATCCAGAAAGGGATTTCGAGCCACTAATGATGATGATGACAGTTCAATTTTCCATATGAAAATCTATATTCTATCGTGGTTCACTGCATCAGTCGAACGTCTTGCCGAGGGGGACTGGATACGTAGAAGATGAAAAGTTAACCAACGAATTGGTTGCCGTTGCGTGAACAAACATTCATACCGACCTGAAAGACACTGAGCAATGGCCAACGAAACGGTTTCAAAATCGACCCGTTGGCCGTTGTCGTTAACAAGAGCTCTAAGTGGTGCCAAAACCCGGGAAGACCACCCACAAGACGGACTGACAACATAAAAAGGATGGGTGCCAACCGGATTGCAACAGCGCAAGATATATCTAAAAGGAAGTTTTTAGAGAAGCCATGTTTAGCTGTGGCCGACTATGAGCTGGACACTAAGTGGAAATCGAAGCGTCAAAATAAACTTTTTTAAAGCAACATTGTGGGTGGCGTATACCCGGTAAAAATAGTATACTGCATAATAAATTTGTGCTGATGTACTTGTTCTTTCTATGATCACAATATGATTAGGAAACCATGAAATAAAGATAGTATACATTCCTATACCAATACTGCAAGTATGTATGTATTTTCCTTACTGAAGAATGAAGAGTCGGATATAGCCAACAATGTTGCCAGATGTTATTTTAGACTTGTATTATAATTTTTAGCAGAATGTTTTTCGCAAACGTTCTATCTTTATATTATTATTATTATTGTTTTTAGTCATTCAATTAAGTATTTTTTTATATAATTTTAATTTAGTTTTGTTTTTACCAAATCAAAATTACTTTTAGGACGTTATCAAAAAGGAAAAAAACGAAAAAATTCCCAAAAAATGTGGGAATGATCAAAAATCTACAGCATAACAGAACTATTTATCTTGGTAAAAACAAAAAGGAATTTGCCGGAATGATAATCACCTATACTTCTGAATACTGAATATTTTGCTGTGACTTGACTTGTAAAAATTGTGAAATTGACTTTCTATTATATTTATTTACATATATCTTATTTTAGTAGAATCAGTCGAGGCTCCGATTTCTATTGTAATCTAGTCGACATATCTTGTTGCTGTTCTTCCCTTGACTTTCGCTGCTTGCACCTTTTCCTGCAATGTTAGCCTCTCCAGACCATCTTGACGCACAACATGACCAAAGTAAGCTAAGATATTTTTGGTAACAATATTTTAAAGTCTTTTTTTAATGTTCAGCTAACTAAATCAACTAGTAGCAAAATGTATCTAAAGTGTGTTTATTAACTTCCTCTAAGGGACAGCTGTCAGATTCATATAAAAATAGAGGCAACCAAGGTTTTTACAAGCTGCATCTTTATATATACGGTGATATTTCCATATTTTGCCCTGCTTTGCCATTGTCCATTTGGCCATTGCTAAATTTCCTTTAGGCTCTTCTTTTAGGATTTACTTCTAGGAATTTGGCAAATTTATTAGACATCTTTGAAGAATTAGTCAAATTATTGGGATTTGGGAAGTTATTAATGAATTATTTGTCAGAAAAAATAATTCAATAAAATGTACATCGATGGTTACCCGGGTACTTTAACCACAACTCTTCAACTTGGCTCTGAAACACATATTAACTATACTAAACAACTAAACAGACATAGAATCAGACAGAACATCTCCATGACTTTATTTGAGCGCGTCAGAGAATTTAAGTAGGTATCCTGAAACAACAAAGACGGATCACAAGAAATAATCAATAGGTTACCAGCCGGCAACAGAGATTTTCGTACTCTAAGTAAGGTTTTAAACCTTATAAAATCGAAATTCGTAACACGACATACAAAGATACTACTATACAACTATATAAAATAGTCATACAACCCTTGGTGATATGTGATGATAACAAGAGATACTACGTGTTTGGAGAATAACATCCTAAAGGAAGATCTTTGGGCCCGTACATGATGGAACAGCAGGACGATATAGAATAAGAACTAATGAAGAACTCGAAAAACTATATTCAAACATAGTCCAGAAGACTCCAGTGGGCAGGTCACCTCAGAAGACACTCTGATGAAAGAATAGTATGACTGGTATGGAAAGAAGTCCCAACTGGAAGAAGACCATGTGGACTACCCCGACTTAGGTAGTGAAATAATAGAGCAGAAGACCTTAAAGTTATGGTCTTAAAGAATTAAAAAGAAATGGCTCAAGACAGGGAGGAGTAGAACTAGTGTACAAGCAATGAGAAACCAGGCTATAGACAAGAGTGCTTTGGTTGCAGTTCATTATAATTCTTTAAACAAGTGGTTAATAAGCATTCAGTCAAGAATATGATTTTTAACTTCCAACCGCATAAGCAACATAAAGAAGAAGGTAATGCTTAATGAGTTCAGTGAAAAATCGACATAATCAATTTTGGAATAATTTTGAATCAGCTTTGTCATTAAAAAAAATCTTGTCAGAAAAGATTTAGAATAGAACAGATTAGAACAGAACATTTCTTGATTGATAAAAGTTAAGCCTCAGTACGGATTTCATTTATCTTGAGTAACTGAGTATTCACCTTAGAACTTTTCGATTTTATTATCTTTATCTAGAAATTTATTTAATTATTTTTATATTTATCTATTTTATTTTCTACAAACAGATTTCTTAGAAAAATAGCAAAAAAAGTACGGCAAATATCATATTAAATTACCTAGGTGACGCAATTGCTGAGGTGGTATCATTTTATTCCTAAGCTACTTCAAAAATAAAATTCGATATCTGGTGTCTAGTTTATAAATAGCTGAAAATTACATTCGCACCTGTCCTGGCAGTTATCCACCTCGACTATTAGGAATTGCACTAGGATCAAATGAGGCAAAGAGAACTACCTTCTTAATAAAACAGTTAATTAACAAAAATAGTTTTAAGTGTCATTTAACCAGAACAGAGGTGGCATTTGCTCAAGGCTAATGAGAAAAACAGGCCGAGATGTTATAATGACGGTGCCTATTGCATACGTTTGTAATTTTAAACGCTTCTGATAGACTAAATTATCATGAACTTCATTGTTTTTATATTTGTTATCATTTATTTGTTTGTAATTAGCGGCACGGAAATTATTATGTATAGAATTTCTTCCAAAAGCAAAACAGATAAATATTGTTAAAATAATAGGTACCAACCATGAGCTTGTCTATCTTTGTTGAAATGTATAATATATTCTTCTTCTTTAGACATCATAAACCTGGATAAATCTTTTTCGTCTGGCTTTGTCAGTTATGACAGCATCTGCCATTTTACTTCTTCTTCTTCTTAGGGTGCCTGTCCGTTCCGAACTTTGGCGATCATTTTAGATATGATGACTTTGTTGGTTGCTATACGAAATAGCTGTGTTGAGGTCTTTCTATACCATGCTCTCAGGTTAGCAAGCCAGGATGTTCTTCTTCGTCCTGGAGCCATTTTTCCTTCCATTTTACCTTGCAAAATGCATTGAAGTAGCTCGTATCTGCCTTGATTTCTCATTATATGTCTGCAAAAGAACTGCAATCATCTGCTTTCATTCTAATGTCTTTTCTCTACGTAAAGAGTGCAAAAGGTTTTGTATTTTTCAAGGTTAATCTGTAGATGTAATATGATAAAAGGTTATTTCTAAAATCGTCTAATACCTTTCAGTAAGCGTGGGTTAGCAGTTCACCTATTTCACCATCCAAGAGAAGACCCCTTGTTGCTCCATATAGAGCTCGCTATTAACGTACTTGGACATATTATGTTACTATAACGGCCATATAATAAAGAGCATTTTTCGGTTCTGTCGGATCACATCACTGAAGGAGATAAACGAACTAATTAAAAAGAGTTCGCCAAGAAAAGCACCTGAACAAGATCAAATAACAAATAGGGCTCAGAATACTTACTGGCGAGAGCCGTTGTATTTCTAACCAACATAGTAAAGATATAGGCTCTTCCCAAATTGATGAAAGGAAACCCATATCATCATGACTCAGCCAGGAAAGGACAGCAAGTTCCCACAAAACTACAAGCCGATAAACTTACTTTTAACAGTCAGTAAGATTATGGAAGCTGGGGAACGTTGGTCGATTCCTGTAGAGCCCCGCGTACAGGAACAAGGCTAATATTCAATGGGATTTCGCCCGGTGTCCTAAGAGCATCGTTAGCGGCCGCGTGACGTGCAACCATTCAGTTTTTAGCACGATAGCTTCCACCTTAACTTACGGATTTTTTGCATCTGGTTTTCTCCATATTTTTGTTGGGTAGGATGGGGAGGGAAAGAAGGTGTGGATGGGAAGAATATATTAGAAAGAAATATAGTGACCCGTCTGCCTTCGGAAACCTAATCGCCATTCGGGGTCGGAAGAAAACAAGAGTTAGCCAAGAGAGGCTGATAGAAAAAGATTAAAGACATTTCACTCCAGACAAGTTGAAGAAGAGTAAAATGTGAAGGCTCTTATGATCCGCCAGGTGCGTTTCATAAGAGTATGAGTATTGGTACATTTGGTGTTCCCGCTCATACTTCGGAGTGTTGACTACAGACTGTATGGCTCGTCCAGCATGCCATAGCATGGATGGATGGGGTGCACGCCATTTTACAATGTACACATCCCAAACTCCATGGCCTGACAAAAGAAGAAGGAGAAGAAGGAAAGAATCGGAGTGACTGACATCATCGAGAAGATAGCCAGACTAAAATGGAGATGGGCAGGACACATAGCCAGAATGACAGATGGGCGATGGACAAAGAGGTTATTGGAATGGAGGCCAAGGGAAGACAAGAGAAGCGTCGGTCGACCACCTACAAGATGGACTGACGATTTAAGAAGACTCAATAAAAACTGGATAAGAGCGGCGCAAGATAGACGGGGTTTGAAACATGAGGAAGAGGCCTATGTTCAGCAGTGGACTCTTGAGGCTGGATGATGAAGATTGTGGAAAGATTAGCAGACTCCAAGCAGAAACAAACAGGCTAGGAATAATTCCAGAAGCACATTTTGCATTCCGATTAAAACACTCCAGCGAGCTAAAAGTACTTAGACTAACAGAGTACATAGCAGCTGGCTGCAACGGCAAACAATACACAGAAGCAGCCTTCCTGGGTGTGATCAAAGCCTTTGATAGAGTCTACAAAATGAGAGACTATGGATACAGTGGAGAAATGACGAGACTGATCTCTTCATACTTGGACAACCGAAGTTCAGTACAGTAAATGTTCAAACTGTTCTCCATTGAACGTGAAACAATGACTAAACTTGCCGCTTCTTTCATCTTTAACATTCTGTAGCATAGCAGGTATTATGTTCTGTTTTTCGTGTCCAATTCGGTCTTGTAGTCGACGGATATTACTAGGTCTGTTTGTGTAAACTTTAGCTTTTAAATAAACCCATTGAAAATAAATCTAATCAGGTGATTCTAAATAAATCAGGTGATCTAGGGGGCCATTACACTGGTCCCCTTCTTCCTGTCCACCGTTGTGAAAAAGTTCTGTTTAAAAAATCGCGCACAGTTACTGCGAAATATGGCGGCGCATCATCTTGTTAAAACCAGATTCTGCGGTCTAAATTAGTGGGTATTTGAATATCAGAAAAAAGGTGGATCAGATCAGGAATTAATGCTTTTTGTAGGAAATCCAGATATAATGTTCCTGTTAAATTTTGGGATGGGAATTTTGGGTTAAATGTCAGGAACACCAATACGGTTGTCATTTATATACACTCACCGGCAAAATTAACGGAACACCTTAAAAATGGGACATGTTAGATCTCGAATTTCCTAAACCTGTTGTCCGATTTTAGTGATTTTTTTAGTATGTTATAGGTATATTATTTAAGAATATCAATGAAATAATATTGTTGCTAGACAGGTCAACGTCATTTTATACCGGGTGTAACAATCATACTGTGTTTTTTCCTTAAAGTTCGAAACACCCTGTGGAATATTCTAGCATATATAAAATATTGAAATTAAAGCTCAATTATAGTCTCAGGCTTTCTTAACATTTTCTTTTTTGATTCATTTGCTTGTGTTGGATAATAAAAAAGTTAGGTACCTACGTTAACCATGTTTTTCATCAATAAATGCTCATTTTCTTCTTAGTTTCACCAGCATATTTAAAGGAACAACCATAAAATCTGAGTATTTTCTCTCTAGTCTATATACTGTTTAGATAATATCATAATACGAATGTTGGTGAAGTATTTTGAATTTATATTACAATGGTAGTACAATATAAAACCTGTTTAAGAAGAAATAAAACACAAAGATGTCAGACTCAACAAAATACGGATTTTAAATGCATTAACTTTATTGTAGTTTGAACTTAAATTGTTTTTTTATGCATTTTTTTGGCTTTAATAGCGTGTGTTTCCCCTACGAGCCCTTACAACTGCAGTTATTCGTCTTCTCATACTTCTGATAACGCTATCGATCAGTTGTTGGGCAGCCTCTCCCATTCCTCAATCTTTTGCAATTGTGACTTCTTCTCTGTTTTGAATAGCAGGAACCCGTGCCCTAAGTTTTCTGCCTAGCATGTCCCACATATCCTCTATCGGGTTTAGGTCTGGGGAACAAGCTGGCCAATTCATCGTTGTTATACCCACTTGTAATAAGAAATATCTTACACTTACACTCTTACACTATAAAATAAAATTTTCGCCAATATATGGTGAAAAAGGTACCACATGGTCTTGGAGAATATCTCTGATATACTTATCTGCTGTTAATGCTCCATATCAATCACCACTAACTCTGTTATTGCTCCCAAACATATACCGCCCCACACCATAATTGAACCTCCACCAAAAGGTACGGTCGTAGTAAAATTGAAAGGGGCATTTCGTTCTCCTTGGCGTTAATACAATCTTTCTCTACCGTCGATGTAATTTACACAGAAACGGCTCTCGTCCGTAAAGAGAATTTGACTCCAGTGGTAATCATTCCAATTTTGATGTACTCGACCAAATTGTAGTCGTGCTAAACGATGGTGTCTCTGGAGTCTGGGAGCTTTTATTGGCACATATGACTTGAGACCGGCTTCTTTAAGTCTCTTTCTTATTGTGCGCTGAATTAAATACAAGTTTGTACTTGTTATAAACAGACAAAATGACTGTAAAATGTAAAACACAATACAAATAAACAAATTAATTTGACATTTTGACATTTAAGACTTTCTTGTGACAAGGAGCTTTCAAAGCTATGTAGATATAGTCTATAAAATACAAATATAAAGAAATATTGCATTAATAACAGGTTCCTTTAAATTTACCGGTGTGTGCATTAAATTGTTAACTTCTCATAGCCTACTTTAGGCTTGTTTTTAAACTAAGCAGAAAATGAGGATTTATTGATGAAAAACATGGCTAATTGTTAACGTACCTAACTTTTTTATTATCAAACATAAGCAAATGAATCAAAAAAGAAAATGTTAAGAAAGCCTGAGGCTATAATTAAGTTTTAATTTCAATATTTTATATATGCTAGAATATTCCACAGGGTGTTCCGAACTTTAAGGAAAAAACACAGTAGGATTGTTACACCCGGTATAAAATGACATTGACCTGTCTAGCAACAATATTATTACATCGATATTCTTAAATAATATACCTATAACATACTAAAAAAATCACTAAAATCGGACAACAGGTTTAGGAAATTCGAGACATCTAACATGTCCCAATTTTAAGGTGTTCCGTTAATTTTGCCGGTGAGTGTATTTACAGATTTAGCAACGTTCGCAATTTTTTGTCAAAACTGGAGTTAACTGTTATTAGAAAATAAAAAATATTTTTAGATGTTCGAATAGATTTATTCGAACATGTATTTATATTCAATTACCCTAACTCAATAAGCGAACAATGTTTTCTAAATACAAATCTGTTTAAACCAGAGCAGGTTTTTAAGAAGATAGGGGAAGTCAATCTACTACCGAAACGAAGTCTGGATTCCCCGTTTCTCTTCGTCGGTAAGCTACATTTATGACAACATAAAATTAATGCAAATCTAAAGATACACCTTGTTTGTCTCTCCTGCGAGGAATAAGTTATAAAATTTCGAGAAAAGCCCGTTTACCTAACAAGTTAAACAGTGACTGGTTTCCAGTGCTGGAGGAATTGCTTAGTTGAACATTTTATGGCTCTAACCGTAAACTTAGTTACATTTTATTTCGAATATTAGACAGTAACTTTTTAGCGGTTAAAATATAGATCTTAAATGTAAACAACAGATATTAACAAGAGATTGGCAATACTGTCGAAACTATTTTGTGTAGAAAATATACACAAAAGATGGTTTATTAAAAAAAAAAAAAAATCTGGCACAATCAAAAACAAAAAAATAAATATTTTCAAGAATATCGAAAGAGAATATAAATATACAACAGTTGTTCGGGCTTGGAGACCCATGACTTCTCTTTTCTTTACTATTTTTCCACTATCTGTCTTAGCTTTTCATCGTTTCCTATCCGTAAGAGTTCTACCATTGGTTTTAACCTCTTCTAACCACTTCTTTTTTTGGTCTTACTCGTCTGCGCTTTCCACTCGTTCCTAGTTTTAATATTTTTTTTTTGAATGTATGTTTATGGACATCCTGTAAACATGTCCCATCCAACGTGCACTTTGTACTTTTATTTTTTGTATTATGCTTGGTTGGTTGTAGAACTCCATTACTTCCTCTGCCTCTTGTAAACCCTCCCTGATATTTCTGAAAAGGTAACACTAACCCTATTACCTTCTTTGTATAACGTAAAACCAAGAAATAACAGACTACCCTGCTATAATAGACTACAAGGCTATGGGAGCTTTTTAATGACGCATTTAACCCAGCATGAATCACATTAAAAACAATTCTGCAATATGTAAGAACAAATTTACCCTTTAATGCTCTCTGGTATTTATATATACCATAAGCTATTACGGCTTATATTGTCATCAGAGTTGCGGTGAAAACAATCCTTATAGGAGCAGTCGACACACTGAATGCTTGCTGGTAAGTATTAGTACCGAGAACCTGTATGCGGCGTGATAACCACGTGCTTTTCACAAAACTGGTATGATAAGCTACAAGAGATTCTCTGCAACAGTCTATGTAAAAAATCGTTTATTTGTATTTTTGATTTATTGCACACGTGTCATTTGGAATAAAATCCTTGGACAAAAATTGAAAGTCAGGGTCAAGTAAACTTTTTTCATTATTTTTAAACTAGCAGATAATTCTTTAACAGCACTGTAATAGTTATTGCAGGAATAAATATGTTTTTTAAAAATTCTTTTATAAAATACTCGAAAATGAAGTAAGACACGGTATCAACAAGCTCAAATATAACAAAGCACCAGGTCCAGATATGATAACAGCAGAAATGCTTAAAGCTACAGAAGAAACCGGCGTAAAGTTACTTCATCTACTCTGTAACCAAATATGGCATTCCAAACAATGGCCTGAAGACTGGACAAAATCTACAATAACGACCATATATAAAAAAGGCAGCTTCCATAAATGCGACAAGAACTATCTCTCTTATATCTCATGCCAGCAAGATAATGCTACATATAATCAATGAGAGACTGAAAACATTCCTTCAAAGAGAAATTCCACAAGAGCAAACTGGATTTACCAAAGGTAGAGTCACTCGAGAACACCTGCTGAGTATAAGACAGATAATCGAGAAATCTAGGGAATTCAACATCCCACTATACATCTGTTTTATAGATTACCGTAAAGCGTTCGACAGGGTCAAGTGGAGACACTTATGGCGAATACTAAAAGAAGTAGGCGTACCACAACATCTAATTACGCTTATAACTGAACTATATGAACACACTACTGGATAAGTTAAAGTACTTGACACACTTTCGAACGAGTTTCATCCAGAACGGGGTGTCAGACAAGGATGTATACTATCTCCACAATTATTCAACATATATGGAGAGTATATTATGCGAAGAGCACTTGAAGGATGGGAAAAGGGCATCTCAATAAATGGTCATAAACTAAACAACCTACGTTTCGCAGATGACACAGCCCTTCTTGCAAATAGTCAAGCAGAGCTGATGGAACTTATACGACTGATCGAAAACGAAAGTCAAATATTTGGTCTGCAATTAAACATATCAAAGACAAAGATCATGATAGTGGATAGACTACACAACAATCATCCACACATAACCACAATTGACCGGTTCGAGGTTGTGAGCTCATACTTATATCTGGGATCATTAATCACAAACACAGGGTCATTACAAGAAGAGATTAAACGTAGATGTGATCTAGCAAAAGTTGCCACAGCAAAAATGACCAAAATATGGAAGGAATGTCAAATTTCAAGAGCGATAAAGATGAGGTTGATCAACTGCTTAATATTCCCAATACTGACCTACGGATGTGAATCTTGGACTCTGAGACAATCGGAGAGAAGAAAGATAGACGCCACTGAAATGTTCTGTTGGAGACGAATGTTACGAATTCCTTGGACCGACCGTAGAACAAATAATTCAATTTTAAGAGAGCTAAAAGTTAGCCAACGACTCTCTAGTAAAGTCCATCTCCAACAATTAAAATATTTTGGGCATGTTATGAGAGCAAACACAGAAAACATGGAAAGACTCATAATACAAGGAAAGGTAGAAGGCCGAAGATCACGAGGAAGATCCCCAACAAGATGGATAGATCAAATTACAGGAATATGCCAAAGACCTATGCATGAATTAAAAGAAATGACCAGAGACAGAGATCTCTGGAGACGGACAATACACTGGGGGGTCAGGATTGAAGAGAGAGAGAGAGAGAGAAAAAGAGCTTTCTCAAAATCAGTCAGATTCAGTTAGTTCTGGGATAATATCTGTGTAAAGTGGAAAGATAGAGCCGTAAAATGTGTTAGTGTTGTTAGCAATCTACATAATTTTAAAGAAAACACTCAGCTTTTACGAATAAACAAAACCGGAAATAGAGGCAATAGCAGCAATAGTAAACAGCTATATTTTATATAAGGAGACTGTAAAAAATAACTCAAGAGCTAAGCCTATGACTGCATTACAGTTCCGCAGTGAACTAGCTGATAAAAAAAGTCTGGACCTCCATCAACTCAACTTTGATAGCTGGTTCACACTTACCCACCCAAAGAAACTTATAGGCGTTGTGCCCTTTGTGCTTCATCTAAAAAGAAAGAAACGCGCAGCAATTTGATTTGTCGAGTTTGAAACGTTGTTCTATGCAATAACTGCTGTGCACCCTACCATAGTAAATATAAAGTTCTTATTTTTTTATTTTAAAAAGGGCACTGGCATTGTCCAGTGTCCTTCTGACAAAAGCCAATTGACATTCAAAAGTATATTTTTACAAATAAAAAGTTTTGCCCGTTAAAGGGTTAAGAAACTATGCCCTCAATTTTTATCGAAGCAGATGACTACTAAAGGCGGAAGGCGACTTTTTGGCAAAATATGTTTGTACGGTATTTATAATTTGGGTTGGTAAGTAATACAAAAATAATGACCTACGACCTAATTCTTCTTAACGTGCCCTATCAAGTCCCCTTGACGTTGGCGATTAACATGGCGAAACTGCCTCTGTCTCGAGCTATGCTAAAGAGTTGCTCAGCTTTCTTTATTCCTGTCCACTCTCTGATATTCTTCAACCAAAAGGCCTGCTTTCTACCAATTCCTCTGCGTCCTTCGATTTTACCCATCATAATAAGTTGAAGAATATTATATCGGTCTCCCCTTACTACGTGTCCAAAATAGGCCATCTTATCTCATCATCATCATATAACGGGGGTCCTACGGCGATTGCCGCTTCCCGCATTTCAGCCTCCATCTTTTCCTATCTCTCCAATCTCCCTCTTCTAAGCCTCTAGATTGCATTGTTTTTGTAATTTCTCTTCTCCAGGAATTTGGTGGTCTTCCCTTTTCCTTCTTTCTGGCCATCTTATCTTATCTTATCAAAAATATTGAAATATCGTGGGTAAAGTCGCAGAATGCGAAAGCGGATCTCGGCGTAGTAATTTGTAAAACAAGAAATAAATTTTTTCGGGTCAAATAGACCCGAATAAGACAGCAGTGTTGAGAAAAGTGAAAAATGTTAATTAAGTTTGATTTTTTGTACGCCCATGCAAAAAATCCACCTTAAGTCAAACACCGTTGCAAAAGTTGGTCTCTTCCGATCCTGGAGGAATATGCAAAGTGTGAGAAATACTTAGGGGTTAATATAACAAGGCGGCCTCGCTGAGCGGTACTTTTAATCGGATTTTCGTGTCTACTAATTAAAATACATCAACGTTTAAAGTACACCAAAAGCACCAGCCGAATCTTTCTAATTGCTAATTATAACTCTGTGTATTCTATAAATTGAGATTCTAATCGTCAATCATGATAATGAATTAATCGGGGAATTGTGGCGGACGACGACAAAATAAACAACTTTTAATTACTTGCTCGGTTTTCTTAACTTCTTATACCGATTGTCTTTCTTTTAAGGTGTCCTTATCGCTGGAATCGTAATTTTCTTTAATTTTCAACTTCTTGGAAAGTTTCCTGAGCGCCTTCGGGACGCTGAGAGATAACTCATAATTATTCGACAGTGGTGGACAAATGGAACGGTATGGAAAATAAATATGAACCTAAACGTTATTCAATTTATAATTGAATTTTAAAGTTTAGCTGTTGATCTCTCCTTTTCCGGAAATGCCTTTATTAAATTACCAAACTCAGTTCTTTATGTGAATAAAATATAAAGTTTTTTTATATTTTAAAAAGCGCGTCGCTGAAGATACAATCAAGTAAGGTGAAGTGGGGTAAATGTGATCTACTTTTTGATTAGATCAACTTTCATTTAATATAACACTTTAAGAAGACGTTTCAAAAATTTATCAAAAAAATCATATACTCTTTGAACGGTTTTGTATTTGTTGTGTAGAAAAAAAAATTAAATAATCTTTAGTGTTGGTAATGTTGCATAATGTTTTTTAAAATCATATCAATATATCACATTTACCCCAGGGACCGGGGCAAATGTGAAGAAAGTTTACATTTTTGTAGTAAATATTATATTTGATAGTCTGGGGTTATTGTATAAAATGTGATTAAAGCTCTCTACTTGTGTTGTTTTAGAATTTATTTTGTTGAAAAAATACAAAAGAATTTAAACTTTTCGAAAGTTAATATTGAATGTTAAAGCCTTTAAAGGTAACTGGAAATTCGTACATTCCACGTCTGTCGACAATAGGATCTGGTGGTACTTTTATAATATCCTGTTGTAGTACAGTATCAATGTCAGGATTTATTGGCCATACAAATTTGTTTCCTTGAGGTCGTGTACATTTAACAATTTACAATTCCCACATAATGCTTGTTATTTCTTTTTTGGGCAATATTTTACCAATGCCCAACATCCGACATATACATTCGCACTTTTTGTTGAATTCAAATTCTCTTTTCTTCCTCGTCATTATTTGCATCCATTTCTACCTCTGGCTCTGATTCCAAAAGTGTATCCAGAAACTCGTCGGTGTTATCAGAAACCATGAATATTGGCTATATCATTTTTATTTGCAGATGGTTGTATACTATTTAATAAATTTTGATAGTACACTACAAGGATAATTCGCCACTCACGTTTTAACGCCGCAGTCTTCTTCTTCTTCTTCTTCGTGTGCCGTCTTCTAACGAAGCTGGCGATCACTTCTTTAAACGCTTCTCGATCTTTTGCAACGTGAAATATCTGTTAAACACTCAGGTTAGTCCAATCTCTGATATGCCTCAGCCAAGATTTTTTCTTTCTTCCCAAGCCTTTTCTTCCCTCTACTTCACCTCGCATGATGACTTGTAGCAGAGAGTATTTATCGTTTCGGAGTATGTGATTTTATTTATATTTATTGTTAGTCCCATCTTTTTGCTTTCTCTGTTAATGATTTCCAGGAGAGTTTGTAAATCGTCTATATTTTCTGCCATGATTGCGGTATCGTCTGCAAATCTTATGTTGTTAATGATGCTCCCTCCAATCCTTACAGCTTTAGTTCTTTCCCATAGTGCCTCCTGAAATATTAGTTTGGAGTACACATTAAATAATTGTGACGACAGCATGCATCCCTGTCTGACTCCTCTTTGAATTTCCACCTGGTTTGTCTCACTATCTTCCACCCGTACGACCGCTGTTTGATTGTAGTACAGATTTTTGATTAAATTAATATCCTTGGGATCTAGGTGTATATGTTTCAATGCATGTATGAGTTTACCATGTTGGACTCTATCAAAAGCCTTTTGGAAATCTATATAATATATGAATACGTTTTTATTATATTCCCTGCATTTTTGTAATAGTACCGTCATTGCGCACAGTGCCTCTCTTGTTCCCATTCCACATCTAAATCCAAACTGTGTATTGTCTAATTGTTCTTCACACTTTTTATATCTACGCTGCTGAATAACTTTGAGTAGTATTTTTAAAGTGTGGCTCATAAGGCTAATTAATCGGTACTCATCGCAAGATTTAGGATTATTTTTCTTGGGTAAGGGTAAAAAGATAGATTTTGACATTCTCGGGATTTGACCATCGTGGTATATTTTATTAAATAATTTAGTTAGACACTCTATATTTTCATCATTCAGGATTTTTAATATCTCTACAGGAATTTCATCGGGACCTGGCGCTTTACCACTTTTTGAGATTTTAATTGCCTGTTTAACCTCTGATATCATAATTTTTAGATTTTCATTAGTTAGTAATGTATCATTTATTTCTTGCCTATTATCTGCGAATAAGTCCTTAATGTATTTCTTCCAAGTTTGTTGTTTTTCTACTGCTGATAATTGGAGATCCCCCTTAGAGTTTCGTATAACTTGTGGTATTCTCTTCCGATTATTTCCTGTAATTTCTTTCAGTTTTTTATGTAGCCCATGTGTGTCGTGTTTCATATTAAGTTCTTCTATTTCTCTACAATTTTCTACCATCCAGTGTTCTTTAGCTTCCTTGATCTGCGTTTCTACTAGTTTCTTCATTTGCTTGCACTTCTCTTTATTTGTATTTTTGTATTTTCGTTTTTCTTCTATGAGGTTTATAATATCTGGTGTCATTAAGTATTTTTTTGGCAATTGGTTCTTTTTACCCACAAGCGTTTTACCAACGTTAAGTACTGCCGATTTCATTTCGTTCCAGGCACTATTAATATCTTTTTTGACGCCTCTGTGAATGCTGGTGCAACTGCTTCATTTATTTGTTGTTGACATTTTTCACCCTCAAGCTTTGACAAATCTAGTCTCTGAATTTTACTTTTTTTTCTGTTGTTTTCTCAGTTTAATATTAACGTTGGCAAGAAGTAGATTGTGGTCGGAGTCTGCATCAGCACTAGGATATGTTTTAACGCTTTTAATTCCATTTCTAAATCTTTTGTTGACAAGAATGTAATCCATTTGGTTTCTTATCAGATTATTATTGTTGTCTCCTGGTACGCTGCAGTGCGATTTGGATAATTGCTACAAAACTGAACATAATTTAATCGCGCATTTGCTCCATTTCACCAAATCGGCGCGTTTTGACCGCAGACAAACAAGTCAGTCTGAGCAGTACGACCGGGTTGGTTAGGTCGTAAATTTGATGTGTGTATTCTGATGACGACAAAATCGTACGATTGCAAAAAAAAACCCTTTACATTTCGAAAATAGTCTATAACGAGAAGTTTTTAACGAGAAGTTTTTAAGAGATTTTTTGACATTTATGCAGAACAAGAGTGTTTTTGGACAATAAAAACTACATCATATTATGATAAAACGGCTAAAAAAAATAAAAAAAGAAAATTAAAATTTTTTAAATATATTACAAAAGGGAATTAAAATTAGTAAATAACTACAGCAAATCCGAGGGCTGCCGGATCGGAGGAGACTTATAAGCCAAAGTTATGGTATTTTAAATTCCTATCTTTTTGGGCTATCAAGAACAGACCTGTCTCTAATATGTCTGATAAGAAAAAGGTAATTAAATAAAAGAAATATATTTACATATATAGCTTTATTTTACCAGATTACACCTCCTTCATTATTGAAGTATTCCATAAAATTGTTTCTTGTGACCTTTCCAATTTGTGACAAACTTCTGTTGTGCGAACTTTGTTGCAGATCGATAAAATCATTTAAAGTAGCTCGAAGGCCTACTGTAACTTTTTCAGATTCGTGATTTTCATGATTAAAATTCTCAGTAGGAGTATATATTTGCGGACTATTTGTTCTCAACAAATTGTGTAAGACGCAACATGCCATCATTAACATTTCAGTGGCTCCTGAATTCACCTTGATTGCTGTATGAAATATTCGAAACCTAGCAGCCAGAATTCCAAAAACGTTTTCTTCTAACGAGCAAGTATCATCCTCGACAAATACGTAAGGTAAAGTCTGTTCACTGTTTTGTAATTTTTCTGATTTAGATATTTCCAGAGTTCCAGATTTTATTCTTTCATAAAGCCATACAGCCACAAGCACCAAACTGTGAAATCCTTTATTATGAAAATAAAAGTCTGAATTAGCTGGTGGAACTATCTAAATATGCTTTCCGTCAATGGCACCCAAACAGCGAGGAAAATTCTTAGAAATCTCCTCTATGCTTAGAGTTATAAAGTTAAGTATTGTTTTAAAAAGTAGAATGGATCCATCAGAATAATGAATTTGAGAGTTAAATTAACATCAGGATATTCTTTGTACAGAATTAAAATTTGTTTTTCTTTAAGATCAAATTTTACATTAAATTAAATAAATTTGGTTCAAAAAGGAGATAACAAAAATTAAAGATCCTTTTTCTTGACAATTAGATAAGAAAGTTTGTACATGATAAAAGTTAGAAGAATATTTGATCTTTTTTATAGAAGAATTTTTATATAACAAATACCTAAATGGTATTTGAAAATTTATAATTTTTGTTTACTATCTTTATTTTGCTTGTTTATCCTGGAAAAAGCAAGCAACTGAGAAATACTAGAACCCACAAAATAAAGATAATTTATATGATAAATAAACCCTGAGAATTTTGAATTTGTGTATAATTTTATTTATTTTTGATTTGCTTTATAGCTAATAATTAAAGTAATTAATTAATTAAGTTAATTAAAAAAGTCAGCTTAATCATATCATAAACAAGAAAAGCAGATCATAATAGCAGATATTAAAAACAGTGTTCGGTTTATTTTCATCCACTTTGTTAATTCCTCATTGCAATAATTTATGTTGATGTCAGCTAAAAACTAGAACCATAGTCATTTTTTAAAATTTGATACCGACATAAATTTGTCGTGCCTAGAAAGGTTTTACCTCATTAACTCAGCCACAGCCTTTCTACTAAACAAATAAAATTAAATGTTGGTGTCGCCACCCATTTATCATTTCAATTGTGAACGCCAAGGTGTTCCTTTAATTCAATTGAAAACTATTTATGTTCTGCTGGCACTCGACACACAAAGTGCATCACGAAACTTGTCACAACGAAAAACAAATATGTATGCGAAAAAATTGGCTCTTTGTTAATTTAAATAATTGTTCTGTTGGCAATTAAGCCCCATTGTTGTTTTTTTAGTTTTTATATTTGTGCGAAATTCTTTTTGGTTAAATTATTATTATCTTTTTTTTTTCGTTGAATGCTGTTTAATTTTAAAAGTTTTCTGGCAACCGGATTTAAAAAATAAAGGAAAGAAGAAATGAAAAATGCAAAAATAATATCGCAATGAGGCATTTATTGTTAATGTCATCTGTTTGGACAGACTAATAAGTTAATGTTTAGCCCAATTATCACAGATAAAAATGCTTTTTTAATTAAATTATATCAAAGTAATTGTATGTGAAATATTTTTTGTTCTAAATCTGAAAATGACCTAAATCTGAACTTTTTATAATAAATATCTATTTAACAGGTCGTAATATAGCTCTTATTAATAGTAATTATAACTGTTTTTAGCTATATTGCATAATTAAGAGATTATCTTAACTTTATTAGTGGTGCAAAGTATACTCTAGAAGAGTTATACTTTGCACCACTTGATATTTTAATAATATTTGGCTACGAAATGCTTGCTGGTGCATAGTAATCCTATCTGATTTTAAACTTCTGCACCATTTAAATGCAAAAAAATGTTTATCCGCCCAGTTTTTTTTAATATAAACCTACCCACATGTTATGAAAGAAGCCTAACGGGAAAGAACATTGCTACATTTTAAATGAACAAACTTTATTATAAGTACAATAGTGAAAATACAAAGTTTGAATCTAATCCCACCACAATTTGTCGCATTCTGAACAATGCAAAATCCTCGTCTGTAAATTTTCTTGGGAGGATTTATGGCGTCAATTACATTGTCCCACGACTACCATATTTCGTGGTGTCTTTCTGGCCATTTCCAAAACTTTAACGATTTTGACATGACCTTGATCCAAGCTCCGTCTATTTCTATTGCTGTTATGATTCCAGGGTAAACATAATCTTCATAGACAAATAAAACGTACTCACCAATATTTTTTTAACATGATCTAATGCAGAGTTTTTAACTTTTTCGGCAATATTGTCGAATTGTCTCCTAAAACAACCTTCTTTCCCTGAATTTTTTTAAGCCGGGCAATAGAATAGTGTTAGACCAATTTGCAAATGTTTTTGATTCGAACCAACCACATGCAGTATTTGTATAATGCGTACTGAAGGGGCCATTTTCAGTCCAGGTGTCCCACAAATGCTTGGATTTGTACACCACATAATGCTCACCAGCTGCATTTCCACACATCATAAGAAAAATGCTACTTTTTGAAGAATTACAAATTCTTTCAGGTTATTTAACCCCACGTTTAGTTAATATCTTTTTTTGTCCGGGATCATCTGTTAAGTTCGTCTCGTCATGATTAAAAATAGCATGTAGCTCCACACCAGTTAATGTTTGTTTAAAATTTTGTATGTATTCAGCCATTTGGTCTGCATTGAGTGCTGCTCTACTTCTTTTTATGTTTGAGGCTATCCTTGCAGTAAGGTCCTTATGTCGACTTGAAAATGATTTGACCCAATCCATACCAGAAGTATTATCCTTAAAGCGAGTTATTTTTTTCCTTGGCGATTTAAATGAGTCTTGATTATTTGTCGTAATTCCATTCTAGAAACCAGGAAAGGTACTCCCAAAAATGAATACATTTTTGGGTTATTCTTTTTTGCGGCTATGTAAATACCAGCCAGTTCTATCTGAACTACGCTAAAATTTTTGCCTATAGTCCACTGTATTTATAGGTTCAATGATCTGGAGTACATGCCAAATCAAGAGATTTCTTTCATTTGGAAGTATAGGGAGCGGTTTGACTCCCTATACTGTCTTATTTCAATTTTGTAGTGTCTCTTAAGACATACTTTGGTTTAACTTAGTGGCAGCCTGTCTGTGACAGGAGTAGCGCATTCAGCTCTTACCGCCAGAAACGAGTTCTCAAATGTCCCATTCCTTTATTAAAGTTTGCACCAGCTGATTTCAGTCACAACATTGTCATCAGCACCACCTGTTTAACATATATGTCTAGAGAGGTGATGCTAATCACCAACTCCATTGCAGCAGTAAGTGTTGTTTTCATGGCACCTGTTATATGCAAGTCATTCGCTAAATATACTTTAGTTTGTTAATCGCTGTTATCTTACAGCATCTATCTACCAATAATTGCCAAGTTCCAAAAATTGTAGTTTCAGAAAAAGTTTTTGTTATTGGTTGTCATTTTAAAATCGACATGCTAGACCTCGGTCTTGTAAGCAAAGAGCAAATTTATAATGGCTGTACAAAATGTTAGGGTTGTGTTTTTACCCTAGGAATATTAAATTCTGACTGTTTTTTGTATTTTGTATTTATGTGTAATCATGAAAAAAAACGGACCTGAAAAAAAGTCAAAGAAGCAATCCTCATCCTACTCAACGAAGGAAAATTGTTAAGCAAACCCATAAGCAGAATGCAGCAGGCTTTGGTTACCAATACTAAAAGGACAAGCCAACTATAAAAGGTGGTCAAAGAATTCAAATACCTAGGAGCAACAATTACCAGTGAAAACACAGGAGAACGGGAGGTTGAAATACGAATACTGGCGGGGAATAAATCATTCTTTGCCATTCAACATCTAATGAGGTCAAAGCTTCTCTCAGTGACATATGGAAGTGAAACATGGACATTGAGAAAGAAAGAAATCAATAAGCTATTAGTATGGGAACGCAAAATCCTGCGAATTATATATGGTCCTTGCAGGGACAGCGTGACAAATGAATGAAGGAGCAGATACAACAATGAAATAGAGACTCTCTTCAGGAAAGGAAACATCGTAAGATACATAAAAGCCAATAGATTAAGATGGGCAGGCCACGTGGTACGGAGTGATGACGACAGACTGATTAGCAATGTGTTTTGGGAAAGACCAGATGGTAGAAGATCGACAGGAAGGCCTAGAAAAAGGTGGAAAGACGCAGTCAGGGAAGACCTGGAGAAGATGGAAGTAAGGCCATGGGAAATAATAGCACAGGATCGGAATCAATGGAAGGCAATAGTAAACGCGGCAAAAACTCACGAAGAGTTGTAAAAGCCAATGATGATGAAGCCAACTATAAGAATATACAATAATAGCGGAGTAATATGAGGTCGAAAATCATCGTCTGCAATCTCACATACAACACATATGCAACTCACAATACCTGTAAACCACAAAATATATTTTTTTCTCAATTTACGTACTTAATTGCAATTACGATTCAGTTTTTTTACACACACATATAAGTCAAAAACATTTCTTCAGAATTCGATATTCCTGTAAAAACACCACGCTCAAATTTTGTACAGCCTAATAAGCTGTTTGTCTACAAGATCGAGGTCCAGTCTATCAATTTGTGCAATTATCTTTTTCGAAAACAATTTTCTGAGAGAAAATCGAAACGTCTAAAATCTTTTTTAAATAAAAATGTGATTTTCATTGAAAGCAATAACTGTGACTTAATTCTATATAAACATAATATTTAAATCATTTCACTTCCGTTTAGTTTCACTAACACAAAGTTTTTTCACTTTTACCAAATCAAAAAGGTAATTAAATACAATCTAAGTGAATGTAAAACTCACCACAGCTAACTTCAAAGCATACGTTTATAACGCGTTCGCACTGCCTGAAGTTTAGACAATGGAGCTGATTATTTCAACTGGACGCCGAAAATAGGAATGTATGGGGTGGTTTCACTTAAATGTTGGGTATTTACAATGTAAAATTAAAAAACTCAAATATAGCGGTAAATACATTAATTTTTACATTAACTATATTATTATAAATATCTTCTTTTTTCCGTATCGTATTCGTATCGGAAGATTACGACCATTCAATCCTACAAAGGTTTGTTAACAGCAGCTCTAGGCAGTTTTAGGGATGTTTAACCCGTTTTCTATCACATATTTTTCAGCCAAGACCTTTGTCGTCTATCCAGCTCTCTGCTTCTAAGTCTAACCATTATATTACGGGCCAGATTGCAAAGAACAGCTTTCATTTTACAAAACATACTCCTGTCATTCTCAATTCTAACATTAATTTCTCTGTACTGCCCTTCTTTTAAACATTAGAATCAGCGTGGTTGTAAATTTCAAGAGGGTCTACGTTTACCCATGACTCATCTAAAGAGACGACATTGTAGCCTTCTTGGTGGTATCCACGAATTAATCGTATGTAATGAAGACACCATTAAATAATCTCGTGTTTCTCAATTAAAATCGACCTTTTACAGCGTTTTTCATACTTAAACTCGATATCGCACAACAAACGATATAGTGTGATTCTTGAAAAATTGGGCAAATGCTTCGCAGAGTTTACTGTAGCCAAAAGAGAATTGATAGTTTTTGCATGTTCTATTTCTTCCAATGTTATTGCGGAATCTGTAATATAGTCATTCTTGTCGTTCATCGCTAAACAGAATATTAATGTACTTTTTATATTATGTATCGTCTATAATAAGGTTACCTTCCATATCAGCACGGTAGTATGATCTTTTATTTCGTCTACCAGCAGCATCTTGTATCTTTTTATCTTAGTTGAGTACATCGTGCTTCTTCTGCAGATGTTCAACTTCTAGAACCCTCTTCAAACTTTGCTTCTTTTGTTGTTCGTATTTTTATTCTTATTTCATTCTCTAAATCGCTATATTTTTAGGATCTCGGTTTTTAAAATTTCTTGTTTCTTCTGTAAGGTTTTATATGATTTTCATTAAGACAAAAGTAGTTTTGCTTCTTGTCGTCACTGCTTTCTGCTGTTGGTGCATATACTTGAATAAGATTTTTGCAATAACATCACAGCACTATAATCTGCTTTTTGCACTTAACTGTTACACATTTACACTGACTCAAATGGTTTTGTCCTTATAAGTGTTCTCTTTAGTTCAATGTTGTCAAGAAGCTGGATTGCCTCGACATTCGCATGACTATGTAGCCTCCCTTCGTGACTTGCTGCTATTCTCTTGATTACTTCGGTCACAGTTTTCATACCCAGTCCTGGTGGAGGTTGCTGTTACGGATATACCAATGAGCATCAACAATGTTTATCAGTACTTTGTTTTAAAATCTCTGGATAATATGTAGATTACTAGCTTTGGTGCAGTCCCAGAGTTGACACCCATACTGCCCTCAGTACTTGCTTGTAAATAGATAATTTATTATGAATGGATAAATGATATTTTTTTTCAATCAGCTAATAAAATTCCTTACATGTAATATCAAGCTCCCCTCTTTTCTTTTGACATGGATTTTCCAGCGCATCCTCGCGTCTAGGCGATGCACAAGTATTTTGCTGATGTTACATAAGGAACTTGGGTATCATTTATTCTAAATCAGAAATTTTCTATTTTTTTATTTGCAAGTTATTGTGTACAGATTTAGTCTCATTTAATTTTAGACGTCATTTTACTAGTTCAGTTATGTATTATATTTATTGATAGTTGCAACTTATCAATCGCCTCTTCACTAGTGTCTCCTATCGCTAGTATGGCTGTATCATCCGCGAATGTGGCAATAGTGTTTTGTTCTAGCTCTGGAATGTCACACGTATACAATAGGTACAGGACAGGATCTAATACACTCCCTTGTGGCACACCAGCTTTGAGCTCTCCTTAAATCGGTGTACACTTTTTCTTGTTGATATAAGGTTGAATGCTCGAATAAATAAACTTTGATTAAATAAAAAGGCAAATATCGAGCACAGTTTATTAACCAAATCTTGCCCGAGTACTTTCGCTTTCTATAGCATCTTCAGGGACATTTCGTCAATTTTGGCCTATCCAAAAATTTGTGGAAAATTTCATAAACCTAAAATTGTACATTACACTACATTACATAAGGACAAACGGTTTAACAAGAGAATATTCTCTTTCTCTCTCTTTCTCTCATGTTCAACCTAAATATAGCATAAAAAGATAGGACGTAAATCAAAAGCTTGTGTAAAATTTGCTACCCAAAAATGATATAAGTTTATAATTCTTTTATGGGAGGAGTAGACACATTAGACAGTCTTGAAACACGGTCTAGAAAGTGGTACCATCGATTAATTTTCCACATTATAGATCTTGCTATTATCAATGCCTGGTTCGTATACTGTCGCTACTCTAATTCTTTAAGAGTGGGAAAGAAGCAACAAATGGATCTGCTCAAATTCCACACTAAAATAGCAGAATCGTTGTGTTGGGATTGAAAAGATATAGGTATTCGCAAACGAGGTCGACCAACTACTGGATCGATACAAAACGATTATAAAAAAAAGAACAAGAGGAGTTTAACTACACCATTGTTTTCGCAAAATATTAGAACAGATGGAGTTTCTTATTGGCTTGTTATCAAAGATGCAAGACAAAGATGCAAGAAAGCAAATTGTAGAGGCCAAACCAATATGGCTTATGAAAAGTGTAATGTAAATCTATGTCTAAATAAACAATTAAATTATTTAAACAATTTCATCGTCTATCATCGTCTTTTTTTGGGTTTTTTGTTGGTGCTTAAGGATAACCCTTAAAAACTGTTGGGCTGACAAAGTTTTTCATGGTATCAGTATTACTTGGACCTGAATTTTCTACATCTGGAGATTCATTTACATTTTCAGCAGCAGCTTCAACTGCCGCAAGTCTCCTGTCTCTCACAAAACTCAAAAACTCTTCTTTAGTGAAGACATGCCTGCTACGTTATAAATTGTAAATGTCTGACCGGGATGGTTCATCATCCATGCACCTACTGCAGCATTATAGAAAGTTTGAAATGGTTTTAATGAGCCTCTCACTGTTCTATCTGCTGTGTTGTCTCACTGTTCCATAAAAATTCGTTAATAGAAGTCGATTCATTTCTTTACTCTGTTTGGAGTACCAGAAACTGAATTCACTACAAATTTTTAACATGATGAACGGCTTGTGGAATGCATATTTTAGGTTCCCCTGCCGACTATTTCATCAATTTGTCTGCTTTGCAAGTTTTAGAAAGCACAGTGGTCAAAATTTGAATTCGATTTCGCCATTTAGGAAATCTTAGGACTCCTAGTGTTGTTATTAGATGGCGTTGTAACATCTGTAAATACTTATTTCGACAATTATTGTCCTATGACGGGATAGATTTTGTTTCGATTCAGAACAATAGCGTACCTCGTTCTTATGAGACCTAAAGAGGTCGAAATAAGTATAAGTGGCTTGCTGTGGCTCTACATCGAAATTAAAATCGAATACCGTCATTATGTTAAGGGATTAGTTAGCTTTGTTTTCTGTTTTCCTATCCGCATTTCAATGTATTCAATTTTCTTGTTACATTTGTTGTTTTATTTCATCACTCTTGTTTTATCTTTAGATTTTTCCTTATGCAATTTCGTGTTTAGTCTTTTGTCTCTCAAGTTGTCGTATTATTAAATCATTCGCAATATATTTTGTTAACTTTTATTTATTCGAATCTTTGATTTTTTTATGTTTTCTTTATCTAGCAGAATTTTTAATTGAAATAAACGTTTATTTCATCAATTTTGCTGATATGCTTGATGCGCTTAAACGATTTTCGAATCTTTTGTATTACACTAAGCACAAATTAAGATATTAAAGGAAAAGACAATATTGGAGGAGCCTCCTTGTACACGCGAATTGCGAACAATATCAAAAACAACCTGGACTCCCTGGAAAAGGGATCGGTGTGAGAGAGAAGGCGCGAGACGTCCGACAATATAACTATGCCAATCAAATGGTTTACGCTTTGTATCCTTTGTACAGACAAAACCAATTTATTCTAAATACAGATGAACGTATATTGAACGTGTAACTAGATGGACGTGCCAGCAGTAGCTCTGTCGTTTTCGGAAATATGAATACATTATTTTGATAATGGGGAAATGAATCTACGCCTGTCTATGTCTGGGCGAAAAGCTTCCCGATACCGAATCTCGCTCACCGATGTCAATGAATGAGTAAAATATTTTGAAAACGGTAGGTAGCAAGCAGAGCGAGTAAATTGTTAGGACACCGATGCTCTTGCAATAAATTTTCAAATGTTTCCTTTTTAACGAGTATTAATCCTTTTTAAAGGACATGTACTATAAAAATTGTTAATTTTTTAATGAAATCACTAGATAAAATCTAATTTAAGTCAAGGGACATAATAAAAAATTATTTATTTAAATTTAGAAGTGTTATATTATAAATATTAAATATCATAATAAAAAAAGTGAGCCGAAATTGGTATAACCTCTAAATCCTCTAAATATACACAGATTACTTTTTTGGGAATAAAGGAAAATCTAATATCTTTCACAAAAATAGTCCTGCGATGACCAATTTCTTTATATTTTCTTCAGAGGGTTTCTTTAGAGCAGCGGTATTCAACCTTTTAGCACTGGCGCCCCCTTTGAACGATGAAGATAGCTCACGCCTCCCCTCTAGTCAATAATTGGTTGGTTCAAGTTAGAACAGTGATATTGTAAAACTGACGATGCTCTACGTTAGCAAAAGCTGGGATGCAAAATAAAAATCCAGATATATTATGATGTCTTATTAAACTTAGCATTGTTTATTTATTTGAGAAAAAGAATAATCAAAAAATCAAATACGCATATAAAGTTGAAAGTCTTATATAAGTGTTTTTGCACTTTCAATGAGAGGGTTGGCATTGTCTGTTTTTAACAAGTTTTTCGATATTGGGTTGAAACTGTGTCAAAGCACACCTCAAGTCACTTTCAACGTCCAGCCTTGAACGGTATTTAATTTTATATACACCAATGCAGAAAACCGTATTCGCAAAGATATGTAGATGAAAACTGGACTAATAACTTCGCAGATACCAAAGCCACTTCTGGGTAAACAGGAAAGTAGGTTAACCAAAATTCTTCCAAATCCATGTTTGCAAGATCTGCTTTTGTTTGTGAATCACAATTTAGGTCAATTGCCTGCTCTTGACGGTTAACTGGAAGAATGTCAACTTCGATATGAAAAGGATCTCTTGTCAACTTAAATTCCAGTTTTACGAGCTAACTGAAAAGTACTTTTGAATTTGATTTTTTAGTTCTTCCAAATGCCATGATATGACGTCTTTCAAATCAGAAACTAGATGTAGTGGAAGGGTTTGAATATCATCCAGGAGGTCGTTTAGTTTAGGAAAAGTTTGGCTTGGAACTGTGAAGGCGGCGATGCCAAGCGATATTTTTTCTATAAACCCCTTAATTGCATCATAAATGTTTAAGAGGTTTTTACGGCCTTGAAGAAGATTCAGGACATTAAGTGTCTCAAAAAAGTCAGACAAATAAGCCAAGTAAAAGATATTTTTATCATCTGTAAATCTTCTGTGAAGATCTTCTTTTTTGATGTCATTAACAAAATTTCAACTTCTGACTTTAAATTAAATAATCTTGCAAGCATATTTCCTTTGGATATGCTTGCAATATTATTTAATTATGCAAGATTATTTCGCACTTCTGTGTGAAATAGGAGGGTTTCCTGATCACTATCCAGTTCTTGACATAGTGCCTGAAAGAACCTAGTGTTTAATGCGCTAGATTTGATGTGGTTAACTTTTTTAATTGCGAAGTTTATTGTGACGTTGGGAGGTTCTGGTAAAGTCTGACTACTAAATCTTGTCTGTGAATAATGCAGTGAGAACCAATTATCCTAGGGTTCTTCTTTTTTGCCAATTCCATAAATCCAGATCTACATCCTGTCGTGGCTTGGGCCATATCAATACATATGCTAATTACTTTCTCTTATGGAAGTTCATTAATTATTAAAAAATCTTCAAGAGCAGAAAATATTTCAATGGCTTTAGTTGTTGCTTCAAGAGATGTTGAAAAACATATTTCCTCTAGGAACCGTTTTCTGTCAATAAATCGACAGTAAAACACTAACTGTGCATGCTTTGAAATATCAGTTGTTTCATCACACTGCAAAGAAAGAAACGGTGAAGCTTTTAACTTTTGCAATAGTTGATTTTTCAAATCCAGAGCCATGTTATCAATTCTACTTTTTACTGTGTCGTTTGAGAGAGAAATTTTTTCTACTTTCTTACAACTGTCTTCACTAAGTACGGTACTACAAGCAGTAAATAAATAAGGTTTAATTAGTGACTCATCAATAATATGAGATTTCTTGTCTTTATCTATGAAAAGTGCTATTTTGTATGATGCTTCCACAGCTTTCTCATTTTCATCACGAAAATTTGCAGTAGAGACAAATTTCACACGTTTTAGGCTGTTTTCATACGTTTTACGAGAAAGTATATGGAAGTATACAAGAATATCAAACAGGAATACAAACAGCCATTTCAAAGAAGATCATGAATCAAGGTTCCGAACTAATGCCAGAGATAAAGGTAGATGAGATTCGACAAGCATTAAGAAAAATGAAAAAGAACACAGCCCCAGGAGAGGATGGAATTGTAATAGAGTAGAGATGCTATTAAATAAATTATGGAAACCGTGTTATCTATCTTTGCAGCAAAGAGAGGTGCCCAACGAATGGAACAATGCTATAACCATAATTTTGCATAAAAAAGGAAATAAAAGGGACCTAGAAACTTATAGACCTATTAGTCTGTTGAACCACATATACAAGCTCTTCACTAGGTTAGTAACAGCAAGATTGAAGAAAAAATTGGATTTGTACCAAACGAGAGAGCAGGCAAGATTCCGTTCAAATTCTGGTACCAATGATCACCTCCATACAGTAAAGACAGTCATTAAAAAATTTACAGAATACAACAAACCTCTTGTCCTCACTTTCATAGATTTTCTTCAAGCGTTTAACACCATCGAAATCGAGAGCCTTATAGAAGCAATGAATGACATGAAGCAGGATTGACAACAGGCGTATCATCAAAAATTGGCAACAAAGGGCACAAAATCGTAAAGAATGGAGGAGCTTAAGGGAAGCCTATCTCCATCAGTCGACGTGATAAATGATGGATGGATGATGATGATGATGAATCTTTAAATGGTTGCTCGTATGTCGCATACTTCTTTTAATTTTAATCAGCAGTTCAACCTGCACACGACATCGGAATTACCTGTATCGCTTTTTTTCAAAAGTAAAACATTCTTATTTATTAAATTTATGTAACTACAAGGACTAGAAAACTGAATAAAGAAACGTGCTAAGGTTAGTGATTATGTATATTGTATTGATATGCTTTGACCAACAATTTAGTTAGAAGGATAGTTCATCTAGCTCTTGAGCCACCAAAAAATGTAGAGAAATAGCTCATCGCTTAAATCTTCCATAAACTAGTTTATTTCTCGCATCTTATTAATTGATTTATTGATTGTAAGTCTAATAATGACATATGCCTCAGAAACAAGACCTGACACAGCCAGAATACAAAGGCTACTAGAAACGGCAGAAATGAGATTATTGAGAAGAATTACAGGAATTATGCTAAGAGATCAAAAGGTAAGTGAAGAGAATAGACAAAACTTAAGTACAGTATATAAACGAGTGGAGACTAAATAGAAAAGAGGATGGAATAACTGCATAAACAGAATGGGGGAAACATGTGTTGTCAAAGTAGCAAGGAATAAGTCACCAATCGATCTGACGACCGCGCAAAAGGTGGAATGACAACCAAAGAGGAAAATAAAGAAAATCTTAATTATTATTGTAGATGATTTAAATTATGTTTTCAACAATGACAAATGAGATCATTATTTCTTAGATACTACTCCACAAATTTTATTTGTAAAGATTACAACTAATAGAAATAGACTCAAAATAACTAACGGATATTACTGTCACAAAAACATACACAAATATACATGGTTTCAACCAACAAGGAATCTTAAGTCTATAATAGATTACATGATAGTTAAACAAAATTCACAAATACTCATTAGAGATATTAGAGCTATGAGAGGAGCAGTATGCGGATCAGATCACCACATGGTCAGGGCAAAAATTGTTTTCCCATATAGATTAAAGGACAGTGTCTCATCAAGTCAAGACGAACAACTTTTAGAAAGAATTGATCTTCCTCAATACAATCTGTCCAGTTTAATTCATGAGAGCACCCGTACACTATATAAGACTCGAATGGACACCAAACTTGACGAAACACTAACAAATACCAAATGCATATATGAGAACATAATATCAAGTATTCATCAAACAGCACAGGAGGTCTTAGGAATCAAACAAAATAAAATTAGTAACAAGCTTTGGTGGAATGAAGACGTCGAAAATGCGGTAACAGAAAAGAAAAGATTATACCATAAGTGGTTGAATACAAAAGATGACGCAGACAAAGACCGATACAATGAAATGAAGAAGAAAGCTAGAAAGATAATTATGACCTCCAAAAATGAGACATGGGACAGAAGGTGCAGAGAGATAGAATCTTATATTGGAGGACGACAATGCACTGAGGCGTGGAAGTTTATAAACTCTGTTAAGAAGCCGACTAACGAGAAAGTGATTCTAAATCCCATAAATCCCGAGGATTGGACACATTATTACAAACATCTATTAAATGAGAACAGAGACGAATTTAAAGAAGATATGAATTCATCAAGAATCGAAATTCTGGGAGAGCATATTACCATAGATATCAACACAGTTCAAAAAGCTATAGCAGGGATGAAGAATGGGAAAGCAAGTGGACCAGAGGGAGTAACTACGGAATTAATAAAGAATGGCTCAGAGAAATTACACAGAATGATCACGGTGATATTTAACGAATATATTAATGGACATCCAACACCAGATGAATGGAAAACAGCATATATGACCCCAATATATAAAAAAGGTGACAGGAGAAATTGTAAAAACTATAGAGGGATATCGGTCACAAGTTCAATGAGTCGACTATACGGTCGAATACTACGGGACCTGATAGAGGAAGATTATCAATCGTCTGAAGACGAAGAACAAGGAGGATTTAGAGCAGGTCGTTCATGTACAGATAACATCTTCTGTCTTAAACAAATTATAGAAAAGAAAGTTGTGACAAATAGAGAGTTACATATGACTTTTGTAGATCTTGAGAAGGCATATGACACAGTCCCGCTAAATAAACTATGGGAAGTCCTGGGCACATCAAATATACATCAAACATTGGTTAGTGCTCTCAAAGATCTATATTATGGTTCAAACTCCCAAATGAAATTCGGAAATCTCTTAGCTGAAAAATTTGCAGTTACTAAGGGTCTCAGACAAGGATGTTGTATCTCTCCGACTCTGTTTAAGATTTATATCTCTGCAGCTCTGAAACAATGGAAAAGGAAAGTCAAAGGAATGGGTATACAATTGAACGATCAGGATTACATATATACTTTACAGTTTGCAGATGATCAGGTGGTGATCTCAAATGACAAAGACGACATGGAATACATGCTTAGAAAACTAATTGAAGAATACCAGAAATGGGGATTAAATATCAATTTAGAAAAGACAAAATACCTCTCAATTGGAGCTGAAGCAGAACAACTCGATATCGATGACAATCAAAAAGTAAATCCATGTGACGAATATAAATACCTGGGCGTCATCTTCGACCGTAGTGGAAAAGACGAACGAGAAATAGAACATCGAATTGTACAAGCACGAAGAGCTATAGCATGTTTGAACGGAGTTCTATGGAGTAAAGAAATATCAAAGAAAAGAAAATGGAACATCTATGAGACAATGGTTAAAACTAGCCTACTTTATGGAGCTGAGACATGGAGAATAACCGAGAAATATAAGAAAAAGGTCGAAGCCACGGAAATGGATGCCATCAGAAGATCGATGAGAATATCAAGAGCCGACAGAATACGGAATGAAGTGATAAAACAACAAATGGGTATAGAGGGCACTATAGTTGAGGATATTGAGAGAAAACAGCTCATATGGTATGGACATGTGAGCCGAATGGGGGACGAAAGATTGCCTAAAAAAACGATGATGTGGCAACCCCCAGAGAAGAGGAAACGAGGAAGACCACCACAGAGCTGGAACCTGGGAGTTAGGAAAGCGATTAGCGCTCGAAATCTGGACGAAGACCTAACTCAAGACCGAATACAGTGGCGGTTGGGAGTCGGACAACGTCGTAAGACGTTATAAAACCGAATGTATATACAACTAATAGAAAAATTGACTTATTAAATTTATTTAGGAGTTTATATAAATAATCTACATTATCAGACAACAATTGAAAAATAAAATGGACGTGTATTTTGTTTATATAATTAAAAAAGTGAGATTACCGATCGATACAATTTACGCTTTTCCTCCGTCACTGTCCTAACATTCTGGAAACAATTTAACTCTTGTATGCACCTATTTTCAGACGACGGCACATCAATCTTTTCCCATGTGTTCAGGTCGAAAATACGAACGGAGTGTCCCAGGTGTTTGATCAATCTGTCGGTAAAATACTTTGTGATTGCTCCTGCGTCGCTACGTACAACCTTTGTGTTGCATCCGTTTCAAATTTATTACATTTCCCTGTTCCATATGTTTCATTCGCTACCTTCACTTGTTTTCAAAAGAAAGAACTCAACTCAGGTTTTTCAAAGTTTTACTGCTTATTTTTTCAATATTAGAATAACAAAGTGAACCTTCATCTAATATTCATAAAGGATATGAATCTAATACAGGTATTTATTTATTTATTGATGATAAACAATTTAAAATAAATTAATTATTTTAAGTGTCTTTATTTTACCAATAGAAAAACTTATTTTTTTCTTAGAAAGTTATTGTGTTTGCTAGGAAAGGAAGAAAAATTTTAAAAATACCGAGTTTTGCAAGTGAACTATGTAAATACAGATTTATGCAACTAACATTTGCAAACACGTGATAATAGCCAATCATTGACGATATTAGTTGTTCTTGGATTAGTCTTTTTTTCCAAACCTAGTGTCCTAAGCATGTGGAAGTAAACTTTTAGTTTACTTATTAGACCAGAAATTTGTTAACAACAACAGCAAATTAGTTTTTTTTGGTCAAGATATGTTGATGATTATATTCCTCTCATACAGGGAATCCAAGATGTTGCTTTACAGATTCTGGATGATCTTAATAACCTACATCCTAACATCTCTTTTACACTGGAACCGGAATCTGACAATAAGTTGAACTTCTTGGATATGACTATATCTCATAATAAAAATTCTCTAGAGTACAATATTTACAGAAAACCTACTCAAATAGGTTATGTTATACATGAAATATTTAATCATCCAACCCAGCATAAACTGGCCGCTTTCAACAGTTACATTCATAGGTTACTCAAATTTTCACTTTATTAGGATAACTTCAATTTAGAACCTAATACTCTCAAGTAAATTGGTTTCAATATTGGTTATGATCCCAACATAATTTATCAGTTATCAGATACACACAACACTTTAGGTTCCTTTTTATCAACACCAAAGATAGGATGAATACACTTGACAAAAGTGGTATTTATAATTTAAAATGTGATGATTGTGATGCCTCTTATGTAGGTGGAATCATTAGAAAGTTATCTACTAGAAAGTTTTGGTCAATACTTATTATCGAGTAAACACAATTTTAACATCAATCCTGGTTTATCTATGTTACATGACATTAGTAGAAAGAAAAACTACTTGAAATAAGATTTATTGGACGATTTGGAGATTACCCGGAAAACAAATGAAAACTCTCACTCTCTTAATACTCAAATTAATTTAAATTGTACTAAATTTAAACCTATCTTTAAAAATTTTATTGCATCTTCACCTCGTGGGGGACCCAGCTTGGCTGTTTAGACTTTCTGCATTGAGTATACGCATTAAGAATTTATTAATTTCTTGTAACAATAAAACACTGAAAACTTTGTTTTCAAACTTCCACAAAATTTATTTTAAATATTATCACTACAGCTGTTTCGGCTGATTGCCTTTCTCAAGTGATCTATTTTGGCTTGGGTTTACAAATTTATAGTCTCTAATGAAATAGGTTGAGGAGGGGAGAACTGTTTGTCTCAAGTTGGTCATTCAGAATTATATCTGTGTTTTTTAATTTGTTGATTTCCATAGATTAATCTATGGAAATCAACAAACAATAGAAAACCTAAACTCCACTTCCTTGATGTGACCAGGTGCTTTATAAAGTAACCAGTAGATTATCATAGACGATAAATGAAAGGAAATAATCGCCTGCCTGGTGTATTTCGATTAGGATATTTTTCTGCATAATGCCTTGCAGCTGCTGCATTATTTCCTAATTTAGTCTGCTCAAGCTTACCCAGAATAAAATGCATATGTGCCATTTCTGAAAGCGTATACACCATTGTAATAGAAAATATAGTTTTTCTTAATAATCCTAAATGCACAATACTTAGAATATTTGTAATGTACAAATGTGCACATTTGTACTAAAGCAAGTTAGGTTCAGTAACGGAAGAAAGTACTACGGAAGTCGGAAGTAATTTAGGTACCTCTCTGTTCTTATTCATTTTTCTGAGGACCTCCTCATTTGTGACTCGGTCAGACCTTTTTGTTATACCCTGTATATATATTTTGGGTCATGACTTGAAGCACAAAAAAATGCGTATTCATTTTTTTCCTTCATATTCATAGAGCTACCACAGAACCAAAAATATAGAAAACCATTTTTAACTCGAATATAATTTTGCATCGTTGTCTAAGTATGTTCAGAAAATTATATCCGAAAACATTACACGGTTTCTTGTTGGATATATCAACATACTTTCATTTCCTCGCACGTGTAGAACCAAAAAGAAATGTTAACATTTGTGTTCACCTTAAAATAGACTGACGTGCTTCCCTCTCAGGTATTTTAATCTGTAAATGTTTTACTTTTAGAATTAACTGCAATTATTCCTACCAAAATAGACCTCCAGGTGGTACTCACGTGTATACGTAAGCTATAACAATTGAGTTTCAGAGTAATTTAGACAAAGCAGGTGCAAATATTGGATAAAATCTGTAGTGGAAAGTAAACTTGCCTTAAATATCTTTTTATATTAGTTTAGTAAAACAGTTAATAACATTCGCACGTGCCTCAAAGAGTTAGATGTTTTTTTAGTTGTAATGTAGTAAGAAGTCCAGAGTGCAGCTGTCAATTCCTTAACTAAATTTACCTATACATTATTTGTTTGCTATAAAGTCATCAAAAATATTTTTTGTTATTTTATTACTAAGAATTTTAAGTAATTTTTCAGTATAATATTTTTAGGATAATAAGTATCGAACAAAAATGCGTGAGTCTAAGGGCGAGCGCCCACCAAAGTGGCGTGGCAAGTAGCACGTAGCAAGTAGCACGCGTCTAGCATGTTTCTTAAAATGTAACCAATGAAAACGAATGATTAGAATGAATGACGTCACTGTCATTTTGGTGTACGCTGAATCATTCGTTTTCATTGGTTACATTTTAAGAAACATGCTAGACGCGTGCTACTTGCCACTTGCTACGTGCCACGCCACTTTGGTGGACGTCTGATAACAACGTTGCAGAGGAAGTGAAGAGGAGAATATTTATTGCCAATAAATGTTACCATGGCTTAATTAGGCAACTAAGATCAGATAACGTCTCCAGAAAAACAAAATGCCAAATATACAAAACCTTATTAAGACCGGTACTCACATACGGTTCAGAAACCTGGACACTCTCTAAAAGGGAGGAAACGTTATTAGCCACCTTTGAAAGAAAAATCTTGCGACACATATATAAGGGCACAAAAGAAAACGGGATTTGGCGGAGAAGGTATAACTTTGAACTATACAACATATACCAGGATCCGGATATCATAACATTCATTAAAATAGGAAGGCTACGTTGGATTGGACATGTGGAAAGAATGGAAGAAGGCAAATACCAAACAAAATATTCAAACAAGTGCCAGTAGGAAAAAGAACAAGAGGAAGACCGAAGCTGAGATACGTAGAACAAATAGAAAATGATATAACAACATTAAAAATTAAAAACTGGAAAAAAAAAGCACGAAACAGGTCAGAATGGAGAAGAATCCTTGAACAGGCCAAGACCCAAAAAGGGTTGTCGAGCCAGTGATGATGATGATGAATATTGACGAAGGAGCAAATGCTAGAGGAATGGACAGTTAGCCTTATACAGCCAATATATAAAAAAGGAGATAAGAGGGAATGCCAGAATTATAGGCCAATTACATTGCTAAATGTAATATACAAAATTCTTTCTGGTATAATCTACAATAGATTATTAGAATACTCCGAAAATATAATTGGTGATTATCAAAATGGATTCAGACCAAATAGAGCCACTACAGATAACATATTCATACTAAGAACGATACAAGAAAAAGCTTATGAATACGACATAGACCTATATAATATGTATATAGACTTTAAACAAGCTTTTGATAGTGTGAAAAGAGACAGAATGCTGGAAGACCTTTGTAATCTAGGTATACCTAAGAAATACATCAGCCTCATAAAAATGACGTTGCAGGGTTCAAAAGCCGCAGTCAGAGTAGATGGAGAACTGACTCCCCTGTTTAACATCAACATGGGAGTAAGACAGGGAGATGCCCTATCAACCATGCTATTCAACCTAGTTCTTGAGGCAGTCATCAGAAAAACCAATATAACCGGCCATATAAACACCAAATCAGTACAAATTACTGCATATGCAGACGATGTAGCCATCATTAGTAGGAATAAGCCACGACTAATGGAAGTGTTCAAACAAATTGATCCTGAAGCAAGAAAAAGAGGTCTCAAAATAAACGAAGCAAAAACGAAGTATATGACAGTCAAAAGAATAACTGACAATGAAAATAATATCACAATAGACAACTATACTATCGAACGAGTGGATGCCTTTACATATCTCGGCACAGAAATCAATCAGAAGAACTCCGTAAGTAGCGAAATTAATGCACGTATTTCCAGCGGGAATCGTACATACTATGCTAATAAAAGATTGATGACATCGAAATTATTAGACAAAAGAACCAAAATGACTATCTACAGAACACTGATTAGACCCGTAGTAACCTATGGATGTGAAACTTGGGTAATGACGAAAAAAGATGAAGCCCAACTCAGGACATTCGAGAGAAAAATACTGAGGAAAGTATATGGCCCGGTACAAGAGGAAGATGGCACATGGAGAATCAGGAGAAACGACGAGGTTAATGAGTTAAATGAAGGTTATGACATTGTAAGATTTGTGAAAAGTCAAAGACTGTCATGGCTGGGACATGTGCAGAGACAAAACGATGCAAAAACAACAAAGAAAATGTTACAATGGAAGCCCATAGGAAGGCGAAAAAAAGGAAGGCCCAGAACGAGATGGTTGGATGACGTGGAAGACGACCTGAAAACAATGAACATAAGACAATGGAGAAGAAGGGCACAAGAGAGATCTGAATGGAAGGACATAGCCAGACAGGCAAAGACCCATCCAGGGTTATGATGCCAAAAGAAGAAGAAGAAGAAGATCTGATTACTAATGGTTATGTATTCTTTTAATAAGCTTTTGATGGCAGTGTTTATTATCACTACCCAGCAATTCCAAGATTAGATATCATTATTAGAAAAGAAAACAGCATTGCCATTTTTTAACATAAAATGTAAAGTACATTTTTAAAGTCTTTCCAGTGGGTTTTAGATCGACCAACAATGCATAATGTTTATCTCGTTTTTCACTACATCCAATTTCGCGGATTTCAGCAATCCTCTAACATCCCACGTACCAATTTTAAGGGTACTGCATTTATTAGAGTACCTTTATTTTATTTATATTCTACTCCTTAGAATTCTTAAGTTTCCATGGCACAACCTTATGGTCGGTAGCCCATTTCACACCCGGACGGTGATTGAAGCCAATTGGTAGTTGGATCTCTCGGCATAGTGATATGCTTGGAGGTCCTATCTAGTAGATATGAGATAATCATATCTGATACAATAAGAATGTATAAGTATAACAAAAGGTATATGCAGGCCAATTTTTAGTAATAAATAATTCAAACTAAGCTTAATGAACTTATACTCGGTTCGCTAATGCCAGTCCGAACTGTCTAGTGATTTTAGTAATTATGTTTTTACGAAGTTAGTTACTTTTTGACAGACTAGAAGTGGCTGGAAATTATTATACAACCAAGTACACGTGCTCATAGCGCATTTCATTAGAGTATTTCGTCGACCTCTTTTGCAAACTTATACTATGAATTAGAAATTTATAGCATGTATATAGAATGTAAGTTTCTATTATATATAAAAAATATGTTTTATAAAAAAAGTTACGGTAATTTAGTTTATATCGTTAGGTTGCGCCAAATGTAGGCAACCAACTTAAACTTTTTGTTAGATTTTAGCTGGAGTTTCTTGAGAATATATTTAATATTTTCCAGTTAATTTATTATTATTTTTTAAAGTGATGATAATAATGCTGAATAAGCAATATTTCAAATGATATCTAATCACAGGACGTACTTAATATTGTGTTATAAAGTAGGTTAGATAAAAAATATCATAATATTCATATTATAATTTAAAAATATCATTCATCAAAAATATCCAATATCATCAAAAATATAATTAAAACAAATCATAATCTTCTATTATTCCTATTAGAAACTAGTTTTGGACGGCCCGGGATTTTACCTTTTTTATCTAACGTACTTTATTATGAGGATTTTACAATAACACAATATTAAGTACGTTTTGTGATTAAATATCATTTGAAATATTGCTTATTCAGCATTATTATCATCACTTTTAAAAAATAATAAATTAACTGGAAAATAATAAACGTTTATTAAAAATATTCTCAAGAAACTCCAGCTAAATCCTAACAAAAAGTTTAAGTTGGTTGCCTACATTTGGAGCAACTTAACGATATAAACTAAATTACTGTAACTTTTATCACAGCTTTTATTTAATTTTTGACGCCATGTCAAACTGAACTGGATGTTAACTGAAATGTTTTTGTTATTAAGAACATATTTACATAATTTTATAAATATATTTTAATGATCCACCTACGCCGAATGGGCAAATAATTAAACAAAAATGGTTGGTGTTTTGAATAAATCTTTGTGCAGTTTGATTACCTCGTAATTTAACAGCATCCTTACTCATCTAAAAATATTAACTTTTAAAGAACATTATCTGATAGAACAAATGGAAAACTTTGACTATATCTAATAATAAAATTCAAAATAGAACTAACTAATTAACTAAATAGAACTAACAAAGAATTAAACAAAAATAATGGAACAATAAAACTATATTAGCTAAAATAAACAACGCGAATAATACAAATATTTACTACAATATGTTCAATTGTAACAACTCAAATATTATATTTTAAATATACAGGGAAAATGTTATGGGTTTAGTATACACTTCCACTATTTGGAATAATTCTTCTTTTTTTAAAGGAAGAAGTCTGCAATAGTAGTATATTTGAGCTATTAATACTGAGAAGTAGGAATTTTTGTGTTGTAGGTTTCCGACAATGAATCTGTCAAAATATGCCCGAGCTAAGCGAATGGAGAATAAAATTAAAATTCAATTGAAGATATCATAAGTTCTAAGCTGGTACCACAAACAAAAAAAGTAAAACACGAAAAAATAATTATTTTTAAAAAAGCATATACAATCAGTTTAATTTCCTAAATAATAAAGAATTAATGTGTGCTGAACCAGATATATTTCTATTTGTTTGGAGTTTAATTTCCTTCGTGTAATATCCATTCTGTATAAATTACGTTAACGATCCAAAACCCATTTTCTCTTCGAACGAAAAATTCAGCAATAATAATCAGAAAGCCCCATTTAACCGTAAAATAAAAATGAGTATGACTGGAAGGTGGTGTGTTACACGACACCCTCTTCCCCCTGGAGAGCAATTTGGGCAATTCCAGTAAAAAACCGCGAAGAACAGGTGGAAGACATACGCATTATAAACATTCGGATTCTGTTAAAAAATTCTTTATGGTCGGATTTCAGCGAGTCGTGTCGCGTTTCGCGAGATTGGAAGCATGTTAAACAGTGGTGTCGGTGCAACGGGAAAAAGGTATATAAAAGATTATTTTTTCATGTAATATAATAATTTTAACTATTAGTACCAGTAGCGATGTTGAACTAGTTAACAGGCAAGTTATTACGTCTTGTCCCATTTACGGATCCTATAAATAAATAATCTTCTTCTTATTTCTTCCTGTCTGTAGGCTTATAAAGCCTGTTTTTTCTTCAATATTAGCCTTCTAAATTGTTTAAATTATAGCTACATCTTTTTCTTGGTCTGCCAATACTTCTTCGTCCATTTGGTGACTTCCAAATCTGCCATTCTACTAATGTGTTCTTTTCATTTCTGTTTCCGTCTTCTTCTTCTTCTTCTAGTTCCATGACCGTTATCGATCGTTGGATATCATGTTGGCTACCATATTCGCTATCGTGACTTTATTGACAGCAGCTCTAAATAACGATGTAGTTGATTTTCCATACCATTGCCTTAGATTTTTCAGCCATGATGTTCTTCGTCTACCAGGACCACGATTACCTTGGATCTTTCCCTGAATGATCAGATGTAAAAGATCATATTTTTCAGGGTGTCTCATAATGTGACCGAAGTATTCCAGCTTGCGTTTCTTTATTATATTGACCAGTTGTGTTGTTTGGCTCAGCCGTCTAAGGACCTCCTCATTTCTAACTCTGTCGACCCAGCTTATTTTCAGTAGTCGTCTGTATACCCACATCTCAAAGGCTGTCAAGCGTTTAAGCATAGCCTCAGTTAGAGTCCACGCTTCCACTCCATACAGCAGGACAGGAAAGATGTAGCAAGATGTCATACGAACTCTAAGGTCAATGCTAAGATCGTGACTGCAAAGTACGTTTCTCATTTTTACAAAGGCAGCTCGGGCTTGTTCTATTCGGCTTTTAATTTCTGCGGTTGGATCCCAGCTCTCATTGATATTACTGCCGAGATACACGAGTTTCTCTACTCTGTCCAGTGTGGCATCTCCGACTTTTATACCGTCATCCTGTATATAATTTTGTTTGCTAACTATCATATATTTAGTTTTCTTAACGTTGAGTTTTAATCCATACTGATCACAAGTCTGTTTTATTTTGTTCATTAGATTTTGAAGGTCTTCTCCGCAATTGGCAAGGACTAAGGTATCGTCGGCATATCTAATATTGTTGACGGTTACTCCATTCACAATAATACCATCGGTTGTCTCCATTAAGGCTTCCTTAAATATTTCCTCCGAATATAAGTTAAAAAGTAAAGGCGATAATATATAGCATTGTCTCACTCCTCTTTTTACTCACCTTCACTGTTTCCGTCACCCATCCATTTATATCTTTTATATTGCATGCTCTTTTTATAGTTTCGCTTCTCTCCCTGTCCAACAGACTTTTCCCTGATTATTCGAGTATTTTCATCTCTGTTGTTTCTAGTAGTTGTCTCGGTTTGGATGTGTCAGCTCTTTTCTCCGTCGTGTATGTTTATTTTCTTAAGGTAGGTGCCTTCTTCATTACTGAAGGTTGGCTATAACTACAGCAAATTGCTTTCTATCTTGAGCTGTTCTTAGTATTGAATGTGTTGTGCATACCTGTCCAGTCTCTTACATTCTTCAACCAGGAGCATTTTCTTCTTCCTGGACCTCTTTTTCCTTCCACTTTCCCTTCCATTATAAGTCTTAGGAAGTTATATTTTTCTCCTTTGTAAATATTGTAATATTTTATTAGTCCTAATTTATTGTCTTTATTCTAATTTATTAAAACTCACGATAATTTATCAAAAGTCTTTATTTTATACTAATTTATTTTACACTTAATAATTACAAATAATTCATTTGCGTTCGAACAATTTTAAACCGATATCGCGAGCTTCTTGTTGACTAACTGTCCTCAATGAGAATCCCCGTTATTTATACGAAACCAGCTGGTAAACAGAATTTTGTAGAAAATACGATGCCGTTCTCGACGTAGACACAGCGGCAACCGGTCTCAAAACTGGTATGTTCTTCATCGGCTCGTCCCCAGAAAATTCGATTGTTGTTTGTTTAGCGAAGGGGACCCAAATGATGTCAGGTAGATTTTTGACCTAGAAATTACGAGAATCAATACAAAAGAATTAGTCATAAAATATTTACAGTTCTATACGCCATAACATTTAAAATCGTAACAATATGTTCTAGATAACTCGTTTTTCTGTTTTTTACAATATTTAGGAGCTCTCTCTCAATACCCATTCTTCTTAGCACCTCATTGTTGGTCACATGCTCTGTCCAAGAGATCTTCAATATCTTTCGAAAAACCTATATCTCAAATGCTTCTATACGCCTCATACTTGTAATTCCAAGAGTCCATGTTTCCACTTCGTCTAGGAATATGGAATAAATAAACGATTTTATAAATTGATATCGGATATCCAACGATAACGTAAAGTTTATAAGGAATTTTTTCATCAGCAACCAAGATACTGGAATCTTTGTACTGATTCTATATGTTTGTTATTGAGACGAATATTAATGTCGACATTTGGTGGTAACAGTCATTAATTTTGTTTTATTTGTGTTTATATTTAGTCCAAAGCTATCTCCCTCTCTGGTTATGAGATTCGAAAGTCGTTGTAAATCCTCAGCACTGATCCGCAATAATGACGCTGTCGTCTGCGTATCTTAAGTTGTTTACGTATTCTCCGTTGATTTTTATTCCTTCTTCAATATTTTCGAGGGCATTCTGAAAGATCTTTTCGGAATATATATTAAATAACAGTGGCGAAAGTACACAGCCCTGACGAACTCCTCTTTTTATTGGCAATTCTGCTGTCAGACGATTGTCGATTTTGATCGACGTCTTTTGATCCCAATATAGTTTTTTAATAAGTGGTACAGTGTTATGGTCTATACCATGTTGTGTTAGGGTTTCTACGAGTTCTGTGTGATTTACTCGATCAAACACAATTTTGGCTGTATTCTCTAATAAAATAGTAAATTCAAAAATTTATATTTAATACAAGAATACAAAATAAAATAATGAGCCAACAACTTACCACCTATGAAATTTATTCGAAGACGATGGAAATAGCCAACAAAAAATGAACACCTACTAATAAAACTATCGTAGATACTGGAGCTTCGTAAAATTGACGACGAAGGTATGAAAACTATATTGTAGAAATTTTAAATGGTACAACTGCACACGACACTATCTAGCTAACGACTATTTAATTTTTTTTTTTATTATTAAAATATTAATTATTTTTAATTTCTTTTACCCCCGTGCGATACGCCGATGATTAGGAATTCCCGTGTTTACGATAAGAAAATAATATTGGATCTACTAAATTATAATGGACTTCCCTAATTACTAAAGGTAGTTAATCCTTTCCGTCTTAATACTCAGTATGAAAAGATCTAATGCTTTTGGGTATGCAGGTTCTTTTACATAAATTGATAATTTTCGCCGAAGGCCCGTATCTTTTGACAATAACTTAATCCCAAGTATTGTCTGCTTCTCATGTCCAATTGTTGGTACCGGTAACTCAAAACTTTCGGAATTTTTACTTCCTCAGAATTACCTACAACTGTCCGATGATTTTAAGTGGGGGAGATACCTTCTTCTTCTTTTTTCTTGGATAGTTGGTGAAATTTTTAGTGGAACCAACTTACTTCTCGGTGGGCTCTCGTTGAGCACAGGTCGATTATCTCGTGAGACTTCTCGGTGGGCTCTCGTTGAGCACAGGTCGATTATCTCGTGAGACTTCTCGGTGGCCTCTCGTTGAGTGTGGTCGCTTGCCTGAAATTATCGTCTCTGTGAATTATTTTCTAAGTGTGTATACACTCTATATTTCAGTTTTCTTGTCTTAGACTATATTAAGTTATATATAGTTCTACACTACCTTTAATGGTACCTAATTAAATTCAGTGTTGAATACCAGTACAGTATATTAAATTCAGTGAATTAAGCTGCCGTCATCAGGAATTATGTAAGTTACCATAATCTTTATCTGCAAATTATCTGGGCGAGTAATATGGTATGGTATCATACCACCTGCCATTATCTGGACGTATCACCCATCATTCATCCATATCTTCATCTGTAGATTGCCGATTTTTATATTTAATTTAAAGAACAATTCAAGAACTTTCCATAAATAATAACTATGAACATCTCAGTTTAGCATTAATTAATAGTGCGAGATAGTAACCCACCTAGCCAAGTGCGGTTTGGCTAGTTAATGTTTTCAACTCTGTAACCTGTTTGTTTTTTTTTGTAAATTTAGAGTTAAGAAATTTTTGCTATCTTTTGTATTTGCTATAATTTTTGCTCATTATCTTTCCTATAATATCTCGAGATACGCCAAACTATATTTGTATATGATTGCCTTATATATCTTGGTAAAGGTATTTTTTTATTATATTATTGCTTAATTTTATACATATATAACACCATTTCATAGTTGTGTATTTTTATTACTTGTGTTGCATTTAGCAGCATCATAATTTTGTGTTTAATATATTGTTAATGTTTTATGCATGTATTTTATTTGTCGGCTCCTAACAAGTTCCCTGATAAAATAGTAGCTCTAAATATTTGCTTAGTATATTAATTTATTACTATACCTTTGACCAGTAGAAAGATCAGGCTGATTAAGTTTCGTAGGTAAGTAAGTGTAATACCTAATATATTTATTATTTGTTTATATATTGTGTTGACCAAATTTATTTGATAATTAACTGTTGGTATCTTTCCTTGGGTTTGATCTCTGATCTCTGAAGGATATCTTTCCTTATCTCTTTTCTTTTCTAAGGTTTCTTAATTTTCTCCTTAACCCCAAAAAATTGAGTGGCGCCCTGTTTCTATCTTCTCTTATCTTTGGTAATTTTACCCATCTATCTTTTTGTTTATTTCTATATCTTTTCTAATATCTCTTATCCTATCTTTACTTATTTCGTCCGTTGGACCCAATCCCGGTTCCAAAAGCTAGTTTCGAACCCACGACTCGCTCTCCACCAACCATCTGGCTGCCGTCCGCAGTGTCTCCATTGGTTATCTTTCTAGCACCATCCAAAAAAGATTTCCGAGGTTACAACTAAATTAAAGGTAGCGAGCGGCCCAAGGCCGAGCGGTGACTGTAAATAGCCGTAAATATTTAAAGAAGTATGCGGATTGTAAAATTTACGAATGTCCGGTAATCTAGCGTTAAAAATGGTCTAATCTGTCTAATAAGTTTTTTACCAAGTCAAGTTTTAGTAAATTATTCATAAAATTACATCAAATTTTTTAGATACTATATTTTTGTTGCTTCTTGTCCATTATCAAATTTGTCTAAACTTTTGGTAATTCAAAATTTGTATTGTGTCAAGTATTTGTGCATAGTCTTTTATTTTTCTCTGTTTAACTGTTCACTCTGCCTATTTCGAGCTTATCCTTTTAAGCTCAATCGTACGGCGTCACTGATGTGAGGACTTTTTCAGGTGAATAGGTATGGCATCTAACAAGGGAGAAAGGCAATTTGGCTAATGTATTCAATTCCTACCTATAACAATAAAAGTTTTTTTCGTTGCTGGGGTGAGGAATTGAAAAAAATTTCCTTCTATTGTAGCCAGGGATTTATTGGTTGCTTTTAGGGATGGCTAAGGGCGCGGGACTAAGTGGATGCAGAATATTTTCCGTTATTTAAAACTGTCTGAAATTTATACGGATGTCCGACAGGATTTTGTGTAACATTTGATAATACTGTTGTTACATTATCATCATGTCACTACATAGAATATTAAATATTTTTGTAGTAATTTTAAGTATTATTGAAACAAGTACAAACTGGATCCTGCTTAGTTTATTGTTTGTCAAAAACAAACATAAAAACAATTTTCCTGCCGATTTTGAAGACCAATGGACGAAAGTAGTATATGGTCCCATACCACAGATTTTTTTTTATTTTAAATTAAAGTGTCTCGGCAACTATGGGCCATTGACACTGGTACAAAGTTTATTACAATATGTTTATGTTTACATATACAAGTTAGGATACATTAGCAACATCTTAATATAATTACACTAAGTAGTAAAGGTGACAGTCTTTTAGGAAACGAATTATGGCACTGTACATGTTTGTAGAACCGAATTATTTTGAAAGTTATAGTAGTCTCTTTGAGGTTTGTAATGGAGACATTCTAGTAATATGTGCTGGAATGATACTACTCATTACAATGTTTACAGCGAGGATGGTTTTCAGAAGACATCATATATCCATGAGTAAGACTAGTGTGATCTATTCTGAGCCTTGCACGTTCCAGTGTGTTTGCCAAGTGCTTAGTACGTTGTTCTTGATACGGTCCTAAAGTCTTGGTGAAGTTGTATGTTTTCCATATTTTCTAAGGAACAGGCCAGTTTTTCTACATAATCAGCGTTCTCATTTCCATTGATACCAACATGGGATGGTATCCAGATGATAGTTACTTAAACATCATTTTTTGACTGCTGTTGGCAGATACTGTGGATGCATTGTACAATGGGATGTATGGAGTATATATTTCTGATTGAATCAATTGAGGAGAGAGAATCGGTGCATATTGCTAATGATTTCTCGAGACCAATGGGAGAGTCTAATGCCTTGAGTATTCCGTACAGTTCGGCTGTGTGTATACTGCATCTGGGAGAAAGCCGGTATGATGCTACTATTGTATTTGAGGTACTGACGGCGTAGCCGACGGCCTGTTCTACTTTGGAGGCATCTGTGTAGAGAATTTTGTCATAACGCTGTTTCTGTATAATATCCTCAAATGTTTGTACCAAGAGAGTTCTGGGCGATCCTTCTTTTTTGTATAGTTTCAAGCTGGTAAGGACAGTACGTAATTTTTTGGTCCACGGGGGAATTCTGGACGTAGTAAACAGAGTTGTGAGTTTAAGGTATGTGTCTTTCTAGAGAAGTAAGACAGTAGTAAACATTGCCGTCTTATAAAAAGTGGAGGTTTTGATTTTCAGAAGGACTTGATTTAAAGGCGCCGAGATTAATGCGTAAAGAAGTGTTGTGAATTGTATTTAGACTTTTAAGGTGAGTGTCGGAAGCAAATATATGTAGAAGATGCTTCCGTAATTCAATCTAGAGCGGATCAATGTTCTGTAAATTCTTAAGAGGACTTTCTCTTCTACCCCTATTGATGATGAGCTAGAGTTTTTAAGATATTGATTCTATTTAGGCAGTTTGTTTTTGTATTCTGTATCTGATCTCTCCATGTAAGTCTTTTATCGAATATTACTCCTAATAATTTGTGTTTATCAACCACTTGAAGATGAGATTCAGTTAGGTGAAGTAGAGGAAGGTGAGTGTGATGTCTTCTAGAGAAGTTTATGACTTTAGATTTTCCAGATGAATTTTATTGGATCAGTTATGAAGATTGTAAGGAGTGTTTTGGAGTAAAGAGCATGTGCTCCTTGTAACTTTACCTTGGCAATAAAGAACAAGATCATCTGCGTATATTGAGTATTTTATTGAAGGGAGAACAAGAGAGTTTATATCGTTAATGCTAAGAAGGAATAGTGTGGGGCTGAGAACTGAGCCTTGGTGGACTCCATTTTGTGAGATATGTGATGTAGATGTTTTCCCGTTTGCAACTACTTTGAATGATCTCTCTTGTAAGAAATTGTTTATAAAGGTGAGAATATTACCGCTAAATTGAGTTGCTCAAGTTTTCTAGTAATAGCAGCTCTGTTTATTGTGTGAAGGCACTTTCTAAGTCTAAGGCAACTGTGATGACGTCATTCTTATTTGATATAGCTTGGGTTATTTCTGTTTGGAGAAGTACCAGGTTATCCATCGTACTTCGATTGGGTCTGAATCCCGACTGTGCTGCATCTATCAGATTGTTTTCTTAAGAAACCAAAGCAAACGTTTATTTATCATCTTTTCTAGTAGTTTGCACATTGTGCATGCTAGTAAGATTGGCCTGTAGCACTGGCAGCGTTAGAAGCGACTGTCGCCAAAGACTCGGAAAGCTTTGGCTGAACCATATCTTATTGTAGAGCGCAAGTAGCTTCAAGAGGGTTCCTGCCTGTAGATGTTTCAGAAAGATAGACGGGATGCCATCAGGACCTGCAGATGAGTTTTTCATTGATGAGATTAACAAATTTAACTCCACTTCACCACAGATTTTACATATACCAATTGGTATAAATATCTAACCAACAATTAAATTACAGACTATCTTATTCAGAAAGAGATTTAACTTTAAGAAGGCAAACTGGGAAAAGAAAATGCTATGCTATGAGATACAAAACCTGAAACAAAGACCAGAAGATTAGAAACAGTTTTTTGAGAAAGTAAAAAATACATCTAGGAAAGCTATTTGCAGAGGTTTCAAACCACAGTATATTCCTGTAATTTCCAGTAAATCTAAAGACCTTAGAAGATAAGAAGAATCAAAAGATACGTAAATGTCTAATGCGATGCTTTTATCACCAACAACTTAGTCAAGCCAGAGAGAGTCATAGTAGAAATTATAGTTTATTTTTATGAACGAGAGAGTAATTAGCATAATTTTAACTGGTACCTCCGACCACTCCATGGGCGTGCTCAAGATTAATTGAAAAATTACTTTGAATAATTGTAAAAAATAAATGAATTATTTCAGTGTTATAAAGTGTTATGTGTATGTAAACAAAAGTGACCTCTTTTATCACACACTATATTAGAACTGACTGGCCTACATTCAAAAGGGTTTTAAAAAATTCACATTTTTTTTAATTTTTAAAAATTACAAAAGAGAAAAAGAGTTTTTAAAACCGTCTAAGGTATGTTAAATAGATGAATAAAAATATTAATATAAAACTTACAGCTACTTGTTACAAATCCAAATCAGATTCAGAAGATGAACTTTCAGAACCAAGATTTATAATAACTGGCTCGATCATTTTATCAGTAATATTGTCCAGCTTCCACATTTTTTCCTCTTCTTTAATAGTGTGATTTACTGCCTTTTCCCAGTTTTCAGGTTTTACATTATTTACGGCCTCCAAAAACAACTGTTTAACATCATGAATTTTAAAAGTGGTATTTTTTCTTGAAACTTCACTCTTTATCTGTGCCCATACCAGTTCAATCGGGTTTAATTCACAATGATATGGTGGGGATCTAAGTACTGTCATTCCACGATTTTTGGCAATTTCATCAATTTCGTATTTTTTAAATTTTTCTTTATGAAGGGCACACAACGAATAAAGTTCCTTTCTTATAGATCCGGGATGGTACGTAATATTTTTTGAACTCAGCCAATTCTGCAAGTCTTTTTTTAACCACTTGGTTGTGGGCAGTCCTTCTATAAGTCTGGAGTGATAACTTGCATTATCCATTACTATTACACAGTTCTTAGGAAGAAGATCTATCATTTGTTCGAACCATTCTTGAAAGACATCAGCGTTCATGTCTTCATGGTAGTCACCGGTACGAGTTGATTCAAAAGTTAATAAACCACCTTCAACAAAACCGTCTGAACTGCCAATGTGTACTATTATCAGCCTGCGTCCCTTTCCTGATGGTGGGTTTAAACCAGTAGATAAGTTATTTACAAAAGCGTGCCTTTGACTTGTAACAGTTTCATCCTGCCAAAATTTATTTGGTGTATGACCCTCGTTGATCCATGTTTCATCAAGATAAAATATTTTTCTTTTTTGGTTTCTCATTTCCTTTATGGTTCTTAGAAAATGTCTTCTCCATATGACAATATCGCTTCTTTCTAATAAAATAGACTTTCTGGGATTCTTTTTCCAGCGGAAGCCTATTTCTTTTAAAAGTTTCCATAACGTACTTCGACTCATTTCTGGGTAATCCTTATCATCTCGAACTGAGACAAGAACTTTATCCAATGTTGGAAATTCTTGTCTAAAGAAGAATTCATGCACTTTCCGTCGAAGTCCTTCTTTAAAATGATATTCTATTTGAAATTTTGGTTTCCCTGGAGCATTACGTGGCATTTGAAAACTACCACATTTCTCTTCTTTAATAACTCTGTAAATCGTAGATTTCCCAACACCAAGTGTACTGCTAACTAACTCAACGGTCTCATCAACACTTTCACATAAACGTTTGTCTGTAAATGATTTAAAACAATTAAATATTAATGTTTTTTCATTAACTGTTAAAGGACCAATTTTTCGGCGTTTACACGGCACTTCCAAATTTTCCATAACACTAGTATACACAATAAACTGCACCTTGCAACTGAAGTACCTACTTTTAGTGAACTGTTAAGAATTTTGAATACGCCACTTGGACCTTCCTACAAAATGGAAAAACCCACTATCACATTTTCTGTGGAATAAGTTTAGAAGGTAATTATCTAGTCAATTACTGTCGTAGATTCCTGGAATTAAAGAATTAAATGTTTGATTGTTGAAACCCTTACTTCGTGGAATGCACTCATTTCAGATAAAATAAAACGTTTTATTTTATCTAAAGAATTAAACTTTATTTTGCAAATAGGTAGGTACTTATTAAACTTTTATTGGTTATATATAACCAATAAAATAAACATCTTACATTTCTTGCAAATTCATTAGTACCTGTTAACCTCCATCACTCCGACACTGGCAACCTTATTTAGGGATTAGTAACCCTCACAACTATTGTATTCTATTCTGCTCCAACCTTTATACCTGGTGGTCATACTCAATTTAAAATTGTTTTCCTATATACTTCTGTAAACTTGTTGACAAATATCTGTTTTTCATTGAGTCACCCGTATCAACAGTTTAGGGATTTGCATACATAATTTATTGTTTTATTACTCTCTCATACATAAAAATACACTATAGTAATCAGAATTTTCAGTTAATCAGTATATCCATAAAAACCAAACTGGTTTGAAATTATAACAAACATTTACTGCTTTCTATTGAAATATTTCATTAAACATCTTTTTTGTGTGTAAAATCTCTGACCGCCGCTCCTGCGGCGGTCAACAAAACATTGCAGGTTAAGCGCTAGTCAGGAAGCGCAGAAGTCACATCCTTCAGGTCTGCCAACACTATTTATCACACCTTTCTAGACACAGCATGGTCTTAATCACTGCCCGAGAAATATGAAATTTAGCTACTCTGAGGACCATGTTGAATGTTGACTAATTGGCTTACAGTTCAACCCAGGAAAGAGCTCAGGATCAAAGGAGGGAGATTAACAAATTTAATGTGGGTATTCAAGAAGCAGTTTAAATGTTTATTGCACATAAATTGAAATATAGTGTGATGTATTTTGCTGTAATATATTGGTAAATATACAATACACGTAGAAAGAACACTCAGGTGGATAAAAAACGGCACCTTTATAATGTTTTTGATCTGAAATAATTTTGATATTTTGTTGGCAATGTAAAACGTAAAAATATGGTCCAATTTAGTCACAATATACGAGAAAAGGTAAAATTATGCTTCTCTCATCTGGATTTATTTATACAGGGTGATTGATTAGTGTGAGGAAGCTCAGTAGATCTGTTATAGTAAAAATTACTAAAAAAAGTTATTAACAAAAATTGTAGGCAGCTTTAAACTCCACATTTTAAAATTAGTTACAATCTTACAGGGTGTTCCATAAGATGGTGGCAGACCAAACTTATGTTTTTTTAAATGGAACACCCTGTATTTTATTTTAAATTTAAAATCGGCTTCACTTCCACATCACAACAATGTAAAGTTTTATTATGTTATACCGGGTATCTAAAAAGTTATAACCAATATTACCTGAAAATCGTATCAAGTTTAACTCCCTGTGCAATTAAAAAGGAGTATAGGAACATTGATCTATTGCAACCATAGTTTTTAAATAATTGTTAAAAATTATAAAACATATTCGTTTCCATAATATTCGTTAAATCAAATACAGGGTAAGTCAAAATGCAAATACATTATTTTCTTGGTAATTTTAAATAGAACACCCTGTATTTTATATCACTATCAAAAAGTAATAATATCGTACTTCAAATTTTATAAAGTACTCCCTATACCTAAAGTTATCAGTTTTCTAGATATTATTGTTTTTCCATCAAAGTATTAATTTGGTAGATATTTTAACGTTTACCAACTCACAATATAATTATTGTGAGTTGGTTATGATTGATTTGTCAAAAACTGACAGTTTGACATTATTGTTTAATAATTTAGTAACGAAATAACGACACAGAAAAGAAAACAATTTATTTAAAATAAAATTTATAAAAAATAACCGACGGAAAATAAAAAAAAATATAACAACACATAGAAAAATTAAAAACAACAGTAAGTTTAACTTATCTTACTTAAGTAAGGTGTTCAAAATGACCTCCCAAAACATCTATGCATGCTTGAAAACGGTCATTGAAAGAGTTGGTTACATTACTAAGCATTTGTAAAGAAATATTTTGAAATGCAATTCGGATTCTATTTTTCATATCATCCCTTGTTGTTGGGGGTATTTTATATACTTCGTTCTTAACGTAACCCCAAAAAAATGAGTCCATTTTATTGAATTCTGGTGACCTTGGGGGCCACCTTACCGGTCCATCCCTTCCGATCCATCTTTCCCCAAACTGATTATTAAGTTCACCACGTACTAATTCGTTGTGGTGCGCAGGAGCACCGTCATGTAGAAACCACATTTTTTCACGTATATTAAGTGGAACCTCTTCTAATAATATCGGTAACTGATTTACGATAAAATCTAAATAAATCTCACCATTTAAATTATCTTCAAAAAAATATGGTCCTACTACATGGTTACCGACGATACCTCCCCACACATTTAGAGACCATCTTGTTTGACTATGTGTTACTATGTGGTATGGATTACTTGTTGAGTAGTAGTGAAAGTTATGCCTATTAAAAGAACCGTTTCGATGGAATGTAGCTTCATCACCAAATAGGACATAATCAAAAAAATCTCTCTGCTCATTAATTTTTTCTAAGGCCCATTCACAAAATACTATTCGTTTCTGAAAATCATCATTAATTAATTCTTGGTGCTTTTGAATATGATAAGGGTGCATCTTGTTTTTAGATAGAATGTTTTGAACAGAGTAGTAACTAAGTTCTTGTTCATTGGAAATAGTCCTTATGCTTGTGTGTGGGTTTTCTGTAACCGCCATCAACACACTCATTTCGTTTTCCTCTGTCACACTAGTTTTTGTTCGTTCATGTTTTTCATAATTCACTGAACCAGTGCGGTTAAATCGATCTTTCAATTTTTCAAATGTATCTTGTCTAGGTTGTCGCCTATCTGGAAACCGTTCTTGATAAATTCTAGCTGATAGTAATGAATTTTTATTGCATTCCCCCAATATCCAGATCATATCTACCATTTCATCAGTAGTAAAATTCATTATTGCTAATTTAAATTGAATCAATTACTGAATTACTAAATAATAATTGTTGCTAATTTACGGTGTACCCCAATACTGAATTAATAAATATTAATGTCAAACTGTCAGTTTCTGACAAATCAATCATGGCCAACTCACAATAATTATTGGTAAACGTTAAAATATCTACCAAATTAATACTTTGATGGAAAAATAAAAATATCTTTAAAACTAATAACTTTAGGTATAGGGAGTACTTCATAAAATATGAAGTACGATATTAGTTCTTTTCGATAGTGATATAAAATACAGGGTGTTCTATTTAAAATTACCAAGAAAATAATGTACTTGCATTTTGACTTACCCTGTATTTGATTTAACGAATATTATGAAAATGAATATGTTTTATAGTTTTTAACAATTATTAAAAAACTATGGTTGCAATAGATCAATGTTCCTACAATCCTTTTTAATTATACAGGGAGTTAAACTTGATACGATTTTCAGGTAATATTGGTTATAACTTTTTAAATACCCGGTATAACATAATAAAACTTTACATTGTTGTAATGTGGAAGTGAAGCAGATTTCAAATTTAAAATAAAATACAGGGTGTTTCATTTAAAAAAACATAAGTTTGGTCTGCCACCATCTTATGGAACACCCTGTAGGATTGTAACTAATTTTAAAATATGGAGTTTAAAGCTGCCTACAATTTTTGTTAATAACTTTTTTTTGTAATTTTTACTATAACAGATCTACTGAGCTTCCTCACACTAATCAATCACTCTGTATAAGGTCTTGTCTCATAATTTACATAACTTTGTCAACAATATTGGCGATTATACATCGTTTTTCAATAAAATTATTTAACAATATTTTTTGAGAACGATTTCCGGAGTGGAAATCGAAATATCAAATTTTTATGTAAAATGTAATTGTCATACTAATGTAATTGTTTAATAGTTTACTTAATATACATGCACCCACGGAAGAAATAAAAATAATGGACGACGAAACAGATGAATTCTTCGATACCTTAGACAAAGAATATGATCGATGTCCACGTCATGATGCGAAAATAATTGCTGGGGACCTTAATGCAAAAATTGGCAAAGAGCAATTTTTCTAGCCAACTATAGGATGTGAGAGCTTGCATGAAGACCCAAATAATAACTGGTTGACACTAATAAACTTTGAAAGCATCAAAAACTCATGTAACTCTCGATGAGATGGTTTTTGCTTTTCGTGGAAGGTGTAGCTTCCGCATGTACATTCCAAACAAACCTAAAAAATATGGTATGAAAATATTTACCACATCGTTGCAAAAATATTTTACACTAACAATATGAAAATATTAGTCCATTGTTGGACTATCTTTTGCAATTCTCATCCACTGCTTTCCAGCTACAGCTGTTATATCGTCTATCCATCTCTTTTTGGGTCTTCACACGCTTCTTTTTGTTTCTCTGAGGTCTCCAGAATGTCAATTTATGAGACCATCTGTTGGTGTCTTGTCTTGCTACATGTGCTATCTCATTGTCGCTATTTTTCCATGATGTCGTTACTTTAGTTCTTCGACGTATTTCGGTGTTAGGTTTACTAACTGATTCGATTTGTGATTTAGATCTTGTAGCATTGATTTTAGTTCATGGATATCTGTGCTTATTAGTACTATGTCGTCTGCGAAACGCAAATGGTTAAGATATACTCCATCTATTTTTAGTCCCTTTTCTGCCCAATTAAGTTTTTGAAGACATTTTCTACTGACAAAGTAAATAACTTGGGTGAGATGGTGTCGCCTTGTCTCACACCTTTGCCAAGGTCTATTTTCATAGTTTCCAGATCATCATCTATTTTTACGTGAAAAGTAGCATCCCGTATATATTCTTAAGGAGGGCAGCATATCTTGAATCTACTCTTACGTCGTCCAATGCTGTTAAGAAAGATCATTTCTCGATACTGTCGAATGCTTTATAATAATCGACAAATGCGAGATGTAGTGGTATGTTGTACTCTATTGTTTTTTCAATAACTGTCCGAATTGTTTGCAAGTGATCGATAGTGCTAAAACCCTTTCGAAAGCGTGCTTGCTCCACTGGTTGATATACATCTAGCTAAGCTGTCAATCTATTTGTTATTATTCGGGTTAGTAGTTTGTAAAGATGTGACAATAAGTTTATTGGTCGGTAGTTTTCTATATTTGCGCCGTCCCTTTTTTATGGAGTAGAATGACTTCCGCATTTTTCCATGCTTTTGGTATTTGTCCTTCCAATACCATTTATTCTGTAATGCTTTCATTGTCTCTTCTAATGCAGTGCCTCCCATTTTTAGCATCTCTGAAGTAATTTTATCTTCTGGTGATTTCCCATTGTTCATTTGTTTTAGGGCGGCTCTAATTTCTGATGTTATTATTTCAGGGAGATCCTCTGAGCCCACATTTAAGATATGTTTTGTTGGTATACCGAGTAGTAGAAGTATACAGTTTCTCATAAAATTTTCGGATTTCTCTAACGATCTCTTCCTTATGCGAGCACAATGTTCCACGGTCGTCTTTTATCTTTCTGATTTTATTCCTGCTAGTGGATTTACTTGTTTTTAGTACTTTCATGTTCTTATTGTTCTCTATGGTTTCAAGAATCTGGTTTGTTCTATAAACTCATCCTTTCGAATATTTTTCTTAACGCTTCTGTTGAGCGCTTTATAGTCCGGGTTATCTCTGTTCGTTCTTCTTCTTTTCTCTATCTATTCTAGAGTCTCGGGTTTTAGCTTAGCTTCTTTTTGTTTTCTTATTCTGCAACAATTATTCATCATTGTTCATCATTCATCATTGTTCATTATCATCATTATTCATCATCAATCATTGAACACGTGGATTCGTACATCTACTTGGGAACAACAGTTAACTCAAATTGGGATCAAGCGAAGGAAATACGTATAAGAGTAGAAAAGGCAAGAGCATCGTTCACTAGCATGAAGCAAATTTTCACCTCTAAAAGCCTCACCCTACCTCTCAAAATTCGACTTCTGAAATGTTATGTATTCCTGGTTTTGTTATATGGAATGGAGGCGTGGACAATGACCGCAACATTGATGAAAAAAGTAGAGGCCTTCGAAATGTGGGCTTACCGACGTATATTACGTATATCCTGGACTGAGCACGTGACCAACGAAGAGGTACTACGCCGGATAGGCAAAGAGAGAGAGGTAGGAATAAATATAAAGAAAAGAAAGTTGGAATACTTGGGTCACGTTATGAGACATAATAAATATAGAGTACTACAGCTGATCGTTCAAGGGAAAATAGACAGCAGAAGGGGTCCAGGGAGGAGAAGACACTCGTGGCTCCAAAACTTGCGGCAATGGTTCGGATTGTCATCTGCTGAACTATTCAGATCTGCCGTAAACAAAGTCAGAATAGCCATGTTGATTGCCAACGTTCGGAACGGACAAGGCACATGAAGAAAAAGAATTCTGCAACAAAGTTTCTTAGTGACTGTTTGTATGTCTTTAGTTATTTTTTCAGCTAGTTCATCTATATTCTTATGCTCAAAGGTATTTGCTACTAGTTTCCGTGCTAATTAATCTTGGTATTTCTCTTTATTACTGGCTAGGATGTCTGCCGTCGGTAAAGGGTTTGTTGTTAATAGTTTTCGTCTTTTTCTCTTTATGTTAATACGTATATTGGCACGAACTAGTCTATGGTCACTGCCAGTGTTAAATTTGTTCAGCGCCTCCATGTTTTTACATATTGATCTATCACTGGAAAAAATAAAATCTATTTCATTCTTAACCTGGCCGTCAGGGCTACGCCATGTCCAATGTCTTTGTATTTGTTTTTTATAGAACGTGTTCAGGCAAAATATTTTTTCGGTGCTTACGTAATTTGCTAATGTCTCTCCTCTGGTGTTTCTGTTGCCTAGACCGAAATTTCCTATGTAGTCTGAGTCGCCTGGTATTCGCCGCCCTATTTTTGCATTAAAATCTCCGGTGATGATAACATAGTGTGTTTTTTCTAGGTTTTTAGCTCGCGTTATATCTTCGTAGAGTTGTTCTATTGACTCGTCATCCGCAGTGGAAGTTGCAGCATAGCAGTGTATTATCTGTAAGCTATATCGTTTGTTCAGTTTTAATACAAGATATATCACTCTTTCTGACACTGCTGAGTATTTCTCAATCTGGTGTTCTATTTTTAATCTACTTTAATTTAATACAAAGTCTTCTTCTTCTTTAAGTTCCATCTTCTATCGAAGGTTGGAAATCATCATGGCTATGCGGACTCTGTTGACTGCCGCTCTAAAAAGTTCTGCACTACTGCATTCAAACCATTCCCTTAAGTTCTTAAGCCAGGATATTCTTCGTCTTCCCACATTTCGCTTTCCTCGGATTTTGCCCTGCATAATAAGTTGTAATAATGCGTATTTTTGCCCTCTCATCACATGTCCCAAGTACTCAAGTTTTCGTCTTTTAATAGTTAATATTATTTCCGCCTCATTTCCTATCCTTCTAGTTACTTCCATGTTTGACATTCTTTGAATCCATGATATTCGTAGGATTCTTCTGTAACACCAAAATTCAAAGGCGGCCAGCTTATTCAGATGAACTTGTTTTAGTGTCCAAGCTTCCAGACCATAAAGAAGAGTAGAGAACACGTAACATCGAAGCATTCTCAGGCGTAGTTCTAACCTTATATCCCGACAACAAAGAAACTTTTTAAGTTTAATAAATGATGTACGTGCTATTTCAATACGTGTCTTAATTTCTTTGGTTTGGTCTACATCTGATGTTATCCATGTTCCTAAATATTTATAGTTATTAACATTCTCAATTGCAGTATCTTCAATAGTCAATTGGATATTTGCATGTGCAGATTTAGTCATGATCATGCATTTAGTTTTCTTTAAATTTATCTTCAGTCCGTACTCATGACAGCGTTCATTAAGGCGTTGCATTAGGTTCTGTAAATCATTGTTGTTATCCGTAATTATTACTGTATCGTCTGCAAAACGTAAGTTATTCAAAACTTCTCCATTGATAGATATACCTTCTATTGAGTCTGAGAGCGCTTCTTGAAATACCGCTTCACTGTAGACATTGAAAAGTAGTGGGGACAGCACGCAACCCTGGCGGACTCCTCTCTGTATTTTGATATTTTCGGTGTACTGGCTGTCAACTCTTACCTTGGCAGTTTGATTCCAATATAAATTAGATATAATTTTCAGATCACGACTGTCAATATTTTTGCTTTTTAATATATCTACAAGCTTTTTATGTTGAACTTTATCAAATGCCTTTTCAAAGTCTACAAAACATAAGTACATATCCTGATTCATGTCCATGCATCTCTGAGCCAGCACATTCAAGCCGAACAAAGCATCTCTTGTACTCATACCATTTCTAAAGCCAAATTGTGTGTCACTAATCTCATATTCAAGAGTTTTAACAATTCTGCTGTGAATTATTTTCAAAAATGTTTTAAGTGTGTGACTCATTAAAGCTATTGTTCTGTGGTCTGAGCAAGTTGTTGAACTTGGTTTTTTGGGAATTGCTACAAAGGTTGATTGCAGCCATTGTCTGGGGATTGTGGCAGTCTGATATATTAGATTAAAGAGTTCAACCATTACATCAATAACATCTTCATCGATGAGTTTTAATAATTCGATGGGCACCTCATCTGGTCCAGTAGCTTTACCCTCTTTTGTGTTTTTGATGGCATAGATGACTTCTTCTCTTAATATTGGTGGTCCAGTATCCTCGGTGATTTCTAATGACAGTTCTTCTCTTTCATCATTAAATAGTTGTTGAATGTAATTGGTCCAGTGACATAATCTCTCCTTCATATCAGTAATAATATCCCCTTTATCATTTTTAAGGATATTCGTTTTTGTACGCTTTCTAGAACCTGTCATTTCTTTGATTTTTTTGTGTAAATTAAAGCTATCGTACTTTTTATCCAGATCTTCTATTTCCTTGCATCTATCGGAGAGCCACCTCTCTTTTGCCTCTCGAATTTTCTTTCTGATGTTTCTCTGAATTTCTTTGTATTTATTCAGGTCTTTTGCTTTATGTTTTCTTCGTTCTTCCATGAGTTCAAGAATTTCTACTGTCATCCAAGGTTTTGTTTTTTCTTTAAGTGGTTTGAGGGTTTCTTTTCCAACTGATACAAAGTAGGCATAAATAATCAAAATATTTCCATCAGATGGAAGAAAATACCCCACAAGTACAAATAAAAATATTGTGTTTCAAAAATACTAATTAAAAGAAAATAAAAATATTTAGCTTATTTGTGGTATCAATAGACCACCGTCTGTGTGGTCTTGTTATTATTTAGACGTCGTCCATCGGAGTGGTAAAATATTATATTAGTAAAACATCTATATGGTTCACTTAGGTTTTTAAAGACTTTTTTTACAAAAAGGTTGTTATAAGAATAATTTTACAAAGAGAACAATGGGAGGTTTTAGAGATTTCCCATATGTATATATTTAGTTGTAGCACAAAATATGTTAAATCCTTCCGCTAGAGACGAACATACTTACATTCCTTGATGTAAAATAACCAACGTGAGAATTATATTAATCACTTTGCATTTAAACCACATGGTTGACTACAGCTCTTGACAAATCTATTTTCTTGGCAAATTCAGAGAGGTAATACAAAATCTGAAATTACGTGCAATTATATTTGAATAATTTTGTGGCAGGTTACCAAAGAGGTGAACATGGTGATTAATGGAAAAGGTAGGAGTAATGTTCGTTAGTACATGTAATTTCACGAAAGAGGTAGAAAGCGAGTTATAAATAGTTGAGGTTCCAACAAGCAGTGGCCAGTTTGAATCATTAAAACGGGGAAAATGTTGAAGTTATTAAATTTAACTTTTTCATTAGTCAAAAATAAATTTAAGATTGTACATTCGTACATTCCTCCTTGAGTTTTTCACTTAGTGTCGAATTTAAATCTGTACTTACTCTTTTTGTATTGATTTTAATTTCTAGATCATCTGCCAATGATTTAAGTTTGGTTTTGTTGTGTTTTACATAAAACGATGACCGGAACTATTCTGATTATTTCTTCTTTTTGATCGTATGAAGTACTATTTTTCTCAGAACCCTTTTCTTTTTTGATCGGCAGAATTGAACTGGTTTTAATTTTTTTTATTCATACGATTAGACCAGCAATGACGTTGATTTCGAAGAGCAGAGTTAAAAGAGAAAGGGAACCCATAGCATAGAGGTGGTCCAGAAGAATCAGATCCTTACCTCCGATTCCTATCAGCATGTTGAATCCTGGCAGAAAAATGGCCAAGAAAGTTTATTCGTTTCCTATCAAGGAAGAAAAAATTAAAATAAACATTTGTAACAATCAGTTATTGTAACAATTAATTACAATTTCTAAACAATTAAACATTTGTAACAATAAATTAATTAAATTTAAATTATTTTTTATCAAATTTAAATTAAATTTTGTTAACATGTTTATACATTTAAAGTAATCTAATAAATTGTCCGGAACAAAATTTTTATCGAGTACTAGTGAGGGAATTTTGTCTATCATAACGGGGGGTACCCTTTCTACTCTAGTCTATTTCTTGTCAACTAAATACAATTTGATTTCATTTTATAACTAACAAAAATAACTATTCCACCACCACTCTGTTTTTGACTATACTAAAACAATCTTTAATTGAAGGTGATTAAACATCGCACTTAAACTGACGAAATCATATTCCACTTATTAATGTTGCAGAGGCGTACCAAAATAATAATAATAATTTAATTATTTATTTAATCACAGCAAAATTTTATTGTTATTATCTTCTCTTCTTTTGGTGCCTATCCTCTGTGATGTCATACAACTTTGTTGACAGCTGCTATAAATAATGTATGGTAGTCATTCTTGCCCACTGTCTGATGTTCTTCAACCACGATGTCCTTCTGCTCCCTTGAGATCTTTTGCCTTCTATCTTGCCTTGTAAAATTAGTTGAATTAGTTGATACTTCTCATTGCGCATCACATGCCCTAAGTATGTCATATTTCTGATTTTCACGATACGCATAATTTCCAGATCTTTATTCACACGATGGATCATGGTATTGCTTGTGACATGATGGATGTAGGAAATTCTGAGCATGCGGCGGTAGCACCATATTTCGTTGGTGTGGTTTTATCTTTCAACTTCTGAATGTCCAGAAGTTGTTGTGCTTTTCTTTTATGGACTTTTTTCATCTGGAGTTTGAAACGTGTTTTGATCTGATGGAAGATCTGCTCCGGATATGTTTTTGCGGATATTATAGTCATAGTGACAAAAATTATCACATATAATCTCATCACTAATGCTATTATTTTAGTTGCTTTCTACCATAAAAATTATAGAATAGACATAAATGAGAGTCATTGAGCCCTATGCTCTTTAATTTTGGATAAAATCATCAAAAGCGAAAACAAAGGAAGAGGATACAGAATAGATAATGAAGAAGTAAAAATATTATGTTGCGCAGACGATGCAATATGAGCATAGTCTGCAAAGGCTAAACAAAACAACTTAAAAATCCACTAGGAAACTAAGTTCCTGTAGCTGGAGGTATACCAGATATCACAAAAAATTTATTTAAAATCCTTTATAAAAGGTTTATAATAAAATACCCAAACGGGCTATCACAAAGATATTGCAAAACGTTTTCGGATTATTAAATCCATCATCAGTGCAAACGAGGTATACATGCTATGAGCCACCAAAATATATGGGTCCAAACCCTTTAAATGATATAAATTTACATTTGCTTTACATTATATGTGGTTACAAATTATGATGTTTAAGTTACCGTTGGAATTGGTAACATGGCGACGTATGACCCTACATAGGTAAAATGGTCCTCAGACGAAGTGTCTTCGAGGACCTGTTGATAACAACTTAACATAAGAGCAAAATTTACTATAACAATCTTATCTTAGAAAACTAAAACAATAGTAATCAGCAAAAAACAAATCAGATATAAAATAGAAATTGTTGGTATCAGTATTGAACAAGTAATGGAAATTAAATACCTTGAATTACACTGTTTAGCTATGAAGATCTGGAGAAAGAAGTGAAAGTTTAATACCAAAAAGCAAATCCATTGGCAGGATGTTTTAGTAATGTTATATGGCGATACAGACAATATATGAACTCTGACATGAGGTCCAGAATTTATAAAGTTAGTGTGAGATCAATAATGATATATGCCTCAGAAACAAGATCCGACCCAGCCACCACACAAAGGCTACTGGAAACGTTAGGGATGAGAGCATCGAGAAGAATTACAGGAAATATGCTGGGACATTGAAATATCGCTGATTCTTCTTCTTCTTCTTTTGGCATCATAACCCTGGATGGGTCTTTGCCTGTCTGGCTATGTCCTTCCATTCAGATCTCTCTTGTGCCCTTCTTCTCCATTGTCTTATGTTCATTGTTTTCAGGTCGTCTTCCACGTCATCCAACCATCTCGTTCTGGGCCTTCCTTTTTTTCGCCTTCCTATGGGCTTCCATTGTAACATTTTCTTTGTTGTTTTTGCATCGTTTCCAGTGACATTATAAAGAGAAAGAAAAGAAGAAGAAGACATAAGTGGCGATTGAGTTTCTTAGGTCACATAGTTTGGTCCGCAAGCCACTAACGTTTTAGAAGTACACTTTTAATGGGGTATCTACATGTTTTTTGAAGCTTTGTAAACCATTATGGTATATAATAGTTAAGTTTTCTTCATTAGACGAAGAAAAAGAAGATGACATTAACCAACTATGACAAATATACGAGATATTGTGTTGGGTCAAAGATCGGTTGAAATATTAGGCAAAACCAAATCAGAAAAAAGAAATCATTAGTTTGATTATGAGTGCAAAATGGCAATAAGCCACAAATTAAAGATAAAAATACGTTTATTGACGATAAATTGAAACGAGGAATACCAAATCGTAATATCGCCGTCAAATCAAACCCAATTAAAAATTTGTAATGACACTAACGGTGAAATTCTATATGATAAAAACTCAGTTCTTGACAGATAGGCACAACATTTCAGCGAACATCTAAATATAAACGATATTGAAGGAGGTTACAACATAGAAAATCAACAAAATCTACAACGTCAACTACACAGTGAAGACCCAACAAGAGAAGAAGTGTCAAATGCCATCCTAAAACTCAAAGACAATAAAGCCCCAGGAATCGATGAAATCTGTTCGGAAATGTATAAAAAAGGTGGTGATCAACTTTTTGCAGCAATCCATAAACTAATAGTACTTATATGGCAGAATGAATTGGTACCAGAAGAGTGGCTAAAGGGAATAATATGTCCGTTGCATAAAAAGGGTGATCAACTGGAGTGTAAGAACTATAGAGGCATTACTCTGTTAGCATCTGCATATAAAATCTTCGGCAATGTATTGTTTGAAAGACTTAAACATTTTACAAAGGATATTGTTGGTCAATATCAATGCGGATTTACTGCTGGAAAGTCAACTACACATCAAATTCAAGCACATAGGCAGATTCTAGAAAAGTCACTAAAATATAACATAGATACACACCATCTCTTCGTGCTACTTCAAAGCAGCCTATGACAGTGTGAAAAGAACTGCATTATATAATGCAATGATAGACTTTGGGATTCCACCTAAGTTAGTTAAGTTGACCCAACTAACAATGCAAAACGTAAGCTCATGCGTTAGAATTGAAGGAGAAAACTCTACGTTCTTTGACATTAATAATGGTCTAAGACAGGAGGACGCGTTGGCGTGTCTTCTCTTTAATATTGCCTTGGACAATAAATATTAGAATGAATGGAACTATTTTTAATAGATCGACACAAATTCTCGCATTCGCTGACGATATAGTTATAGTGGGCAGAAGTATGAGAGACATGGTGCAGTGTTTTACAAGGCTTGCGGACGCGCAAGTGAATTAGGACTTGTGGTAAACGAGGAAAAAACCAAATATATGTTGGTTTCTAAAAACCCCCGAAATATCCAACAGAGAATTCAAATTAACAACCATACCTTTGAGCAAGTCAAAGAATTCACATATCTTGGATCGCTAGTAAACGCAACAAACACATAGCAATAGCAAACAGAACTGTTTACGGTCTCCAGAAATATTTAAAATATATATATATATATATATATATATATATATATATATATATATATATATATATAGAACGTGCAGGAAAGTTCCATATATACAAGACAAAATGATGAAAGACTTCTTGGAATTTTTGACAGACAAATTCTTAAAAAAATTGTTGGGGCCGTCAATGAAAATGGCCTATGGCGTCGAAGATACAACTCTGAACTATAGGTTTGTTCCAACCATGAATCACAGACAAGTTTCTGACAGTTTGTGGATTGTTCCCACTGCGCATGTCATCAAATATCTGACTTCCTGATTGATTAGTGATAGGTAGTTGGAACAACCGACAATTTGTCAATTGTCTGTTGTTTGTTGTCATATCCATCCTCTCATTTCTGCTTTTATTTTGTGATTGAGCGACTGACTGTTTACATACATTTTACCAAACGACTCAGTGTCAGTAATTTTTACAGATTTTAAATAAATACCCAATATATACCCAAATGATATAATCACGTTATCACTTTAAGTAAAACTCAAATAAAATATTTATATTGGTAAACAAACTTTAACCTAAGCGTTCGGCGTTCCCGACTAGGGTTGGGTTCATAGAACAATTTGTAAACAGTAAACAGAACCGTTCCGTTGACAATTGACAAACCAATCGACTATTAAACGGTACTACGCATGCCCCAAATTTCTTGTCCAAAGAAAATCCGCAAACTGTTTTGACTGTCAGCAAACAAGTTGTTGGTGTGGTTGGAACAGAAAACTATTTGCTTGCTGACTGTTTGTAATTTCGGTTGGAACGCTTTTATGTTATTGCGCAGAATCCTGACGTCTGCAACTTGTTTCTGACTCTGGTTGGAACAAACCTAACTATATCAGTTATATACCGATCCAGATATTGTGAAATTTGTTAAAGTGCAGAGACTTAGATGGGCTGAACACATTGCTAGGATGTCAGATCACGAATTAAGAGAATTAGAAGATTATTAGAAAAGAAGAGATTAACATTTTCAAAACCAGAGGGCACAACGATGTCGAAGAAGACCTACAGATTCTAAGGGTCAGTAGATGGAGGGAAGTTGCCAGGAATCGACAGGAGTGGCGTTTTTTTTGTGAGCAGGCTTCTTTTTTTTGTAAGCAATCTTCAAGGGATTGTCGAGCCACTTGATGATGACGAAGTTTTCTTCACCAACAGTCTTTCTGTTTTCGAGTAGTAATTTAGCTGCCCTGTAGGTTTTTTGTTGCATCTTTGTTTGATCGTTTAATATTCTCAAAGTCGTTGATTTAAGTTTATTTTTAGCTTAAGCGCAATTTTTACAGATTCTGTACTGTTGCAAGTATCTTTTAAAGATCTTATTTTTGGTTAAGGATGAAATTTGAAGACTTATTCTGGAACTGATGTTTTAAAAGCTGTAGGACAAAGACAATGCAAAAATCCGATTTCTGACGAATAGGAGAGCTACATACGTACTAAGAATAAGTACATGAGGAAAACTAGACATATGAAATTTATTATAAGATCTATAAAGAAGCTTTTTTGGCAATCTCGACGTCTAGATTTTTAGATTTTTGGTTTAAAATTATTGATGTAGAATCTGACCCAAAATTATCAAGTTTATAGTACGAAACATTAAAAAGTTTTATTTAATTAATGATTAATGAATAATCCCCGCCTCTGCTTTGCCTTCATTTCGAGTTTTCCGCGAATTTCCTTGGAAACACACGGTTGAAGACAAATACAGCGAAATACGCTGTACACACCTATATCATGTTAATAAAGTAACTTGTCTCAATCTACATCTTAATTGGTTGTCATGTTTATTGCGGAGTTTGGAGTTTACCTCTGTGACGGTAACTTTCAGTTTTATGTTGTTTTTATAGTGAGGTTGTCGTATTACTTCAAGCAACATTTACATTGAAAAGACAGGTAAACGGAACTAAACAAAAACGAGAACCAAGGAGATGTATTTTAGTTACTGGCAGCTTGCACGGCGTCTACTTTGCATTGGGCCATTAATTTAATTATGGTAGTAGTCTCCGAGACAGGAAAACTTGAGCATTCATGCATGCAAAAAAGTAGGAGCTTGGTGTCGGTGGGTTTTAAAGCACTTTCAATTGTTTTCCTTTAATTGCATTATGTTAAATTCGGAAATTGTTGAAGTTTACTAATCATAAGAAAATATTTTAGTGTAGGTAGTGAATGTAGTAAGAAATGATTTCACGAAATCGTAACAAAACAATCGTACTATAACTGAAACGCAAGACAAACTACGTAGATGGAAAGAATACATTGAACAACTATTTTATAATCAAAAAGTAGAACAATTATTAGAAGTTAATGGAGAAACCACGGGACCAGAAATAATGAAAGAGGAAGTTATGTATGCTATAAAACACACAAAAAGCAGAAGAGCTCCAGGACCCGATGAAATACCAATTGAACTATTGAAGATAATTAATGAAGATAATACTGATGTCTTGGTAGACCTTTTTAACTCCATATACAAGACGGGACACATACCCAAAGAGTGGCTTCTCTCAACTTTTGTGACGATTCCAAAAATCACAAATGCTAAAGATTGCAATGACTATCGAACAATTGCGTTAATGAGCCACACATTGAAAACCTTCCTTAAAATCATACATAACAGAATCCACATGAAATTAGAACAAGAAATAAGTGATTCACAGATGGGTTTCAGAAAGGGTCTAGGAACTAGAGAAGCATTATTTGGAGTCCATGTTCTGACACAACGATGCCTGGATATGAATCAGGACATATATGCTTGCTTTATAGATTTCAAGAAAGCTTTTGATAGAGTTCAACATGAGAAGCTTTTAAGTATTCTTAAGACTAAAAACATTGATAGTAGAGATCTACAAATTATATCGAATCTGTATCAAAACCAGAAAGCAAGAGTAAGAGTCGAAGGAGAACTGACAGAGGAAGTAAGTATACTTAGAGGAGTTCGACAAGGGTGTATCCTTTCACCACTCTTATTCAACGTCTACAGTGAAGTGATTTTTCAAGAGGCTTTATTGGATATCGTGGAAGGTATTTATGTCAACGGAAATAGCATTAATAATATTAGATATGCCGACGATACTGTCATATTTGCAAGTGACATGGAAGATCTACAGTACATAATACAACATGTATACAATGCATGTGAAAGTTACGGACTGCAAATGAATCTCAAGAAAACGAAATCAATGATATTCTCAAAAAAACCACAAAATGTAAATAACCTGATCATCAATAATACAACGATAGAAAGAGTAAAAACATATAAATATTTAGGAACGTGGCTAACCGAAGATGGAGATCAAGTAAAGGAGATCAGATCTAGAATAGAAATGGCAAGAAACACGTTCATAAAATTGAAGAAATTACTTTGCAACCGTAACCTTAATCTAGAGATTCGCACAAGAATGCTACGTTGTTACGTCTTCTCTACTTTACTATATGGCATGGAAGCGTGGACAATAAAGCAGTCTGAAATCAAAAAATTAAACTCCTTTGAGATGTGGTGCTACAGGAGAATGCATAAAATATCGTGGATTGAAAAAGTAACTAATATAGAGGTGTTACAAAGAATGAAGAAAGAATGTGAAGTCATAAAAACTGTTAAAATTAGAAAGATTCAATATCTGGGACATTTAATGAGGGGTGAGAAGTACGTATTACTGAGGTTGATTATGCAAGGGAAGATACAAGGGAAGAGAAACCCAGGACGACGCAAAATGTCCTGGCTAAGAAATTTGAGAGAGTGGTTCGGCTGCAGCTCATTAGATTTATTCAGAAATGCGGCCAACAAAGTTAAAGAGCGATGATGATTTCCAACCTCCGCTAGGAGAAGGAACCCGAAGAAGAAGTGAATGTAGTGTAATAAAAAAAGCAATGGACTGAAACAAAGAAACAGTTTCAATTTGCTGGCGAAATTTTAATACAGTCACAGTTTAATGTACTGCGTCATGGTATCGGCCGATATGCGCTCGACAGTTTTGCGCCATTACCTGAAATCGGCCGGTTTGCGCTGAGATATATAGCTAATTATTTTCTTATATCGATCGTTTTGCGCTCTCTTGTAATCGACGTTTAATTTTAATCTACCATAAGGATCAGGTAACGGTTAGGCTAGTAAAATTAGTTTTAAAAATCATAAAACTATAAAAAAATTAAAATAAACCATCTTCCCTTCACACTTTCATTCAGGCTTAGGACTGCCACAGTTTATACAGAATATAAACATTGGCGTGTTTAGAAGATGTTTTTTTATTTTTTTATTTTTTTTCGTTTTTTAATTTTTTTTTTGTTTTTTTTTTCGTCAAACTTTTTATACAGTAAAATACAAAAAATTCTTGGGAATAAAAAATTGTCTATTTATTGCAGCTTCTGGATATATGCCAATGTCCTTAAACACAACCTTAAGTCCCTTGTATCTTTATATTTCTGTAAAGTTTTGGATATTCTTTCATCAAGATTAATATATGTTTTCTTGCGCCGCTTTCCTTCTAGATTGAAAGTAAATCGATCATAAAGGTGATCACAATATTCTGCTTCTTTAACCAGGCACTTCACTAATTGGAATACATTGGGATGTGGTCTTATTAATGTATTCAGACGATGATTCCAACCTTCTAAAACGTTATTACTGCGATGTCTTTGATCATGGCAATTCCACATTTCCTTGGTAATGTGAGTATTTTCTAACCATTGTTTGACAAAGTAGTCATAAAACTGTTCCATTTTTTCAGAAATAGGAGAGGTTTCTTGAATGCATAACCAGCCATCATCGATATCTTCTATGGGTAGATACGCTAACGCAGCACACATTCTTATGTGCAAACGTATCTCTTCGTTGTCAGTGTATTCAGAAACAAGTCCAATATTTTGAACATTTTTCCATATACATTGATTGAAATGAAAATTACAACCAGAAATTTTGGCTTCGGGAAAATAATTTTCTAAGGCACCAATCACTGCCTGTTCAAAATCCAGTTTTATAAGAGATGGTTTCCAATTTGGTAGTTTCTCTTTCATTGATGAAAATAACATATCGTATGTCTCTTTGGTTTTGTTAGGAAGTAACGCAAATATCAATGGAATTGTATTTGTCTCCTCTGACGTACTACCAATATCGATATGAACGGTATATATTTGACTAAATTGCTTACTGCAGCTTTTGAATGTTCCATCCATAAATACAGTGTCCTTACTGTTAACCAAAATCTCCCTAGCTTTGTTGCTGGCAAACACCAAGATTCTGTATCCCGAGGGAGTGGTCTTGTCGATAAATAAAAATTTCGTTTTGTCGCTCATTGTAATAATTTCTTCTGGAAATACTATTTCGGATGCTGCCGCTGGATCTGTGAGCAGCCCACGCGCACGTTTTCTACAATCGTTTAAACCACTTTTCACTGAAGAGAATTTTGGGATGTCTGTCACGAAATCCAGTCCTTGACTATATAATCTTTGAAATTCATCTTGATATATTTTTGACATCGGCAAATAACTATTGTCTTCCCTAGCTCTTTTTCGAGCATTGAAGACACACTGCTTCACTTCTGTCGCTGCAACACTCGGCTTACACAGATGTTCGGCTTCCTTAATTATTGTGTTATTATCCATAATTATGTGGCCTCGACATTTTTCAGTTTTCTCTTTCAAACAACTCCAAAAAACCGAACAATCTTTATTTGTTTTTTTCATACGAAAACTGTACTCTTTATACAATGAAAATTCAATAATTTTCACATCCATTTTTAAAACACTAACTCACACTAATTCACAATAATTCTTGATCCTACTATCCCAAAGAACGCAATAGAAATGATTGACCATCAATATGGTCATTATCACGTAGAATTTTCAGGTAATTTTTCTGTTACTCTTTGTTAATGACTTAATTAGTTACCAGTTCGCATTATCAAGTAGAAAGGAAAGTTAGTTCCAGCGATCTCTCATTTTGAAAATTCTAGTTACTAATTATATCTAAGCAATTAACTTCCAGGTAGAAGGATTATAAACAGAGGTATTTCTGTTGTCCGACAGTATTAGAAAAATATAATAATTTTGTTAGTTTTGATTTGACATTTTTTTTTCAAATCTAAAAGAAGAAAAAGATGTTTCTGTTTATTTGACATGTTAGTATGTTCATTGCAGGTTCACTAGACTATTATTGTAGAATGAAATTAAAATTATATTGCAAGAGAGCGCAAATCGGCCGATTAAGGAAACTATAGTTTGCAAAGCGCAAAACCAGTCGATTTCAGGTTAGGGCACAAAACGGTTGAGCGCAAACCGGCCATATTCCTGCGTCAAACCAATTAGAAATTATTTATATTTTAAGGTAATTTGAATTATCAAACCATTTTTTTTTATTTAAGCCTTGGTTTAGAACCTTTAGCCAAGTAATTACATAAAAATATTAGCATTTATTCATTCAGGATTTTACAGGGAGGACATTTTTTATGCTCAGGGGTCCATCAGAGCGACTTCAATATAGCACATAAGACATAAACCACGGTTAGATAGGTGGGCAACAAATAGGTACACATACAAAGGAGATATCGTTTGTATGCGTACTGTCCAGCGAGTTCTGTCCCATTCTCTCCAGATGAATGAGTATTACTGTTTGTTTTAAAATACAACGGACCAAGTTTTGTGAATTTATGTTAGATAAACACAATGAATTTCTGACGAATCTTAATTTTCATTATATAAAAAACACAATCCATCCGTTGCAAGGTATTATTCTGGGAAAAATAGGCACCTCAGTGTTGCCGTGCGAACGCAGCATTCGCAAACGTTAAATGTTTGGACTGGGATGTTAGGCGACCATATTGTCGGACCATTTTTTATCGATGGAAACCTAAAATGCCCATATATTTACACCTTTTACAGAATGATATCATTCCGGCAGTTCGACGCCTTCTCGTTAATTTTCAGGAGGTTTATTTTCAACAGGATGGGTATTCGGCTCACAACTCTAGAGCAACTATTGACTTCCTCAATCAAATGTTTGCTGATCGACTAATAACTACATGTGGTACAATTAAATGGTCGGCTAGATGCTGTGACTTGGCGCTTAAAGATTTCTTTTTTTGGGGTTTTCTCAAAGAAAACATTTATAGGCATCAGTTTGAAAGGCCACAAACCTAGTCAGCAGTTAAGGGCAAAAATACATTTCTCTGCAAGCATTACACCAGCACTACTCCAAAATATAAGGAGAAAGCTGTATAACAGATTTGGTCACTGGTAAGTACAAGGAGGTGGAATATTTAAGCCCTTAATTCATTAATCTGCTTTCCTAATTTTTATTTGTTGTTAAATACATTTTAAGAAGTTTGTATGTTCTTAATTAGGTAGTATTTTTTATGTTTGGGTGTGGAAATATTTTATTGTTGTTTTTTATTTAAAAGTACAATAGTACATTGTTTACCGGGTAGGAAAAGCTTAACATTCCTGGACGACTGTGAAGATTGCTAAGTCGAGGCGCAAGCCGAGACTTAGCAACACAGAGTCCAGGAATGTGGCTTTTCCTACGAGGTAAACATACTATTTTTCCGCAAATCGTTTAAAATTCGACAGATATTGATTGATTTAAAAAAAAACGCGATAATTTTATTCCCAAATAAATGGTGCTTTGAAATTCCTAATAAAATTACTTGGGTTACTATGGAAACGTATTGAGGTTGAATTGTCAAACTTGACGCTTATAAATTTAATTGCTGGTGTTCTCGAAAGTAAAATGATAAGTGATGATGAAATTTCCATTCCTGGGACTCCTCCAGAGCTGGTTGAGGCAGTGAATACTGCTTCATTAGAATTATTGCCAAAGAAATCAAGAGAAAAGTACGAAAATGCATACAGACGTTTTATGGATTATCGCATGAGTAAAAATACGAGTTCTTTCTCAGAAAATGTTGTAATGGCATACTTCCTAGACCTTTGTTTAAAGATGAAATCTTCAACATTATGGGCCAATTATTCAATGCTGAAGTCAACCCTTGCACTTAAACACAATGTAGATATATCTACATACTCAAAACTTCGTTCTTTATTGAAACGGCAAGCTCAAGGTTATAGGGCAAAGAAATCTAAGATTTTAACGAAGGAAGAAATTGAAAAATTTATCCAGGAAGCTCCAGATAAAGAAAATTTAATGATTAAGGTAATTTACAAGGTTTTAATTTCTATTTAGATTATAGCTTTATTTATTTTTTAGGTGGCTGTAATATTTGGTATTTCTGGGGCCTGTAGAATGGATGAGTTAGTCCGAATGACTGTACACGATATAGAAGACTTAGAATCTAAGCTTTTAATCAGCATACCTGATTCGAAAACCAACAAACCAAGATCATTTGTAATTAATCAGATCTACTTGAATGTTTATCGAAAGTATGTTTCGTTAAGACCAGAAAATATGAACAGTGACCGATTTTTCTTTAAATATCAAAGCGGAAAGGGTTGTAGACAAGTGGTAGGAATTCATCAATTTAGAAAAATGCCCAAAATAATTGCTACTTATTTGAACTTGGTAAATCCGACAGAATATACTGGTCACTGCTTTCGTCGGTCTTCTGCAACAATATTGGTTGACTCTGGTGCCGACATAACTAGTTTAAAGAGGCATGGCGGATGGAAGTCATCAAACGTTGCTGAAGGATATATCGAAGAATCGCTTAACATAAGGTTGAGGTGGCAAATAAAATTTTCACAGTACAAAATATTCAACAAAATGACACTTCCACCCTGCATGTTGTCCAAAATGTTTCTCATAGTTCTAAGAGTGTTCCTCCAATGTTCAATAATTGTACTAACTGTCAAATTACTGTAAATATAACAAATTGATCTTAAAAATGTATTCAGCAATGACTTGATGTTTTCAAAATATAAATTAATTCCTTATAAGCAATGTGTTTTCTATCATTTATGTAGAACACTAACAACTGTACGGAAATATCATTTCCTTACAGTAAGGAAATGACATTTCCTTACAGTAAGGAAGTCCTGACTTTTTCTTCAAGAAATTTTGACAGGAATGTCAAAATTTCCTGGCGATTTGCGGAAAAAGATCTTAATCTGATTTTTTTCTTCTTTCTTGTCTTAACCTTTGTCCATAAAATTTGTACAATTTTCAGTGACAATAAAGCATATTACTTATTTACTTACTTATTTATTTGTATTGCTATTAAGGCTAAAAAATAACCAAAAATTAGTTTTAGAACATTATAATAAATATACTCTAGAGATGGGATTGCAATAAATCGTAATTTCTATGATCAACAAAACAATGTCGTTATCTGTGTGTATATATTTACGAAAAAATTATAATGTTTTGGCAGTGCATGACAGTGATCCTAAAGTCAATAATGTAGAGTAAATTATTACAGAAAATTTAATATGCGACACTCTAAAAAATGAATTATTCATTGTAGAGTATTATAAATTCTGATTTCCAAAATCTCAGAGAATGTCAGTGTTACATGTAAAAAGTTATTACAACGTTATTAGTTAATTAAAACATGAATTTAAATTACCTTACTCATGACGAGGATGGCCACATTTTGTACAATCAAATTGAAAGATATTGGAAGAGTCAGTGCAGTAGATTTAGATACTCACAAGTATTGGTATTATACTAAACAGATATAAAAATATTTATATAACAAAGTAGACACATAAGAGAAGTATTACAACTGTTATTATTCTGGTTACATAGTAATTAATTTTTTATCCATTGTTAACATTTGTAATTTGGTTTTTCTTTTTATTTTCCTTAAAGGCGGACTTTATTGTATACACAATATATTTTATCTTTGCATATAGCTTTCGTCATATATGACATTCGATAGATTTATGTCATGGTTACAGAATGGGGAACAAAGAAATCAAATCGAAATATTATGTTTGCAGACGACGCCGCATTAATCGCAGAAGACAGAAGACGACCTCCACATATTAACACATATCTTCAATACAACAGCCAACTGTATTGAAGTTATAGATTATCTATCAACAATAGATTATCTATCAACAATAGATATAACTAGTTACAGAGAGCCTAAAGAAGAGATACGACAACAAAGCTTAAAGTAAGTAAAATGCGGGATCTGTTAATGACACAATCTGGAAGAACATACACCTAAGACAAGACATAAAAACAAGAATCTATAAAGCAGCAATTAGACCCATACTAACATACACGGCGGAGACAAAACCTGACACATCCAAAACGTGACGACTACTAGAAACAACAGAGATGAAAATACTCAGACAAATATCAGGGAAAAGTCTTTTGGATAGGGAGAGAAGCGAAAACATAAGAAGAGCATTTAATATAGAAAACATAAATCGATGGGTGACAAAACGGAAAAAGGAGTGTAACGAACACATTGGTAGAATGCAGAGGATAGATAGTACGAATAGAACGAGATTAGTCACCAAATGGACGAAGAAGTATTGGCAGACCAAGAAAAAGATGATGCGATAATTGATACAATTTAGTAGGCTAATATTGAAGAAAAAACAGGCTTTAAAGTCTACATGAAAGAAGGAAGAAGAAGAAGATAGTATGGTATCCATACATTGTGCACTGTTAATTGTATTTATTAAATTTTATTCTCGATAGCAAGTTAGTTTTTCTTACTGGTTTATTTGACCGATATTACGGAACTTTATGGAAATCGACGAACGCCATATGAATAACATTATACTCGGTGCATTTTTCTATCGGTGTTCTTACGTTGTGCAAGTTGTCTATGGTACTAAAATGACTTCTGAATCCAGCGTGCTCGATAGGTAGAAATCGAGCTTATGTTTTAGGTGGTTGGTTATGATTTTAGTTAGTAATTTATACAGATGTGATAGCAAGAATATTGATCAGTAATGGACAGCCAGAGTGTGACGTCACATCTGTCCTATTGTTGTCATTACTTTCGAAACAATAGTTGAAATGTCAAATCTCAAGACTTTTTAATTTCTATAAAGTTAACATTTTGCTTACTTTGCTACTTTTTCTTTTAAGTATAGTGTTTTTTACGATAATACCATCACAATTCAGTGTTCTATTTCTATGAAATATAGTTTAAAAGTATACATTAAAGACATTCTAACCTTACTTTATTGATGCATGCATTTTATTGCTATTTTTATAAAACAACATGCTTTATTATTTACACAACCTTGTAAACTTGTTGTAGTAACTATTAGAATACTTAGATATTGCAAGAAGCGGAAAGATTCTGTAAAAAAAATTAAAAAATAACGAAAAATACAAATTATCCACACTAAACAACGTTTGTTTGGAAAGTGAAACTGACAGATGTCAATCAAATCTACGTCAACACTCCTGCGGTCCATTCTCAATGTTTGCTTTGTCTCCTTTCTTGAATAGTAGAATGACTTCGGAGTTGTACCATTTTTGAGGAATCTTTCCTTCATCAATTAATTTATTAAATAAAATATATGTAATACCTGTTCCATTTTTTTGCCACCAATTTTCAACTATAATTTTATCCTCTCTCGGACATTTATTCGTTTTTAGTTGATGTAGGGCCATTCTTATTTCATAGTCGGTTATGTCCGGTATTTCTTCTGAGCCGGTGTTAATTATTGTTCGTTTAGTACATCGTTGTTGTGGTTGTGTATTTACCGAGTATAATTTATTGTAGAATTTTTCAATGGCCTCGCTTATTTCCTTTCTGTCTCGGACGGTGACGTTTTTCTCATTTTTTATTTCTATGATTTTTGTTATGCCGCTTGAGTTTTTTGCTTTCAGTACTTTCGTATTGCAGTTATCTTGTATTATATATTATATTAGATTGTTAGTATAGTTTCTATGATCGTTTCTAATTTCTTTCTTCGCGTGTTTGTTTAAACTTTTGAAGCTGTCCGAAATTCGATCTGTTCTGTTTCGTCTTTCTTGTTGTAGTTTAATTGTATTAGGTTGGAGTTTAGATGTTTTGGCTGTTTTCGTGTTTGAGCATATTTTCTTAACCGATGTTGTTACAATTACTTTTATTTTATTGGCTAGTCCGTTTATATACCTTTGTTTCAGTGTATCTATTGATTTTAGTCTTGTGCTTAGCTCTTTTTGGTATTCCGTTTGTTTTTGAAACAGAACATCGGTGGTTGGGTAGTTCTCGTTTAATAAGTTTGTTTCATTCTACTCTCGTCTGTATTTTAATATTCGCTCTAACTAATCTATGGTCAGTCCCGGTATAGAATTTGTTTAGTACTGTCACGTCGGTGCATATGTTCTTGTTATTGGAGAGTATGTAGTCTATTTCGTTCTTAGTTTTCTTGTCTGGGCTGATCCATGTCCATTTACGTTGTTTAGTGTTTTTAAAGAAAGTGTTGAGACGAAATAAATTTTCGTTGTTTAAGTAGTTGTACAACATCTCACCCCTTTAGTTCCTGTTGTCCAACCCAAAGCGACCGATATATTGTTGAGAAATACAAATAAGGAATACAAAAATAGAGTGAATACCCGAATATTTTTTATGCGAGAAAAAATTATTATTTAAAAATCTAATGATGACTAACCAAAAAATAGTTTAGTATATAGTCTGATTAATGTAGCATACATTTATATAAATATACCCTTGTTGTAGTACTCCACTGTCAAACACCGAAGTTAATCTTGCAGAAGGTAATGTCGAACTTCCCGCAGAATTAATTGGAAGTGGATTATTCCAATTAGTGCTCGGGGAGAGCTTTTGCCTGCTGCCTTTATAAATATTCCAACTTTGTTTAAATTTCGGAGATGCATACTAAACTTCTTTACTATCTACAGATCACGACTTGGGCTAGCAGCCTCGACGAATATTTTATGGAAAAATTTGACTTGTTCCAAAGCTGGGATTTTAATTAATTAAAAATATCGGTTAACTAAATTATATGTTTCGATAAAGCGATATGGAAATTTGACAAGGAAGGTAGGTCTTCAGTCTTCAGCTGGAAAAAGAAACTGTTTCATCAAACATCTAGCTGCTTTCAGTTAGTATTAATTAAGATCATTATTACCTGTACATCAAGAATAGAGTGTACCTGTACATTAAGAATAGAAAAAACGTTAGAAATGTTCAGTTGAAAAGTTTGTGTAATTATACAAAAGATGAGTTTTTATTGGTACAATGTTTTTATTTTTAATAAAATATTCTCATTATTAAATATTTATTTATTTATTTTCAACGGGATGCTGTCCAATAAGATTACCAATGTTTATAATGTCACAATAAAACAAAAAAATATAAGTATAAATATCACAATAATAAAAGTATACATATCACAAAGTTAAAGCCGATTGTTCGAACGCTAATCAAAATTTGATTGTAATCAAATATTTAATTACAATCAAATACGTCACAGCAGCTGTTAAAATTATTAAAAATTGCTTATTATTATTAATTTGTAAATAAAAACATAACGATAAGTACCGTTTTCTGCAATTGATTGTCCAGGGAAAAATAGACAGTAAGCGAGGGCCAGGCAGGAGAAGGCACTCGTGGCTCCAAACTCTGCGGAAGTGGTTGGGTTTCAATTTGATTACAATTTACTTGACTTAATTCAAAAGAAATACCCTGTTTACTTCAAGAACTTGTGTTGAACTTTCCCCTTTTTTTATGTATGTTATGTAATGTAAATATTATAAGATGGAGACCGTAAACAAGAACAATAACAACAAGAACAATTTCATAAAGGTGGAGAAAAATCTGATGCCTGCAACTATAGACCTATTGCCTTGTTACCAGCACTATCAAAAATTATTGAAAGACTTATAAAAGTTCGACTTATGCCCTTTCTCCTTAAATATAATATTTTATCGCAAAATCAGTTCGGCTTTTTGTCTAATAAATGCACTAGTGATGCCATATTTTCTGTGTTACATGATGTATATCTATCACTAAACAGTAACCTCTCCTCCGCCACCGTTTTCTGCGACTATTCCAAAGCCTTTGACTGCGTAAATCACGACATTCTATTAAAAAAATTAACTTTCTATGGAATTCGGGGTGTGTCTTTGAACTGGTTCAAAACTTACTTGGTAGGTAGGAAACAATTGGTTAGAATAAATGACACCGACTCTAGTTGTAAAGATATTGAGTGTGGAGTACCGCAAGGTTCAGTATTAGGTCCCATTCTTTTTTTACTTTTCATTAATGACATCACTTACTTGAAAATTAAAGGGAAAATTTTTCTATTTGCTGATGATACCAGTATTACTTGGAGCAGCTCTGATATTTCAACGCTTCATTCAATTATAACCGATGATTTACTTATAATCAAGGCTTGGTCAGACTCCAACTTACTTAGCTTTAACGTGGATAAGACTGTAGCATTATCTTATAAAGGAGTCATGCAACCCTTGCTTTTGAATGAGAGCCAAATCAATATCGTAAATTCCGTGAAATTTCTAGGTATTCTCATTGACAGTGATCTCAAATGGTCCTTGCATACTGACTCCTTAAGGAAGAAACTAGCCTCAGCTTGCTTTGCAATAAGATCTGTTTCGAAGGAACTAAATTTATCTTCTGCCAAAATGGCATATTTCTCATTGTTCGAGTCCCATCTTCGATATGGGCTTCCATTTTGGGGTTCTAGTACAGCGGCCCAATTTGATACTATTTTTAAGTTGCAAAAAAGAGCAATCCGTTATCTATTTGGTCTCAAACAAACAACTCATTGCAAGACCTACTTCAAAAATCACGGAATTTTGACGCTTCCCTCTTTATTTATTTTGGAAACGGTTTGTTTGATTCGAAAGCATCTAAACATTTTTCCCGATAGACCTGACCATGGCTACTCCATTAGAAATTCGGATTGTAACGTTTATTTGCCGATCCCGTCCACTCAGCTAGTAAAGAATTCTATTCTATATCGTGCAAAGAAACTTTATAATCACCTTCCAAGAGAAATTAAATCCGCAACATCCTTCATTAAGTTTCGTAAGGTGACAAAAATCTATCTCTCAGAAAGACCATATTATTCAGTTGACGAGTTTCTTAATGTATAACAAAGAAACAAAATTAGTATTGTTTATAATTACATTTGGGTGTCTCAAGCAGTGGCTACAATTTGTCTCATTTGTTGTTGTCTGTACAAATTATGTAGGTTATACAATAATTTTACTAATTTAAAATTGTGTTATTCTGTTTTTTACTATATTGTTTTTGTTTTATACTTTTTGTATTATTTGACTGATTTATTTTTTAGCTTTGTCCATAAAATTGTTCAATAATTTTCAGTGACAATAAAGCATATTTCTATTCTATTCTATTCTAATACTCCAGATGGGGTCATACTAAAGAACAATATGGTAATTTAATCTCTTCAGTATTCTGAAAGTCTCTAGTGAATCTTTTTATAATGCTAAACATTTGTAAAGACTTGGAAATTATTAACATAACATAACATAACATGCGATTCAAATAAAAGTTTAGAGTCTAAATTAATTCCCTGATCACGACACGAATTTCAGTAAAAGAATGTTTTGTATATTATAATTATATTCCATTGGGTCTTTCGATCGTCCAAAAGAAATAGAATGACACTTGGATGCGTTCAGGGCCATGGCATTCAACACACACCACTTACTCAGCAGATCGAGATCGTGTTGAAGATTAACACAATCTTTTGTATTATTAATAATTGTGTATAACTTTAGATCGTCTGCAGAAAAAGAGGTGAAAGAGGTGAAGTTATTTATAACTGTGCAGAAATAGTTTATTAAAATTAAACATCTATCTTTTAATTAAAATGAAACATCAAAAAGTTAGCCCCTTCAAACATAAACATAATAAACAAACGTCATAGAAAATTTAAGGCTAGCTGTCATATGTCAACATTTATACAGACGACAGGAACAAATAAATTGACAGCATAACCACACCCTTGATTTACAATATATAATACATATTACATTATTTTAATTAATTGTTATGAAAGCAATTATTGTTATTAAAAAAATGTCTACTTTACTTCGAAAATTAAACACAAAATGTTACCTTTAATTCACATAAAATTTTGCACTGAAACGTCTGGGATTATTGCCAGCATTTGAGGTTAAAGTCTCTGGACACGATCACATACAAAACTGCTTCAGGAACAGATAAGTGAGGTGAAGAGGCACTTACGCAAACCTTGGAAAAACGGGATTTCTTAAAAAACGGGAACCATCCCATTCACTTTTCAAACATTGATACAAAACTTCAGAAATTAGACACAGTGGTCACTCTTCCAAATTCGACATATTACATAGAGTGAAAATTTCACTATCTTCGGCGAATTAATGCCGGATCACTTCATAACAATCACCGTCTCGTTCGAGCAACTCTTCAAACCTGAAACTTGACCTTGTTCGATCTCAAAACAAAACGCAAATCACTTCCCCCTGCTTCTTACACCCCGTAGACGACCTGCTCCAATTCGTTACACTTACATCTGAAATAACCTTGATCTACTTCCAGATTATTGCGTCTTAGAAAAAAGAACACAAGACTGCAAAATTTTTCGACTTGATTTAGGATCGTCGAAAATTAAACGCAATATATCGAACATTTTAAAATTCCGTTGCAAACAGATAAACGAATACATTCCATCTCGACAGGGGCGTACTGGAGAATTTTATACATAAATATTTCATAGTTAAAAAAATTTAACACGCTACAAGATGATGAAGCATCGTCTTATCACAAACACATATAAATGTATATCTGTAAGTTGGTTTACAAACTAACAAAATCATTTAAGCTATAGGTACTGACAATACCTAAAGTTTATCTATAGCTGTTAAGAAAAATGATTAAATTGCTAAAAAAGGAAATAATCTATTTTTTTACTACTTGCGATATTATTAGAGGTTAAAAATAAATGGAAATTTAAAAAATATATATTTTTTGTCTGCTTTTTTGTTCAATTTGAACGCAGCAATAAATTTTATATTAGTTAAATAAACAATAACAGGTTAATTGTTTATTTTTAAACCAAAAGCCTGTCTTTTCTAGCCCTCCCATAAATAACCGCCGTTGCAAATCCCCAATTCTACTTTCTGCATTTACCTCGCCTCCACCCACCCTAAAATTAAGTATACATCATTAACTCCACAAAATAGTTGCACCTATATCGCTGTTCGTTCATTAGGAAACGTAACCAGGGAAATGTCTAAACTAACTAACGAATTAGAAATTCAGATTTCAAATGAACCCCCAAAATGTAAACAATGGTATAAATCTGGAAAACAAAGCGAAGAGGAATTCGAACGAAGCTAAAGGTGAATTATTCCGAGATTATACATCACTACGACAGGAGCTGCAAATATCACCCCTCTCCCTTTATCTCCTCTACTTTGTCTACCTTGTTCTAAATTATCGTCATAATTAAATCTTCTCTGTCCCCAGTGAAAGTCGCTGAGAAAGTTATATTCGATATACCTAGTGGGTAACGATAAAATTGTAAATAAAATAAATCAGCTGGTTTTAAACGCAATTTGAGCTTATATTTGAATGTTTAATGTAAATTTACATTACGACATTTACATTAGTTTTTCAATAAAATCGAAGCAGGGGAGAAGATTCCAGAGAGTGAAATCTATCATATATGTCCTCCATTTTCAAAAAAGGTGACAAAAGGTCACCAAATAACTAAAGAGGGATCAGATAAAATAGAACAACACTATGGACAAAAGAACAAAGAAAAAATATTTAAAACACATATGACCTTTATAGACTTGGAGAAAGCATATGACAGCATACCTACACTTGAGTTTTTACCTTGTTTAGGCCTGAGCCTCTTCAAGGAATGGGGTACTCCTTTTTTTTTGTCGGAGTAATGGGGGTGTGGTAAACGTCAATTACTGAAAATGCCGAGTTGGTAAGAAATAGTGGACTACTAAGAAACAGAGGGAAGCAGAAGGTGGCATGTGTGTGTGGACGACATAGGAGCACACAAGAGAAAGTGGGAAGCTTTGCCTAGCATGTCAGATCAGGTACTTCAGGGGTCACCAGCCATACAGTAGGAACGGTTTTTTATTAGCGTTTTTGGCGCGCACTTTTAAACTGCCATATTTGATTGGAAATTATTTTAAGATATCAAAATACTCATCAGGAAGTTCATGTCCAGTGTTATGAAGAAGTTTTCTTGTGGTCTGATGGATACGACCAGTCCTTCATCATGCAGTATCTGAGGATTCTTCGTTCTGTAGCCATTATGGCATTAAGTTGGTGGGTCTTCAGAGAGACATGGACGCATGCCTTGTATTCGACTATCGGTCTAATAAATGTTTTGTAGGTGTGCAATAAGGTTTTAGAAGATGTCCGTTCCATTTTACCGGACAGCACTTTCAGGAGATTAAACCTCTTTCTCATCCTATCTAGGTATCTTGAACGTCGGTTTTCCAGTTGAGAGTCCTTGTAAAACGAACTCCCAAGTAGGAAACCGAGTTTCTGAAAATAAGGTCTTCTCCTAAAAGTATTATCCGACCCTGGGCATCGCGAAAATTTGAAGATTTAAATAGAATAGCTTGTGTTTTGGAGGAATTTATAGTCCCTCTCCATTTATTGCACCACCTAATAACTCTGTCGAGGTAGTTTTGTGATCGTTCGAATACAGACCGTAGTTGTCCACGCTCTCTGTGAGATCCTGACGTGAGGAGGGCCGTATCATCAGCGAAGAGTAGGAGGAACTCTGATCCTCCCCGTGGCCGGGGAATGTCACTGTTGTAGACTGTGTATAATACTGGAGCAAATATTAAGCCCTGGAGTACTTCAGCTTGTGGAGTAACGAAGGTGGATAAATGGTCAGCTACTTTGATCCTGATCGTCCGGTGAGGGAGATAGAAATTGTTTAGATTAGTTTAACGGAAGGTGTGGGCAGTCCAGCAAGGTGGAGTTTTTCAATCTTCAATCAGGCCTGTGTGCCAGACCTGATTGAATACCTTCTGGACGTCTAGGAATATGCCTATGACATGTTTCCTTTTATTAAGTGATTGCGAAATTTTCTAAATTGGTTGTTGCTTCAACCAATGCGTTTTTGCGTAGAGTGACCAGCCCTGAATCCGAATTGGTAGTCTGGAATTGCGAAGTGAGCATTATTGGTGAATTGGAGAATTATTGGTGAGCAACGGGATAATATTTCTGTGGAGGATTTTATGATTTTTGAGGCATCTTCTGTGGATGCCATCGGGGCCAGGAGATGTGTTTTTACCAATGTTACACAACTGCCTGACGGTGTCCTCAGTCACAGAGACCATCATCGGATGAGGATGTAGTCCATCATATGCCTGAGGGTAGTAGAATATAGCTTCACTCTCCGTTCGGCGTCCCTTTTGGATCTTTGATGAATTGGGGTTATTAGGAGAAATGAGGGTGGGCTGTAGTGTGTTTCGAAGGCTTCGGCCTTATCTTGTAGATTGTTGAGGATGATGTTATTGACTATGAGGTGAAATCGTGGCTGACTTTTCTGTTTTGTTAGGACTTTAAGTTTATTCCAGAATACAGCACCATCTCGGTAGTTAAGGTCGGCTGTGACACGCATCCACTGTTTTTGTTTCTGCCTGTTCACTTCCAACCTTATAACCGCCGAGAGCCTGTTATACTCTGTTTTGATGAGGGGATCTCTGAATCTTTTATATTCTCTAATCATTTTTCGTTTAGATTTAATTTGTGCGATGATATGAGGTGGTAGAGTTGGAGTATATGGATTATATATTGTTTTTGACATAACCAGGGCTGAGCCTTCTTGAAGAAGCTTCTTAATTTTGCAAATCCCTCTGTCAACTTGGTTATGTGTTGACATATTGACTAAGTCTGGAAGGTTTTGATTGATGTGTTCTTGGAAGAGTTCCCAATTTGCTTTACGATAATTTGTCCTGTAGATGGCAGGTCTTATTGGTGGTAGGGAGTTGAAGTCAGTTTTGACTAGAAGTGGAAGGTGGTCAGAGGTTATGAATCGCCAATGAAGCATTCATCATCGATACTATCAAGCATACTGTCCGTGCATAAGATATGATCGATAATGGACATTCCACAGTAATTGAAAAACGTGTCCTCGTTGTTGGTGATTCTCGAAATTGGCAGCTCTAGACGAAGGTCTGAGAGCTGTCTGCCGGGAATATTTATGCGAGTATGACCAAATTGAGTGTGTCTGCTGTTTAGATCGCCCATTAAAACCTAATATGAGACCATACGAAGAAAATAACTATGTGAACCAATGAGAAAAATGCACGTTAGAGAGAAATGGCTGAATATAATACAAAGACTTTATAAAAAAATAGAGGTGCAAATTAAGTTAGGCAATGAAATAACAAAAACAGTCACCACTACCAAAGGTCTCAAACAGGGATGTGAACTATCACCTACAATTTTTAACATATAGATCAGCTATGAAGAGATGGTATAGAAAAGTCAGAACAATGGGCTTACCAGTACAAGAGAATATATTACATTCACTACTTTTCGCAGATCACCAAGTCATTTTTGCGCAAGACAAGGAGGATATAGGATATATAATAAAGAAATTAAAGAAATAATATAAGCTATGGCGTATTGCATCCGAGTTTGCAGATTTAAACTTAGAAAGTTTAGAAAAGACTGTTACCGTTGTAAAGCTTTTAAATATTTGGGGTCAATGATAAGCCGAGATGTTACTTATATGAAAGATATAGAAATGAAAATAGCATGGGGAAAACAAGCCATAAATGAACTCCATGGAGTGATATGGAGCAACACTCTACACTAGTGGCCAAAACTCTGGAAACTTTACAAAAATTATAGTTTTTTCAGCAACACTCGTCTCATGATCGTGATTCATATAGTTTATCAGTACAATTTTATTTCTATTTTTTATTGTTTTGTATTTCTGCTTAAGCTTAATATTTTATGGTTTTGCTAGAAGTCGCCGACCCAATTGAAAGCGTTTAGTACAGTTTTATGCGACTTTCAATGTTTATTAGTTACTTCTGGTAGTTATTACTGTGGTGATATTGATTCAACGAAAATGGCACCAAGAAACCCAAAACGTGTTGACTGGTCGCCAGGAAAGAAAGGCAAAGCAATTATCCTTCGAGAAGAAGGTTGTAATGAAAGTGTGTAAACGTTATCATAACACTAGAATGACAAAATCAGCAAAAAGAACAGGCTTACACCGAAAGTTAGTCAATACGATGAGCGTAGAACATGCCAACTTTCTTTAGAAGACCATCACAGATCCGCAAAAGAAATTAATACTATTTTCAAATCAACTGGCGTACAAATATCAGACCGCACTATCACAAGAAAGCCTTGCATTCTTCTGAATGTGAAGTGATGAAGTACAAAAACAAGTGAACATGGCAAACAGAGCAGCAGGATGTCTCAACAACACAATCTGGAGAAACAAATACCTCACAACGGAAACGAAAACCAGGATATATAAATCAACAATAAGACCGATAATGACGTACACAGCGGAAACAAGAGCAGATACGGCGAAAACACAAAGACTACTGGAAACAACAGAAATGAAAGAGGATATATGTGGTATAGAGGATATAAACGCGTGGACCAAAAGAAGAAAAGTGGAATGGAATCAACACACCGAAAGAATGACAGAAAATAGAATAGTACGAATAGCAAGAGACAAATCGCCAAATGGAAGATCATTGAGACGACCGAGGAAAAGATGGTCAGACAACGTCAGTTGAGGCTAAAAACCGAAGTAAAACAGGCAATAAGCCTATTTATAAAGTAGGAAGAAGAAGAAGAGAAGAAAATATATTATTAATTTCGCAAAATTTTTAGGTTAATTGTATAATTAGCAAAAGTTGGGACACTTAAGACAGATGGTCAAAGTCCAATTCTGATGTCACTGTCGTACGCCGACGTGAACCTTAGCCAAGACCGAGCCATTTGTCAACTATCAACTGTCAATTCTTCTTTCTTTCCTTATCTAATGTCAACTGTCAGTTCTTTTTCGTCTGTCAACTGTCAATTCTTCTTATTTTCCGTAGCTAATGTCAGAACGAAGCCACTGACCAATGGGAACAAAGTCCTGTCCACCTTCGTCTCCACTGTGCACTCAAGCTGCCCTTATATGGTTATGCCTCGTGATAACGTCATAGTTTGACTATTATCCCTAGTGGCGATAGTCATTTTAAATTATATTTTAATTTTAATGAAATCAATTTACAGTTGTTAATTAACTTATTTATAGTAACGTATAAGACAAAAAAGTCATCAGATAGAGACTCATCTTACAGTTTTGATAAAAATAATATGCCTATGGTGCCAGGTTTAGTAAAGTTTCATTCCTGTCTTTTTTCTTAAAAAACTTATTCCTGTTACGCTTCCAATAAATACACGATCACGGAACGTTACGTCAAAATAGCAAATCAAATATTAGTTACGAAAAGTTAATATTTGCACGGAATGGAATATCGTGAACTTCGTGTGCCCTTTAACTGTTGAACTTTTACTCTTCAAAATTATATGGAGTGTTCTCACATTTGTTTGCCCAGCGCACGCCGTTAAAGGAAGGAAGTAAACAATTGCTGGAAGGTATACAAGAGGTAAAATTTCGACTTGCCACTCTCATCCCTTTTATTAATAATAGAGGAAAACGTAAAACGTTCATTACGTTACAGCTAATAAATATCACGGGTAAAGTTTGTTCTCGGGGATTATTAGCATGTAGTAGATGGTGGAGGTGGAGTTTAAGAAGGAAAATTTGAGAAATTTTGAGAAAGTTAATTTTTTATATTATAATACCTACAAGACTTTAAGTAAAATGTTTAACAATAAATATGGCAAGAAGGGTTTTTCACTGTCTTGTATTTGAAGATCATAGCGAACACCAGATGTATCCTTTAAACGATTTTCTATTAAATTCCACTAGGAAACTAAGTTCCTGTAGCTGGCTGTATACCATATATCACAAAAAATTGTTTAAAATCCTTTATAAAAGGTATATAAAAAATGCCCCAAACGGGCTATCACAAACACATTGCAAAACGTTTTCGGATTGATAAATCCATCATCAGTGCAAACGGTTGTACATGCTAGTAGCCACCAAAATATATGGGTCAAAACCCTTTAAATGTTTTAAATTTGTAGTTGTTTTACATTATTAATAGTTATAATTTGTGATGTTTAAGTTACCGTTGGATAGGTAACATGGCGGCGTATGACTCTACATAAGTAAAATGGTCCTGAGACGAAGTGTCTACGAGGACCTGTTGATAAAAACTTGTTGTTATCAAGTTAAAAGCCAGTAAAAGCCAATGATGATGATGATGACTTTTGTCAAGTGTGTTTATCCTATCTTTGGTGTTGATTAAAAAGGAACCTAAGGTATTGTGTGACTTGAAGGAACTTTTGATGTTTTCAATTGTAGAATTAAAAAGTTTAGATATTTTGTTGGAAATGTTGCTAATATAAGTAAAGGAGAAATATATGATGTTATTTAAAGCATTATATTGAAGAAAACATTGTGAATAATGTGCCAGCTTTTCTGAAATTTTGAATTTAGCTCTATTTAGAAGCTTATGGATAATGTTGGGATCATAACCATTATTGAAAGCAATTTGCTTGAGAGTTAAATTAAAGTTCATTATTAGAAAGTGGAAATTTGAGTTACCTATGAATGTAACTATTGAAAGCAGCGATTTTATGTTGGGTTGGATGATTTCATGTTTCATGTATAACATGATCTGTTTGGGTAGGTTTCCTGTAAATATTGTACATTAGAGAATCTTTATTGCGAGATATAGTCATATCCAAGAAGTTCAACTTATTGTCAGATTCTGGTTCCAATGTAAAAGAGATGTTAGGATGGAGGTTATTAAGATCATCCAGAATCTGTAAAGCGTCATCTTGGGTTACCTGTATGAGAGCTATACAATCATCAACATAACTTGACCAAAAAACTATTTTGCTGTTGTTGTAACAAATTTCTGTTCTAAGCTGTCTAAGAAAATATCAGCTAGAAAGGTGATAATGGAGATCCATCGCTAACCGGTTTGGTTGTTTATATTTTTTGAGTTACATTGAAAGTAGTCCTGATCAGACAGAATTTAGCATAGTTACAGCATCTTTGTCTTTTGCTGGTATGTTGCAATTGTTTAGTAGGTTGTGTACTAAAGGTAATGTTTCATCTCTGGTACAAGTAAACAATTGGAACATCGAATACTAAATACAAACTATTCATTTGTCAGATTAACTTCTATAGATCTAAAGCATGCTAATGGAGAACTATTAAAATTCAGTGACAGCTGAATTATGTTTAAACAACTCTGAACATTAGAACTCGAGTGTACAAGAGTCAATCCTTATGGGACAATTGTGTTTATGCATTTGGGAAGTCCATATAACCTAGGTGTTATAATAGGATTAGATACAGTCAACTTTCTGTTGTTATATTTAGTAATAGTGTCATTAAACAATTTAACCATTGCTTTTGTTTTATTAATAAAGGTGTTAAGTGAATTTTTTCCAAAACTACAAAATTGTTATCTGAAAGAAAAGATTCTACTTTCTCTATGTATTGAATTTGTTCTAAGATTACAACACAATTTCCCTTATCAGCCTTGCTGAGTACTAGAGAATCTCTATCGATTTTTCGTTTAATTGATTTTAGCAAATCCTTTTTTTTTTAAAAGAATGGTGATTTCTATGAAAATTACGTTTGTACTTACATTGTTGTTGTTGAAGTAAGCTAATGCAAGAGTTTCTCAAATATTGTTTGTCATACCTTCTATTAGCTGTATCCAGCTCCACTGCAAAACCTCCCAGGACTGAGTCATTTAACCTAAAATTCTGTCAAGAAAACTTAAGGCGTAATCCTAAAAAATACAATTCATCCTCTGAAAAGTTAGTGTTACTTAGATTTAAGACACTAGGATAAAGTGGGTGATCTGAAAACATGCATAAGTGTTGAGGTACTTTGTATGTTGTTTTTGCAAAATCAAACGGTTTAATTTGTTAGTAAGACTTTTCTTCTTGGTGGATTGTAACCGGAATACCTCATCTTCTATGTTGTTAAAGGAGTCGATGACATGAATACAAGGATGTTATTGCAAAATTTGATCATAAATAATTTGATCATTTATTTATTTGTTAACAATATTAAATGTACAATTATTCTATGCTATAGTAGTTTGCGCATTCTGTTTCTACCAAAGCATGATTTTGTGTATTATTGACCTTTAGCACTTGGGAACTCGAAGCTCCAGCTTCATTTGTTGTTCTAAGATTTTCGATCAACTTCTGGTGGTGACAGGAATCCAGCTGCAGATATGGTTTACAGAGCCTTAATTTAATTAACTCCTTTAATTAAACAAGGCTGACACAGCTGAAGATCGATGAGAGTGGTTTGTTATTTTATGTTTTTTGTTATTCCAATTTTTTCAGCTGACATTTTTGTCCACTTAGATACGGTGTTGATTCCAGTGGACAGTTTTTGAACCAAGATCCATCCTTCCAGTTGGGGTGAACGGTAAAACGGTCTGTCTGATAAATCTTATCTGGTCTGTTCTTTGCTCCGCTTTTTTCTATTAATTTTCAAAAATAATCTAACTGGGCATAAATTTTCGTTTGATGAATTTCTTACCAGCCATTTGCTCTTTGCCAAACTTTTTGAACCGCCTTGATTTGTTTTTAAAAAAATACTGTTGTATTTAGTTCGACCCGTAAATTCTTCCATAATATCAAATTCCTTCTGGAAAAAGCGAATCTTGCAGTTTACAGCCTCATTGACTCTCCAAGCAAGTTCAAATGAGCAAAGGTGCAAAATCTTTTCTTGTGCTCCATTGGGGGTTTTCTCGACGTAGTTTTGGTTGATTTTTAATAGTTCTTTGGTGGATTATGCTTTTGAACTGAGTTTTCTTTTTTCTTAAACACTTTGAAGCTGCCTCTGCTTGGTATCTTTGGCTAGTCTTGTACATTGAAAGATATATCTGTCAAAGGGTCGATTTTTATGCTGTACTCTGCAAAATTGTTGTTGAACCATTTTTGCTGTAGTATTCCATATTGACTTTACAGAACTCTGAAAATTAGGTCTAAATAGAGCTTCTGGAGATTTGCGTGTTCAATGGAATTTTCGAAACCAATTTTTTTATTTCTTCATCTGACTGACATCCAAATCTTGATTTTTTATCTGGATTCATTATATCTGTTCAAAATTGATTACATCTCAATGACGTTTGTCAAATGACAACAATAGAATCACCAGACCCCTTCCTGACGGATCTGTCATAACTTTTGTCGCTGAGAACTTATGGGCAGGAAGGAGTTTTGTCAGTAGGAAAAGTGTGCGATTGCTCTGACGTTTTATAAGTTAAAAATAGTCTAGTGAAATAGTTAGGATTCTAGTCTTTTACTTAGTGGCTTGAAATATGTATTGGTAATTACAAATTCCTGTTTTGCTGCCAATTTAGCCAATCGCTCTTCACCCATTTCGTAAGTCAAACTTAAATTGGTCACCTGTTGTCAAAGTTAGATCTTCTTTGTATTATCGATATTAATAAACATCAAGATTCAATATCGCTAACCAAACTATCCTACAATAACTTAAAATATAATATGTTAATGTTTTTAACAACTCCCTACTCCCGTTTTAAAAAACTCCCAAAAACATTTTAGTTGATTTTTTATAATTCGCGATATGTATTCTCAATGATTTTCTTTTAAGTAAGACGGTTAATTTTTAAGGTAATTATAATACCTTGTACTGGTAAGTCTATATTTGCCTTAAAAAGAATATTTACAATCTTAATTTAATTTTGAGACACTTTCTGTGAGCGGCTTTTCTCGATTCGCATTTGTTTGAAATAATCCAGTAGACTAGTACAAGAAAAATAAGGACATCATGAGTCTGCTTGTTAACGTAAAAGATATTTAGTATGCTCCGCCATCGTAGGTAAATACGGAAGAAATGCGGGAATTAAGTTAAAGCCACTCTCTTTTCATTCTCCACCTAATTGCAATTAGAGCCTTCAGAATAAGCTGTGCTTTCCTGAAAGGGAGACTGATTACTCTACAAATTCGAAACAAAAACGCTACAGAGTGGCCTGTGTATAGAGAAAAAGGGATGACGTTATTTTTTGAGAAGAAGGGATATTGTTCAGTTTTACAGTATAGAAGCATATAATGTGTACTGAATTTGAATTAGTGCAAGTTATTTGTATGCAAAAGAAATTGTACTCGAGTTTCATCTTTCTTGATGTAGTCAATTCTTAAATTCTCATAATTATAAAATATGAATTAAAATTAAACTATTTAAATATAAACGGTATAAACGGTAAACTATTTAAATATAAGCGATACAAGATGGGTCGGCTCTGGCGAAATCAATACAGACAATGGACGAATTTATTACTCTGGAAGCAGCGACACCCAACACAGATATGGAGTTGCTATGATCCTCACTGAAAAACTAACGAGATCAGTAACAAGCTTCGTTCCGATATCTGAAAGAATTATAATGGTGCAATTATTGACAACCCATGGAAAAATGAATTTAATTCAGATTTATGCACCAACTGCTGACAAAAATGAAGAAGAAATAGAAAACTTTTATAGCGAACTTCAAAAAACATTACATCTCACAGCATCTAGAGACGTAACAGTGATCATGGGTGATTTCAACGCAAAAATTGGCGAGGGAAAATGCTACCCTAATGTAGGACCATATGGGCTTGGTGAACGAAACGACAGAGGGGATCGCCTAATAGAATTTTGCCAGGAGCACAATGTTATAGCCGCAAATACATTCTTTAAATTACCTAAGCGACGCCTTTATACATGGAAATCGCCAGCTGACAAAGACAACAAAATCGTCAGAAATCAAATTGATTACTTCCTAATAAAACACAGATATCGAAACTCAATTCAGGCAGTAAAGGCATATCCAGGAGCGGACGTATCTTCTGATCATAGTCTTCTTATTGCTAGATTTCAACTTCAACTAAAAAAGACACAAAAAAGCCGCAATAACAATAAACTTAACATACAGAAACTAAAGTCAGAAGAAACAAAAGAAAATCTGAAACACGAAATCAACACAAATCTAGACAGAAACCCAGGAAATAACTGCAACGTAGAGCAGCAGTGGCAATTCTTCAAAACCTCTATATTGGAGCCAAGTAAGAAACTACTTACAACAACTAAATATAAGAAAGAAGAATGGATGACAGAGGAAATTCTAGAGTTGATGAATGAAAGGAGAAAAAACAAAACCATCAATAAGACGCGCTATAAACAGCTTCAAAACCAAATAAGAAGAAAAATTAGGGAGGCTAAAGAGACCTACTTCTCTGAAAAATGTAAAGAAATAGAAGAACTTCAAAACAGATATGACAACTTCAACCTACATAAAAAAGTCAAAGAACTAGCCGGAGTAGGAAATAGAAGAACCTCAAATATATTGCTCGACAAAAATGGAAATATTATATTGGAAACAGAACAAAAACTACGACGATGGAAAGAGTACATCGAGGAATTATTTCATGACCAGAGAGAAGCTAGTACATCTGTAGATAGCCAAACGGGAGATGTAGGTCCAGAGATAACCAAATCAGAGGTTAGTCAGGCATTAAACTCAATGAAAACCAATAAATCTGCTGGTCCAGATGAATTACCAAGCGAGCTACTAAAGTTGGTCAACGAGAAAAACCTGGACATAATAGTAGAACTGTTCAACGCTATCTATACTACGGGAATCATTCCTAGAGAAATGTTGACATCAGCATTTGTGTGTTTGCCAAAGAAAGTGAATGCCAAAGAGTGTAGTGACTATCGAACCATAAGCTTAATGTCACATACCTTGAAAATTCTCTTGAAAATTATCCACGCCAGAATACACTCTAAACTGGAGCTGGATATTAGTGACACTCAATATGGGTTCCGCAATGGTATGGGTACCAGAGAGGCATTATTCTCCTTCAATGTGCTGACACAGAGATGTTTGGATGTTAACCGTCCTCTTTACGTCTGTTTTATAGACTACAATAAAGCGTTTGATAAAGTAAAACATGATCGACTCCTGGAAATTCTAAAAAATAAAAACCTAGATGAAAGAGATTTAAGGCTAATAACACACCTCTATTACAATCAGCGAGCAATAGTAAGAATCGAAAAAGAAACATCTGAAGAAATGGAAATAAAGAGAGGAGTCAGGCAAGGCTGCATTCTATCACCTCTATTATTTAACGCCTATTCTGAAGAGGTAATTCGAGAAACTCTGGAAGATGAAACAGTCGGCATAAGAGTAAATGGAGTCTTAATTAACAACATCAGATATGCAGATGATACAGTAATAATAGCCGATAGTTTACAAGACCTGGAAAGACTCATGAGCAAAATAGTCATGTGTAGTAGGGAGTACGGACTCTCTCTTAATGTCAAAAAGACGAAGTTTATGAAAATTTGTAAAAACAACTATAATACTAACGAAATCTTGATAGTAGAGGGCCAGCAGATCGAAAGAGTAAAAAAGTACACTTACCTAGGAACACTTATAACAGAAAATAATGACTACACGGCAGAAATCAAAGTCAGAATCGAAAAAGCACGTTCTAATTTTATAAAAATGAAAAAGGTCCTATGTGGCAAAGATCTAACATTAGCTCTTAAAGTACGCCTAACAAAATGTTACGTATACAGTGTACTATATTATGGAGTGGAATCATGGACGTTAAATCTAGATACCATGAGACGACTTAACGCCTTTGAAATGTGGACCTATAGAAGAATTATGAGGGTTTCCTGGGTAGATAGAGTTACAAACAATGAAATACTGAGAAGAATAGGCAAAGAGAAGGAAATTGAACTTACAATTAAAGAAAGAAAGCTACAGTATCTCGGACATGTGATGCGGGGCGATAAGTATGGCATCCTGCGACTCATAATGCAAGGAAAAATAGATGGCAGAAGAAGCATCGGAAGAAGACGAATTTCATGGCTGAAGAACCTGAGAGAATGGTTTGGATGCAGCTCAAAACAACTATTTAGAGCTACTGCCTCAAAAATTAAGATAGCTATGATGATTGCCAACCTCCGTAGCGGAGATGGCACCTGAAGAAGAAGAAGAAATATAAATATATATACCTGTATATTTCAATCTAAATTTAAGATCAATATTATCATTAAAATTAATATTAAATTCACCAGACTTCCGCGTCGATTACCACTGGGCCAAACTTATGTCAAAATTCACAAACCCAATACCCATCTACGCCCCATTGTCAGTGCATACAACTACCTAACACAATCATTAGCCAAGTACTTGGCCAAAACTCTACAACCTCTCGCCGAAAATGCTTTATCCTTCGTCAAAAATTATTTTTATTTTATCGAACTTCGTAAACCATAGTCACTCTCTCACTATCAGATATTCTAGTACGTTTCGACATTGTTTTATTCTTCACAAACATTTCTATAGACGAAACCCTAATCATTCTGGAAACTAAATCCTAACCAGTCAGTATACTTGTCTCTCATTAAACATTGTATATCCAATATTTTTCATCTTCCAAAATCAATTCTACAGACAAATAACTGGTGCTCCAATGTGCTCCCCACATTCTCCAGTAATTACCAATATCTTTCTGGAAGACACCGAGATCCGAGTACTTTCCATATCAATGCTTAAACCCACATGTTAGCTACGATGTGTTAACGATACTAATACTAACGACAACATCTAAATGGTATATGTCCTAGTATTCAGGTCCTAGATACCAATCGTTACTTGCATGCCAATCTTATCGTATACCTTCACAAATTAATTCAGTCATTAATACCCTTGTCTATGGATCAATTCACCTGTGCGATTAAGCAAACAGACCAGGTGAGCTCTCTATTTTAAAACAAGCCCTCGTCCAAAATTGTTACCGCCAAAATTACATCAACAGGAGCACATACAGGCAGGCATCAATCTCCCACTCAATTTTAATGCAAAGACTCAGCAATTGATTATAGGAAAGCTTTTATTCCTTACATGAAAGGTGTCACTGACAAAATCAACAAAATCTTTAAATCAAAAGAAATAAAGACAATATTTACCCCCCAACAAAAACTTTCATCTCTTGTCCGATCCGCCAAAGATAACATTTCAAGTAAACAACACGGAATTTATGCAATTCCTTGTGCAGACTGCTTCCGATCTGATGTAGGTTAAACAAACTCTAGAATCCAAAATTTGATATATGAACATTCCATTTCTGTTCGCAATTCCGATTCAATTTCAGCTCTAGGCCAACACCATCTTCATATAGGTCACAAAATTTATTTTGAAAACTCCAAAACCATATTCCATCCGTTTCTATAAACCAAAAATTATTCGAGAAGCCATAGAAACTGAAAATAGGCCGAATTATTTCAATAAAAGAGACATGGATACCTCTCATAAAGAAAATATCGTCCGATCCAGCCTCCAATTAAAATCCCGCCGACAGACATCTTTGCGCCAAATCCCATCCAAATAACGTCACCATCGACATTATAAATGAACTGCCCGCTGTCCCCAGTAGCAGTAGTGCAATGTAGTAGTTTCTGGGGGCCAACAAGGGATGTGGCAGAGTGAAGGAGGTCATGGATACCGAATCTACGGAGCTAGCTTGACTGCGGGCATAGGCTAAGCGCCTACTGACGCAAGTGCTCACAAGACACGGAGTTTTCGTAGCTATTGGCACAGGTTAAAAAAAGCCGATTCGGACAATTGTCTATATTACTGTGTCTTACTTATTTTTTAGTGTGTCAGATAGTAAGAGAAAATGCTAGAGAGAGTGTTTTAATCAGTGAGAGAGATGATAGAGAAAATGATCATGAATGAGCGCTGGTAGAACAAAATCCACAACTATGAAAGGAACGTGCTGTCGATAAAAGAGAAGAAATAGCGGGAGCTAGATGCAGTGTTATCGAGGATGCAGAACTGGGCCTGCAAAGGTAGGAAGAAGGAGAGATTGATAATACAGGGGTAAAGGAAAATATGAATAAGAGAGCGAGAGAGGCGAAAATGGCATCAAGCACGAGAGAGCGACAGTGCAAGTGAAATGAGGTGAATGTCGATCGAGGTGAAATACCTGTCCCCTCCTGAGTCCTATACCAAAAAATCGCCATCCTATCCTGCGTCCCGTCCCCCTGCAAAAAACGCTGTTCAGTGTCGTTTCCCGTCCCGTCCCGCGGGACAAAATTCAGGACAAAGTTCGTGACGGAATGTTCCGCGTGTATAACTACTTGCGTCCTATTTATCTTGACACCTTTACATGTGTCACAGTCCACTTCACCTATCCTCTTGTCAGCGATCACTGATAAGAGGACAATTATTTTTCTCGGTACTTAAAAGCGCAGACTGTGGATCTATTATCCTTTTGCTTGTTAGCGCTATACGTTCCTTGGAAAGTCTATAATCTTGATCATATATTTATTGACCTTGTATTTGAGCGTCTATCATCTTAGTCATTTCTAGTTATTTATTATGTACAACTTCCTTCACTCTTCACTTTTTCTGCTTTTCTGCAAGTGGACTTGAGTGGCGATAACATGGCGCAATCTATGTTTCCACTATTTAAAATTGCTCAGGCAATTCTTGTATGCCTGTCATCCCTGATATTCTTCCAGAGCTAGCAACACTTTGGCTTCATGCACACTTTTTCGCTTTCTTGCAAGTGGCATACTCAGTATGAGGCCAATTCTATGGTTACCCAAGTAAGCAGACATTTTGCATGCGTTGTCATATTAAATAGCCGAAGCATGATTGTAAAGTGGGTACTAAGTCAAGGACCAATCTTGGTTTCACCAGAGTTTATACGTTTAATCCGAACTGTCTCGAATATCTGCTAGCAATATAAGGATAGTCCATGTTGTTCGTCTATATACTAAGAAGATCTATTCCAGATAAACCAATCTCGTCTTGCAAAGTCTCAGTGAAGACGAATGATTCTGGAACCATATGGAGCATATTTCTCCTCCCTTTGCATCACTTTCATCATTTCTAGTCATTTATTTATAAGCAAGTACTACAAGATACACTGTTAATTTTGCCTTTGTTTTGGCTAGTATCTAGTAGAAAGAGAGCAAACTTTTTCTCATTTCGAAAAGGCACTTGAAAAGCTTCAGTGTTTTGAAATTTGAGATTCCAAACTGGTATAATTTTAATTAAGACCTAATGGTTCTGGAGCAGTAAAGACTTTATTGCTTTTTTCTTTGCGAGTGTATCATCTTTATCATTTTTATGTTTATTCTTTTGAATCAATACTACAGTCCCCTTTTTCACGATCCCCGCCTTTTTCTTAGTGGCTAATAAGAGTATGTTAGGTTCGAGAAATCTGTAGAAAAGATGTATTTATTACCTTTTTAATCATCCTTATCAGTAAGTGATAAGGATGATCGAAAACGAAAGTCAAATATTTGGTCTGCAATTAAACATATCAAAGACAAAGATCATGATAGTGGATAGACTACACAACAATCATCCACACATAACCACAATTGACCGGTTCGAGGTTGTGAGCTCATACTTATATCTGGGATCATTAATCACAAACACAGGGTCATTACAAGAAGAGATTAAACGTAGATGTGATCTAGCAAAAGTTGCCACAGCAAAAATGACCAAAATATGGAAGGACTGTCAAATTTCAAGAGCGATAAAGATGAGGTTGATCAACTGCTTAATATTCCCAATACTGACCTACGGATGTGAATCTTGGACTCTGAGACAATCGGAGAGAAGAAAGATAGACGCCACTGAAATGTTCTGTTGGAGACGAATGTTACGAATTCCTTGGACCGACCGTAGAACAAATAATTCAATTTTAAGAGAGCTAAAAGTTAGCCAACGACTCTCTAGTAAAGTCCATCTCCAACAATTAAAATATTTTGGGCATGTTATGAGAGCAAACACAGAAAACATGGAAAGACTCATAATACAAGGAAAGGTAGAAGGCCGAAGATCACGAGGAAGATCCCCAACAAGATGGATAGATCAAATTACAGGAATATGCCAAAGACCTATGCATGAATTAAAAGAAATGACCAGAGACAGAGATCTCTGGAGACGGACAATACACGACATCACGTCGACCACTACACTCCCCCTGGGGGGTCAGGATTGAAGAGAGAGATAGTAGTAGTAGAGAGAGTAAGTGACCACATTAGGGATACAAAGTGTCATCTGCGTTTCAAAGCTTAGCAATAATCAAGGCCTTCCTTTCTAGCAAATATTCTTTCTATTGATCTCCATGCACTTATTTGTTTTATTATCAAATATACTGCATCAGATTTGATTTGCTACATCTTTTTTAAGGATTGTTGCAGTTTCAATTCAATCCACAAGTACCTAACTGACAGATTAAATGAATTCTGCTTTATTTTTCCCTTCTTCTTCTTTTCTTTCTCTGTCTCATCAGCTTCTTCAGATCGTTAATCTACTCTTGTTGTCTTGTGAAGTCATCGTACAAATTCTGATGTCCGTGTACCGTACTAATTGGATAACAGAACATAACGTTGATATAAAAAATTATTTTTTTGAAATAATTACTAAAACTTCAAATTATTTATTAGATAGATAAAGATAACAAACAAATAATACTCTATAATGCATCATAATAAATATGACAATATACAACACAAAATACTAAGTCCTATTTCCATAATATAGCTAAAAAAATCCAAATTATTTTAGATCATCTATACGTTTAAAACTCTTTCGAATTCAAACGGTTAGTTTTACCGCCAAAAGCTGAACAAGAGTTCTTTCGAAAACACACCCTCATATCTAGAAACTTATTTTCTGTATTTGCTCATTCCTGTACTATAGCGACACCCTACGGCGTGCCTTCCAAGTATGTGGCCGCTAGATGCCACCACGTTCTGTTCCTTCAACATAAATTCCAGTGGAATCCTACATTCACGCTCTTGTTGTGGAAAGGGTTGGACGTATTTTTCTCTAAGTGTTATGGAATACTATGCGTTTATTTCTTCTCCGGACTAACTCTTTGTTTTGGAATTAAACAGAATATATTGACATGTATAAATTTATTATATTAGAGGATGAAAATTACACTGCCTGTTATTTCTTAAAACTATGAATTTATAAGTTCTGTTATCTACAATTATTTAACGATGTTTCTGGATGGATTTGAGTACAAGAGATTGGACTCAAATATTAATATTAAAATAGCAAATACGGATAGCTTATCGAACAAAGAAATAAGAGAAATAAATTATTATTATTCCATAGATACGAAGTATTAGGCGAATAAACTAGCGAAACTTATTTATTCTAAATAGGAAAATATTTATGAAGAGTATTGATTCTGATTTCTAACAGCAAATAATTATTAGTGATTATACATGAGAACTTTTCATAATTGTAAATAACATATACCAGGTGACTAAAAACTATATAGAAATACATAGATACTTTAATTATCTTACATGTGAGTAGGTAGGTACATTACACCTCCTTTTGTAAGAATGAAAATAATTGTAAAATGAATTTTCATTTAAATGGTATAAAACATTTGTATACATTATTATTTTATTTTAACACATTTAAATAGTTTCTTTTAGTCTCGATAGTCTTTCACTTCGTCTTATCGGTGTAGTCTCTGTGAAACTAGTCTCTTCACACTTTTTGGATTCACTATAATTATTGTCTTTATTATGTTTACAATCTATACTTAAATCTGTCTCATGTACATGTTTTCGTTTACTTTGACATATATTTAGTGTTAAACAATTTGTAATTTGTTGACAACTATGTGACGGATTTCTACGAAATCGTCGGTAAAAATATTTAATTATCCTGTATAAAATATAAAGTAACATACATTTTATCAAAAATAAGATTGCATAAGTGAAATAAGAACTATTTTTTATTGTGTCTGAAAAATTAATATTTGTTTCTGAGGTCATTTTCTCTAAATTATCTAGTTTATGGCTTGCTAAATTTAATGCATCTCGATCGAGATTATTTAATTGTAAGGGAACAAGGTGTAATTTGGATTCATTATTTATCTTAATATCATCACAACAGACTTCTGGAAGGGATAAATCTGGAATGATAGACTGAAAATTACTTTCTTTTGGATTTGAGACAGATATCAAAATAGTTGATCCGGTGTAAGTTTTGCAATTATTCGAAGTAGAAAAAATACCTGTGTTTGAAAGAACAATAGATATTGGCGTACTAGTCTGACAGCTTAAAGTTAAATCTGTTGGTTTGGGTAAAACATATATCCAAGAATTTGGTTTGTTTAATTTATGCCAAATTTCATATTCTGTTTGAATTATACGAGTATCGCAACTAGATGGTATGTTTGTTATTGAAGTTAACAATTCAGTTTCACAAATTGGATTAGTGTGTGTAAATCGGAAAGTATCAGGATTTTTGCAAATAAGTTTTTCTTCATCTAATGAATAACAGTCTTCTAATGTATCAATAGTAACATAAATGTTTCTATTTTCTGAAAGAACAAGATATTTGACAGATGGAAGAATAAAGGTAAGTCTCTTTAATGTTGGATGAATTATAGGAAGAGATATTAGTTTAAAAAGAGAATAAGGAGTATTACTAACCAAAGGTATACTAACCGTAATTAAAATCTTGTTATCAAAATATATATATTTAAGTAAAATGATATCGAAATATTTATGAGCATAATCGATAGTCAATGGAAATGGATAAGTCGATGTACTAGGTAAATGCGTTACCGTTTTAGATAATTCTTGAATTAGTTGCTCAGGTGTTATAACAGAAGGATGAAGGTTATTATTTCTTGCAAATAGAATAACGTTTATTAAAGTAGAATATTCTTGTTGTAATTCTGTTATAAAGAAAGTTAGTAAAGTAAAATGTTCTTCAATTTTTTGTTTTAAATCTAAATTAAAATATTTATTATTCATTTTATCTGTGTAATTGGTAATTGATTCAAAATTTTTATCAAAAATCACTTTGTTTCGGTCTAGATTTGTAATAGAGTTATTAAAATTTGCAATCGTGGCTTTTACTACATGAATTTGTTGTTTTAGTAAATCAAGAAGATGATTTTCGTTACTTTCAGCTTTGTTAATAGCATTATTGAAATTTTCAGCATCATCACTGTCTAAGGTACCGAATAAGGTCCTGAAAACAGATCCAATTGCATTAAATAGAGCGCGTTTTGGTCTAAAATGTTCATGCAGAATTATGTTTTTTAAAGTTTGTTCATCTTGAAAGAGTCTAGGTATGATTTGTCCTAAGAGTTTTAGTGAAGTATCACATAATCGTAATTCAATAAGAACTGGTTTGTTTTGACACAGTCTTAATGTTTTTTGATAGGTGAGATCTACAAAATTTAATTTGTCTGTAAAAGGTTGTAAAGGAATATGACTTAATATGTTCCAATGAGTTTCAATAAATTGAACATTTTTTATGTGTTCGTAATAGATTCCAGGTGATTTGTTGATAGGAGTATTGGTATATTTCTTGTGAATTTGTTCACTATTTGTCAGCCATATTATTGCATACCTGAAACAAAAGCATGTTTCAATCTATTCATGTGAACTTTTATTGGTTTTTTATTTACTAAAATTGTGCAATTGACAGGAGAATTTATCTCTAGAATTTTATAAGGTCCATTATAATTTTGTGTAAGTTTTTTGGTTTGACCCTTCTTTGTTTGCTCATTTTGGAGATATACTAATTGTCCTTCTAAGAAAACGGTGTCATTAATCTTTTGGTCATAATATTTTTTACTGACTACTTTAGATTCTAATAGATTCGTTTTTGCTAACTCATGAGATTTTCTAAGTTTAAGTGTTAAATTATCTAAATAATCTTCATATGTATATTTGAGTTCTACTGGTCGTATTATACTGCTAGGTAGATTAGGTGTATATCCAAATATTAGTTCATATGGTGTGAATTTGGTTGAAGTATGATTAGTTGTATTATATGAAAACATAGCAAAATCTAGCCATTCGTCCCAATCGGATTGATCAGCTTTAATATAATGTTTAAGGTAGTCTGCTAAAGTAGCGTGACTCCTTTCTAATGCAGCATTTGATTCTGGATGATAAGCAGTACAATTTATATGTCTGATTTTAAAAAGCTTGGCGATTTGAGAAAATAATTTGGAAGTAAAATCTCGGCCTTGATCAGTAACTATTATATCGGGTTTTCCAAACTTGCAAATAAATCCACGAACCAGATTTTCAGCGATAGTCTTGGTTTCATGATTCGGAATTGCGTAAGCTTGAGAAAATTTTGTTAAGTCATCTTGTAATGTTAATATGAACTTATTACCTGACTCGGTTAAAGGTAAAGGACCTACTATATCTAAAAATATTTTTTCTAATGGATTTGAGCTTGTTGTTGTTATCTCCATGGGCTTTACGAATTTTTTTCTAACGAGTTTATTTTTCTGACAAGATTCACAGGTTTTTATAAAGTTTTTAATATCATTTTTCATATTATTCCATTTGAAATGTTTTTTTATACGATTGTATGTCCGATGAAAACCAGAGTGTCCAGCCGTAGGACTAGTGTGATTCTCTTGTAATATTGTAGTTATTTCCTCAGGTTCAGGATTTGTTAGTATATCATGATAAATGATAATAGATATATCAGTTTTTCTAAAAATAAATCTAATCATAGATCTAATTTTTCCCCAACTTAATTTATCGTAGCTAAAAGTTATTCTGGGTAGGCAAATTTTTAATATTTTATCGTTTAATAACCAGTCTCTTAATTTTATTAGGGAATTAAATATATCTTCATAAGAGGTATTGTCCCAATAATTATTTTTTATAAATATGTAATAAAAGTTTTTATTTTGATCAGAAATATATATAATGTCATTTAGTCTTGGATTTTTGGCTTTCAATTTTTCTATATGACTGAATTGTTTATTTATTTGTTTCTGAACGATCTCATTAAAATTTAAATCTACGGAAACAAACAATGCTAAATTTTGTGAAAATGATGTAATCTTTTCATTTGTTTCTTTTATATTATCATTTGTTATTAATATAGTTTCGGATTTAGATAAGAACTGTGAATAAGTGTCATTATTTTCTTTACTCATTTTGTTTATTTGTAAGGTGATTGTTGCCGGGTTTTTGTTTTCTTCGCAAATATTTGTTTCAGATATGGTTAAAGGAGGACGACTTAAACAATCAGCATTTTGATTTAATTTACCTGGTTTATAAATAATTTCATAGCTATATTCTTCTAATGCTAATCTCCACCTAACGAGTCTTGATCCGGGATCTTTTACATTAAATAGCCATGTGAGTGGTTTATGATCCGTATAAATGAAAAATTTATTTCCGTACAAATATGGTCTAAAGTGTTTAACACTCCATACAATTGCAAGTAATTCTTTTTCTGTTGTGCTATAGTTTGATTCCGCTTTGTTCAAGGTACGACTAGCATAAGCAATAGGTAAATCATCTGGTACTTTACCTTGAGAAAGTATGGACCCTATTGCATAATTACTAGCATCCGTTGTTAAGACAAAGGGTTTGGTAAAATCTGGATACTGAAGTATTGGTTCTGAACAAAGTATTGATTTCAGGTTCTCAAATGACTGTTGTTGAATGCTTGTCCAATTAAATTCAACATTTTTCCTCAGCAGTTTTGTTAAAGGTTGTGTTAAAGCACTGAAATTTTTTATAAAGCGTCTATAATAACCAGTGAGACCCAAAAAGCTCTTAATATCTTTTTGTGTTCTGGGTATAGGAAAATCTGTAACAGCACATACCTTTTTTTCGTCCGGTTTGACACCAAATTCAGTTATTAAATGTCCTAAATACATTACTTCGCGACGAAAAAATTCGCACTTATCTGGTTGTATTTTTAAGTTGAATGTAGACAATTTTTCGAATACTTCTTTTAATCTTTTATTATGATTTTCTAATGTATCGGCATGAATGACTATATCGTCGAGATAGACAAAACATCTGTAATTTTGTATTCCTGAGAGGACAGTATTCATTAGCCTTTGAAAAATACTGGGAGCATTTTTTAATCCAAATGGCATTCGTGAATATTGATAATGTCCAGACGGAGTTGAGAAAGCAGTCTTTGGAGAATCCTCAGGATCCATTTTGATCTGGTGAAATCCTGATGTTAAATCTATTGTTGAAAAATATTTTGAATGACCCAATTGGTCTAATATATCGACTATATTCGGAAGTGGAAATGAATCTCCTATAGTAATATCATTTAGTCGTCGATAGTCTATAACAATTCGCCATTTCTTCTTTGCTGAAGCATCGGCCTTTTTTGGCACAACCCAAAGGGGCGAATTCCATGGCGAAGTTGATTCTTCGATAATACCTTGATCTAGCATACCTTTTATTTGAGTTTCGACTTCATGTTTGTGTACTTCAGGATACCTGTATGATTTAGTGCTAATAGGTACATTAGAATTTAAAGGAATTTTGCAAGTTATGGCATTTGTACTGGTAAGTTGATCTCCTTCCAGATAAAAGATATGATTGTACTCCTTGCAAATAGAAATTAAAGATGATTTTTCTTCACTATTTAAATGATCTGTTCTCAAGGCATTTTTTAATTTAGCAATTCTGTTAGAATTCGTATTATCTTTATAAGAAGACATTTTTCGTATATTTGCATTGTTTTGTAAATTTGGAATTTTTTCTATTGCTACTTGAATATCGTTTAATTCAACATCCGTTTCAGTAGTGTTTACGATTGAGGTTAAAAAGAAATCATTTTTTACTTTAACAACACTAGGACATAAAAATACACCTTTAAAGATTTCGCGTTCGGGACATAATCCTTCGCTTAATTCATTATTTATTACTTTAATTTGAACAATTGTTTCAGTTCTTGCGGATAGAATAGTTTTATTACTTCTTGAGTTAGAATTAGAGTTTTGATTTAGTATAAGATCGTCTGAACAGGATTTTTCTTCTGAACAGATTTTGATTTATGATTTCGTGAAGAGTTACAAGTTTTATTTGTGCATATCTCAGTGGATTTTACACATTTTGGACTTGAATTTTCTTTGGATTTAGAGTTAGATTTAGATTGAATTGGATTGGATAGTAGTTCTTCACTACTTAAGGTTATTTGGATATCATTGGTTTCTAAATAAGAATGATCCTCTATGGATTTAGCATCATAAGGAAATATTTCATCGATATTAGAACTTGTCTCGATATTTTGATCTCTCAGAAATTCGTCATTGTCATTGTTTAATGGAGATTTTATATATTCAATTGGAATAGAACAATTTTTAAAGTTTAATTTATTTTCTTTATAATCAATTTGGCATTTATTTATTTCAAAAAAAATCGCTACCTAATATACCGTCGAAATGAAGAGGAAAATCGTCTTCTACGACATAGAAAACATGAGTTTGGACAAAATCTTTTATCTTGAAATTTACGTTACAACTACATATAGTTTTATTTGGATTTAAGACATTTTTATCAATGCCTCGTAGAGTAATAGACTTAGAATAAATTTTTGGAATGTTTAGTATTTTTGAATATTTAATTAAAGAAATATCTGCGCCTGTATCGATTAGAAACTTGCAAGAGGATGGATTAGAATTATTTACTAAGGGTAAATCTACATAGGAAGTGACTGAGAAGTTGATGGTTGTGATACGGCCTGAACTGAACGAACTCCTCGAGAATCGACCGTTGGTTGTCGAGGATTCTGGAAGTTTAAAGAATTTGTTGGATTTTTGTTTTTATTGTTAAATTCGCGTTTTCTACATTCTTCTATAACGTGACCTGGTTTTTTGCAGTATCTGCAAAAACGTTGGGAAGTGTTGGTATTTTCTTTTCTTAAGTTTGGAGGAAAATCAGAATTGGAATTTGAATTTGAAGGTTTATAATTTTGATTTTGAGAATTTGACCTTTGAAGATTTGAATTAGGATATTTTGGGTTTTGAAAACTAGAATTTTGAAGATGTCTAACATTTCTATCTGAATTGTTTTTATATCGACAGTTATTTGAGGAATGGTTATTTCGTTTGCAAATATTACAGAATGGTCTGAAAATTTCTTGTCTTGATAAACTGTTTCTTGGTCTTCTTTCTTGTTCTTCGCAATTGCTATAGCAACAGCTCTTTCTAAGGAATCTGGATTTCGGGCTTTGATTAAAATAGAGAGGTCTTTGTTTAATCCTCTAATAAAGACATTTAGTGCTTGAGTTTTTAAGAGTTTAGTACATGCATTTCTTGCATCTGGAGATAAGTCTGGATCAAGTGTATTTATTAATTTTATATAGCAATTTTCAACTTTATTTGCAAATGACATTACATTTTCACTGGGCATCTGACGTAAGGAATGTAATTCCAATTGCCACTGACCTTCAGTTCGGCGTTCAGAATAAGCATCTAATAAGAAGTCTTTTAAATCTTTCCATTCGTCAAATGTTCTGTTTCTAGTTATGGCCCTAGCTTTATCGGTTAATTTAGTTTCTATAATGGCTAATAAGATGGGTTTGGATTGCGGATTTACTAAATTGTATGCTTTATCACAATTGTCTATGAATTCGTATAATTTTGATTTTGTACCATCAAATCTAATGAGAAGTTTTTCAGCTATTTCAATTGATACTGACATTTTATTTGAATTAGAAGTAGAAGAATTTGAAAGAGAATTTGAGTCGGGAGAAGGTATTTGTTCGTCAAATAAGTTACTTATATCAGGATATAAAGTAGACATACGTTTACAAGATTTTTAAAATATGAGACAGAATTTAAGATAGAATGTACTTACAAGTAGAATATTGTTGTTGGTCGCATAGTCTATTATTCCACGGGTTCACCTCTACTTCCGATGGAACTACAATTGGGTTATGACTGGAACTGGATTTCGAACTGGATGTACTGGACCCCAATGTAATTAGTTGTAGTGGCGATTTTTCCACACTGACAGTTTTTTTTGAATGATTCCTCGAAGGAAACAAGTCAATTCAAAAATTCCTCAGCTCTCCTTCTATCAGCAATCAGAGGAACTCTGCTACTAATATCCCACGTTCTGACACCAAATTTTGTTATGGAATACTATGCGTTTATTTCTTCTCCGGACTAACTCTTTGTTTTGGAATTAAACAGAATATATTGACATGTATAAATTTATTATATTAGAGGATGAAAATTACACTGCCTGTTATTTCTTAAAACTATGAATTTATAAGTTCTGTTATCTACAATTATTTAACGATGTTTCTGGATGGATTTGAGTACAAGAGATTGGACTCAAATATTAATATTAAAATAGCAAATACGGATAGCTTATCGAACAAAGAAATAAGAGAAATAAATTATTATTATTCCATAGATACGAAGTATTAGGCGAATAAACTAGCGAAACTTATTTATTCTAAATAGGAAAATATTTATGAAGAGTATTGATTCTGATTTCTAACAGCAAATAATTATTAGTGATTATACATGAGAACTTTTCATAATTGTAAATAACATATACCAGGTGACTAAAAACTATATAGAAATACATAGATACTTTAATTATCTTACATGTGAGTAGGTAGGTACATTACATAAGGATTGGTCATGCGATCTTACGCATTCAGAAGTAAATAAAAATCTGTTTGGTATAAAAATATTTTATTAGATTTTAAAATAGCCAATTGATTTAATATTTTACCTAAAAATGTTTGTTTTTAAATAATATTTTAATGTAGCTAATTGTGATATAAATTACAATTTACATTAATTTTTTGGCTTATTTGGAAGTTGACGAATGTATCAATTGTTTATTTTAGCTAAGCTAGTAAAACTCCCGCAATTTATAGTTTACCTCAGTAAATTAGATGAAAATTTGCAATTATATACTTGTAAATCTTCTAATCTGTTTAGCTGTACAGATTAAACAAACAGTCAGTGCTATATGAGTCCGCTAGATGCAAAATTTGTATTTACCGTATATGTCAAACTGAGTTATTTGCAAAAAACTGGCAAATTTTGCAAAAAACTTTAGATTTAATAAACTGCAGTTTTTTGTGATGGATAAATGCTTTATTGGGTAAAATATAATAATTTTTTTCTTACAAAGTTATTGTGTTTGCTATGAAGGGAAGAAAAAATTGAAAATACCACCAACTGTGTCTCCATATTCTTTTCTGTTTGGGCAAACAAGCGAAGAAATCAAAAGACGAATAAATCTTACAAATAGGGCATACTATGGACTCCAAAAGCATTTCCACTCAAGAAACATTCAAAGAAGAACTAAAATTATTATATACAAAACATTGCTGAGGCCGGTCCTCACATATGGAGCAGAAACATGGACTCTAACGCAGAAAGATGAAAGACTTTTGGGAATATTTGAGCGTAAAATACTCCGCAAAATATTTGGAGCTATAAACGACCAAGGGCAGTGGCGCAGAAGATATAATTTTGAATTGTATCAGCTCTTTGATGAGCCAGATGTCATAACGTTCATTAAAACACAGCGACTAAAACACAGATGGGCTGGACACATAATACGAATGCCAGAAAATACGATTGCTAAAAAGCTAATCACAGGAACACATGTAGGAAGAAGAAGCAAAGGCCGACCGCGAATTAGGTGGTTAGATGGAGTTGAAACCGACTTACGAATATTAAAAATCAGAAGATGGCAACATGTTGCCAGAAACCGAACAGAATGGCGACGAATCTTAGAGCAGGCCAAGATCCACAGAGGATTGTCGAGCCAAAGATGATGATGATGATTCTTTTCTGTTTATTACAACAATAATCTTTTCGCTATTATAGAAAGGGTGCACCAACATGCAAGCGAAAATCCTATTCGGTGGCAAAAAGGAATCACCAACAACAGAAAACTTAAATTCCACTTCCTTGATGTGACTAGGTGCTTTATAATTGAGGTATACGTTTTGGATATTGTTATTGAAAAAAGGCGGCATTGTGGTAATTAGGGAATGAACGGGATTAAAGGGATTTGCCGATGTTGTAGCAGCATACAAAAGTAGAAGAGATAGTCGTCTTAGGGTAAGGGGAGTTTCATTCGATTCACAGTACATGCTCTAGATATGACTAGAGCGAAAGTCACCTAGACATAGACGGAGCGCGCTATGGTTATTAGAGTTTAATGAATGTATGTCCAATCGAGAGGCAGAGGAATAGACAAAGCTACCGTAGTCGAGCTTAGATCGGATGAGGGCTCTGTAAACTCTTAATCAAGTAGTTTCATCGGCACCCCATTGAAGATGACTGAGTGTTTTAAGAAGGTTTAACTTTTTAAAACAATTGGTTTTAAGTAACAATAAAACACTGAAAACTTTGTTTTCAAACTTCCACAAAATTTATTTTAAATATTATCACTACAGCTGTTTCGGCTGATTGCCTTTCTCAAGTGATCTATTTTGGCTTGGGTTTACAAATTTATAGTCTCTAATGAAATAGGTTGAGGAGGGGAGAACTGTTTGTCTCAAGTTGGTCATTCAGAATTATATCTGTGTTTTTTAATTTGTTGATTTCCATAGATTCTAACAAAGATAGCTTAAGGCCTTTATTTTGAATGTGAAGAATTTTAAATTTGTCATTAAAAGAATGATTATGATCTAGAAGGTGAAGTGCGTATGTCGAATCTGTTTTTCTATTCTTGAAAGCCCTTTTATGTTCTGCTATTCGTTTATCAAAGTTTCTACCAGTTTGACCGATGTAAGTTTTTGGGCAGTCGCCACATTGAAGACTTCTTGACTTCTCCATATTTCATAAACCTACCCATACTGACACGACTATACACAATTCGTCATCCCATCCAACACAACATAAACTGGCAGCTTATCATAGTATGTTACATAGATTAACAGAAATTCCGATGTCAAAATACAACTTTGAGACAGAATTAAATATAATTAAGCAGATAGCAGTAAACAACGGATACAACGAACAAACAATTAATAAAATGTTAAATCAAAAACTATACAAGAAAGCCCTGAAATTAGTATTTCCACCACCAGAGAAAAAACCCAGTACCTTCTGCTCGATTACATATACAGGCAAAATAACAACAAAAATTGCCAAACACATAAAAAAGAAAGGAATAACACCAGCTTTCCGAACAAATAACAACCTAGGCAAATATATTAAAAATAACAAGAGCCAAAATAAAAAACACTTAAATAGTGGTGTGTACAAACTTCAATGTGGCGACTGCCCAAAAACTTACATCGGTCAAACTGGTAGAAACTTTGATAAACGAATAGCAGAACATAAAAGGGCTTTCAAGAATAGAAAAACAGATTCGACATACGCACTTCACCTTCTAGATCATAATCATTCTTTTAATGACAAATTTAAAATTCTTCACATTCAAAATAAAGGCCTTAAGCTATCTTTGTTAGAATCTATGGAAATCAACAAATTAAAAAACACAGATATAATTCTGAATGACCAACTTGAGACAAACAGTTCTCCCCTCCTCAACCTATTTCATTAGAGACTATAAATTTGTAAACCCAAGCCAAAATAGATCACTTGAGAAAGGCAATCAGCCGAAACAGCTGTAGTGATAATATTTAAAATAAATTTTGTGGAAGTTTGAAAACAAAGTTTTCAGTGTTTTATTGTTACATAAAATGAATTTCCATCAAGTAACGGTCGAATCCATCAATTGGTTTTAAGTTCAGAGATTTGATACTTTCAATGTAATTAAAAATCAAATATCAAACCGAGAATTTTCCTTTAATTAACCACAGAAAGTGAAGAATTGTTCAATAAAATTTGAAGAAAGAGTGTGTAGGTCCTTCTTGTTAATTTGGTTTTGCTCTAAGAAAGTGATAATCCTAGTTCGTTAGATCTATCTTGAAGTAGATTTACAGCACTTACATGTGGTGGCGACAGATTTACCATGGCAGTAAATGATTAGGTCATCAGCGTATTGAACATATTTGATGGAAGCAGAAAAGGACCTGTACTTCAAATTAATTTGGCTCCAAACGCGAAACTTATTGAAGTGTTTATTTCTTAACCCGAAATAATAATGTCAGAATAAGGTTTTTTGTTTTAATAATTTGTTCAGCTTCAAAAGATTTTCAACTCAGCTTACGAAATGATAAACTTTTTAGAAATTCTGATTATGTCGACAACTTTTCATGTCTTAAGCAACTGAGCTTTAACGAACCCATATTTTCTTTTAAATAAAATCATATTTTTTTATTTAAAATACCATTTACAGATGTTTGTCCTTAATATCAATGTCGACTGGAAATCAGGAAAGTTCCGTTGTTTTTTCCAGCACTATAAAAAAGTTTATATTTTTATATTGAACAAAAGCAATAGCTTGAAAAACATCATTCAACACAGTTTTAAAAATCTTTCAATAGAGTACAAATAAATATGCAACTAACCTCCTTCACAATATTTCCATTAACGTAATAAAATATCTTTAAAATATTGCAACACATACTTGGCTAAAATAGAGCACAGCTTGTCAGGTTAAGTACCAATAATTTCATTAACTTGCTGAAAAAACCTACATAAAATCTCGATTGGCCATATGGTCAGGCAATAAAGAGTCGCGCATGAATAAATTCAATACCGGCAGTGTGTTTATAAACTTGCACCGCAAAATAAGAAGTACAGAAAGTCGAATAAAACAACACGGATGATCAGTTTGAAATGAAACAGACTTGGCAACACGTGTTTGCAGGTTGTCCCGCTCAATAAATTTTATTAACAAAGTTATGCAGAGAAAATAAAGCAAAATTTTTACTTATACGACAGAAAACTGCGGATTCGGGATTATTATATATTTTTGCGTATTTTTTATATATAATTTAAACCGTAACCAGTGAGGTGCAATTTCAGTTACATTAAGCGTGACGTGGAGTCTCGCGGACTCATTTTTAGTTATTTGAAAAAATTTCACTGGAAAACTTTACTATTATAACTAAAGTACTAGGAGCCTGCGTCACTCCAGCACATCGATTACGGGACTTATCGTTTTCCCGTAGGCAAAGCTATACTCAGGTGCAAAAAATCGATCCATGGGTATTATTTGCTGAAAAAAGAAAACGTTTGAAAGATATTAGTTTTAAATCAGGTATATATGTAAAAGTATATGTTATATTAAAATAATTTTTACAGATTATCCAAAAAAATCATTTATTTATAGAGACATACGCCAAAACTCAAAAATACAAGAATATTCAAAATTTTCTGAAATTAAGAAAAACATTGATAATAAATCAATATCTAGTGTTTCCCCCTCGGGCCCTTATAACAGCCTGTACACGTCTAGGCATTGAGGTAATTAACCTCTGGATATCAAATTGATCCAATTGGTCCCATATTTCTTGAAGGGCCGCTGTAAGTTCAGCCAAGTTGTCTGGACGGGGTACTCGCGCTCGAAGACGTCTTCCTATCATATCCCATAGATGTTCTATGGGATTGAGATCGGGACTGCAAGCTGGACAGTTCATACGGACAATTCCCACCTCCTCTATATATTGGTTGACGATTCTAGCACGGTGAGGACGCGCGTTGTCGTCCATAAAAATAAAATTAGGTCCAATGAAAGGAGCAAAAGGTACCACATGCTGATCTAAAATACTTGTTATGTATCTTGCAGCAGTCATAGAACCTCTATCTACAATAACTAAATCAGTATGGGCTTCTGAACTAATACCAGCCCAAACCATAACGGAGCCCCCCCCATTAACTTATTCTTTCCGCAATATTACATTGAAAATATCGCTCTCCGTGTCTTCTCCAAACCCTTTCTCGTCCGTCTGGTGACCTTAGACAAAATCTGGACTCATCTGAGGACAATACATTGCTCCAATCTGCATCACTCCAGTTTTCATGTTCTCTTGCAAAAGCAAGGCGAGCTCTGCGATGTGCTATGGATGGTATTGGAGATAGGGCTAGCCTTCTGGATAATAAATTACCTTCTACAAGTCGTCGACGAACTGTCCATCTGCTTACATCCACATTTCTCACTTCGCTCAGACGATTTGCCAGTTCAACTGAAGTTAGATGCCGATTTCTCAAACATGATGAGACCAGAAATCGATCATCTCTTTCGGATGTAACCCTTCTACAATCTGATCCTGGTCTTCTTGTGAAGTTACCGGTGTCGCTAAAACGCCGAACTGCTCTTTGAACCGAAGATCGACTAACACCCGACATTTCAGCTGCATAATATTGGCTACGACCATCTTGAACTAAAGTCACCGCCCTTGCAGCATCTGTCGAGTTAGAGACATTTAGGAAGGATAATTAAATAAAAATATAACACGTTTTGAAGATAAAGTCACTACACTAGTATGGTTGTTGAATTAAAAACAACATTCAATAAATATCTACTTGCTTCAGACCCTTTTTGACAAAAACCTGAAATACCAATTTGTTTTAAGAAATATAAAAAGCAATATTAAAAATATTATATTATTTCTCGTATACGAGGGTACACCTAAAGATACATACGTAATTTAATGTCTCTAAAATTATACAACTTCAAATAAATAAGAAATAAGGAATGGATCGATTTTTCTGCACCTGAGTGTATTTTTAAAAAATAATTACTTTATTAAAAAATTACAAAAAATCGAAAAAGGTCGGTCAATTTTTATATAATACTATAGTGTACCTTCCTTCAAGTTTACGAACAGACTGAAAAATATCTAATCATCATTCTTAGGTGAATGATTAGAACAGGGCCGGCTCCCATATCTCAGGTTAATTATATCTTTTTTATATATAGTACTCTGATGCGCGATAGGGGCACAACTATCACCCAAATGCTCTTCATGTGGGAGTCCTGTGTAATAGAACCTCACCATGGTTTCCTAACCGAATTCAAAATCAGGACAGCGCATTGTCGCTATAATCCTGTGTCTAAGCATTCTTATTTCCATTACATACATTCATTACTTCTTTGTTTTAACAGCAAACCTTTCTTGTAGATTTTTTGTAGCGTTTTTTTATTTAAAGTGTATATAAAAGATTTCTGTGGTACGTCCCTGTTGTTTCTACCAAGAAATCGATCAATAAAGTTAAATGTAGGTACGTTGTAAATATTTCAAGTTTTTTTTGACGAGATTTTTAAATGCGTATTAACGTTGGAAATATGTTTTTATCTCTGTGTTGCAATGTTAGGTAAAACAAACAGTTTTTTGTCGCCAAAGAGCTGTTATGTTACCATGAATTCCCCCTAATATTCCAGTTGACAAAAAGTTGTTTTTCGTTATTAGAATGAGAGTCAAAAAGAATATTTGTTTATTTAGGATACCAATACTGGCGTCTAAAAACGCAATAAAGGAATATTTAAAAGGTTTTTTTGTCGATACGAGCGAGGGGATATTGTTTTGGTTCTTGAGTTTGTGGGGACAGGTTAGCTGCAAGACGGAAGGGAAATTTTTGGCTAGTTTCTTGTAAAATGTAACGAAGCAAGAGAAGTCGAGATTTAGATTCCAAGCGGGGCAGACATGTGATAAGAAGTCGAGATTTGAGTTCCAAACGGGGCAGACATGGACAATTGAGTCAAAGATTTGAAAAGGAGTCGGCATTTAAGTTCCAAGCGGGGCAGACATGTGAGAATGGAGTCAAAGATTTGAAACGAGGTCGAGATTTAAGTTCCAAGCGGGGCAGACATTTGGGAATGGAGTAAAAGATTTGAGAGGAAGTGATGAAGAACTTCTCGAAGAAAAAAGTCGACAAATTTTGTTAATTAGAGGAACAATTACCCTCTGTAATAAGACAGGTTTAGAAAAGGGTAACTACTAAATATTTAAAGAAGTATGATATAGGATGTCCCCGTAGTCGGCTCGATTCTTCCACCAAGTTCCTGTTCCTATCGTTTTGTCCTGGAGTGTAGAACTAGTTCCTGATGGTTGCTGCCTTCCAGTTTTGAAAGTTTTGTCCGAGTAGCTTCCCCAGAGATGCAAAGTTTCAAAGTGTTTGTATAAAAAAAAAACATTAAGGTAACAATTCAATATATTAATTTTTCAAAGTAAAGACAGATATTTTTTGGCTAAAGTAATAATTGCTTTCATTCTTTGTCATCAAAATTAAATGTGATACCTGACAGCAAGTTTAATTTGTTTTTTTTGTTATGACAATTTTAATTTGATAATTATGTAGAAACGATATTTCATATATAAGTTTAAATTTATATGTTTTCATTAAGAAGGATCCTTAATTTTTGATAATCTAATTGGCCATAATATAGTAAACAAAGAACATGTAAGTTTTTGTTATTTGTATTATGTTATATGATATGTTTCTTTTATAATATGTATTTTTGATCTGTTTTGTTTGAGACAAAAATAAATGTTCAATTTGTTTCTCTGATCTATTTTGAGTTTTATTTGAAAAAGATATTTTTTTTCTATATTTTTGATGTTATACAATTATTTCCCTAGTTACAACTAGTGGTTGTAATAGGTATAATTGGGCACCTCAAGTGGCGCCCTATATTAAATTTCTTGAGGTGTTTCCGTTTATTTTCATTCTGTTTGTCCCAAGAGATTTGTATAAGTACCCCTTTATTTCTTTTTTTGTAGTTGCCCCAATCTAACCCCCAATATCTTCAACTTATCCACGACCCAGCTCTCCAACAACCAACTGAGTGTCCGTATGCACTTGTTTCGATTATTTTGTTTGCCCAATCTTGTCCCCCATATTCTTACCCTGTGGTAAGCAAAATAGTCGTTACAATTTTGGCGCCCAACGTGGGGCAATTTTTAGATTTTTGATTCCTTTTCCTGAAGCCACATATCTTTTTCAGTTTCCCCAGTTCCCTGCCATTTATATGAAACTTTTTTCCTTTTGAATAGTGCCCCAAAGTGTCTCACAAACAGTAGTGTATTTGTATTACAATGTATGTATTTTGTACCAACATTATGTATTGTTGTTTTTTCAGGTAATGTACTTATAGTGACATATGTATTGTTCTTCATATATGTAATGGTAAATGAAAGCAAATATTTGAGTTAAATATTTAAATATGAGTTTTAATTGAAGTATTGATATTGAAAAGAATTTAAAAACAGTAGCAAATTATACAGTTACTGTTACATTTATTTTTTTATTGATTCGACAAATTTTACAGAATAATCGGTTTTTGTAATTTTTTATTTGTTGGGTCATTTTGAGTAAATGTGTGTATTCGTTTGAGTGACTTTTGAGCTATGTAGTTGAGAAGTAGTATTATGCAGTTTGTCTTCTAATTAACCGTCTCTGAAGGTGTATTTAAATGCCAAGGGTTAATTAATGTTGTTGTACGAGGGGTAGTCATTGTGAGTCGTAGAGAAGATTCGACAAGTTTAGTCTCAGTAGTAGACTGTTTATTGTGTATCCTTTCTTGTATCTGAATGACCACAGGTGTAATATTTGTGATCAGGAGATGCTGTTTTAGTTTTGACTAGGAGCAGTCTCATTTAGTTTTCGGAACAAGAGTTGGTTTATTTTGGTATTATTTAGTGTAGCTCACTCAAAGGTCAAGTTTTCAATATTATTAGTATTTTGTCTTTCCTTGTATGTACGGTTTATGTTGTTTGTTAGTGTCCATGTTGTCCCATGTTGTTTGAAACCATTTTTTTAGTCCTTGTTAGTGGAAGTGTGAACTTTTAGGAGACAGGTTAAAGACCTCATTTTTGTTTACCAACTGATTACTAAGTCAAGAGCAGAAGTTGCAGCAAACTGATTGAGTTTTGGATTTCAGTACGCGGGAGTGCAAGTGAGACTTACTATCAGGTGATAAATGGAAACGGTTGTTTCTTAAAATTGTCATATTTTCTACTAGTTGTTGAGGTTGATTTCAGTTATTTTGTGTGTTTGCTTTCATCCAATTTTTGAAAAATGAAGTCCACTCAGGTTAATCATTTGAAATCAGGAGAGTTATCTTATGAGCTTTTCATAAGAGGTAAAAATGTCCCAAATAAGACAGTTGATGATAAGAGAAAGATGTTAAGAGCTTTGTTGGCCAAGGAGGCCACTTTGTCTTCAAGTTTAGTCGATTTGGTTAATAATGTAGTAGATCCTAAAGAAGAGTTGAATGAGATCATGTTGATTATAAAAGATTTATATAGTTGTGCTCAATCAATAAATGTAGAATCAAATAAGGCTGATTTTGCTAGATTTGAGACAAGGTCTACACATTTAGATACCAGATTAGAAAATTTCCCTATGAATGATGTTGAGGAAGATGTATTAAAGTTTGTTGAAGAGTGTAAAGATGATTTGTTAGTGTTGAAGGGTAATGTGTTAGAAAAAGAGGAAATGTTTGATGATATAGTAAAACCATCCACTAGTAGCCCAGTTTCAGTCCCTGTAGTTCCCAGTTGTACAGTCCCAGCCCCAATAATACAGGTTTCAACTCCTGTCATTATTTCTGATCTACATATCAAGTTTAATGGTGAGAGTAAAGCTCTTCCCACATTTTTAGAGAAAGTTAGAGATTCTGCTAGGTCTCGGAATATTTCCGAAGACATCCTGTTTCGCTCAGCCATTGAGTTATTTGAAGGTAATGCTGCTATTTGGTATAGGAGTGTTAGAGATAAAATTAATAGTTGGGATGAGTTGGTAGCCCTACTCAAATCTGCTTTTTTGCATCCAGATTATAATGATAATCTCTTCGATGAAATTAAAAATAGAAAGCAAAAAAGGAATGAATCCATAACCATTTATTCAGCAGTGATGGAAAACCTTTTTAAACGTTTGGAAACATATCCTAGTGAAGCCCAAAAAGTAAAAATAATGAGGAAAAATATTTTAGTGGACTACATTCCACTGATAGCCCTTCAAGATTTTGCTACAGTAGAAATGTTAGTAGCAACTATAAAACGTTTAGAGCAGAATGTCCTGCCCTTGTTGCAGACTACTAAAGGTCTTGCAGGTATTTCGATTGATGATTCAGAAAAGCCCAAAGAACAAGTTCATGTGGTGAATAATCAAACCAAGCAAGATAGAAGTGGAGTAGGTGACAGACAGGACAGAGAAAATTCTTCTAGGAGACCCAATCCCAAATATAAGTATGAGAATAATAGACCCAGTCCACCAGAGAATACTGAAATAAGAAATCAGTCTTTTTCGTCCCCACCCCCAATGATGCAATCTTTTTCGTCCCCACCTCCATTAATGCAGTCAGTCCCTTATCAAGCTCCAAGAAATCCGAAAAAGATTATTTGTTTCAATTGTAATAGACCAGGTCATATTTCCCGTGACTGTAGAAGTAAGTCAGTATCTTGTTGGCGTTGTGGTCATAAAGGTGTGATCATATCTTCTTGTCCTAAGTGTTGTATTTCGAATAGGTCTAAGTCCAATAGACCTTACAGGTCATCAGTGAACCCAATTTTTGAAAAGAAAGATTTTGATAGTCGTCCCCATGTTAATTGTTTAGAAGTTGATGTAGATAGAATAGACCCTTGGTTCGATAATTTGAGATCAAAGATAATCCGATCCCCCCTTGATTTTCCACAGTGGAAGGTGGAGAATGATTTTGTTTATAAGTTTGCCCCTACCAAAAATTCTTTTAAGACTAATGATGTAGAGTGGAAAATTCTTGTGCCCAAACCACAAAGGTTTGAAGTTATGAAGTCTTGTCATGAGCCACCTACGTGTGCTCACTTTGGATTTTCCAAAACTTTGTCCCGTATTCAGGAAAGATATTATTGGCCCCAGATGCGTGTTGATGTGCTTAAGTTTGTCAGGTCATGTAAAGTTTGTGGTGCTCAGAAGACACCAAATTATGCTCCATTAGGTAAAATGGGTAAGCAGAGAGAGGCCAAGTTTCCTTGGCAAATAGTTGCAATAGATCTGATAGGTCCCTTTGTTCGTTCAAAGAAAGGTTATACGTGGTTATTAGTAGTTGCTGATTGGTTTAGTAAATATACTTTAGTCCAACCTTTGAGAAAGGCCACGGCTAAGAATATTGTTGAGTTTTTGGAAAATGATGTTTTCCTAATGTTTGGTGTTCCTCAATATGTGATTTGTGATAATGCCTCAAATCTGAACAATCCTCTCTTAATTGAGCTCTGTAATAGGTATAACGTTCAGAAAGTATGGTTTAGCCCAGTATATGCACCTCAGTGTAATTTTGTGGAGAGGAACAATAGAACCATTGGTACAGCAATACGTACGTATGTTAAAGACCACGTAGATTGGGATAAGAATTTAGCAAAGATCAGACAAGCTATTAACACTGCAAAGCATGAAGTGACTGGATATACTCCAGCTTTCCTGAATTATGGCCGTCATGTTCCTTTAAGTGGAAACTATTATGGTGTTGATCATAAGGATCAACAGAATCAAGATATCGAGATAATTCCAGGTGACCGTAACATGTATGCTTCAGAAGTCAAAGGTTTAGATAAAGTTTTTGAAAAGGTTAAGGCTAATCTTCGAAAAGGATATGAACGTAACGCTAGAAGTTACAACTTACGTAGAAGAGAAGTCCAATTTCAAGTGGGTGATAGAGTTTGGAAAAGAAATAAGGTTTTGTCTTGTGCTGTCAACAAGTTTATGTCCAAACTAGCACCGAAGTATATTGAAGCAACTATCAAGGAAAAATTGTCACCAGTGGTTTATCGTTTGTCAGATTTAAATGGTTCGGATCTTGGTAAGTGGCACATTAAAGATTTAAAGCCTTTTGTGTCAGATGAGGACAATATGTCATCTTTAAGTAATTAGTTCATCCTATCCCATGTCTGTATTTTCGAGTTTGTATGTTGATTTGATTTCATCCCTTTGGAATATTGTTTCACTTTTGATAATTTTAATTCAGGTAACCCATTTTGGGAGACACATGTGAGAATCACATTTTGTCATATGTAGGTATATAGATTTTGGGTCTATATCCTAATTTTTTTTGTGGAACCGTTGCCGAATTCCCTGTCTCGCTAGGCGTATAGTGGAGATAGTAACGCCTACATATTAAGTGTAGAGCAATTTATTTTGGATTTGTGTATAGCACTTGGTTTAGGCAACGAGGTGTCATGGCTATGCCTGCCCGACAAATCACTTGTGTTACTGCTGTGAATGTCAGCGAGGTTCACTGCAGGGCATAAGGTTAGCTTCCCCCAAGGCATAGAAACTCATGTCACCTACAGTTCAAGTTAGAGTCAAAAATTTCAGTCTACTCGACTTTAAAGAGTCTGGCGATCGATGGCACGCTAGCCCATTCTTTGTAACTAACTTTGTTTTTGTTGTTTAATCCCATGCTAGCCATCATCTAAAAGATATTATTAAGAAGTTTCGACTCAGTTAAGAGGTCATCTTCTGATTTGGTTTTTGTTGTTTTGCCTTTATCAAAAACTGGATAAGAATTATCCGAGTTTTTTCTTTTAAGAAGGGGCATTGTAGCGTTTTTTTATTTAAAGTGTATATAAAAGATTTCTGTGGTACGTCCCTGTTGTTTCTACCAAGAAATCGATCAATAAAGTTAAATGTAGGTACGTTGTAAATATTTCAAGTTTTTTTGACGAGATTTTTAAATGCGTATTAACGTTGGAAATATGTTTTTATCTCTGTGTTGCAATGTTAGGTAAAACAAACAGTTTTTTGTCGCCAAAGAGGTGTTATGTTACATGAATTCCCCCTAATATTCCAGTTGACAAAAAGTTGTTTTTCGTTATTAGAATGAGAGTCAAAAAGAATATTTGTTTATTTAGGATACCAATACTGGCGTCTAAAAACGCAATAAAGGAATATTTAAAAGGTTTTTTTGTCGATACGAGCGAGGGGATATTGTTTTGGTTCTTGAGTTTGTGGGGACAGGTTAGCTGCAAGACGGAAGGGAAATTTTTGGCTAGTTTCTTGTAAAATGTAACGAAGCAAGAGAAGTCGAGATTTAGATTCCAAGCGGGGCAGACATGTGATAAGAAGTCGAGATTTGAGTTCCAAACGGGGCAGACATGGACAATTGAGTCAAAGATTTGAAAAGGAGTCGGCATTTAAGTTCCAAGCGGGGCAGACATGTGAGAATGGAGTCAAAGATTTGAAACGAGGTCGAGATTTAAGTTCCAAGCGGGGCAGACATTTGGGAATGGAGTAAAAGATTTGAGAGGAAGTGATGAAGAACTTCTCGAAGAAAAAGTCGACAAATTTTGTTAATTAGAGGAACAATTACCCTCTGTAATAAGACAGGTTTAGAAAAGGGTAACTACTAAATATTTAAAGAAGTATGATATAGGATGTCCCCGTAGTCGGCTCGATTCTTCCACCAAGTTCCTGTTCCTATCGTTTTGTCCTGGAGTGTAGAACTAGCTCCTGATGGTTGCTGCCTTCCAGTTTTGAAAGTTTTGTCCGAGTAGCTTCCCCAGAGATGCAAAGTTTCAAAGTGTTTGTATAAAAAAAAAAAACATTAAGGTAACAATTCAATATATTAATTTTTCAAAGTAAAGACAGATATTTTTTGGCTAAAGTAATAATTGCTTTCATTCTTTGTCATCAAAATTAAATGTGATACCTGACAGCAAGTTTAATTTGTTTTTTTTGTTATGACAATTTTAATTTGATAATTATGTAGAAACGATATTTCATATATAAGTTTAAATTTATATGTTTTCATTAAGAAGGATCCTTAATTTTTGATAATCTAATTGGCCATAATATAGTAAACAAAGAACATGTAAGTTTTTGTTATTTGTATTATGTTATATGATATGTTTTTTTATAATATGTATTTTTGATCTGTTTTGTTTGAGACAAGAATAAACGTTCAATTTGTTTCTCTGATCTATTTTGAGTTTTATTTGAAAAAGATATTTTTTTTCTATATTTTTGATGTTATACAATTATTTCCCTAGTTACAACTAGTGGTTGTAATAGGTATAATTGGGCACCTCAAGTGGCGCCCTATATTAAATTTCTTGAGGTGTTTCCGTTTATTTTCATTCTGTTTGTCCCAAGAGATTTGTATAAGTACCCCTTTATTTCTTTGTTTTGTAGTTGCCCCAATCTAACCCCCAATATCTTCAACTTATCCACGACCCAGCTCTCCAACAACCAACTGAGTGTCCGTATGCACTTGTTTCGATTATTTTGTTTGCCCAATCTTGTCCCCCATATTCTTACCCTGTGGTAAGCAAAATAGTCGTTACATTTTAAATATCATCATATTATCAAGTTTTTTTAGTTTATTCAACGTTTTTTTTTATTTGCAGGTATGTTTTCTACTTGAAGATGCGTAAGTATATTTATTAAAATTAGTGAGTAGAAAGCGCATTTTTTCAACTAGTTTTTATAATTTTTTACTTAACTATATAAAAATCTTCAAATTGATACACGCGCAATCTGTGAATAATTGTTTGTAACGTAGAAATGCTTAAATGTCATAACCAATAACAAAATCTTTGGTTCTACACATGTTTACATAGGGTAAGTGCCCTAATAGTAGTCGGAACAGGCCCAATTATTGGCACTTATTTTTGCTGTTTTATAAAAGAACAGGAAGAATCAGTACGCTATTTGATAGATGGCGCATTCTTGTTTGTGGGTAATAGAGGTATTGGTTATGTATTTGCATATGGCTGCAAATGATGGCTTGCGATTTTTGACACCATCGGACGAGGTAAGTTTTATAACAATTTTCTTAAGAATGCAGTAGGTTTGTGATTTACTTTTATTTGCATTATACTTTTAAGAATACTATTTTACTGAAATTTGGCGTTTATTTTTGCGTATTTTTTAAGTAGTTATTAAAAATAAAAGAGTGCCGATTACTAGGTCTTGGGGAAGTGCATGCATTATTGTACATAATTCCCTGAGGATTATTGGTACTCACGTCAATAACCGAAACTTCGGAATTACTGGTAAAATGCAATTATCGGCATCAGAAATATTAATTAACTTTTCCATTATTAATTAATAAACTTTTGAGATGATTATATATTGATATGAAAAAATAATTTTTTTTGTAAAGTAAACATTCCACTGTTTTTTTTTCATACGGTTACAATGCCAAAAGTCAAAGTAAATACTAAATATCAGAAAAGATATATCGAGGAAATCCTCCGTATACAGACAATGGAAATGGAATGCCCAAGAAACAGGCAGCAAGGAAATATAGAATTCATAGACAAACCCTTTAACATAGACAAATTCAAAAAAATTGGCCACTGGCCTGTAACCTACTTAACAGAACATTAGGAAAATGTGTTGATGGAGTGGATTACTGACTGCCACAGGAAAGGTTTTCCCAGAAGAAGAGATTGTGTTTTATATGTACGAAAAATGCAACAGTAGCGAATTTTGGAAATAAGTGCCAGAACTGTATGGGAATGTATCATTAGATACAAATGCCTGCTGAAAAAAGATTTATACATACCTCATTATTTATGCAAAGTGTGCCAAAGAAGTGCTTAGTTACTTTTTTAACCTTTTTAGGGACGGATTAATTCTTTGAATAAAAAAAGTCCAATGTTTTTAATTTTTAACATTCGGATACATGGAAAATTATAAAAAAACATTGTCAAATTTGACATTTTAAAAGTCAAAAACGAAAACGTACATATATATCTGCAATCGCCAGATGATCTATTGATCAAAACGATTCTACGCATTCTGGGCAGACACTCTCCTAACACTGCTTGCATCTGTCTCTTGTTCTGCGTTTGCAATTTCTGTCATGGCATCTTGGTGGATTTTTGTAGTCCATTTTCATTGAATATTGTCCCAATCCATTCAAGCAAACTTTAGGTGCAAGTTTAGTCCACTTTTTGTAATTCAATTAAAATTGAAACGATAGATGCCTTAAATTCTAGTTAAGATATTTTTAATGATTTCACAACATTCATAAAATGAAAAGCTGTAATGTTGTTTTTAGATGTTGTCACGGAACATGAACAGAATTTTAACATCCGTCAGTTTTTCGCTCGCTTTGTGGATTCTGTTAGCCCTGACAGTTCCTACTACATGTATATCTACATCTTTTAGGTAGATGACTAATGGTATAGAAGTAAATAGATTGTCCAAAAATATTTTGCGATTGACACCATCTAATCCTGAACACAGCCTTACAACTGTATCATAAATGATACCTTATTCTGATTTATGTTGATTTTACAGTTAATATATTTAATAAATGTAAACAGTTATTTAAAATGATTTGAGCTCTTACTGTTTCATTCCGTTACTATAAAAGTGATGCCATTAACTGCAGCAAGATGTGTGAAAATTACTGCAATGACTACAGCCATGTGAACGCCAATATCTGCAGACAACGTGCCAATAACTAGTACTTTCTCTGTTTTTTTATTCAAAATCAATTTTGTTTAAATATACCAACGTTATTATTAAAAACAGTTATGTGATAAGAAAGGTAGGACATCACACAGCCCGGAATAAAAGTTCATGAAAGTGTGATTCTTTTCCTGTGGAACTTGGTACTGGGTGCATTTCCCTAATTTGTACATAAAACCTTATTTGAGAACGATTTCCGAAGTAAAAATTGGAACGTCAAATATTAGTTAATTAAAAATGTGATTTTCATCACAATCACAACCAGTAATTGTGGCTTAATCTCATAAAAATATAATGCTTATCATTTCTTCAACTAACAGAGGGATCTCCCTGTATAACAAATTAAAATATTAGGTTGCAGTACGATATATTTATAGAGTGGATATAGTAGGCCCGACCCCAATTTCTCCACTTCAACGAAATTACTTTATTGTAGTAACAACGATTTAAATGAACAATAAAAAGTGGCTTTAGTTTCAATAACCTTCATTCATCCAGTAATGTACACGGTTTCAGAGAGAAAGAGCCGCTTGGTTTATTTTACAAAACGAATTGACAAACCTCTTTGAAAACGAACCGTAACGCCAGCAATAAAAGTCTTTGCCTATAATTCTCGGAAAGCAATCAAATTCGAAAATAGATCTATTAGCAGTAGGCAACATCAAGGAATGTTCAACACTAAAATTCACCTTCTAATCTTTCGGAATACCTTATGTCTTACGTTTCGGTTTGAGTGAAACAGCTGCTACCGATTTTACAACTAATAGCTTTCTTACAAATGCTTTGTAGATCTTAGACCAGGCAATACATTAAATCGAATTGGATTATTTGATGTGTTTTACTGATATTTCATAAATGAACCACTTTCCAAACGTCACAAAGTAACTAAAAACTCACAACATTGTCAACTCATTTTTCATAAGGATATTGTTGTCAATGTTGGAACTATCATTAGAACTAGATCAGAATGGGGACAATTATTTTTTTTAAGTTGATTATCAGGAATTGGAAATATCAGGAATCAGGACGTGGTTATTAATTAACTAATGTTATGGATATTTAGCAGTTATTCCCTTTTTCTAATTTTTTTTATATTTCTCCTCTTCTACTTTTCTGTAGTCTTTATTACGCGGTCTATTAAGCTAAATCACACGGAAAGAAATAAATTACCAAAGCATATAATATTGTCAACAACTTATACAACTCTGGAGAAATACCAACAGAATAGCTGAAATCTATTGCACTTCCAAAAAAAACCAGGAGCCAAAAAATGCGAAGGTTACCGTACTATAAGCCTCATGAGTCATCTCCTAAAATTGTTCCTAAAGATAATTCATAAGAGAATCTACAAGCTGTGTGAAAGTCAAATTTCCCCCAACCAGTTGGGTTCACAAATGCTGTTGGTACTAGAGAGGCTTTGTTCTCAGTACAAGTCTTATTCCAGAGATGCAGAGACATCAACTGCGACGTATACGCATGTCTGGTTGATTACGAGAAAGCGTTTGATCGAGAACAGCCAAGATGATGCATATACTAAAAAAACAGGAATTAAGAACCAAGATCTGAAAACAATTAGAAATCTTTATTGGAATCAGACAGCAAATCTCAGAGTTGAAGGTGAACACACTGACTATGTGAAAATCAAGCGTGGAGTGGGACAAGGCTGTATTTTGTCTCCTCTCATCTTCAATCTGTACTCTGAAAGAATATTTATCAAAGCTTTGCACGAAACTGAAAAAGGTATTATACTAAATCGTTACCGGCCAAACAACATCAGATATGCAGATGTGTCATGTGCATGTGCAGATAGTATTTGGGTGTCTCAGAGTAGATTTTAGTTTTTAAATCAACAAAACTCTATATTAAATATATTAGAAAAACTTTATTACGAAAATAGACACACAGAACATGCGGATTTTATTTCTTAAACAACACGTCGGTTAGTTGTTGACCATCTCGCTCGTAGCACTCTTGCAATCTGGATCGCAAATTGAGAAAGACGCACTCACACATATTCACTGGAATGTTGTTAATAGCGATATGAATATTTTGCTTCAGCTCTTCGATGATGGCTGGTAGGTCAGCGTAGACGATGTTCTTTAAATACCCCCACCGAAAAAAATCTAAAGGGGTAAGGTCAGGAGATCTTGGGGAAAACTAATATCACCATTTTGTGAAATCAGTGTGCCTGGAAACATTTCTGTTAGGGCATTTATTGAAGTGTTCGCTGTGTGTGGTGTAGCACCGTCTTGCTGGAACCATGTATTGCCTGGATTATACCCTGGAAAATTATCCAATTCTGGACGTAGCGTGCATCTCCGAGCATCTTTAAAAAAGTGAGCTTCGATGATCCCCGATGCAGACATGCCACACCAAACCGTCACCGTTCTTGAATGCAACTGTTTCTGGCGTAATTCATGTGGATTTTCAGGACACCAGTAGCGAGCATTGTGCTTGTTGACATATCATTAAGGTAAAAGTGAGCCTCGACACTGAAAATAATCCCTTCTAAGCCACCGTCACCCAAAAACGAGTCATCATCTCCTCAGAAAAATTTTTCCTCAGTAGTATGGTGCCTAAAACCATGTAGGTACGCTGGTAACTGAAATCCGCACGTGTCGGCTACACGGCTGACGTATTGTTTGCATGGATTTCGAACAGGGTCGGCGTAAGGTAAGTTTAAATACTAAATCTACTCTGAGACACCCTATATTTGCGGACAACTTAGAAGACCTGCAAGTTCTTATGAACAAAATCACGTATTACAGTCAACAATATGGACTCATATAAAGGTTAGGAAGACAAAGCTTATGATAATTAGCAATAAAAGGATAACAGAAGGTCAACTCTACGTCAACCAATCCCTGTAGAAAGAGTGATGCACTACAACTATGTCGGCACCATAATAAATGAAGAATAGACCAACAACCAGGAGATAAGAGCACGCATCGAAAAAGCTAGATCCACCTTCAATCGGATGGGGCCTTCTTCAAGAGTCACAACCTCTATCTTGATATAAAAGTAAGAATGCTGCGATGCTACGTCTTCTCTGTTCTTTTTTATGGTGTAGGGTCTTCTGAGGTCCTTAGAAGAATGAATAAAAAGCGAGAGGTACTGAATACCATCAAATCTCGAAAGTTACAGTTCTTCGGACATATTATATGAAATGAATCCAGATATGCTCTCCTTCAAGCCATCCTGCAAGGAAAAATATTTGGAAAACGAGGTCCAGGAAGAAGAAGAACATCTTGGTTAAAGAACCTCAGAATCTGGTTCAATACAACATCTGTGCAGCTTTTCCGCGCTGCTGCAGATAAGATAAAGATTGCCATGATGATCGCCAACATTCGTAATGGATAGGCACATCAAGAAGAAGAAGATAAGATTTGTTGTGACAGTATTTCGATATTCTCGACCATGGTACAATACTATGGTATGCAACTACCTAAAGTTATAGAGTGATTTTGCAAAAGAAACCAGAGCCAAAGAATTAGTACACCAGAAACGTCCATACGAAGCAAAAAATTAGTCTCAGAGAGAATAGTTTGCATCCAGAATAAACTAGACGTCAGTCACTTAAATGTGATGGCAATTTACCTGAGAATAAAAGAGATGTAAATAAAGAAGAATCTAAATTCATTATGGGTAAGTTTAACGCCATGGATAAAAAAATGATTATAACGAGGACGGCATAAATGAAAATGGTGATATTCTGACCAATTTCTGCAGCACTAATGAATTTGGTATTAATAATATTTCTTTCCTCATAAAGAACAATGCAAGTATACCTTTAAAAATACCAGAAGACAAAGATCTACGATCGACTATATATTTATCATAAAATAAAAATAGGCAAAATAGTCCAGAAAGATAAAAGTTGCAACTTTTTCTCAGGCACGTAATTTATTACGAGATGCCTACAAGAACTTTATGGGATTGAGATCTGGATGATAAGGAGAGAGCCTTTACACAGAATGACCACTATTACCAAGTACACTGTCTATTTCATCCAGCTTAGATTTGGGTTTATGGCTTTGATACAATGCTGTAAGATTGATTTTTAACATATTTTCTAAACATATTCTTTCTTTCTGAAATTTGATTAGAAGATAGTTCTTCGAGAATCGCATTAGATTTATTCACTGATGGTTGCTCAGGTTGTTCTGGTTCTTGTTCTATTAGAAGCTCATTTGCTTCATCCACTTCTACTTCTTAACGTTCTTCAGAATCAAGACTTGACTGGGTTTCTTCTACTTATTCCACCAACGTTTCCAAATCTTCTTTGGTCGAAATATTTTCTAAAGCATCTTCTGGCAGTGATGAAGTTTTCAAACCAATTTTGGCAGCAACCCCAAACATAGCTTTATGGACTGCACTTGTTGCCAGAATGGTAAGCTCGGTTCTTGGAGAATTGTACAAATCAAAGACCCTCTGATCACTTGTTTGTTTGGCTGTTTTTCGACCAGAAACTCAGCATATTGTCGATGTCTTGATTCCTACGTTCAACAGATCCTTGTGACTGACTGTGTCTTGGCTCACCGTGTACTATCTTCAAATCTTTCCATATGGAGCAGAGTTCTTCAATAATTCTGTTCAGAAGTGGATGGAGAATTCTCGTCCATTGTGGCTTTGAAGAATGCTAAGAGCTCTAAAGGTACAAAATATGTTAAGAGAAATAATGTAACTTCTTCTGCACGTTCAGTTGTCAACGGCCGTATTTGTAGTAATGTTGTTAAGTGATCTTGGTAGACAAAAATGAGTCTAAATTCAATACCTGCTTGAACTTGCATATCTATCATCTTTATTTGACATCTACTATTCATTTCTTTTTACAGTATAGCTTTCACTACTAATTTTTTTTGAACTTTGAATTTTTTCTGGCAAGTTTTCTACAGATCCAAATAGATCGTTATGATTTCTTTAATTATGTTCTTGTACTTCTGGTGTAAATCTTTCAACATTCTTGTTCTACCTCCATGCTCAACAGATTTATGTTCTCTGTTAACAAATTTAAAGAGTTCTTTCAAATAAACATCAAATAAAACATTAGTTTTAGATTTACTTGCATGTACATTGTTTATAATGTATAGAATTGAGACCTCTTCCACTTTCATCATAGTTTCATCACACACAGCACATAATTTCATCTATTTACCTCTTGTTCTATAATACTGATCTTAAATATCTAAGACTAATGTAAATAAACTTTCTTCTGAAGCTTTTCAACGTCTTCTTCGCCAGTTTAAACACCTCTCGTTACTCTTGTGATTATTCATATCTCTCCTATTTATCACATACTCACTGCTAATCTTCTGAAGTGATAAAGTAATCATGTTTCCTGGACTATTGTCTCAACAAATGCCTTGGCAAGGATAAAACATAAAACGGACGGTACAAATATTTTTCCTAGTCATCAATCAATTCATGTCACTTCGATACTTTGGCTAAGGTATATGGAGCCGTTTCGAGTTACTCACTTATGAGAATCTGTCTGGTTATATGTGGTGGTCTTCTGCTCTTTACTAAACCCTCTTTTGAGACTAGATAATTAGGATTAATTAACGGTTTCGTGTTTTCGAATGTTGTGTTTCCTGTGTTCTCAGCTACCCTGTGTTGACAGAAAAAATAGATGGGGAGGTAAATCATATAGTGTTTTGTTTTATTTCTTTAATGTCTTAATTTTAATTTTATTTTTTAAAATCTTTAAAACTGGTAGTATCGTGGTGTAAGTATTAGGGTTAGTAGAAACTCAACACCTTAAATATGCTTGTGAAAAAGTAAAGAAGAAACTATAACTACAGACAATTAATCAAAGAACAAAAAGAAAAACGCAGTAGCATAAAATCGAAACCATATTACACTGGTGGGCAAAAAATTAGATCTCATTGAATTTGTGATGTGTCGTTGATATTTTCGATTGTAAGCTTCTGTTTTCTGTTGTAAACCATTGATGCTGTTGGTTTTTAAGCTTGTGAGCTTTTTAAGGAGAAGTAACAAGTCTACAGTGAGATTTATTGTTAGGAAACTGACAGAAAAACGATTAATACTAAACATTATTGAAATGACATCTTCACCAATAGCATATATTCCCCCCACTTGCAATAATCACAGTAGCTTTAAAGGTAATATAATAAACTTTTAAGGTAATCACAGTAGCATACGATGGTTCAACAAAAAATTAGTTTCGAAGAGGAGCCAGAATTGGAAGACGTTGTCTCTACAAGAGATATAAAGGAGATCCTGGGAATGTGGGAGAAAGTTGCAGAGTTCGTGGATAAAAATCACCCCGAAAAAGTTATAACTGGTGGTGCATCGGTGTTGTTCAACGAATGTTGCCTAACATATTTCCGCAATATTCTGAAAGGGAGGAAGAAACAAATCTCCTAAAACAGTTTTTTAAACGATCTGCAGTGGAAATGAGCAAAGTGAGATGAAAAAAGCGAAGACCACTGACGAAAATTAAGCGATTCCGTAAGCATTTCACTTTTTCCTTATGCTTTTACAGAATATGTAAAACATTGGTGAAAACATTGAATTATTCATGTCTGTCTGTCTGTCCGTCTGTCCGTGAATATAACTCCTTCCTAATTAAAACAGACAAAAGAGAGATGTAGAATGATAGCTTATAACCTAGAGATGGTATTAGAGGTGAGACATTTGACCTCGGACTTACGGTTACAACTGGAAGTAATGTTTTAAAGTCTCGGAAATATTACACGTGATATATCAACTTACGCGTATTCAAAAGTTGAAGTCAAATAGTTTAGGTTTTGATATCGTTTCAGGTTAGAAAATTTTAACTTGAAGTTTATATCAATCCACAAGTTACACGAACTCCAATTCGACTGGTCCAACGAAGACTGTAGTAACTCAAATTTTCCACTTTTTGAGTTACGAGCGCAAAACAATAAAACATAATGATATCTTCCCCAGGAAAGAATCGTATCTCAGTAAACGTAATTATGCAACCAATATTACGTGTAAGAGTTTTATAGCATCTCCGACTTATAAAAAACAACCGTAGAAAATCATTGTATCTTGAGTTACAATAGTCTTCGTTGTTATCTGAGGCGATAGCATAGGTATCGTAACATGAGTTACTGCGGTATTCTGCGTTAGTTTAAGGTTATGTTCAAAAGTTTAGTTTTGTTGTAATTGCCATAATGTGTTCTAGAAGTGATTTAATATTGGAATTAGCTGAGAAAGCGTATAAAAACACTGAAACGGATATTTCTTATCGTTCTTTTGAAGGTAAATTTATAATAAACTTTATTTAAAATAATAACAGCAAAGTAAAAACCTACTTATTTTTTAAGGTAAACATATTGCTGAAAGTATTGTAGAAGAAAGCAAATACAAAAAGGCGAATGAGGATCCTGGTGACCACGAGACTGATATTAATCCTGAATGTTCTACAAGTTGGTTTAAATTCCGCATGAAAAAATATAACGTAGGCATTTACCTCATTTTTGTTTAATTTTAGTAAGCTTAGAAGAGAATGAAGCCAATAGGAATGAAAATGAAATAATTGAGAAGGAAAGCGATGAGGAACCATTTCATGCAGACTCTGATACTGACCCAGATTACATTCCGACAGAAGACAAAAACATCCCTGAAGTAATAATTGAACCTAATAAGAATATAACTGAAGCAACCACAAATAGAAAGAGAAGAAGCAGAGGCAATATAGAGAAAGTAAGTAGGAAAAGAATTAGAGACGTTAGTAAGTGGGCGGATGAAAAATCTAAAACAAGTCTAAACCTGGGACTTGAACATGAAAATCGAAAAAATATTCAAATTAAAGGAAGACAGATGGGTGCACCATGCGCAAACACATGTAGACTAAAATGTGCTACCAAAATAGCTAAAGAAGATAGAGACCTTTTTTTCAATGAATTTTGGAAGTTAAAAGATCATACGAGAAAGTGGATTTTATTGCTCGTCATGTGAGACAGGTTGCCAAAAAACAAGTAACTATTACTGCAGAACAACAGTCTCGAAGAAATTACTCTCGAGAATATTACTTCTACATTCGCAATGAAAAACAACGTGTTTGCAAAACTATGTTTTTGGAAACCCTTAACGTTTCAGAAACTTGGATCACTACAGCATTAAGGAAACTGAAAGATGGTGGATCATTAGAGGAAGATAAACGTGGAAAGCACACTAACAGACCACATAAACTATCACCGGAACTTATAGACAACGTAAAAAATCACATAAATCTGTTTCCTGTAGTACCTTCCCATTATACCCGTAAGAATACGATGAAGATGTACCTTGAAGAAGGGCTAACTATCCAGAAAATGTACCGATTGTACAACGAGCATTGCGAAAAAAATAACATCACTACAGCTGCCACGTCACGCCAGTATAGAGATATTTTCAATGAACAGTTCAATATTGGGTTCTTTAAACCAAAAAAGGACCAGTGTACTGTTTGTTCTGTTTTTAATATGGCTAGTGATGCTGAAAAAGCAAAATTGCTCGAACAATATGAGTCCCATATGAAAAACAAAGAAGTTATCAGAAACTTAAAAGACATAGACAAACAGCTTGCACTAGATGATAAGAGCTTGTGTGTGGCTTGCTTTGATCTTCAAAAGGTTTTAGCTACCCCTTTGTCTAATGTCGGATGAGGAAAATTGAATTAAAATATAAAACTGCAAATTATATCAGTAGCTTCTTCAAAATGTAGCATTTTATATAAACAAAGTTAAGAAACAAATAATTCTGGTATTTATTACTTTAAAAATATCTCCATCGAAAACTATAGTAACTCATTCAAAAGTCACTTATGACCATTTGTGTCTTAAATCTGTTTTACCCTTGTAAGATCATTATTAAAAGTATCACTTAATGCTATAAAAACATCCATTTAATAGATTAATGAATTTTGGTAACAGTGTAAACACATTTTTATAATTATCTCAATTACATAAAAAATGAGTTACTATACAGTCTTCGTTGGACCAGTCGAATTGTTGTTTGTAAATGAACTAAACCAACAGTATCTACGGGAGCTTATAACTTGTATGTGAATCGTGTGATAACAAAGTAGCCAGATTATTTTTTCCAAAAATAATAAACTAGTGATATATGTGATACGAGTACATTATATTATCTTAAAATTATTCTAATGCGCCATACATAACTTCTATGCGATGCTTAATGTTATTCAAACTTTTTATGACAACTATATCAAGGAACAAAAAACGACCAAATCTTTTATTGCCCAATAACCCGAGTCTTATGGCCAAGGAAAGCTTATTAGTTTTAAAAATAGAGCAACAAATTTAGGTTTAAATACGTTGAACAGGTCGTAAAATGGATTTTCTACGTGATTTACTGGCCTTTAAACAAGTGGTCTATTATATTTGTAAGAAACTAGCGACATAATAAATTATAAATTGCTACACCTCCCGTTTGGAATGTTCGGTCGTAAATTTTCAATATAAATATTCTTACTAATGTTTTACGAGGTGAAATACTTACACTTTATACAATGTAGGATTTCTAGAAAAGCGCGTTTTAACGGTGGGACGGTATCATTAACCCTTAACTACCATGGCCAAAAATAGTAACATTTGTACCATGGCAGGGTCAAATTTGACCCCCCATTGTTTTTTGTATCAAAAAATATTATTTTTTTAACTTGTTTTATTTTAAATTATTTTGTTTACAGCTACTTTTAAATATATATAAAAATAAACGAATTTGGTTAATTAGATATAACTTTATTTAAAAAAAACTTTTGTATTAAAAAAAATCGATTTAGATTTGGTATCTCAAAAATGACAAGCATGATTTTACCTTAATTTTCAACACAGCTTATGCATAACGTCTGTATGCGGGAATGATTTTTGCAAATAAAATCTCGACATTTACCGCCCGATGAGCTTTCTTTCTTTTGGTTTTTGGAATATGGACATATTTTACACCTTCCCCTCTTTTTTCGTCGTTGTGGCTCTGGATTTGCGGCAGGCATTGGTTCCTGAAGTCCGGAAACTTTAAAAATGGCACTACGGATTTCTCTCGGTAAACAAGTTTGCTGAGCTCTACGAGTTAAATGGGCCTTAATAAGTTCTTGACCTAAAGTGGTTAGAAACAATCTTCTTTCCATTATTTGATTTTGCTGAACTCCATTAAAAATTACGTTAGCATTTAATCCTGCAATGTCCAAAATGCGAAACCATATTACTTGAGGCCATCTACGAGTTCTTCTGCCAGTTTTATAGCATGCACATTTCTTATCCAATGAATCCACCCCACCTTTTGTCTCGTTGTAAAAATTTATAATCTCTGGCTTTCCATTAACCATTGTATTGGAATGATGCATAGTTGACACTAACAACACTGCACGATTTTTCTTAGGAACAAAAGATACAAGGCTCTTGCTTCCTGTAAAACCAAATAAGGCAGAATTAGGTGGCCTGTTTTTTTGGGGTTGAAATTCAGCAGGAACCTCTCTTTTATTTCTTTTTAGAGTTCCAACATATGAAATTTTATAGCTTCTCAGTTCTTTTATGAGCTCAATGGACGAAAACCAATTATCTGCTGTTATGTTTCTATTTGTACCAGAAATTGGTGGAATAAGTATCAAAACATCTAGAGTGTGGATGGATAACTTTTTTGGATTTGCTCTGCGTGTATCTTTTCCAGTATATATAAAACCATTTAGCAAATAATGTGTCTTAGAGTCTACTAAACACTGCATTTTCAGACCGTATTTGTCTGGCTTATTTTTGAGATACATCCTGAATTGGCACCTTCCTCTAAATGCAATAAGCATTTCCTCTATTGTGAGATATTCACCACAGCTATAATTGGACTGGCAATTAATTATAAACATATTAAAAATATTGGATATAGCTGCCAGTTTATCTCCGTGCGCAATACGTTCTTGTCTAGTAGCTGGGTAGTCAAAACAAAGGCTTCCAAGCAAAAAATAAAATCGGTTTAGTGAAATATATATGGACATAATCGGTTGCTCGAAATATATCACGGCCAGTATAACAAATAAAGACATTAAATCTTCATTATTGGATTTAAATACCCCAGCTAAATATAATAAGCCTAAAAAGGCCTTTAATTCAATGATGTCAATATGATTGGTATATTGACACGATAAATTGTGTAAATTATATTTAGAAGCCATATTAGTATTTCCTTCATTGGTTTTCTCAAGAATTTCTTGCAATATATCGTGGCTAATAATACATTCCCAAGCATCAACTGGTTTTTCTGGCATACTAGCTCGAGCTTTTCCAATAACACCAGGTAAATGACTAATTAAATTATGCTTACGTGTACGAGAAAAAGTGGGAGAAGTTTTAGACCACTTGTACCTATTTTTGCCATAAAACACATCCTTTGAGTCAACTATATCACTTTCTTCACCCGAATATTCACTACCAGTTTCGGAATTATTAATTTGCCAATTTTTTTCGTCATCATCGTCCCATTCCTCTTCACTGTCTGTTTCGTGATCACTGTGTTTACTAGCCTGGTCTAAAAACTCACTATCACTAGTCCATTGTCCATAATTTTTTGTCCCTCCTCTTCAAGTTCTTTCTGTGTCAGAGGACGTTTATTGCGACTACACCCTTACTCGTTAATTGCACTAGAAATACTTATACCATAAGCGGGTCAAAATTGACCCTATGCGTGCCTAACTCTGCAATAGTAACAGATAAACTAACGGAATTTTCGTAGATCGATAAATCACCTACCGGTCGAAGATTAGCAGAAAGCGCGCAATGCTCTTCAGTAGCGAAACTTATCATTAAAAACGCGGGGGGGGGGTCAATTTTGATTATGGTATTTATGGTTTTGATCATGGTACTTAAGGGTTAAACAAATTAACTGTAAATTTAATTCTGTAATTTACTGATATTCATTATTAAATTTATTTATTTATATTTTTTTTTATATAGAAGCGAGGTTCTTACAGCCTCTGCCACTTTTCGAATTTCGACCGCCATCCTTATTTGTTCATAACTAAAGGCCTTATCCTTCTTCTTTGTTGTGGTATGTAATTTAAAACTTTCTTTGGCCATCTATCTGCATTCATTCGCTTTAAGTGGTCATACCACACTAGTTGTCTCTTTTCAATTCTGTCTACTCTGGAATATATATATATATATATATATATATATATATATATATATATATATATATATATATATATATATGTAGGAGTATTTGTCCTCCTTCTAATATCTTCATTCCTCATACGATCTTTTTTGGATCCACACACGCCCTCCTTAAAAAATCCATTTCTACTACTACTTATCATCAAGTATAAAATTTTGCAGCATGCCTGTCTTAAAGGATATTTTAATTTTATTTCATTTTTTTAAACCATTTTATTTCTATAAGAAATATTTATTCAGCATTGAAAGCATGGGAATAAACTTTTTTAAACCCTCACTTGGTACTTATCTACTTTTCTTTTTCTAAAACATAATGTGAATTATGATCTGTTAAAAAAATAATTATTTAAATTATTTCACTTTAAACCTTAGTGGAGCAAACTATAAAAAATCCCTTTATATCAGACGTCTACACACCACTAATTTCACTTTCTTTGAGATGCAGACGTGATCATTGATCTTCGTGCAAAACAATCAAAAATTTTCATTTCTTTATAAATATGAGAAAGGAATCGACTTCAAAGGATACGTCACGTTCGCCTTATTTGTTTCTTTACAAAGTAGACCTTATAAGCATTTGTCAGTGATATGAATCAGAAAATCGTGAATTTTAACAAGCCCTTGTCTGTGTGTATCATTTCGTGCAAAAAGAACAATGTATAAAATAAAAATGAGAGTTTTAACAATAAGATCTATAAAAGCAAAGTATTTTCAAAAAATATCTTAATTTTTATTAAATATGGCGTAAAAGAAATATATGTAATTACTATTTTTGTTCGGAATAAGCCATTTTTTAAACTGCCAACTGGCTCAATATCTTTGTCTTCTACTGAGATGTTTTTGTTGTGGACTAAATTTGTCATAAATTGTGTTTTTGGAAAATTTATTTTAAGACCAACTCTTTCTGTGCCAGTATGGAGTTCTTGGAGCACTATCTCTAGCTGATCAAAGCTGTCTGCAATAAGAACAATATCATCGTAGTCTAGCAAAGTTGTAAATAATTTAGGAGACATGTCTCCTTGCCGAACGCCTCTTTCAATACGATAGGTCCCAGTATCTTCATTAAGTCTTACACAGGCTGTAGCAAGCTTCACTTTGATTGACCGTAACAAATGCTTTTTCAGAGTCGATAAAGATAAGTATCATGGGTCTATTATATTCAATGATTTTTTCAATTAACGACTTAATGGTTTGCAAATGATCATTTGTTCCGTATCCAGCTCGAAATCCTGCTTGCTCGCAAGGTTGATAGAAGCCTAGTTTTGATGTCAACCTATTAGTTATTATCTTCATAAATAAACGTAAGATAACAAGCTGATAGGTCTGTAGCTCTTTACCTCTGTTATATCTCCCTTTTTGTGCATGACTAATATAACAGCTTTATTCCAGAGATGGTGTAACCTCTTTTGAAGGGCATAAGTTATATAATTGTGTCAATGCTTTCATTCTGGCTTTCCTCCTGCTTTAACTGCCTCAATAACAATTTGGTCATCACCAGCTGCTTTATTGTTTTTCATTCGATTTAATGACTTTGAGATTTCTTCGATCGTTATTTCTGGGATATCGTCTGAACCCACATTCTGGACTTTTCTCAACTTGGTGCCGTCTTTCTTATCCCTTTCTCTATATAATTCTGTGTAAAATTCTTCAACTACTATTCATTGCAAAGAGGCCATTTCGTACCAAGAAACCCAAAAACATTTCGCCTCTTTCATTTCTTTGTCCGAATCCGTGGACCTATTGCAACTTCAGTCTCGTCCAGTTTACATCCCAACTTAGCATTAAAGTCACCCATTACTAGGTTGTGTATAGTAGGCGCCAGTTTTACTGCATTTTCTAGGTCTTCATAAAAGGTTTCCACTTCCTCGTCTGAGTGTGTAGATCGTACATCTAGTTCAATACTGCCACAACTCCAAAAATTCCAATTTTGAGTTAAGGCTTTAAAAAGGTTGCATATATGATACCCCATCTAATGCAATACAACCTTAACTGAAATATTGTCTTGGATAAGTATAAAGTAAGATATTTCGGTATTACACTGTAGGGTTTTGAAATGCAATATGGCCATAACTAGGAGATGTGGCAATAATACACTCCGCCACAATACAACCGATGTAATTCAATATGGCCACAACTGCAAAAATTGTTAGATTAGTGGTACGATTTTATCAGTTCTCAATTATTTATGCACGAGGTATCCACGTTTTTAGTGTACAACTATTTGATTTAAAGTCTGAAAACAGTGTATAGTCCTATTATCATTAACTTTATTATTAAACACGATGTCAAGGGCAAGACAAATGCTTGGACTAGCTTAGCAAAACTATATTAGAGATGATAAGAATCTGAAAGACAATTCAGAGGTTTCTGAGGTTATGAATGACATCTCCTTTGTGTTGACGGAGGTTTGTATTTCAACAAAAATCACAGTGAGGTTTTACTTAATGTATGTAATTTTTTAGCTTACTCCGGTTGCGTTACCCGTGCAATCAAATCATACCGCAAATACATTTGAAGATCAAGAAAATCTACATACAGACCCTCGCCAAGATGATTACATAGAGCAGGTATATTTTTATGAAACTAAACGGTTTTTTGTAGAAACGGTTACTGGACCGGTGAAAAATAAAATAAGAGAACACATTAATTCTTTCCAAAGGGTACAATCACATTATCTTAGAGCACAAACTACAAAGGAATACATAGATGGTTCACTTACTTTAGCTCAAATGTATCGCTACTACAAACTACAGGAAGAGAGTGAAGGAAGGCCTGTGGCTGAAAAATGCACTTACGAGCATATTTTCAAAACTGAACATAACTTTCTTTTAGACAAAAACAGATCAGTGCGCAATTTGTGAATCATATAAAAATTCTTCTGCTGAACAGCAAGCTACTCTTCATCAAACTTATAATAAACATATCCATAATAAAATTAGAAGCAGAGAAGAAAAAGCACAAGATCTAGCAAGAGCAAAAAAGTATTGGTAGCTTGTTTTGATTTGCAGGCGATCCTTTCTACACCTTGTGGAGATGTTTCAAGCTTCTACTATAAATGCCGCCTGAACTGCTTCAATTTTACAATTTTTTAGATATTGCAAAAGACTGGTTACTGTTACTTTTGGCACGAAGCTATTGCTAACCGCGGCTCAACCGAAATAGCTACGTGTCTGTTTGATTATCTTTCAAATCATTGTAATGATAAAGACGTTATATTTTATAGCGACAATTGTGTTGGGCAAAATAAAAATAAATTTATAGTTACCATGTATCTCTATGCAATTGGAAACATTAATGTTAAATCAATCACACATAAATTTTTAACAGTGGGACATACCCAAAATGAAGAGGATGCCATGCACGCAAAAGAAAGACAAGCAGGGGCAAAAGAAGAAAATACTTAAAACAGGTCCCATTTATGTTCCTGCACAATGGCCTGTCATCATAAGATCTGCAAAAAAGAGGGAAATCCTTACAATGTAAAAGAAATGTCAACAGAAGACTTTTATGACTTTAAAGATCTCAATTCAAAAATTGTAGGAAATTTTACAAAGAATACAGAAGATGAAAAGGTAGTCTGGAATGATATCCAAGTTATTAAAGTTGTTAAAAGCAATCCTGGATCTTTCTTCTATAAAACAGATTACAATGCCGATGAGTTCGAAGAGGTCCATTTTAAAGCATCGATAAGGAGGCGTTCAGCAACTGTGAAAGCAGTAATCGATTTAAAAAAGGCGTACATAAAGCCTCCATCGATATCCGCAAAAACCAAGCAACACCTTTTGGAACTGTGCAATAAAAACTTAATATTACCCGTTCATCACAATTTTTATAAGGACTTGGTTAATAGTAATTAAAAAAAAGTTCATACACACTTGTAATAATAATAATAAAAATATTTTTTGTAAGAACTAGTTGATTTTTTTTATTATGTTGCCGCCGTATCTCCTATTTATCGTTTTATAAATGACTTTCTTCACAATGCAATATCGCCATAACTATCAAAATACAATTAACGTTTTATTTTTAATAAATTGTAATAAGATCCAGCGAATAACTGTATAATTTGCTAACTAAATTGTAATTTTGAAGCCAGTCATTCTAAAAATAAATTATTTACAAGGCATAACTCGTTTGCTACAGAACGTTTTGCTCATTTCTCGAAATTATTGTATTTTGGACTTGTGGCACAGATGTATGTTGTATAGGCTTGAATTATTTTAATGCTGTTTTTTTTGGTTAAGCTTTAGTACGCAGAGTTTTATTCTTGGGTTGATACCTTTAAGTTGTTGAATATTTTTAAGGTGTCTCTTATGTATAAGAAGTCCAACTTGTTGAGGTTAACTTTGCCATATGCTAATTCCCAATGTGACTATATACTGTCAATTCCAAAATCTTGATATTATTAGGTACTTACTTATAATATGAGTTTTTTTTTCAACAAAGATGTCGGAAAACAGAGATCTATAAAACATACACTAAAGAAAAAATGGAATCTGTCATTAGTGCTGTTAAGAACGATGGTATAAGCGTCAATCGAGCTACTGAAATGTTTACCAATAATCGGACAACTTTACTGAATCATGTAAATAATTTTAAATGTAAAGATGTTGAAAAACCTACTGTACTTAGCAAGTACGTATAATGATGAAGATGATCAGTGCCTACATACAAAAAAGAAGAAGAAGAAGAAGAAGAAGAGTGGGAAATGTATCTTCTATCATTAAAAATGATTGAGGAATTAATATATTTACTAATAGCAGTGGAGAGAAGTGCATACACATTAATCTTCTATTGTGTAATTTAAAACTTTTGCAAAAAATATAAACACTCCACTATTTTATTCAGGAAGTAATAATTTTAAGCAACACCGAGATTTGTGTAGAATTTTAACAGCGTTCCCTGGCAATAAATTATGAGTCAATTTATCGGTCGACCTAAATACAAAGAATTACTCCTTTTTCATTCATCTCTATATGATGCCCCTGTTCACTGTTCCAGAGTGTTTCAATTTCTCCTGGCACCGTTCATTTCCTTCAGAAATTAAAAAGAAAACCCCGTCGGCGTCGTAGAAGTGATATATAGGTGGGACTAAGAAGTCCGCCATAGCGTCCGCTCCCGCCAGCGGAAAAAAGTTCATTTGTTGGAGGTCAGGCGGAAAGGCAGCAAAAGTTGTCTCATTTAAAAAGACAGCAGATCCTTTCGAATGTTGCTGCAGCAATTGCGAACTAATCCTGTGTGTTCTTAGTCTTTTCTTTCCTACTGCAGACATAAATACTGAGCGGCCTATTGTAGGAGAAAAAAAGGGGGAATGGGGAGTGAATAAAAGACCAACGAAACGTAAAACAAAAACATTCACATTAAATTTGTTACAGGTCGGTTGAGAGGTGAGATATGTCGGCTTTTATTTCAGTCTGGGGATTTTGCTTTAAACCACATTGACAAACTACAACACAAAATAATAAATGTTTACATATCATTACTATATCTCTTCGTAGCTAATTTTTGATTGCAGTTTATCTAAAACAATCAAAAAGTTTCCTATAACTACAATAAATACGTTGAATAATATTCTCAAAATATCTAATAGAGAATCTCATGGACTACTTTGGTTCACAAATATATAATTATTGAGACGTTAATATAAATGTAATAATAAAACTAAAGTAAATTTATACCCAAAATATACAGTGAAAATACAAAGTATAATTGAAAAAATAAATGTTTCGCCAAAAATTGTATAAGAGAAAAGGTGTAACCTCAGTTCTACGTAGAATGGGAAATCTACCTTTAATATATTTAATGATCTTGTACTTTACAACAAAAATCTTATACGAACCTTTAAAAATTAATGGTATAGGGTAGATGGGGGCTAGTTGTGACAGGGGCATGTTGTGACAAATAGTTTTATAGACTAACCATAGGTAGCAGCGTCGCCCGGTTACCCAGAATTCCACGTCCGCATGTCCTCAGTCTGTTTGTGTAGTTTGGTTGTGATGCTATGCGTTTCTGCCGCTTTATAAAATTATATGTCATTTCGTTGTAACGAAGTAAAATTTTGCTGTTGTCTTTGAATTGTTATTTCACTTTCAAACCACAAGGTAAGAAACTTATTCTAGTTGTAGTAGATAGTTTGTTTATTTCTCTCTAGTAAGACACAGTTTGGTTTCTATACGACGTGTCAAGGTCTGTGCAAGTGGCTTTATGTAAAATGGCGTACGGTGGGGCTAGTTGTGACGAAAGGCTTGGGGCAGATTGTGACAGTGTCACAACATGCCCCTACTAATTTTAATGCATGTTTATGGGTTTGTTACAGATAATGGTGAGAAATTATAAAAGGAAAACGGAACGTGGTCGGAGTAATATAAACAGTTACGAGTCGGCTTCGTTAGATGTTAAGTCTGGATCGTGTAGTTTAAGGCAAGCAGCTGAAAAATATGGCGTTAACCGGATGTCCTTACTTAGATATATAAAAAAACAACAAACCAATCCAGATGGAGTGGTAGAAATGGGTTACAAAAGACCTCGAATGATATTTTCACAACAACAAGAAGAAGAGCTCTGTGAATATGCTGTTCAGGCAGCGAAAATATTTTATGGTATTAGCCCAAAAGAAATGAAAAGTTTAGCTTTTGAATTTGCTATAGCGAACAAAGTTCTTGTGCCTGAGAATTGGGTAGCAACAAAACACGCCAGTAATGATTGGTTTACAAAGTTCATGCAACGTAACAATAATGTGTCTATTCGTGTTCCTGAGGCTACCAGCTTAAGTCGGAGTACAAGTTTCAACAAGCACAATGTCGGACTCTTTTTTGATAACCTCGAATTAGTATTAAGTCAAAACCATTTTACAGCTAATGATATTTGGAATATAGACGAGACAGGGACTGGGACTGTCCAAAAACCGGTAAAAATCATAGCGAAGAAAGGCGAGAAAAGAGTTGGTGGTGTCACTTCAGCTGAGAGGGGGACCAATGTTACTATGGTTCTTGCTATTAACGCAGAGGGTAACTCAGTTCCTCCTATGTTCGTTTTTCCACGTAAGTTTTACAAGGAGCATTTTGTACGTGATGGGCCAGTAGGTTGTTGTGGTACTGCTAACCCAAGTGGCTGGATAACAGGCCCGGACTTTTTGTTTTTTATGAAGCATTTTGTAAAAAAAGTAAGGTGCTCAAAGAAATCACCGGTTTTAGTTCTGTTAGACAACCACAGTGCTCACCTATATATCGAAGTCCTTGACTATTGTACAGAGCACGGTATTACTCTCTTATCGTTCCCTCCCCATACAACAAATAGACTTCAACCACTGGATGTTTCCGTTTTTGGTCCATTTAAGAAGTTTTTAAACGACGCCATGTGTGGATGGATGAAATCTCATCCTGGAAACACAGTCTCAATTTATGACATCCCAAGTATAGTGAAAACAGCATTACCTAAAGCTGTAACACCAACAAATGTTCAGGCAGGATTTCGTTCTACAGGAATATGGGAATTCAATAGAAACATTTTTAATGAAGAAGACTTTCTGTGTTCTTCGGTGACCGACCGACCTTTGAATAGGCCTATTGACATCGTAGATGGTAATGAGGAAGCCAGTGCTGGGCAGCTTAAAGAGTTTCAGCATCTCGATGAACCTGAACCGTCGTCATATTATGCTAACCAGCCAGGACCCTCCCATACCTATCAACCAGGACCATATCAACAAGGATCATCGCAGGCCAACCTACCAGGATCATTCCATGCCGAAGTTCTGCCTGTCAGCCCTATGGATATAAGACCTCTGCCAAAAGCTGGTCCTCGAAAAAATAAAAAACGCAAGAGCTTAACATCTGCAATTTTGACTAGCACACCTGTCAAGGAGACAATTCGCAGTGAAGAGTTAAAGAGGAAGGAAACAATAAAGTGCAAAGAGGATAAAATAAAGAAAAAATTATTTGACTCAAAACAACTGTTGCCTAAGAAAAAAGCAGCGCCAAAGAAAGAGACCGCAACAAGAAAAAGAGAAGACAGCTCAGAAGAAGAGGAAGAAGATTACTTTTGCTTAGTTTGTATGGGACCATATAAAAAGTCTAGGTTAGGAGAAGACTGGGTGCAATGTATGGAATGCAAGAGGTGGGCTCATGTAAAGTGCACAAAAGATGATCTTTATTATGTTTGTATAAACTGCCACTCTTCAGAACTACAAGTAGAATCAGCACAAATTGACGATAGCGATTAAGTTTTTTATTTTACTTTAAATTCACTAGATGTTTTTCTACACATTTGTTTCTTACATAAACATTTATCAAACATTTATGTATCTATACTTAACTATAAAATAAATTTATTATGGAAACTTTGTTATTATTCTCCAACTAAAGTTTATTATATTTAAAAATATTTACTGTCACAACCTGCCCCAAGTTCGTCACAACTTACCCCATATTGGGGCAAATTGTGACAATATGTGCATTTTGTAAAACTATTTACATACTGTAAGGTATTGCTTAAAAATTGCTGATGTTCCCAAATAATGATTCCCAATTAAAAATAGTACCTCATTAAAGTAATCTAACAGCCCTAAAAATTACGAAAAAAATGTTAAAAATTATTTTGTCCAAAGTGGCACAACTAGCCCCAGTCTACCCTATACAATATAAATTAAAATTTCAAATACAAATTGTTGTTCTAAATCTCCTGATCAAAATATTCCTATCTTTTCTAAAGCAATTGTAAAAACAAATGTATTGTTAATAAAGAAAAAACTGATGAATAGTAAAACTATCTCTCTGATGATGAGTTGTCCAAATCCTTGTTCCTTGTAGCCTACACTATCTATTCTTAGCAGTCCCCTAGGTAATCAGCAATCTTACAACACATTGTGCGAGCTATCGTCTTTAATGATCTCCTTCAAATGCACGTATCGTTCAAATTATGCTAGCCTCTTCTCCTCTCTGTAAACTAAATCTCCCGTTCTGGCCTGAACAGTGACTCTAAGAATATAAGTAGAAAAATATAACTTACAATATTTTACTGGATCAGCTTCTGTCAGATAGACTAACTCCACGAAAAACTCACAAACATTTACTTCTATTGCTTCGTACCTCTAGGGAACCACCAGAGAACTACGACTGTTCGCCTTGTACCCTTGGAAATCAACTGATTCTCTTTTTTCCCTCAAAAATTTAGCTAACTCTCATTCTTACAAACCATCTCACTTTTTTCAATCTCCTCCAATCAAAGCTCGCCATACGTATCCCCATCTCTTCATTCAGATAACAAATAACAATTTTTACCTACAATTATAAATTTCCTAAAGAACTATTAACATGTTAATCGGTTTCTACAAATTCTTAAGAACTAACTGAGAAATATATTTTCTAAATATTCTATTGTATTGTTTTATTCACTGTACAAGTCCATTTGGAAAACTCGCTCGCATGGTTCATGGTTTCACTAAGCTCATTCGAATATATTTTACAAAGAAAATAATTTATATATATATATATATATATATATATATATATATATATATATATATATATCCCGTTTATAGCGTAATCCGCCTTTGGGTTCCCGTTCGCCAAGCCTGTCTATTCTGCCAGTCTTCTTCAAATAGATTTCTTGCTGACATGGCTTTTGAAATTCCTTGCATCCATGTTGTTGGTGGTCGTCCTCGTTTTCTTTTCTCTGGTGGTACCCATTCTAATATTTTTTTTGGTAGTCTTTCTTCCCCCATACGTCTAACATGTCCGTACCATGTCAGTTGTTGTTTTTCGATGTCTTCTATAATTGATCTTTGTACATTCATTTGATTTCTTATGTCCTCATTTCTCACATGTTCTAATCGAGACTTTCCCGCTGCTCTCCTCCAAAAATCCATTTCAACTGCCAAGAGGTTACCTTTAAGTTTTTGTGATAACTGCCATACTTCTGAGCCATACACGATTACTGGTTTCAATATTGTGTTATATATTCTTTTTTTCGTTTCCGGTCTTATATTTTTCTGCCATAGTACTGAATTCAATGCACCTATAACTCGTTTCCCTTTGGTTATTCTGTCTTTTATGGCTTCATCAGTTCTTCCTGTCTTTGTTAGTTTTACCCCCAAATATATACATTGATCGCATTTCTTAATTTTCCCGTCTTCTAAGTCGAGGTCATCTGCAGTATTTTCTCCTCCTATGCAAAGATATTGCGTTTTTTGTAAATTTACTTCGAGGCCCCATTTTTTGTACTCTTCCATTAGTTTTCTAGCCATATACTCTAGGTCTTCCTTGTCTTGGGCAATAACTACCTGGTCATCTGCATAATGCAGCGTGTATAACGTTTCATCCCCAATAGACAGCCCCATCCCTTTACACTTCTTTTTCCATTGCCTGAGTGCTTCGTCGATATATATATTAAATAGTATGGGAGATAAACAACAACCTTGCTTCAGTCCTTTTGTTACCTGAAAACCATTAGTAACCTTATTTCCTATTTTAACTTTTGATATTGTGTTGTTATATAGATCTTTAATAGCGTCGATTAGTGAAACGCTGATACTGGTTTTCTCCAATACTTCCCACAATTTCGCAACAGGCACGGTGTCATATGCTTTTGTTAAATCGACTAAAAGTAAATGCACTTCTCGAGATCTCAGTGTTCTTTTCTCGAGTATTTGGGATAAGCAAAAAATACTATCTATTGTGGATCGTCCCGCTCTGAATCCGTTTTGTTCTTCTGATTCAAAAGGACGGTATTCTTCGCATATGCGTTCTTTTATAATTCTCCCATATAATCTGCTAAGCGTACTCGTAACAGTTATACCCCGATAGTTATTGCAATCTTCCTTATTTCCTTTTTTATGGATAGATGTAATCCATCCTTCTTTCCAACTTTGTGGCACTGGTTCTCCGTGCAAGTGCCTATTGAAAACTTCTGTTAGTATCTCGAATAGTTTGTTGGTTCCATTTTTTATTAACTCTGCATATATCCCCTCTGGGCCCGGAGCACGTCCATTTTTCAACAATGATATAGCTTTTTTAGTTTCTTCGATGTTAATTGTTGGAGGCTCTCCTTGAATCAGGATTTCATGTTGTTCTATGTTTTTGAATTCCGGTCTTTCTTCTACTAACAGTGTTTTATAGTGTTTTTCCCATTTTTCGGGCTCTATGGAGTGTATGGCTATTTGTTCTGTTCTGTTGGATCTGATGTTTTTTATAAATCTCCAGGATTCTCTTGATTTGCGGCCGCCAATATACGTATCTAATTCCTGACATTTTCTCTCCCAGCTTTGATTTTTTGACTCTATTATCGTGGATTTAAATTTATTTACCATTTCTCTATATTCTCTTTTGTGTTCTTGATCCTTTGTTCCCAGCCATCTGTGATATAATTTTTGCTTTTGATCTTTCATTTCCTGTAGTTCATCATTCCACCAATTATTTGTCTTTCTGAGTTTGTTTACTCTTATTCCTAATGCTTCTTTGGCCGCTTGATGTATTCCTTTTCTTATTATGCTATGTAACTCTTCTGTTGTTTTATGTTTAAATTCCTGTGGTAGTTGTTGCTCCAATCTTTTTTTATACAATTCTCTAGTACTATCGTTGTCTAAACTTGTTAGATTATACTGCAGTTGTTCACCTTCTGCTGAGTGATTTTCATTTAGATTTTTGTTTTGTTGGTGTTTACCGTTTCCGCTTAGCGGTAGTATCATTTTAGCTTTTACTAGATGGTGGTCACTTCCACATTCGGCTCCTCGAAATACTCTTACGTCATGCACTTTTATTTTAGATTTTTGTTTCATTATTAGGTAATCAATTACTGATCTTAAGTTTCTTGTAGGCTGAGTCCATGTATATGTATGTATTTCCTTATGTTTGAAATACCCATTCATGATCCTTAGTGAGTTGTGTCTACACATTTCTATTAAGTTATTGCCATTATCGTTTGTAGTGTTTTCTCCATATGGTCCTATTGTTTTATCTTTTATTCTTCTACCAGTTCTTGCGTTGAGGTCACCTAGTATAATAGTTTCCCTTGTTTGACCTATTTGAGAGATAGTTTCATCTAGGACTTCATAGTATTTTATTTTTTCTTCTAGGCGTGCATCATCATTCGGACCGTATGTGCCTATTATTGTTATTTTTAATCCTTTCAAGTTGAGGTTGATCTTTATGATTCTTTCATTTATTGCTTGCCAGTTCGATATATTCTTTTTGTATTTCTTCAATATAAGTATTGATACTCCTCTTTTGGCATGTTCTTCCTTATTAACTCCCGTGTGTATATGTATATATCCATCAAGATTTTGGGTTCCTTGTCCTTTTTTCTTTGTTTCTGAGAGTACAGCAAAATCCATTTTATGTTTTTTCATTTCTTGGATAACATCTTCGATTTTATTTCTAATTCCTTGTGTATTCCATGTACCACAAATCAGTGTCCGTTTTCGTTGCAATTGTCGTCGTCCTTTAGTTCTATCCATATCCCGAGGCTTGGTTTCGGTATTTTTAGCATTACTATTTTTTCCAAGAATTGTTGCTGGCCCATTGCTAAGAAAATAATTTATGCATATCTTTAAAATTTTGTTTACTACAGGTAATCCAGGATAATGGACTTTCATTTTTTCGAAATATCTTTTATAGTCTATTAGTCGAATTATTTGAATTATTATATTTTGTACTTTTAAATATAGTAAAAGCAAACCAATATTATTTTCCATTTCACATATCATAACAAATATATTATATATATATATAATATATATATATATATAATATATATATATATATATATATATATATATATATATATATATAGGGAGCCTGGGTACGGTTGTAACAACTCGAATATTATCGAAACTGTGTACGGCAGGCGAGGGGCACAAGGGAAGGGATACGCAGACAACGTGGCCCGACACGATTCTCAGTACTGCATTACCTTTTGCGCGGTATTTACACACAAGGATCTACAGACCGAGAATTTGGCATCCAAATTCCACTGATTCGCGCAATCGTACTTGTAAGTTCGTATAGTCGGCTGGAGTTACAATTTGCCAAATTTAAATGTAATCGTTTCTACTCATTCATATTAATATTATAATGTATAATATATTAAAGTTTTTAATATTGGTAATATTATTAAAGCTTTTAATACTATTTTTTAATATTAATATTAATATTAAGTAATTAAATATTGCGCCTTGCTTAAAAAAAGTACGAGATAAATAACTCGTTTTTTACATGAAAGTGCAATTTTCTTGCAAATGCCTTGAGAGGGGAAATTTCCAATATAACACCAACCAAAAGACAAAAATATTAACTTAGGTACATGCAATCATTATCACTGCTTAGCGTATTTTCATGGAAATCAACCGCTGTGCTGACTAGTATTTTTTTTTTAATTGTGATGAATAAATAAAGTATATATTAAATAAAGGGTATTTTAAATAAATTTGTAATATTTTATGCGAAAAGAAGAAAAGACTCAGTTCCGAGTCGTGAGCGTATTCGTTATATTTTCTTTAATTGTGTTAAGCTACTCGGATGTAAGTCGTTATAATTATTCAAAAAAATGAATTTACAATATTTTTTATTAAATCAAATGAGAAATGTTATAGCAAATTAAGAACTAAGGAAAAAAAAACAAACTTTCATTTCCTAAATAGCAAATTGTTTCTGAACAGTTAAGATTAACTTCCAAATAAAATTTGGATAATATTGTAAAGGCTTTTATATACTGAAATTAAATTAAAAAAGAACCTGAAAAAAGTGGAAAAATAATAAAAAATTCCCAAATTTAAATATATCTCGAAAACAAAATACGATCTGGAAAAAGAATACCGGAAATGTTTAATTTTTTTGAGTTCTTCGATTGTGTAGTACCTTCAATTTCAGTTTTTTTCAACAATACTCGAGTATTCCGATTAAGTACTCTCAGCCTTATAAAAATTTCCAAGAAATTAATATCGGATGAAGTTTCAACAAGCGAAATGAAAATCCTAATATTAAAACAGCATTATGACCAGGTACAATATCTGACTGTTATGCAAATTAGTAGGTAATTAGAATTAGAAAGTCAGTATGGGCAAAACCAGCTTATTCAAATTATAGGTACCTACCTTTAGTCTTGTATTGAAGGATTTTAATTTATTACCCTTAGCATACGTAAAGATATAAAAAACGAGTTTATCTCGTACTTTTTTTAAGTAAGACGCAATATTTAATTACTTAATATTATTCTTAATATTAAAAAATAGTATTAAAAGCTTTAATAATATTACCAATATTAAAAACTTTAATATATTATACATTATAATATTAATATGAATGAGTAGAAACGATTACATTTAAATTTGGCAAATTGTAACTCCAGCCGACTATACGAACTTACAAGTACGATTGCGCGAATCAGTGGAATTTGGATGCCAAATTCTCGGTCTGTAGATCCTTGTTATTTACACTATTAGTGAGACCTATTGTGTTTTGTCAACCAAAAGTAAGTATTTTTGAGGAATTTCTTTCTGTTATAACTTAAATATTAATATTATCACGTATTTCAAAATATGCTTATATAATCGTCGCAGTTTAGAGATTATAATAAGCTTATTTGTTTTTGTATAGGCTATGCTACTTCGTGCTTGCGACAGTATTATTATCAAAATGGGGGGTGGGGACGGTTGTAACGATTTTCATGGGGACGGTTGTAACAGTAATTTTAACATTACTGTAATTTTATAGGCACTATTTTTGTATTACAGATGCCTAGGCAACGCATAAGAAAGACCTCGAGAGGCGAAAACGACATATTGTTGTACAAGAACGCTTACGATGAAATTAAATTAGGTGCTTCTTTAAGAAGAGCAGCAGATAAGTACGGCGTTAATTATGTTTCTCTTTTGAGATACAAGCGAAAAAGAGATGCGGTAAATGAAGATGCCCAGGAACAGCTGGAAAATATTAAAATGGGATATGTGGCTCATAACAGAGTTTTTAACGAAGACCAGGAACGGCAATTAGCGAAGTATCTCATTCGTTGTGCGGATATATATTTTGGTCTCTCCACAAAAGAGGTAAGAAAGTTGGCCTTTGAACTTACCGTAAAATATAATTTAAACGCTCCTTCCACTTGGCTGGAAAATAAAATGGCTGGAGAAGAATGGTTTCGTTCATTCATGAAGAGAAATTCCGAACTATCTATCCGCGCTGCTCAAGCCACAAGCCTGTCTCGGGCGACAAGTTTCAACCGATATAATGTCAATGTGTTTTATGATAATCTTCAGACTGTTATGGATCGCGATCACTTTGAACCTCAGGATATATATAATGTCGACGAAACCGGCGTTACTACAGTACAGAAGCCTGACAGAGTTGTTGCAAGACGTGGCACAAGGCAGGTGGGCGCAATTACTTCTGCTGAACGAGGCACTTTGGTCACACTAGCATTTGCAGCTAACGCATTAGGCAACGCCATTCCACCTATGTTCGTGTTTCCTCGAATTAGATATCAAGAGCATTTCATTAGAGACGGACCAGTGGGATCAATCGGTGCCGGTAATCCATCAGGGTGGATGCAAGATGAGTCATTCATTATATTTCTTAAACATTTTCAAAAACATACGAATGCCTCTTTGTCGCATAAGATATTATTGGTGCTAGACAATCATTCGTCCCATATACATATCAACTCCTTAGATTTTTGCAAAGATAATGGGATAGTATTACTGTCATTTCCGCCCCACTGCTCTCACAAGCTACAGCCCTTAGATAGATCCGTTTATGGGCCTTTCAAAAAAGCCATTAATACTGCCTGTGATGCCTGGATGCGAAATCATCCAGGAAAAGTCATGACTATTTACGACATACCGGGTATTATAACTATCGCAATGCCACTTGCTCTCACTCAGGTGAATATCCAGGCCGGGTTTCGAAAGACAGGGATCTTCCCATTTAACCGCGATTTGTTTCAAGAAATTGATTTTGCGCCATCGTTCGCGACAGACAGGCCTAATCCAAATGCTACTGAAGAGATGGGCATTTCTAATCAACATAGCATTAGACTTGCACCTGATGACGAATTACTATCACCTTCGTTATTGAATGAGGATCCACCTTCATTCAGCGCAGTAAGCCCAACTGAGCCCGAAAATAGAGCTTCAGCTAAAGAGGCTGCATCGCAGTCATTTACTAACAGTGATCCTAAAAAGGAAACATTCATTGACCATCAAATGCTCACACCAATTGAAATAGCCGAGCTCGAAGCAACAAAAACACCGCCTAGACAAACATCTCTAGAACCTAGCCAAGAATGGCAAGCTGGTACAATAAATCTGGAATCAGACATCTCTCCTCGTGATGCTGTTTTGTGTCAGCCATCAGAACTGTCTACAAGCAAGCAGTCTGTGTTCTCGCCTGAGACTTTACGGCCTTACCCTAAAGCTCCACCTAGAAAACTAGGAAACAGAGGTCGAAAAACCAAAAAGTCTGCTATCTACACAGATACTCCAGAAAAGGAAGCTGCTAGAAAGGAGTATGAAGAGCGACAGAAGCGGTTGAAAAATAGACAAACAAAGAAAAAAGTACTCGAGTCATCTACTGGAAAGATAATCAAAAACAAAGGGAAAGGAAAAGCGAAGAAAATGAAGATTAATACACCATCAGAATCATCATCAGAAGAAGAATATTATTGTCTTATTTGCTTAGACACCTATTCAGCGAGTCGATCTGGAGACAGTTGGATTCAGTGCCAAGGTAGCTGCAAACAATGGTCTCACGTGGCCTGTACTGATGGAAGTAGATATTATATATGCCACAACTGTGATGAGTCTGATTAAATATAGGAAAATATAATTTGTTTAAGCTCAGATTTTGTTTGATATTTTTTATTAATAAATTTGATTTTGATTTTGTTTGGTATTTTTAATTAATAAATCTGATTAAAAAATAATAAAACTGATTTTATATGTGTGATTTATGTATTATTTTTGATTGTTACAACTGTCCCCTATTCGTGTTACAACCGCCCCTGGTATGGGGTCGGTTGTAACAATCGCACACACTTATTTAAATGACATATTCCCTCCAAACTATTTTACTTGAGCTATTGGTTTTGACAATAATTTAAAGACAAATGAATATTACTTCACATCAAAGACTTTGATCGTTGCTTACAGCTATAATAGCTGTGCTATGAAGCACTAAAGGAAAATTGTTACAACCGTACCCAGTCTACCCTATATATATATATATATATATATATATATATATATATATATATATATATATATATATATATATATATATATTATTTATCAAATTATTCTCGACCGTACTGTGTTAAATATTATTTGTAGTCTCAGCAATTGGTCTGTATGAAATAAAACTCTATTTGTTATTTCTCAATATTTCGTCACGATTTTGTGACTTCTTCAGGAGAAAACTGTAAATTTATTATAATTATTATATGTAAACAAAATGAATATTTCAATACTTACAACTTAAGATTAAAAATTTAAATTTTGATAACATATCCAATTTAAATAAATGACATTTTTTTTGATTTTATTTATTTGGGAGTTATGGTAACCGCAATATTTTATAGAGTGAATTCCCATTGTACAATTTTTAGCGAATAAGTTTTAATAAACAATAAGTTTTATCCTTATTATATGGATAATACTGTCACAATATGTAATTGTTTATTAAAACTTATTCGCTAAAAATTGTCATATAAATTGTCATATTCGCTAAAAATAATCATATATAAAGTTTATTAACGATATCGAAAAAAAACTCTTGTTAAAATAATACAATTTCATGTCTAAAGGAGTTAAAAATTAAACTTCGTTTTCTTGGTTACACAGCAACTCCGGCATCAAGAAAAATCTTTTCCACTTGGATACAGTTACACAAAACCGCAGTAAGACAATTAGTATCGTGTTCTGTACAATTAAGAAGTCTTGGCAGTTCTTTTTCCTTTTCTTTTGTAACCACATCACCTCAAATCTCTTCTCCACTGACTACTTTCAATGGGTTGAAACTAAAACAATACCTCAAAGAAACATTTCTGTACTTTTCTTTAAATTAAAAGTGCAACCAAGAGGAATAATGTAACCGAACTAGCGATTGTGTTTTCCAATTCACAAAATTAAATTTTAATGTCAGTTTTAAAAGTGTGCAGCCAGAAAGTCAAAAAATTAACAGAAAATTTGTACTACGTTTAAAATAATTTATAGACAATGATTTATTGTTATTAATTATAAATAATATATTTAAAAATTAAGCAGATCAGGGTAACATTGACAAATCTTCAGAAACGGTACATCTTACGCATATTGTTAGGTCGCTATATTAGGAGTCAATCGTGTGTAAAACTTTTAAGGTGATCATAAGGTGATCCGTAATTTAATTAAAAGTACGCCTTATTACCTACAAGCTGTCATTATTGGTTGGCTATAAAGTAATAAGTTCATATATGTTTATAAATTCACATCGTCCGAATATCCACAGAAATTCCTTTTATTAGTACCTGCATTACCTTTCATGACCTGTTAAAAATCCTTCTCACGCCACAAGTGTCACGCACCAATTGTCCACTTTTTCATCCTAAAGACTTGTCCCATTTTCAAATTTGAAATACAAATTTGAAAGATTTTTTCTTTCTTTTAGAATTTACTTCCCATAAAAATATTATTCTATAATCTTATTTCCCGTTCTATAACCGAGTGAGTGTATGTGAAATTAATCCGATTCAGAGGTGTATCATTACGGTCTATTCAAATTCTCTCGGTGTTGGTATGAGGTCATGCGAGATAACTGGAATTTGCTCACCTTATTTAGATGGTTATAAAGGTGAAAAGGGTCGTTATATTCAAATAGGTATGGTTAATAATATTAACTATAATTGTATTACTAAAATGTAGAGAAGTAACCTCATTTATAATGAGTCGAAGATAAACACAAGTACGGAAATTAATAAACAAAACAGAAGACTACAAGAAACACAGTTAAATAAATTTTATTAAAAGTAATTAAATGTTATCTGTATCCCTCTATAGTGGCATGGCGGAAGTTGACGATCAATACTGCAAATTTTTCCTTATTTTGGTCTCTTTTGTTCTTTAATTATCATTTGTTTTTATTTTGGAATAAGTTTTTTTTACATCACAATATCTATTCATCTTAAAACATCTTTAAGTTTAACAGGGTCGCTCGTAATGCTCGCTACATGCACAACATTTTTTCAAGCTTTTTCTTGTAAATTGAATGTTGTAGATTTCAAAGGAGTTAATTAGGTAGAAATGCAAGAATACTTTGAAAGGGTAAAGAGCCCAAAAGAATTCCAAATATACGGAGAAATTTGCTATTTAATAGCAGTCACCATCAATAAACACATATGGACAATCTATCTTCGGAAAAAGTGTACTAATACTCCTATCACCGACAGGCATTAAAGAAGTTGTGACTAGCCACCACCCGTGAAAGAAAATTTGGAGACAGTACCAGAGAAAATATCAAAATCATTGGAAAAATGATAAAAGAAGCATAAATCAAAGTTAGTTAAATTTATTAGAATAGCAAAGTAGAAAACTTCTCAAACCTTATTAAATATGGAGAGAAAATTAAAAATGAAATTAAATCTTGTAAAGACTCCTTAGCATAAGAAAATTGATAAACACTTATTCTAAAGACTCCTTAGAAAAACAAAATTGGTTTAAATAAAATAACAATTTATTTTTTCTTTATGTAACTTTTTCAAAATTTGTTACCCTTTTAAACTAGAACTTTTAAATTATGAATCATGAAACATTTTTATTTTTTATTACTTCTTGTTTTGTAATTTGCTTATGAAATTATTTCATAACTTTCCTCTAAATTTTAAGTTGAAAATATTGAATGTTACTCTAGAGAGAGATCCAACCTGTTTCCCGAGTACTTTCTATTCATTTCAATAAACGTGAAGACGAATTACAGTTATAAGTTCGTTAAAAGTTTATTCCTGATGGCTCTTTGGAGAGTTATAACCTTTGTCGGAGTTTTAATCGTAAAACAAAATTCGATAATAAAATTTCTAGCAGTGAAAATTTCAATTCGGAATTTTCTTCCCTAGGTAAGCGAAAAAATGCATGAAGAAAGCAATTGCGTGCTTATACATAATAGATAAGAGCGTTTAACGTTTGAATAAAAATAATTAATTAAATAAATAAAAACGGACAATTAATATATCAATTAAAATAATAGAATTGGACATTATTTTGTGTAAATGTGTGGAGAAACACAAAGTTTATGATTGTCATCAAATACATCTACAAATAAGAAAGTAAATATATATATATTATATATATATATATATATATATATATATATAGTACTAACGCACGCCAAAATACACAATACATTGACGATATATATATATATATATATATATATATATATATATATATATATATATATATATATATTTACTTTCTTATTTGTAGATGTATTTGATGACAATCATAAATTTTGTGTTTCTCCACACATTTAGACAAAATAATGTCCAATTCTATTATTTTAATTGATATATTAATTGTCCGTTTTTATTTATTTAATTAATTATTTTTATTCAAACGTTAAACGCTCTTATCTATTATGTATAAGCACGCAATTGCTTTCTTCATGCATTTTTTCGCTTACCTAGGGAAGAAAATTCCGAATTGAAATTTTCACTGCTAGAAATTTTATTATCGAATTTTGTTTTACGATTAAAACTCCGACAAAGGTTATAACTCTCCAAAGAGCCATCAGGAATAAACTTTTAACGAACTTATAACTGTAATTCGTCTTCACGTTTATTGAAATGAATAGAAAGTACTCGGGAAACAGGTTGGATCTCTCTCTAGAGTAACATTCAATATTTTCAACTTAAAATTTAGAGGAAAGTTATGAAATAATTTCATAAGCAAATTACAAAACAAGAAGTAATAAAAAATAAAAATGTTTCATGATTCATAATTTAAAAGTTCTAGTTTAAAAGGGTAACAAATTTTGAAAAAGTTACATCAAGAGAAAATAAATTGTTATTGTATTTAAACCAATTTTGTTGTTTCTAAGGAGTCTTTAGAATAAGTGTTTATCAATTTTCTTATGCTAAGTAGTCTTTACAAGATGTAATTTCATTTTTAATTTTCTCTCCATATTTAATAAGGTTTGAGAAGTTTTCTACTTCTTGTCTAGCTGTACAAAACTTCCTAAAATAAAGTTTCATATAAATTGCAGTGCTTTTTTTATATTGATCTTCTTCGTCGCTTGCTATATCAGAATTGAATAAACACATGCACATGAATCATGTGCCACACATGAATTCATTGTCCAGCATTTAGGATCAGAGTCCACTCACAAAAGTTGTTTAACCAAGAAACGTATTTTTTCCTACAGCTCCCCAATCTTCTATTTTGCCTTTAAAAATTAATTATCTCAGTATATGTCCCAGATGACATTTTCTAGTGTTTAATAGCTTTTGCTACATTGTACTTGCCATCGGATTTAGAGATTTTTTTAATTTGTGACTGATCGATTTAAAGTTTGACTGATCTATTTTCTAATTGTGGATGTATTAACTATCCAAGGTACGAACGCCTGCATGTTAGAAAAGTATAATCCTAAATATTAAGGCCATAACAAAGAACTGCTCCAACTATGGTTTGCCCTATTCTTTTTTGTGCCTTTTGGAAATGTGATCCCACCATAAGTAGTTCAGACATCCTACAATTTTACGTCCCTGATTAATTCGATGTTTAATTTCGATTTCTCCCAAGCCGCTGTTATCAATGAGTGCACCTAAATATTTAAATTTTTCCACTTGCTTAATTTCCACGTCCTCGTCTATCCCCACTTCACACCTTGCATCTGAATTGATAACTAAATATTCTTCATGCTGACTTGTAACCGCCATTTTACATATTCTCTGTATAGAGGCTTTATCATAAATTCTGCATTATAAGAATCTTGAGCTAAGACGATTTGGTCATCCTCAAAGTTCAGGGAGAACAGTACGTTTTGCTATGGGGATTCCCCATTCCCTGGCAGTGTTTATCTTAGTCCTTTAGTTACTTTTATTGACTCCGACAAGAGGTTCTAATAATGTAGATTGAAGACAATATAGATGCCTTGATAGATCTTTTTAATGACATTTATGGGTCCAGTTAAATGCCAAGAAGTGCTACAACGACTGATAGATAAAATAAACACAGAAGAGAACGACTGGGCTTGAAGATTAATATAGACAAGACGAAGGTAATGGTTGTTAGTAGAACACGAAATATGCAATTAAATATGAGTTAACAATAAGAACATCCAAAAGGTTCCCAAGTTCAGATATCTCGGTAGTTGGATAACTAAAGATTTAGATCCAGACATAAAGATACGTAGCAGGATTGAGCAAGCCAGAACAGCATTTACTAATATGAGAACCTTACTAAGCAACAGCAGACTTGAACTTGTTACATTTACTCCATACTGCTATATGGTGTAGAAACCTGACCATAAAGGCCAATGTGATAAACCGATTGGAGGCCTTTGAAATGTGGTTATTTAGAACACTACTTAAAATTCCCTGGACAGATCACACAAATGTCGAAGTATTAAATCGAAAAGGGCAGGAAACGAGAATTGCTGGCAATATTAAAAAAAAAGAAAAACTGTTTATCTAGGTCATAAATTTCGAAATTCTAAGTACCAGTTCTTAAACCTTATTATGAAAGGGAAGATAGAAGGAAAACGGTGTTTTGAAGATATGGTGTTGAATCGTGGACCTTGAAAGAAGATATGTGCAGAAAACTGAAAGCATTTGAGATGTGGCTTGCATCGGAGAATGTTTAAGATCCCGTAAACTGACCGAGCCACCAATGAGGAGATCCTCAGAAGAATGAATTATATTGACGGAAAAATATTTGAAAAACGGTGTCCAGGAATAAGAAGAATACCTTGGTTAAAGAACCTTAAAATCTGGTTCGATACAACATATGTGCATCTTTTCAACGCTGCTGCTGATAAGATAAAGATCGCCATGATGATGATCGCCAACATTCATAACGGATAGGCACATCAAGAAGAAGGACGTGTTATCCCTGTATACTTCTGTGATTATTCCTAAAAGGTATGGACTAATGCCGAGCTTTTGTAATGCTTGTCACAACTTATGTCAAAGTGATGTGTAAGAACATCATTAATCTAAAGGTTTGGCTGAAGGTTAAATATTCATCATGGTGTTAGCTTCGTACTGACTTTCTTCTATCTTTTTATATAGAATTGGATTATTGAGGATTGTTGAGAATAGGATTGTTGAGATTACTGGATGATACTTTTCGATAGAAATTTGTGCTTTTGATGAGAATGTACCTATAGGTTGGGATATAAATTCAGGTGTATAAAACTGACAAGTGAAAGAAACTCACAATTCTTTAAAGCAACTGGACAATTTTTACTTATACTGGACAACTTATAGTAGATTACAATTTTTAGGATAGCTGATGGCGATGTGTTAAGACTTTTTACAGTTATCGTATACATGATTGTATTCGGCTAGCCATCTTCTGTCAGCCTTTCTGGTTGAGTGTTTCTTCTGAAACATAGGAATCAGTTTAACTTACCTTCTTTTGATGATGTACCTCATTTAAACGTATTCCTTTTCGATTTGCTCTTCTTCTGCTGATTTATTTTCTCTTCAATATTTTGGTCGTCATAAAATTAACCATTGCTATGCTAATAAATTTCTGTTTTATTGTAAATAAACGGACGTTTCAGTCTTGTATTATTATCTACATCTGACATATATTCTTCAGGCTTTTTCTTGTCGTGATTTCGTATCTTGGTACTTGCATTATGCAGATTGTAGATTCCTTTATATTTATTTTTATCTTAATATCATACTCGCCACTTTGATTGTTTCTGTTGCTTTTTTTTTGTTAACTAGTAATTGCTTTATGACTGGCTTATGTCTGTAGTTATGTTAAACACAAGATATGTTTTTGTGGTATTTTTTTTATTGCGCCCATTCATCTTAACTTTGATTTATGCTTCTTTTATCATTTTTCCAATGATTTTGATATTTTCTCTGGTACTGTCTCCAAATTTTCTTTCACGGGTGGTGGCTAGTCACAACTTCTTTAATGCCTGTCGGTGATAGGAGTATTAGAAGTACACTTTTTCCGAAGATAGATTGTCCATATGTGTTTATTGATGGTGACTACTATTGAATAGCAAATTTCTCCGTATATTTGGAATTCTTTTGGCTCTTTATCCCTTTCAAAGTATTCTTGCATTCCTACCTAATTGACTCCTTTGAAATCTACAACATTCAATTTACAAGAAAAAGCTTAAAAAAATGTTGTGCATGTAGTTTCTTGCAGCAAGTTGAAAATTACGAGCGACCCTGTTAAACTTGAAGATGTTTTAAGATGAATAGATATTGTGAAGTAAAAAAAACTTATTCCAAAATAAAAACAAATGATAATTAAAGAACAAAAGAGACCAAAATAAGGAAAAATTTGCAGTATTGATCGTCAACGCCACTATAGAGGTATACAGATAACATTTAATTACTTTCAATAAAATTTATTTAACTGTGTTTCTTGTAGTCTTCTGTTTTGTTTATTAATTTCCGTACTTGTGTTTATCTTCGACTCATTATAAATGAGGTTACTTCTCGACATTTTAGTAATACAATTATAGTTAATATTATTAACCATACCTATTTGAATATAACGACCCTTTTCACCTTTGTAACCATCTAAATAAGGTGAGCAAATTCCAGTTATCTCGCATGACCTCATACCAACACCGAGAGAATTTGAATAGACCGTAATGATACACCTCTGAATCGGATTAATTTCACATACACTCACTCGGTTATAGAACGGGAAATAATATTATAGAATAATATTTCTATGGGAAATAAATTCTAAAAGAAAACTTTCTTCGTGGGTGTATATGACTAGAAATACAAAGGTTTTAAAGCCAGATATGAACTTATGCATATGTAATTTTAATTACCAGTAAAAGTATAATACAGTTCTTTTTAACATTTGAATTTCAAATTTGAAAATGGGACAAGTCTTTAGGATGAAAAAGTGGACAATTGGTGCGTGACACTTGTGGCGTGAGAAGGATTTTTAACAGGTAATGAAAGGTAATGCAGGTAGTAATAAAAGGAATTTCTGTAGGATATTCGGACGATGTGAATTTATAAACATATACGCGTTAGTGTTCTGAGCTGTTGGACGTGAATCCCTGTCCTGGCATTTGGTTTTCACCTCTGGCTGCGTTGAGTAGTTGAGTTACTGTGACCAAATGCCCATCTTGGTAGTTAGTATTCGCCTCTGGTTGCGTTGAGTAACTGAGTTACCGTTGCTAACTACCCATCTTCCTGTCTTCTTTTTCTTTTCTTTTTCTTTGTTCTCCTGAAGAAGCTACATACAATTGTAGCGAAACGTCGAGATGAACCCACTTTTGGGTCACTCACAAATAATATGAACTTATTACTTTATAGCCCCCATAAAATTGTTAGACCCTCAGACATATAGCAAAATGGCCACCGCCATCATTTGGAGACCAGTAAACTGATCACTACAGATAGGTAAACCATCACCAGCATTTTTGCTCCACGGCGCTGGTTTCTAATGCGGAAAATTACCTTTTACCGACTGTACTTCTTGTTTAGATGGCAATCTATTAAATTCAGAAATAAAAAACTGGCTGGGAGAGCTTCAAATAAACCTTGAACACAAAATAATCTTGCTGTACCAGTGAGAAACACGAGGCAACTTGATGACGAATTAGAAGTTTTTATAAAAAATATATAACAGGTAGCTTGGGAAATTACTCCCACAATAACTTCTACAACAAAAGGGAACAACTATCCAAAAGAAATAAAAGAACTCATAGTAGAAAAAAGGAAGTTAAGAAAAAAATGGCAGCAATACAGAGCTCCACGAGAAAAAACTACTCTAAATAATGCCACACAAAACCTAAAAGAGAGATACAGAATATAAAACAGTTAATACTTTTTTAAAGTAATTTAACAGCTGACCAAAACACAGATTATTCGTTATGGAAGGCAAAAAACGAATGAAGAAACCAATTATTGAGTCTTCTTTATATCTTCAGATCATTTAGAAAGCACGTTCAAACTTAACGACAATGATGGTGAAGACCTGATATGGGAAGAACGATTGCAAACCGAAGAAAGAATAACGTTGACATCATTTAGAGAAGTATCAACAGAGATAAAAGAGAATATAAATCCTAAGAAAGCTCCAGCATATGGCCTCATAACAGGAGAACTATTAAAAAATCTACCAAGAAGCCATATAGTTAAGCTGACACACTTAATAAAAGCTGCTTTTAGATTGAGATATATTCCCAGACTCTGGAAAGTAACCAAAGTCATTGTGATCGCCAAACCAGGTAAATCTCCTAATAAAGTGACATCCTGAGATTAATATTACTCCTTTGGGTAATATGATTAATATTACTCCTTCGGGTGATGTCAAAACTATTTCAAAAACTTCAATTGAAAAGATTAAAACCAATAATAAAAACAAGCACGTGGTGTTCGTGTGTATTAAGGTATAAAAAAAGCGCTTATTAAAAGCTTAAAATTTTTTATTATAAAGAAGATCTTTTCGGAATTGTATCATTCCATCATCAGTTTAATAAAAAAGGTTGTTAAAAAACATTGTGTGGCCACATAAAAAACATTCGATGGACATCTGGATTTAAAAAATAATAATCTTCATGTTATTTATTCAGGTAAATGCAATAGACTCTTGACTTGTGTAATATAAAAAAATGAAACTGGGGGTCATATAAGATGCCCCCAGTTTCATTTTTTATATTACACAAGTCAAGAGTCTATTGCATTTACCTGAATAAATAACATGAAGATTATTATTTTTTAAATCCAGATGTCCACCGAATGTTTTTTATGTGGCCACACAATGTTTTTTTAACAACCTTTTTTATTAAACTGATGATGGAATGATACAATTCCGAAAAGATCTTCTTTATAATAAAAAATTTTAAGCTTTTAATAAGCGCTTTTTTTATACCTTAATACACACGAACACCACGTGCTTTGTATTCAACAGGTATACTAGCCACTCCTGGATATCTCCACTTCATGGTTTGTTCCATTTCACTTTAAATCAATAATAAAACACAAATCCTATACCAATTCTTTATCAGTTCTGCAGTTATTCCATCTGTGCCAGGTGCTTTGATATTTTTTAGGTGTTTTATGACATTTATCGTTTCTTCCAATGTTGGTTGCTCAACTAGTTGTTTTGCTGTGTGGTAAATTATTTCTTCATCTTCGTTTTGTTTATTTTCTGAGTTTAACAGCTCTTGAAAATGCTCCTTCCACCTTTTCATTATTTCCTCTATCTCGCTGATAATTGCCGAATTTTTGCCCTTGCAAACTGTTGATCTTGTCATGTATCCTTGGGTGTATTGGTTTTCTTTTTCTTGGTTTTCTTTATAATCTGTAATTGGTTGTATTTTTCTATTCAATATTTCTCTCTTTTTACTTCTATTCAGAGTTCTTCATTTGCCCTTCTATTCAATCGGGAATCCCTTTGTAGATATTTCTGTCTAGCTATATTTTTGCTATTTATTACTTGTTGACAATCTTGGTCAAACCATTCCTCGTTTCTTTTGCTTGAGGTTTCACCCAATGTTTCCTTTGCCATATTTGTAATTGTCGTTTGGATGACATTCCATTCTTCTTCAATGTTGTTTTGTTCTCCTCTTTTATTTAATATTACTTTTAGTTTCTGCTGGTACTCATTCTTTGTTTTAGGATTTTTAAAAATATATGTGTTCCATTTTCTTTGCTTGGCGCCTTTCTCTTTTCTTACCATTGATATTCTTTGTTTTATCTTCGATATAACCAAGAAATGGCCCGAATCGCAATTTGCGCCTCTATAAGTTCTAACATCCGTTACAAACGTTGCCCACCGCTTAGATATTAATATGTGATCAATTTGATTAAATTTATTAGTACCAGGTATCATTCAGGTTTCTTTATGAGTATTTTTATGAGGGAAACACGTACTAACAACTCTTAGTTTGTTTGCCATTGCCAACTGTGCCACTCTTATACCGTTGTTGCTGGTAATATCATGTAAACCATGCTTACCAAAGGATTCTGCATATAATGGCTCTTTTCCCAACTTCGCGTTCATATCACCCAGGACTATAACTGCATCTTCTTCTGTGCGTTTTCACATTATATTTGTAGTTGATCATAGAATTGATCGGTTAGTAGTATTCTGTATTTAATAATTAATCGGTACAACTTCTCTTTTTTAATAATCTTAACTAGAATCTCGGCATTAGTAACCCGCTCAAAACTCAAAAGCTTCTATCTTTCTTAAGGAAAATAACCAAGAAATTTTAATACAAAACGTAGATACTTGCAAATAAATTCGATAAAAAATGTATTACTTAAACATGATGTTGAAAATTTGAATACATTGAATAATCAATAAACCTGAGACGAAATATTAATAGATCATAAATAAAGCATTAAAAATTCTCACTTATATGCGAAAATCTAAATAATTTAATCTAACCACATTTATTAGAGTACAGACATAACAATGCAAAAGTAAAGAGATATTAAAATTGTACACAAATTATAAAACTACTTTATTATTCCTGTAAATTTAAGTGTCCTTATCTCCTGGACTACATCAGCAGCTCAATTTAAGCCTACAGAAAGGCACCGAAATTGACTTAAATAAGCTCAACCGGTTACATCCTGTCTTTAACAGGTGAATGTATTCATTCACGTTCTACCTACATCTCTAAATTACTCCTGCTTGCTGACTGCTCGCTGGCGATAATAGATCTTTGTGGGGAGCGATGCAGGATTGTACGAGACTCTCTATTCAACGCTGATCATTTCCTTCGATTTGACTTACCATTTACGCGAATTGGCGTGGGTTAATTTTATTGCTTGGGGGAAAGTTACTTTAAACGCTGAACTATCTGGAATTAAACTAGATGTACAGTAAATATAGTTTTGTTGTATAATTAAATATAATACGTGAGTTATTTATCTTATTTCGCATTGCCTTATATATCGATCAATGAAAACGATAAATTTTTCTCACTAATATTTTAACTAAAGCTTGTGATTCGAACAATGATTAGTACATCAGAGGTTTTTTCCAAGTTGTCGAGCTGTTTAACAAAACTGTCTTACCACAACATTAACTTCTCGTCAGTCCTCTTCAGTAATGTTTACTTAAATGCCGTTCTACGGTTTATTCATAAATACTGGGATAAAATTTCTGCAGTGTGTAGCATTTTGTATGGTCTGTTTATTGACATGATAGAGTTCTTGTTTAATTTTTGTTTTTCTTTTAAGAACAAATGTCATAAAAAAATTTTTGGCACTCCTATGGGAGCCAGTATCTTTCCAACTCTGGCTACATATGTAATGGACGATCTGTTGGATATTGTTCTTCAATTAAAAAGTATGTTGATGACAATATTATGTCGTGTCCACTAGGTTTACAGACTGAGCTCTTAGACATTTTCAATATGACGCCCACATTCAATTTGCTCTTGAAAAAGAGGATCAAAACCAATCTGTTTCTTTTCTTGACACACTGTTCACTAGAGAACTGGATAACATTATTACAATTAATTGGTACAGAAAAAAGTGTCATTCTAAGAGATACCTAAACTACTATTCTTAACACAAGTCAAGCATGAAAGTGAGTCTAGTGAAACAAATGACCACAAAAGTTTGTAAACTGTCTGACCCTGTTTTTAGAAAGAAGAATCTCAACATCCTTGTACAATTGTTTCTGGATAATTCTTACTCAGAATCCTTACTCAGGAAAATAATCTTTAACACATTCTCTGTTATACTCAACACACAAGAGAACTTTATTCAAAATACTCTTTTGTATCACTTCCAATAAATTTTATTAAGGATGTCACTCCCAAATTGACCAGAATTTTTGCTCAATATTTACCAAATGTAAACATTGCTCATAAAAGCCCTCTAGTTGTGGGATCTTTGTACAAGTCATTGAAAGACAAAGTACCAAACTCAGATAAAAGTGATGTTTTATACAAACTTAGTTGTTCAGACTGTGAAGGTTCTTATATAGGTCACACCTCCCAATAAGTCATACCCTGTATTTTATTAGTGTATCATATGGCAAATTTACTAAGCATTTAAACTATATTGGGTTTGCTATACCTATAGTACATTTGAAACTGCTTGATAGCACACATTTTATAGCAAAGGTCTAAATACAGGGTTTGTCAATGCAGAAAAAAACTTAATAATTGATACCTTCTTATCTGAATGAACCTCAAATAAAATAGATCATAAAATACAAATGGGCAAACCCTAAGGCATTAAACAATAACTGAACGCCTGAGGTCATTAAATCACTTGGATATAAAAAAACTACAATGTCGATATTATTTATCCACATTAATTTTTATAAAACTATTGGTTTAGGACATTTCCTTACAATTAAATAATAAATATATTTCGAGTACTAGCGTCATACTTGTAATTAGTAATATAAACACATTATTACATATCTAAATACATAAATAATAATTGGTTCTATTGTTTTCTCCATTAACATATCGATTTTCCAGAATGCTTCTTCCTCTGCTATGATACGTCATAGAGCTTTTTGCCAATTGTCAGATAAAATTTTTGATATGAAGTCAGAATATAGTTGACGAACGTCTTGAAGTTTATATGTATTATTTCTTGTAACATATCCCTTCATTTAAGCCCAAATTAGTTCTATGGGGTTAAGTTCACAGTAATAAGCTGGTAATCGCAACATTTATCATGTTCTCTTGCTATTTCATCTACACTATACTTCTTAAATGCTGGTTAATAGTATTTGCATAGCTACAATAACTCTTTCTTAAATAAACCTTCTGCAGGTGCACTACTATTTCTTTGATTATTAGGTAATCCAAGAGTTCTTGCTTTTTCCATTTAGTGTTAGGTAACGATTGCCTTTGTAAAAATGAGAAACGTACTTTGCAGTCACGATCTTAGCATTGACCTTAGAGTTCGTATGATATCTTGCTACATCTTTCCTGTCCTGCTGTATGGAGTGGAAGCGTGGACTCTAACTGAGACTATGCTTAAACGCTTGACAGCCTTTGAGATGTGGGTATACAAACGACTACTGAAAATAAGCTGGGTCGACAGAGTTAGAAATGAGGAGGTCCTTAGACGGCTGAACCAAACAACACAACTGGTCAATATAATAAAGAAACGCAAGCTGGAATACTTCGCTCATATTATGAGACACCCTGAAAAATATGATCTTTTACATCTGATCATTCAGGGAAAGATCCAAGGTAATCGTGGTCCTGGTAGACGAAGAACATCATGGCTGAAAAATCTAAGACAATGGTATGGAAAATCAACTACATCGTTATTTAGAGCTGCTGTCAATAAAGTCACGATAGCGAATATGGTAGCCAACATGATATCCAACGATCGATAACGGTCATGGAACTAGAAGAAGAAGAACGATTCCTTTAATCTTGAATGGTAACTGGCATTGTCCATGACTATTACAGAATTGGTCGGTAATAAATCTATTATTTGACTGAAATATTTTTCAAAAACATCTGCAGTCATTTCTTCATGGTAGTCGTTCGTAGAATTTGAAGTAAAATTTAGGAAACCTTCATCAACAAATCCTTTATCTCCTGCAATGTGAGTAATAAGTAAATGGACCTTTACCATTTGGAAATTTTAAACCCGCAGACAAACCTTCTGTAAATCCTAACAAGCATTTGTAATTAGTTTATCCTGCCAAACTTTTTTTACAAATTGCCCTTCGTTTATCCATGTTTCATCTAAATAGAACATATTTTTGCCTTCTCTCCTCAATTTTTGAATTTCTGAAAAGAAATTTATCTAGAAAAGATTCGTCTTTAATGTCTACAACTTACCAAAGTGATATTTTTATAAATAATTAAACTTTCTTGAATCGTGTTTTACAGTATCGTTTAAATAAATGGGTTTACTCCCTGCTGACGTTTTAGGTGCTTCTGTAGGTAATATTTCCACCATTTGTTGCTTTAAAAGTCAATATCAAGTCCCCTTGACGTTGGCGATTAACATGGCGAAACTGTAGCGAAACATGTACTTCGAACAGTACTTGTAAAATATTTATGTACAAGAGCATCATGTACATTTAACACTAAAGTTCCCGTTTGCACAGTTAAATGACACTTTAATTTCACAGGAGTAAAATTAGACTGGTTTACCCTTAAACCAGTTTTCTTTGCCTCTACCTCCAATTTATTAAAAGTCTCCTTCACATTGGTGACTGTGTTTCCCACAATATCACTACTTTTCTTATATAAATTTTATTTGTGACTCACAGAGACGGGAAGTTTGATTGTTTGATATTTGCATTTTTTTATCAAAATGTTCTTGAATGTATTTGATCCGTTTCGTTTTTGGAGTATCACCAAGTAGTATGTTCCTGAGAAAATTATTTTGAAAATTTTAAACAATATCTTTTTCTATAACTTCATTCGGGTGTTTTTATACTGGCATTAGAGTTTTTCCATTACTTTTCAGGACTAATAATTAAAATTAAAGTTATCACCTTCACATAGAATATGTCCTTATTCGTATATTTTTATTCGTTCTTAATAGATATAGAGTAATCATCTAGACCATTTTTGAGACATATTTGCGTATTATAATTGGCTGGAGTATGGAAAATTTTTGAACAATGTAGCAATTCGAACTCGGGCTTTTAAAAAACACATTAGCGAAAACTTTTTGCATAACTTATTAATGATATGCAAAAATGAAGCGAAGTAGATCGAGCAAAGACAATCTATTATTTTTCAAGAAGTTTTATGATCATTAATCACCACCACAGTCTACACAATTTTTTTATATTGGTACATTAAAACTATCAACAATGAAAAGTCCATATTATACCAAACCTTGATGCAAATCTAACAAATGATATTTAGATATTTGTATTATTTACTAGTTAAAATCTTAAATATCTAAAGAATGCATCACTTGAAGAGTTAACATTAGAAAAAATAGGGTAACGGGTACATTGATTGGCCACTTAAAGAATTGCTAATTGAATTAAAATTGTAAATTAGTATCATTTAAAGTGAAATATTTGTAAGGGTTTTTAAATAGCATTGAAACATCAAATTCTATAAAAACTCAGGTTATTTTAATCAGAAATTATAATGTATATCAAATAATTAACACAAATTTGAAAACTTACAGAACTACACATTTATTGGTCATACAAACATAGCTATTGGCATATAGAATTACAGTCATTGGCCATTCATACAATTTCTAATTTTCTTTTTTTGTTTGTGCAGGTAAGGTACACAAAACTATTTAATTTTTCAATTTCTTGTTGTTTCTTTGCATCAATGTTGTACCAATGTAGTAGCCTCTAACATAAAATAGACATTTTATTCCAACTTTTGATTTAGATATATTATGGGATAAAGAATAACACAATCCTATATACAAAAGATTATTTACAGGTTGGTTGGCGTCGTATGATCATTTTAGAAGATAGTGCAAGCACTCTTGACCACGGCGCAGTAGACGAAATTTGGACTTCCATGCGAAACGCATTGTACTATGCACTATATAATTCTACTTACAATAGAACCTTTCTGCCTTTACGTGAATTTTGACTCCGCATTTGCGCAGCTCCATGGTCAGGAGTGTTTTGCATATCTTTACCATTATATCTGAATTTGTATTTTTCAGAATCAAGAAATTGGTTCCGTTACAATTCTTGTTTTTCTTTGAGGTTAGTCACTTATAGGATATGTACTCTAACTCCACTTTTCAAATTAGTGCTTTTAATTGTATGATCAATAAGTGTGTCTGCTTTAAAAATATTTGTATCTGCAATATCACCTGTATTTATTGTAACATTTTCTTTATTCTTCACAGTTTGACATTTTTTGCTCCAGGAATTGACTCCTGTGGCAATTTTTTTTATTACTTTCACCTTGGTTTCCTCGTTTTGTAACCTTTATTATTTGCTTTCTTTTCGTTCTTATTTTATGCCCCTCTGCATTTTGACGATCAGAAGAAGTGAGCATGAAAGGTAACCTTTCTGTTTGCTTTTTGCCCTTTCTTTCTGGGGTTTTTGGCCAAAAAAATAATTTGTCGATTGAGATGTCAATTTCTTTAGATAATGAGTTAGTTGCCTTGATTAACTAAATGCAGATTATTGGATGTCGATTGAATATCTTAAATCATTGTATCTTCTGTGACATCTTTTATATTATATGTAATATCACCGTTTTCTGAAAGTTGAACTCGAAAATCAGAAAGTAGATCTTCTTCTGTAATAACAGGAATATCTTGTACGTTGCATATGATTTCACTGCCACTCACAGGGTTAAGTGTAATATCTGAAGATGTGTTTCTGTGATGATAGAGCTATTTTGTATACATTTGTGATTCTACCTGTATTTGTAGTCTGATTCGTGGGTAAATCTATAGTATTTTGAAATAATAAATATTAAGGAGCAATTTTAAATCTTCATTTAGTTCTTCGCAATTATCCAAACTTTGAAATTCTAATATTTTTGCTGCTCCAACTATGTGTACAAAATCTTCATATGTTATTGATTTTGTCATAGAAATAGTATGATTAATACATTTATTCGGGTGTTTGATCTTTTCTAAACATTTGGAATAGTCTATTGCTTCAGGGTTCCATGGATACAATCCAGATGCATTAAAGCCATTAATTATGGAATCTGATTTTAATTGACTAATGGCTGTGTTTAGTACCAATGCAGAATTCTCTTTGGTAACTACTGAGTTCGGATTTTCGCGTCTAAAAACTTTAATATTGCCTGGTTTCAATTTGCCTTTAATGATTTAAATGCAGCAATTTCTACAGGTTCTATAATCCTGGTCGTATTGGTATATAATGCCTTTAAAATAATTTGTATTTTGAACATAATTAACTGGTTTGAATGGTTAAGTGAGTTTTATGTCCATCAACGAAAAAAATGACTGGAAATTTAGTGTTTTTCACAACTAGATACTTATATAAGACATTTCCTACCCATTCGTAAAAGTTTTTATTCTTCATCCATCCTCTATCGCTACATCCTATGCCCCATTCTCGTGGAATGGAATTTTGAAGATTGCTAGGAATTCGCTTAAAAGGGTAAATAATCATTAGTGCGGTTATTTCTCCAGATGCTGCTAAGGTAAATATAACTGTCAAATTAACTTTGGAGTGATGCTCTATTTGACATACATTATTGCTACCCTTTCCATCCAACACTAGTTTATTTTTGGGACACAAGAGGAAACAGGTTTCATCGCCATTTAAACCACATGAAGGGTCTTGAAGAATATTAATGTAACCTTTAAGATGCAAGTATTCTTGAACACCGGTAAACCATTTTGTTATATCGTTTTGAGACACAACTGAACTTGCTGACGTTACTGTTTCTGGAGTTCCCTCACTTAAATCTGGGTGTCGCTTTAAAAAGGGTATATACCTCTTTCGGGCCCATTGTCAGTAAAAGGACTGGCACGTAGATTTGCGTCAAGAAAACCTTTAACCGAGTCTTGTATATTTTCCATTCTTACAGAAAAACCTTTGTCTTGGCATGTTATGATCCAATACTTTCAAGGATTCTATTCCTCCAAAAAAAGAATGGGATTGAGACTAAGGGTAGTTTTTTCTTTAAATTTTTCGCTTGCTCTAAACTGCAGTGTTGCTCTTGGCACATTTAAGTTTTCAGCGGCTTTTCGTTAGCTCATGTCATTTTCTATGGCCTGAAAAGCAGACTGAAGATCTTGATCTGCATATTGTTTGTGATACGGTTTATCTTTCCGGATATTTGGCATTTTTGATTTTAAAAATAAAAATCATTTAATAGTAATAATGTTAGCCACAATACGGACGTTTCAAATTTGATTAAATATGCCCACATTAGCACTAATTTTATAACAACTAAAATAATTGTAATTTTATAACTACGAATCAGGACAAAAAATATATTCTTATTACACATTACAGCATTCAATCACTAAACCTTGTGGTTCAGTGATTGGCAGTCGGCCAACCACTGGTTATTTCCTTAAAAAATGAGACAAAATGTTTGAAATGTCTTATTTGGACCAAACTAGACTAAAAAAGCCTAAATTATAATAAATATTTTAATCAAAAGTAGATACAGCAATTGGCTGGTTAGCCAATCATTATAATACGGACATATTTAAGATACAGTGCTTGGCTACTCAAATTCAGAGTTCAATAAAATAATTTTCCTGATTCTTTATTTCCTTTAAAAACATTCAAAACCACAACGGCTGATTGAAAGGTATCCATCTAATAAAAGTTTAAAAAACATTTCACGATCTGTGTTTCCCCAACAAGGAAAAATGCAAATAGAAATCTCATTTCCCCAAACTGGTCGCAGGACCAGTGGAATTATTGACAAGGGCCGGCAGGATTTTATAGGTCTGCCGGTGATGCCACGGCATACTGGACCGCTCCGACTAAATAAACAATGGCCACTCGAAATTGTCCCAAAGGAGAGATCTCCGACCGCAATCCAAACAATGAATAAAGTGTTGCAAACATTTCAGCTAATGTGTACTATTACCCTTTCGAACGTTTTTGATAACTTTATCGGACCCCGTTTACTTTTTGGTTATTATATTATGCGTTTGAATAGTTTGTGTTCATATACGGAATGTGATTGTTTTGAAAAATATAGATTAAGATTCTGGCATTTGATAGTTTTTAAACATATTTTCCATAAAATACTCAATTATTGGTGATTATTTATTCCTATAATCGTCATCTTTTCCTTATCGTTTAACCTTATATTTGGACATTATACCTGAATGACAAATTATGTGTTTTCAATCTCATTTAACTCCACCATTTTCCTTTCTAGACTTTTCTTCCATATCGTTCAGGAACTTCATCTTTAGTGTTTATTTTTGTTTAGTAATTTTAATTTCGCTATGGATGGAATTTGTCCTAATCACTATGTCATCGGTCAGTACCACATCTAGTTCTTCACATATTCATTCACTTTTTTTACTTCATTTATCCATTTAGACGTTATCTTTTGCAAGAGTAAATTAAATATAGGCCCAAATTGGCGACGTGCAAGTACTTGGAGGGGATACGAGAAACGATCGTGCACGAGTAGCGGGAGAAATTTTGAATTTTTTATGCACATTTCATGATTTCATAATTCATATTGTCAATTGTATATTTCATATTCGTTTTGTTTATTTACATTACACCTTCTGTCTCTGAAGAAAATGGGATTTAGGAATTGCTGTGTTATAAATTGTAAAAATACAACAAAAAATTGTGAATTTAAGTTTTATTCGTTTCACTTGAGGAGTTGATACTTTGCGTTAGTAAATTTGTGGGGGTTGTTTTGGGGGTGGGTGAGCTGTTTATTGCTTTAGGTTATGTTCACGTTTTGTTGCAGTTTTTTCTGGTGCGAACGTTTGTTTTTGGCTGGGGGTTAAGTAATAATTTAATTAAAGTTCTATTGTTTGTGGTGTTTGTGTTGGGCAGTTGACGATAGGGTGTGGTTTGGTTTTCCCTAAAGACAAGGGGAATGGGGTTTTTTGAGGGGGTTGTAGTTTGTACTTGGGGGTTGGCAGATTGTGCATGGGGGGCGGTTGTGGATGAGGGTTTTAGGTGTTGAGCTACCTCGGCCTTTTTGGGGGTATGGGTTTATTTTTGGTTTGGATCTTTTTTACTTGGTGGTGGTGAGATGGGTGGCGGTATAAAGGCTGTTGTGGTGGATGGTGATGGTGGTTGTCCCCCTATACTCTGGGGGCTTGGGTGGGGGAGGATGGAGGAATGGTGGGGGGGTCTGGGGAATTGGTAGTTTGCGGGGAAAGGGGTCGATCCTACGAGGGAGGGATGGGTTTTTGGGTGGGGGGGTGGGGAGGGAGGTTTTGAATGGGGGGTGGTGGGGTTGAATGTGTTTATGGGTTAGGGAGGGTTGGATTGTTGTGTGGGGTGGGGGGTGGGTAGAGTCTGACTTAGAGGGTAAGTGGGTTGGTTATGTTAAGTATGTTCAGATTGGGTAGGGGGAGGAGGTGGAGGGGTTGGGGCCACGGCCTCCCTAGCGCCTGCGTCTGGGTTTTCCGGTGTCAGAGTTCCTCTTTCTCTTTAGCGCTGGTAATTTTTTGGCGGGTTGTTCGGGGATCTCCCAGGGGCGCGCTGTAAACGTATCTGGCTCGGGCCCTTGTCGGTCCAGGATGGGTTTCGTGTTGGTGGGGTGGGGCGGGGTTGGGGTGAGGTCGGAGTTTGGGAGGAGCGTTCTGTCGTGTTGTTTTCATGTCTTAATATTAGTCGTACATCTATTTCGAAAGCTCAAATAAATATCAGAATTTTGACAGTGGTATTTCGTTTAATAGCTAATAATAGGTGACGCTGTTGGCGCTTCTGCTCAGTGTTTAGTGAATCCGTCAGGTGGGGGGGGGGCGGGATGAATGGGGGGTGGGTGGGGGGGAGGGCTTCCTTGGTGTGACCTACCTTGCACGGGTTGGGATGCTGTGACTATCTGAGGGGCCTTGGGGGGGGGTGGGGAGGGGTTGGAGAGGGTGGGATTGTGGATAGGAGGAATAATGGGGGGGAGTGACTGGAGGTAGTGGGGGATAGTCGAGTTAATGGGATTGGGGTATTGGGGGTCTTGGAGGGGGGTGCGTATAGGCGGGTTAGGGGTTTCGGAATTAGGTGGGCGGGTGGTGTCGGGCGGTGCAGAGGTGAGGTTGGGGATGAGCGGCTGGATGCATGGAGAATGGCATGTGAGAGCGTTTGATAGGGTGTGGGGGGGGTATGTGGGGGGGTTGGGTGTGGGTGTGTGTGTGTGTGTGTGAGCTGAGTGTGTGAGTGTGGTGTTTGTTTGTGTTAAGGTGTGTGTACTGTACGCGGGGGATATAACGGTTTTATTGTCGGGGGGAGGGGTATTGGTTGGGGGTGGTTTTTGGTGTTGAGTGTTAGGAGTGGGTATCTGGTTGGTGGTGGGTGGAGGGGGTTTGTGGTTTTTTCTTTTTTGGTGGGGGGGGTTTGTGTTGGTGATTGTGGTCTTTGGTAGGAATTGTTCAGTCTTGGTATTTGGTTATGTTTCATGTGTGTTGGATCTGTAGGTTCTGTGACTTGTTTGTCCGGGATTAGTGAGACTGGGGCCTTGGGTATGCAATTTCTTGTTATTTGGCTGTGGGGACGCGGTTGCATTTTAGGCTGGTCAGTGTGTTTGGGTGTGTGGGGGTGACAGGTACATGGTTTTGTTTGTATAATAATGAGTACATTGTTTACCGGGTAGGAAATAGCGTATACGTTCCATGGACGACTTCGTGGTAGAGATCGCGCTCATCCTCGGTGCATGCAAGCCGAGCCCGGCTTGCGCCTCGGTCTGACTATGCTACTCAGTAGTCCAGGGGTTTGTGGCTGTTTGTCCTACGTGGATGAGATTACTTACTTTTTTTCACGCTAATCGTTTAAAATTCGACGGATATTGATGATTGAATTAAAAAAAACGCGATAATTTTATTCCCAAATAAACGGTGCTTTGAAATTCCTAATAAAATTAACTTGGGTTACTATGGAAACGTAATTGAGGTTGTAATTGTCAAACTTGACGCATATCAATTTAATTGCTGGTGTTCTCGAAAGTAAAATGATAAGTGATGATGAAATTTTCCATCCTGGGACTCCTCCAGAGCTGGTTGGGGCAGTGAATACTGCTTCATTAGAATTATTGCCAAGAAATCAAGAGAAAAGATACGAAAATGCATACAGCCGTTTTTGATGGATCCGCATGAGTAAAAATACGATTTTTATCTCAGACAATGTTTGTAATGGCATACTTCCCAGACCTAGTTTAAAAGATGCAATCTTCAACATTATGGGCCAATTTATGCTGAATGCCTTTTGGAAGTCAACCCTTGCACTCTTAAACAACAAGGTCGATATATGCTACCGATACTTCAAAACTATCGATTCTTTATTGAAAGAGGCAAGCTCAAGGTTATAGGGCAAAGAAATCTAAGATTTTATACGAAGGAAGGAAATTGAAAAATTTAAATCCAGGAAGCTCCAGATAAAGAAGAATTTAAATGATTAAGGTTAATTTACAAGGTTTTAATTTCTATTTAGATTATAGCTTTTATTTCTTTTTTTAGGTGGCTGTAATATTTGGTATTTCCTGGGGCCTGTAGAATGGATGAGTAGTCCCGAATGACTGTATACGATATAGAAGACTTAGAATCTAAGCTTTTAATCAGCATACCTGATTCGAAAACCAACAAACCAAGATCATTTGTAATTAATCAGATCTACTTGAATGTTTATCGAAAGTATGTTTCGTTAAGACCAGAAAATATGAACAGTGACCGATTTTTCTTTAAATATCAAAGCGGAAAGGGTTGTAGACAAGTGGTAGGAATTCATCAATTTAGAAAAATGCCCAAAATAATTGCTACTTATTTGAACTTGGTAAATCCGACAGAATATACTGGTCACTGCTTTCGTCGGTCTTCTGCAACAATATTGGTTGACTCTGGTGCCGACATAACTAGTTTAAAGAGGCATGCGATGAAGTCATCAAACGTTGCTGAAGGATATATCGAAGAATCGCTTAACAATAAGGTTGAGGTGGCAAATAAAATGTTCACAGTACAAAATATTCAACAAAATGACACTTCCACCCTGCATGTTTCCAAATGTTTCTCATAGTTCTAAGAGTGTTCCTCCAATGTTCAATAATTGTACTAACTGTCAAATTACTGTAAATATAACAAATTGATCTTAAAAATGTATTCAGCAATGACTTGATGTTTTCAAAATATAAATTAATTCCTTATAAGCAATGTGTTTTCTATCATTTATGTAGAACACTAACAACTGTACGGAAATATCATTTCCTTACAGTAAGGAAATGACATTTCCTTACAGTAAGGAAGTCCTGACTTTTTCTTCAAGAAATTTTGACAGGAATGTCAAAATTTCCTGGTGATTTGCGGAAAAAACTATTGTTCCTGGTTTTGCTTTCCACATAAAGTAACTGTATTTTCATTCATATATGTCCATTAATCAAACCATGACAATGACATATATATAGTGACAATATAGTTATTTTTAATAAAAAATTTTTAATATATTTATAATGGTTTGTTTTGTAGAGTACAATAATATAACAACTGTAATCTCACGACTAGTAAGTAAGACAATTAACAATTTTAACTAGTTAATTTATATTTCTTTTTATAGATGTCTTGAAAAAGAATTAAATAAAATTCGAAAGCTTGACAGTATCAAAGTTTCTTTGTCTTGTGGGCCAAATAAACTGACTGCATCCTCAAAAATCACAACTTATATTTAAATCAACAGTCAGAAATACCACCATCTTATATATATATATATATATATATATATATATATATATATATATATATATATATATATATGTGTGTGTGTGTGTGTGGGTGTGTGTGTGTGTGTATGTGTATGTATTTTTATAAAAATTATTATTAAAAACCGTGGTATATTTACCAAACGTGTTAATTCAGGCCAACTTAAGTTCTTTATAAAATCTTTCGACTGAGAAAAACAATTTAGTTATACCGAATCGTGCCCATTCATGCTCTCCATCGTAAATATCATCCAAATGGAAGTCAATTCGACACATTGTCGAAATATCGTCAAGCCGATGGCATGATTTCCCTTGCAGGCAGCATCCTTCAAGGATATTAACCCCAAATAACAAGCGAATGGCGAAATATAGACAAGGACGACACATGATACGAATGCATCACTTTCAGAGATGAGCATAATCGCAATGCTTGCTTGATTCAATTACATTTTATATAATTCTGCACTCGAATAGACGACCATGGAAGGACCACCGACGAGTGCATTTGTCATTCTGTAGTTCCGCCTGATCTGACAGGTTCGCACTAGGTCAGGACTGTCCCTATGCGTTCCACTGAAAAAAATGTGATAAAAAAAATCGTAAAAGCGCTGATAATTTTTTAATGATTTCTTAATACAAAATATAATTCCAACACAGTACTAATTAATGTAAAGGATCAAAAGAAAAAAAAATAATGGATAATTTTGTCTACAAGGTAAATCACACATGTTAACGTAAATTCTAAGAACACCAAATGTTTGATTATCAGATGATATTTTTATTATTATATGGAAATGTTGTTACGGAAAACATTGTAAAAGTAATAAAATATATTTTTGACCTAATATTTTAATTTAATATCTAGCTTCATACCAATCAATAGTTCCGCTTCTATATTTTTTCACATACAACTGTTCTGGTTTTATATCAATAATGTTTATGGCACTAACAATTTGGTAATTGTAGAAATTCTTATAGTGACCGAGATGATACAAATTCCTATAACTGTAAAGTTCTTGTTGTCCTATAGGACCATGTCAAGAAAATAATAAGAAATTAGATTGACTAATCAAATAATCAGTTAAGGCAAGAAGGTTTTCAGTCCGACCCTTTAAGATCATTCTATGCTAGACCGTTTATGGCAAATTTGGGTTTAAGTAATCTTTAACTATCTGTATGTTAAGATTCTGCTTAAAACCATAACACACTGGTTATATGAGCACAACTACCCACAGTTCTCGCACCAGATTTAAGGTAGTATCCACTAATCGGTCTTCTGCGGGCTTATCTTCGTTATTCTCTTCATCAACCATGTAGAAAATGAATATATGTTGTTTTCTAGCTTATGCGAAAATTCTATATTCGTCTATATTCTCATCAATTTGAAACTGTTCGTCATTGTTCCTAATTATCATCTTGTGTGTAAGTCGTGCAAGTTTAATCTGATATATTCCAAACGCAAGGTTTTTTATGTATACTAAATCGTAAACAGCAGAGTTTGGCAAAATCCTCATTATGAAGACTTCTCTATTGACCAGTTTTCTGATCAGTGTCAATCTCAACTCTAGCTTGTACCACATTAGGAATTAATAATCTTGTTAATAATTGTTGAGCAGCTTCAGCTGTAGTGTCTTCCATGTGGATCGGTGGGTAATGCGTATTTAATAGTGGACCAGCGATACGGTAGAAATCATTTTGTTTTTTTGCATGTTTATAGGTTGACAAATAATATAAATAAAGTGCGTAAATGGCCATTTTTTTCTTCTAAAATCTATAGATTTTGAGTAACATTTCGTAATTTATTAGCATCTTTTGTCGAAAGTTGCTTGCAGGACTATCTACGGTTATATTCTCGATTAACTGAATCAATTACTGCACTCAATCCAACTCGCAAATCATCCAGTTGAATATAACGTTATTTATTGCGTAATATTATTGTGCTTGTTTTTTAGTTTTATTAAGACCATTTCTGTCTTTCCTTTTCTTTCCTTCGTTTTGATAGCTTTAGTTCTTTGTGTTTTCTCAGCTGATGGCGCCCAATTAAAAAATATACAATATTTATATATAGTATTTTTTTAGTAATGAGAAGGTTGTCAATGTGAGTCCATAATATTAGTATATAGGAGAGAAGTCAATCCTCACAGTCTTAGCTAAGTTTTTTACTGAAGTAGAATTTTTAGGCTACTGGTTTTGAGACTTACAATTGTAAAACAAAGAATGAACACTTAATACAAAAATTTTAAAATCAAAATTGAAACAATCAAGCAAACAACTGCAACTATTTTAGTAATAACTACACTACTATTCTGGAAATTAAAAGAAGAGCTACGATGGTAAAGAAACTAGGATTACTTTTTACAATTAGGGGTCATTCAAGGTGACTCATAGACAGAAAGTGTAGACCACCGGAAAGTATTGGTAAAAAGGTAAAATATTTGGCGTTTTAACAGAGGTAATGAGATTAACATCTACACTAAAGTTTTAAAGTTACAACATTTTAATAACCTTATGAATAATTTTATATACCTTGTACATATTTAATGATATCATATAAAGTAGATTGAAAGGGGGGTATAATTTTTGCAATAATAAACTGTTAATCTGTCGTATTTCAAATTTACTACAAACATAAAAAATGTGGCTCAAGTCGCAAACCACATTACAAGTTTTACAAATTATTTCTTGTAAAATCATAATCTTGGTGCCACAAACTTGTCGCGACAGTTTGATGTCATAGTGTGTATCGTGTGAGGTTATTAGATCAATAGTTTTTCCAATGCAATTCCATTTTTTGCCTAAATATTACTCTTAGATATCATTAAAAATTCTTGAGCACCTAAGTTGTTGTTAATATGCTATCCAGTTGTAATGCTTTCTTTAGCTAAGGGATCTGTAACTTCATTGCCAGGAAGTTTTATATGAGCATTTACTCAAGTGAATTTTAATTCGTATTGACATTTTTTAATTTATGAATTCTTAATTTAATTCTCTAATAAAAGCATTTATATCAGTAACCATCACAAAATTTGGTTAGCGATGCATTTAAGAACAGATAAGGAGTCACTCTAAAAGTTTATTTTTTTAACTTGTATTTTTTTTCGCTATAATCGCAGGCTTTCATAATACCAATCGCTTTTTCAGAAAAAATGAAAGTATTATTTTTTATGTTGCATTTTTCTTTTACTAACTATTTTTTATAATTCCAGAAAATCTGACAGATTTGATATGCCGGCGCTTAATATATTTTTACTTATTAAGAAATTTTCATTGTATACATCATCATCATCATTATTTTGGCTTTACAACCCTGTGTGGGTCCTAGCCTCCCCAAGAATTCTCTTCCAGTCGTCCCTATCCATCGCCTTCCTCCGCCAAGCACGTATTTCCATATTTCTCATATCTTGGTCTATGTTATCTAGGAATCTTGTTCTGGGTCTTCCTCTTCTTCTTTGACCAATAGGTCTATCAAGGAGCGTTTTTCTAGCTGGGTCGGTTTGCTCCATCCGCATTACATGGCCTACCCACCTCAGACGTCCTTATCTTAATGTGTTTTACGATATCTGGTTCCTGGTATATTCTATGGAGTTCGAAGTTGTATCGTCTTCTCCAGACACCATTTTCATTTACCGCTTCATAGATTTGCCTTAGTATTTTTTTTTTTAGTGTACACAGTGGAATATTAATTTCTAATGGCTCCAACATGTCAAAGAATTTATATTTTTCGTCTGAATTTTTTTTTAAATCACAAAAGAACATGTATTTTTAAAAGCCATACATAATGGAGAAGAAGATTTTTTGACCAGTACGTGTCAGTTAAATCGTGTTTATTTAATAAGGGTATTTTATCTGACAGAGTTCTTTTTTTAATAAAAGAAGTAATACATTTTTTCCGAAAACGATTCCCTTTGTTAATATAACGGTGGATCTACTGCTTTAATCCGAAGTGGTTCCACAGGCGTTGAACACATTGCACCCAAACAAGAGTCTTAGGAAAATATTTTGAATTAGTTCCACTCGTTTTAGGATGTAGGAACTGGCTAATCCATATAATGTACATCCAAAGATTTGGCTTTGTAAAAAGTTAAACACGATTATGGATCTGCTCCCCACCAGGTTCCCCTTAAGAATTTTAAAAAATTTATACCTCTTAAACATTTTGATTTTATACTTTGTATAAATGGTTTCCAGCTAAACTTCTTGTCAAGAATAATTCCAACATAAGTTGATCATCAAATCATATTTAATACTGGATATAAGGAACCATTTACATTTATATTATCAATATTGGGTAGATTATGTCTTGTGAAGATGGCAACACTAGATTTTTGAGGGATTCAGGAAAAACCCGATTCAATCTTCAAAGTAGTTAGTTGTATATGTGACGTGAACTCAGTTATGCCTGCGTCTAATTTTTATTAGTGTTATAAACGATAAAATCATCAGCATACTGTATATTATTATAATTATTTTTTCATCGTGTATTTGTTTTGTAAAAATTTTAAACAAAAGGAGGGAGATAACGGAGTAACTGTAACCTTAATTAAGTAAAAGAATTGGTACTACAGTAAAACCTCTCTTAACCGAAACCTTTTTAACCGAATCATCGTTTAACCGAAACGGCTGACAGTTTCAATAATTTCGTCAATAAAAAGTAAATTTTTATCGCAAAATGTAAATTCCATCAATTTCACTCACCGATTGATGCGTATGTGTGTTGGGAAATCAAAAAACCAAGAGCTCTAAAAGATATTTGAGAAAAAGCACTTCCAGTTTTTTATAGAAGCCAAAAAAGCTCATGGATGTCGACCACTTTATTTTCAGAATGGTTCGAAAATGAATTCGTCCCAAGCGTAAAATCCTTTTTAAAATAAAAAAACCTTCCCATCAAAGCATTGTTGCTTGTTGACTCAAAATCTATATAATAGTGATAATTGTCAGATTTTTGCCACCGAATGTCACGAGCTTAATTCAGCTGTTAGACCAGGGACTAATAGAGACATTCGAGAGACATTATAGAGGAGCATTCTTAAGACATCTGTTATTACAGGAGACAAATGAATCCAAAAGTGTTCCTGAAATCCTCAAATGTTTAACAATGAAACATGTTGTTTATCGGTGTGCTGAGTTCTGGGCCAAGATCAAATCTTCAACTTTGGAAAAATGCTGGAACTAACTTTTTGATAGGATTTTGATTGACGATCCTGAAGAAGAAAATGGCAAAGAAACGACAGAAGAAATTAAATCTTTAATAAAAAATTTGCCGGGATGTGACGAAATTAAATAAGAAGAGATACGTGAGTGGTTAGCAGCCGATGATTTAGAAAGTGAATTCATCGACCAGGACATCATTGATATGGTTCCTCATCCAGACAACCTGAGCGTATCAGACGACGAAGATGACGACCCAACAGACAACAGGCAGCATGAGACCGCCGACGAGATTTTCAATGCTTTAAGGAGAAGAATTTTATACAGTAGGCTTAATATGTTAGGGAGACGACTAGGTTCTTAATTTTTGTTATCATTGTATAAAGTTTTGTCCTTTTCAGATTGCTTTACGTTTCGTCGAATGATGAAATGAGGCAAACTCACGACGTTCTGCAAATGAACGATGGAGATATATAGCTGCAAAACATCGTTGTCAAACGATAACGTAAAAGAAAATAGAAGATTTCTTTAAAAAACTTGTTAAACTTGTTCATTTTCCTTAATTGTATTACTTTATTCTGTATTTACTTATTAGAAAACATTACAAAATCACCTCATAGTATTATTTAATAACAATACTTTAACCAAGAATACTATAAAAAAACAATGTTATTTTTAACCGAAATTCTTGTTATCCGAAACGGCCTCCCCCCCCATTATTTCGGTTAACGGAGGTTTTACTGTATATATACTATTAATTAAATATGATATTTGTAAAAAATAATTTAGTGGAAGAATTGACGTAATATATACAATATACAATAGGTTGATACATTTATGGCATTGGTTGTAAACAGTCTGCTAAAACATTAGTATATTGTATATTGTACAGTTTCCATCAGACTGGTTACAACCAATACCATAAATGTATCAATCTATTGTATACTGTATCTATTACATCAATTCTTCCACTAAATTATTTTTTACAGATATCATATTAAATTATGATATCTGTAAATAGTATATATAGTATATATAGTACCAACTCTTTTACTTAATTAAGGTAATAGTTGTTTGCTTGATTGTTTCAATTTCTATTTTAAAATTATTTGTGTTACGTGTTAATTCTTTGTTTCATGTTGTTGTTTCTTTAGCTTTTGGTTTTTGTTAAAACAAAGACCTATGTACTGTGGCCTGATGATGAGGCATACCTATATTGTAAGCCTTGAAACCAGTAGCCTAGAAATTCTACTACAATAAAAACTTTACGTTTTTATTGTAGTATAATACCTAAGATTGCTAGGATTGACTTTTCTCATATACTAGTAATTTTTTTTTATTGGAAACTGGTTATTACTCCAGCCGTCAATGAGAAATGCCACTGACAAAAATCACGGAAAGTTTATTTATTAAACAGCTTTATAATTACTGACTTTATTTCTGGCAAAATACAAAAATGGCATACGAAAACTGAACTGTTCACCTTTAAAACGCTTTTTGATTTTTGTCGATAGTACACTCTAATCAAAAGATATCGATTTTTTTATTGTCGATTTGATACAAACATTATTTAATATTGATTTCACACGCGTGACAGAAAAGCTAAAAATTTCAGGTTTATTTCCCTGTTTAATGTCATCCTTATCAGCATAACTTCAGAAAAAATCCTTTGTATTTGGTCTTAATATGAGTCTCTAGATCCTGCTCTGTACGTACGCCGGGGCGCTAGTAGTAGTTGGTTTTCGGACGCACGCGACTGTCAACGCCAACAACAACGACGCAACGAACGGCGAGGTGCACGGCCGTCAGATCAACAAATCACATTAAACACAAATAATCACATTAAACTCTCCGCTGATTTATACAGCACGTTATTTAAGCGACCTCTTTTGGCATAAATCACGGCTAAACCGTTTACCAGACATCAGCTACCAGTTACTCGTTTCTAATAAATACCGAACGACTTTTAGGTGTATGCTTATTTAATTACTTTGATCAAATTATATAAAAATAGAGGGTGCAGTTAAAATCAAAAGTACAGCTACGAGTCTCACAAATCTATTACATTACGTACGAGAAATTTGATTAAAGGGAATTATAAATAGATAAATGTGTCTTTAAGTATATAATAAAATATGTATACAGATACTCCAGGGAAATAAGGAAAATTTAAGCGTGTTCAGTACATCGCAATAACAAGATGTTCGAAGAGTTTTTTCCATTAATATGCCTAAACCGCCAATTGTTCGTTAGCCCTTGGATTTTTTAAGTGTGCTAGGTTGCTAACGCCTAACGCCATAACCCCCTTTTGGAGGACCTATTGTTCAGCCGCCCACTCTGGGTCAGACGCTGTTTGCAGCCGCCCACTCTGGGTCAGACGCTACTATTGTCAGTTGGTCCGCGTCGGGTATTTCATTTCCCCGATACCACCCATATCTGGGAGGCGTTCCCCTATCCGCCACCTGGGGACGCGTCCGGTAGAAGACTGACATCCTCCTCGCAGCCTACAATCCATTTAAGACGACAAAAGGACTTCTACAAGGCTGTGCTACGTCCCCTACTCTGTTTAAAATATTCTTGGAAAAGACACTCAAACCATGGAGGAGAAAGTGCGAAGGAATGGGCATACCAGTAAGAGACGAATACCTATACACCTTAAGTTTTGCCGACGATCAAGTAGTCATCGCACAAGATGAAGAAGATCTCAGCTTTATGCTCAGAAAACTAGAAGAAGAATATAAAAACAACGGAATGGAAATAAACTTAGAGAAAACCGAATACCTAACAACAGAAAACAAGGATATGAGAAACCTAGAGATAGACGAGGGAAGACAAGTAAATGGAACAGATAAATTTAAGTATTTAGGAACCATAATATCGAACCAGGGAACAACAGAAGAAGATATAAACAACAGACTAAGACAAACAAGAAACTGTATAAGACAACTAAATTCAGTGCTGTGGGATAAGAACATTACGATAAAGACAAAAAAGAGAATATATAATACCCTGACAAGAAGTATCCTGACATATGGGTCCGAAAACTGGACAATAAACAAGAGAAATAGAGGTAGAATAAGAGCAGTAGAAATGGAGTTCCTGAGGAGAAGCTGTAGACTTACAAAAAGAGACAGAATTGAAAACGCAGAGATTAAGCGGAGAATGGGAGTGCAATCAGACATAATCGACTATATAGAGGAGAAGAGACTATCCTGGTACGGCCACGTCAGAAGAGCGGACAGAGGACGCTGGATAAACAAAATCACAGAATGGAGCCCGATCGGAAGAAGAAAGAGAGGAAGACCCCGAAGGTCATTCAGAGACGAAATCGACGAGGCTATGGAGAAAAGAACCCTGCGAGATGGAGACTGGAATGACAGGGAAAATTGGAGAAAACGGTTGAGTGAAGACAGTGAAAACTGTGGAATGGAAAGGTGTAGAGATTCTTTAAAAAGAGACACCGAAATGGCAAAAAATGGAACCGCATCAGTTATCTGTTTCGATCTAATGAAGACTTTACCTACACCTGTGCTTACCGCAGGAATTTGTTACTACACGCGGCAATTATGGACCTACTGCTTCAATGTTCATGAAATGGGAACCAACAACTCATTTATGTTTGTGTGGGATAAAACCGTCGCCTCTAGGGGTCCTCAAGAAGTAGGATCCTGCATCTTATTTTACATAAAAAATTTCGTAAAATCGAAACGACTTATTATGTATTCTGACCAATGTGGCGGTCAGAATCGTAATATTAAAATGTCATTACTATGCAATTATATAACTGCATCTCCAGATTTTACCGTGGAAGAAATAGACCACAAGTTTCTGGTAAGTGGTCATTCTTACTTACCGTCTAACCAAGATTTTGGTATAATAGAAAAAGAAAAGAAATTCCACCCGCATGTATTTATACCTCAAGACTGGCATACAGTGATAAAGCACGCTAGAAAGAAAAATCCGTTCACAGTAATAAACATGGACAAAACAAATTTTTTTTCTACGAAATTGCTTGAAAATAATACAACCAACAGGAAAGTTTCCGAATCAAAAACCAAGGTAGTGTGGCTTAAAATTCAATGGTTAAGGTTTAGGAAAGACTTTCCCAATACTATCCAATATAAGTATTCGAACAATGAAGATGTGTATTTTGAAACAGTGGATCTTAATAAAAGGAAATCTGTTTCCAAGAATACAATGGAATTGCCACTTCTGTATCCAAATGGTAATACCATTAACGAAGCTAAAAAAAGATCTTCTTCAGTTAATGGAATTGATACCCCCTATACACCATGAATTTTATAAAAACCTGAGATCTTCAGCGCAAGCAGCCGGAGGTGAAGTAATAGGCCCATTTGACGACGAAGAAGATTAGACATTCTAACTTCTGATGTTTTTTTACACATTCTGTGGTAATAAAGTCTTTGATGTAATATTGAGTGTATTATTTTGTGGGATAACCCATTCACTAACTAAAAATATTTTAAATGCAAAGTGGACCAACCCACATTAAAAAATCGAATATAGATATTTATCCAAAATTTATTATCAAATTTATTAAACAAGTAATATATATAACATACTTCCATTCATTCAAACCAAAAAATATTCTTAAACAAGGTTATAGTTGATCTCCTAATTTTCACTTTTTTTTCAAACCCATTTTCTAACACTTACTAATATTGGGGTTAGTCCGTTATTGCACTCATAGCCTCATATAATCGCATATTCAGAGGATCTTTTGGCGAATATCAAACTGGTTTTCGGCTTGGTCAACAGGCCGAAAGTAAGATACTACAAAAAAAATGTGTGCAAATTAATAATACAAATATACTGCAAAAAATCGTAAGAGTTTGAAATATATTCGGACATTCGGACTGTGACAGAGAGATACGCTGGCGTGCCTCATTTGAACCTAATTGGTATATTTGTTCCTTATAAAAAATACAAGTTTTCAATAATAGACTGACAGCAAAATATAGCTCAGCTACTTATATTTGTATTTTGCTGTATTTTGCATTTTTTACTTGTACATTGAAATTTATAATGTGTATGAATTCTTATTCTATTTTACTCAATACCTCTGGTAACCTGTAACAAAAAAGACTCGTTTATATCTATAAACGTCATCACAAAGTCTATAATTTTTTGTATCCTTTTTTACTTAGAGTGTCGCAACTTCATTATTTCGTAATAAATTATCTACTACCATTGGAAAAATAGAACTATACTCTCGTTCCAGCTGTCAGACGTAAAGGATCCATCATTATTGTTCGGCAGTAACCTTATCTCCCAACCTGATAAGTTATTGTTGTGTGTAATAAACTCCAATAAAGAGCAATTGTTTTCCTGCGGGTCGTTAGTGTACAGGATGAAACATGAAAAAAGTTTAGATTTTTTATATTTTATTAGTAGCATCGACGTACATACTATTTGGCTCATTTAATTACATATAAAAATAATGTTTGTTACTAATAATAATACTTACAACATACAAACAAACTTATATGGAATCACCATGTATTTCAAACCAATATCTATTTGTTTGAAAACACTTGTTATTGTTGCGAAGAATAAAAGTTTTTTCCGCAAATCGCCAGGAAATTTTGACATTCCTGTCAAAATTTCTTGAAGAAAAAGTCAGGACTTCCTTACTGTAAGGAAATGTCATTTCCTTACTGTAAGGAAATGATATTTCCGTACAGTTGTTAGTGTTCTACATAAATGATAGAAAACACATTGCTTATAAGGAATTAATTTATATTTTGAAAACATCAAGTCATTGCTGAATACATTTTTAAGATCAATTTGTTATATTTACAGTAATTTGACAGTTAGTACAATTATTGAACATTGGAGGAACACTCTTAGAACTATGAGAAACATTTTGGACAACATGCAGGGTGGAAGTGTCATTTTGTTGAATATTTTGTACTGTGAAAATTTTATTTGCCACCTCAACCTTATTGTTAAGCGATTCTTCGATATATCCTTCAGCAACGTTTGATGACTTCCATCCGCCATGCCTCTTTAAACTAGTTATGTCGGCACCAGAGTCAACCAATATTGTTGCAGAAGACCGACGAAAGCAGTGACCAGTATATTCTGTCGGATTTACCAAGTTCAAATAAGTAGCAATTATTTTGGGCATTTTTCTAAATTGATGAATTCCTACCACTTGTCTACAACCCTTTCCGCTTTGATATTTAAAGAAAAATCGGTCACTGTTCATATTTTCTGGTCTTAACGAAACATACTTTCGATAAACATTCAAGTAGATCTGATTAATTACAAATGATCTTGGTTTGTTGGTTTTCGAATCAGGTATGCTGATTAAAAGCTTAGATTCTAAGTCTTCTATATCGTGTACAGTCATTCGGACTAACTCATCCATTCTACAGGCCCCAGAAATACCAAATATTACAGCCACCTAAAAAATAAATAAAGCTATAATCTAAATAGAAATTAAAACCTTGTAAATTACCTTAATCATTAAATTTTCTTTATCTGGAGCTTCCTGGATAAATTTTTCAATTTCTTCCTTCGTTAAAATCTTAGATTTCTTTGCCCTATAACCTTGAGCTTGCCGTTTCAATAAAGAACGAAGTTTTGAGTATGTAGATATATCTACATTGTGTTTAAGTGCAAGGGTTGACTTCAGCATTGAATAATTGGCCCATAATGTTGAAGATTTCATCTTTAAACAAAGGTCTAGGAAGTATGCCATTACAACATTTTCTGAGAAAGAACTCGTATTTTTACTCATGCGATAATCCATAAAACGTCTGTATGCATTTTCGTACTTTTCTCTTGATTTCTTTGGCAATAATTCTAATGAAGCAGTATTCACTGCCTCAAAACAGCCTCTGGAGGAAGTTCACCAGGAATCGAAATTTCATCATCATTATCATTTTAGTTTCGAGAACACCAGAAATTAAATTTATACAGCGTCACGTTTGACAAAAGTAAACCCAAGTAATTTTATATTGGAATTTATATTGGGGAATAAAATTCTCGCGTTTTTTTTTAAATCAATCAATCACTGTCGAATTTTAAACGATTTGCGGAAAAATAGTTGTTTACCTCGTAGGAAAAAAGCCACATTCCCTGGACTCTGTTTGCTAAGCTCTCGGCTTGCGCCTCGACTAGCAATCTTCACAGTCGTACAGGAATGTTAAAGCTTTTCCTACCACGGTAAACCAATGTACTATTATTGAAAATAAACAAAAAACCCAATATAAAGTTAACCTGGATAAAATACCAGCACGGTATTTTAACGAACAATCTTCTTTGTCCGACGTACCCCTATATAACGACACACCATCTCTCCAGTAACGATGGTGTGTGTTCGAAAATGTTCCTGATGTATCGACCTGTTGACAGATTCGAAGCGTTTATGAGCGAGAATAAGGTGGACATTCCAATTAAATTATAGTACCTAATAACTTGTATAATGTCGATTTCCGCGGATCTATTGCACAGCGGCATCATTCCTTATTATAGGAAATAAAATGCGAAGAGACGGGAGGGTGGGGGAAGTCAAACCCGTAATGTCGGCTATAAGATTAATTATAAAAATTTAAAAATGTCTAATAAAAATACAATTGACGTTTTTATACTTCAAAAAGAGTGGGTACTATACATTTTATGAACTGATTTCCAAGTTGTCCAATAATATCTACAGTAATAAAGATTTAAACCATATAATCAGAAAATAAACTATTTTTATTGATATAACATAATATTTCATATTGCCTGTTGAACGAGTATTAGCTATATTTTAAATAATTATGTCAATTTAGGAACAAAAAGATATTATTCGTTATCAGCTAATACATGAATTCTTACCTTTATAATTGAACATAGGTAAGGGTAAGTCGTTATAACTGTTTGTTAAAAAATAGTATATCTAAATATGAAAAACAACTGATAATTAAATCAAACGAAAATAATTTATAACAATATTACAAACCTGTACAAACAACAAAATTTTCAATTGTGCCATGTCAATTGGCAGAAGACCAAATCAATCAGCGATCATTGTTCTATGGCTGTCGTTGTTGAATGCATGGTGTTGTGTTGGACGGGTTTAAGTTAATAGTTTTAGTTTCTGTGAGTAGGAAAGAGATGTAACATAAAAAATGATTCGTGAATAATGTCATACTTGTGCAAAGATCCGGCAGACCGACTGTATATAAGCTGCACTGATATTAGTTTAGTTAGTTAATATTATCTTACTGTAAACTTGTAAATACATATATCTACATAAATTAGAACCGTTTGTTTTATTGGTAAAAGAAAGTATTGGCAGTATCGATTATTTGTTTTAGTTGTAAATAGAATGAAAATAAATAAACCAACTTTTGCTTTTAAAAACGAAAATATGCCTTATGTGGGGTTAACAGATATGCAAAGAGTACACATAATTGGTCTTATGGAGTATGCAATGTCTCAGAGCGACGTAGCTGCAGTGGTAGACGTTGTTTCAAAAATCTATTCTAGGTATCAGTAGTTAGAAATACTTAAGAATAGACTAAGATTGTATGTTGCAAAAAATCGTTTTATTGTCCAAGTAGCTAAAAGAAACTCAACAAATTCTTACCAGCAACTCCAAAAGCAGCTTTAGGAAGGTACAAGTATTTCAGTTAAAACGAGAAGACGAAGACTTTGTGCCCAAGTACTATACAGCAGTACGGGCTTCCGAGGCAGCACAAGATTGATCGCCCAAATTGGTGTCTTCAATAATAAAAGTGAAACATTGGAAATTGTGTAAAAATGAAAAGTGTGAAAGTGTATTAGATCTGTTCACAGACATAAAGGATCACGTGTTATGTCCTAGAGAAGTAATATGGTCGGTGAAAAAACTCCTATAATTTCAATTCATCATCATCATCAGCCTCTCTCAATCCACTGCTGGACATAGGCCTCCCCTGTTTGTCTCCAATTTCCATTCATCACTTATAGATCGCAGGTATATTGATTTGGTTCTACAACCTGTAGTTAGACTCTGAAAAAGTGCAGTGAAAAAAAAATGTAATTTTCATGCATGATAATGCACCTCATATACCATCAGGGTCACTACAGACTTCCTTAAAGCAGAAGATATCACAATTCTATAGTGGCCTGCTTGCTTACCCGACCTTAACCCTATAGAGCATTTGTGAGATATGTTTAAAGATAGAATTAGATCTCGTCGGGATAATCGACAAAACATCGTACAGCTAGTACAAGCTGTAGGAGTATACAGTGTACAAGAAGAAAGGAAATAACCTACTACAATAAAATGCTGACAATTTGTTTAGGAGCGTGCTCACGCGAATTGGAACTTGCACAAGGCTTAGGGTAAGATGATTATATGTAAGTTATGGGCGCGGAAAAGAAAGTATATGGATTGTTAAGTAAAACGTTTTGAAGAAAATTGCAAGCAAAATGAAATAAAAACATTTTACAAACAGATAAAATACGTTAAAACTGGGTATCAGATAAGAACGATGAACGTAAAAGCAAGGAAACGTGATAGTGGAAGAAGACCAAATATGTGAAAGAAAAAAATATTTCGACCAAGAGTTGCTAAATGACGGAGTGACTACTGAAGAAAATTATGATGTTCCTAAGCCCGAAATAGTAGTAGAAGAAATACCAAATCCCATAAAAGAAGAAATTGAGGAAATAATAAAAGATATGGAAAATCAAAAAAGTCCTGAAGAGAGCGGCTTTGTAGCTGAGAACTTATAATATGGAGGAGAGGTTGTAAGAAACCACCTTAGTGAGATTATAGTAGAAGTGTGAGATTCCGAAGCAATGCCCCAAGAATATAACAAGTTCATTATAATTCCTAAACTATAAAGGAATATCCTTGTTAGAGCAAATATGCCTCTGAATAGCAGTAACGATTTCGCAAGGGAAGATCAACAACCGATCAGATTTTTATGCTCAAACAATGTCTGGTCAATTACTATGAATACACCAGTTCAGCACAAGTACTTTTCATTGATTACAAAGCCGCCTACGATACAATTAACAGAAGCAAATTGATAGAAACGCTTAACGAATTCCATCCATGCAAGTGCCAGAAAAATGAGTAAGATTGGTAAAAATGACAACTAGAAAAACGATTTGTGCTGTGAAATGCAACAGTACAGTCTCAGAAGAATTCGACGTGAAAAAAGTGTTCGCCAAGGAGACTCGTCTACCTTGCTATTTAATATAGTTGTAGAAAAAAAATTGTAAGGGCTAGTGGGATAAATAGAGCCAGCACTCTTTTATACAAATAGCACTATTGCTTAGTGTAGTTCTCATTGCAATAAATGAAAAGAACTGACAAGAATAGCAAAAAGACTGATTCAAGAATGTTCTTAAATGGGACTGAACGTTAATATTAATAAATCCAAGTACAGGAAATCTCGACCAAAAAAGAAATAAACACCAGGGGCTCCTTCAAATAATTGGAGGTGGATAATGGTGGAATTCAAAAAGGTGGATGAATATATGTACTTTATAGTGGCTAATTGTTGATCAGACATGTAAGGAAGACACTGAAATGAACCTAAGACTGATCAAGAGCAAGAGCTATGCTGGGGCCATGAACAAAATAATTAAGACCAAAGATATATCTCGTAATACAAAAATAAGAGTATACAAAACTGTAATAAGACCCACAATGGTATAAGCTGCCGAAGCATGCACTATGAACAAAACCATATAGAACAGATTTCAAGTATGGGAAAAAAAGATACTTCGCAGAATATTTGGTGAAAAAGTAGTAGAGAGAGAATGGAGAAGACGAACTAATGCAGAAGTGTACCATTTGTATCCTAACCCTACAATAACAAAAGTAGCGAAAAAACGTAGACTAGAATGGCTTGGATATCTAGAAAGAATGCAAGGTAATAAACAAGTCAAGAATATTAGTTTTAGAGTACCTGAGGACAAAAAAGAGAGAAAGACTAAGAAAGAAATGGAGAGATATAGGAATGAAAAATATCAGAGAGAGAGAGGAATCAGAGATTGGCAGCTGTCAGCTAAGAACGAAAAAAGGATGGAAATTATTCATCCAGCAATGGTCATAAAATGCCTGTTAACGCTAAACATACAAACTGTATTTTTTTAAACATTATAATTCTATAATTCTGATATAAAAACTGTCACAAAACTTTCTGTGATCGTCCCTGTAAAAATGAACCTCCGCTAGTATTATATGAGTACTCTGCTCCTCTATCTAATAAAGACCTTCGTTTTTAATTGTTCCTAAGTGGAGGTAATGGACCACACCTGCCAAGTTCCCGCATTGCCAGACAATAGGTCTTTATGTGTGTTTTTCTTCAAATGGGGATATAGGTACATATAAGGTGTTCAATTAACCTGGGGGTCATATTGATCAAACTCAACCTGGATTAATTGGAAGTTATTGTCACGACAATTTATACCTTTTGTTATGGTTGAACAAAAGATTTTATTAAATTATGAATCACGTTCTTGGTAATATGCAGCTGTTGGAAAAGACAGACAGTTTCTAATATTAAGCGAAATTGTTCCGTATTGTTTGTGTACAAATCCTTCTACGTTCTGAACTTTTTAAACAAATTATATAAAATTTAGTTTTATTATCTAAATGGGTTTATGCACTAGGCGTTCCAGTAAAAAAGGCAATACTGCTGATTTAAAAGTTAGGATAACGGAAGAAATTAACAAAATAACCCCCAAGTTCATACAAAATGTCGTACGCGTTCATACAAAATCGCCTCGGTTATTGTCAAGAAGTGAATAATGATGGTCAATTTGAACATTTAATTTAATTTTAAAAACTTCCTTCAAAAAAACAGTGAGTTGAGTATTTATGTACAACATATTTTTCAAAATCCACTAGGAAACTAAGTTTCTGTATTAAGTATTTAGATTTTTCGTTCTTCTCTTATCACCTATTAATCTTCCTTAGTCCTCTCAAACTTTTTTCAATATATCCAACTCCCCATCTTTCCCTACTTCTTTCTAGGAATCTAAGCGTCAAGTCTGACCCCGTACCTAATATTCTCCATGCTCCTTTTCGACAAACTAAATTCAGAGCAGATTATTTCACTTCCCCTCTAAATCATTCATTAGCATACATCTTTACCTACTTATCCACATATCATCACCTTTTCATACTGTTTTTACTACACCTTATTTTACTCATCCACTTTCCCTCAGGGTTTGGTTTCGGATCTTTGGAGACTTCAGCCTCTTGTAGAGTCTTATCTCCTTTCACAACAATATTAAAACATCACATACCTTTAGTTAAATTTAACAGAGCTATCTAAAACCTAACTACTCTTGCAGTTTTTACATATCTTTACAATACACACCAAAAGCCTATTAACTTCATCTACCTACCTTAAGCTCAAAACTTATAACTTATCCATTTTATATTTCTCAGGTACCAAATGTTCCTTTTAACATACAGGGCCTTTTTTTTTTCTTAAGTTATAACTTGAGCAATGTATGAACAATACAATACAAAACCACCTTTTAGCCATCAATTTTCTGTTTGTCTTGCATACTTGTCAACACACAAAAACAACTTACCATCTTTATTCTTCACACCGAACCAGTAATTTATGTTCATGAACTTACAACTTAAAATCTACGTGAACATTACATTCCACATTTTTATCATTTTTAAATTTCAACCCAACAGCTCATTTATCATTTACTATATCACCCCTTAACAATAAAGTTTATACAACCCCTCTTCCTACATATGTCTTTTTTACCATTTTTTAGGTACCAAATGTTTCATAACATACAGAGCCTTTTGTTAAAATCTTTAGTTAAGAACAACTAAATTTAGACATATGTATCGTTGGTTGCCTATCGATACCTACAAAATTTCACTGCACTCACAAATTTTTGCTGTGAGGTTCATACGGAATAAGAATTGCTTCTTGATACGTTCTGTATAGCGATTTGGAAGATATAAATAATTTTGGTATATTTTAACTGTAATTTATAACTTCGTTTATTCGTAATTAAACACAAAAATATGAAGAGACGTGACAAATTAACTGTTAACATATTTTGTTTACTAGCTAAAATTAAAATTACATATTTCTTAGTTTCTAACAATTGTAAAGCTGGAATATCTACCAAAAGGGAGAAGAAACCTAAATAGTCAGTAATACTTTAGATCGCCTTGTTATTGCGACGGAAAAAGGAAATTGATGAAATTTAAAGTCATAAGAAATAAATCTCACCAAATTCTATCGACTCCTCTCTTTAAATAAAACAACGGCTGAATTCCAATAAATATCCTGTAAGGAATTCTATCCGTTTTCCCATTTCTCGAACCCTTATAGGTACATATAACCAATCGCAGCATCAGCTATGTCCAAACGGAATTCACGAGACGAAAATAAAAGTAATCTGCTTGTAAATGTGTCACAGTAAAGTCTTCTTTGTACGCCAATAACATTGGCTATCGCGCGACACGTGATATATGTGACACGGCACAGGGAAAATTAGTTTTCTCGACGAGAAAATTGCGCATACCAACGGTGTCTACAGGACACGAAATGCCTTCGAGTCATATATAAATCGGATTGTTTTAAATCAAGGAAAAGCTATCAGAATAAAGGTAAAAGGGCAACAATGGAATGTTTGAATGTGATTTAAAAAATTAAATGGTTTTTTTAATCAAGTTTATTTTTAATGACACATAATACATATCGTTTTAAATCAATTGCACTGAACTCTCTCTTGACGTACACTACTATTACATACGCCTATTATTAAATATGAATCGGTGTAAACAAAAACATTCTAGTCTTTTTTTTTCATTTTTGACATTTTGATATAAATTTGTTTTATGAACTGTCCACAAGGAAATTAAGTTCCTGTAGCTGGCTGTATACCATGTATCACAAAAAAATTATTAAAAATGCTTTATAAAAGTTATATAATTAAAACACCCAATTGGGCTCATCGAGCAAAAAGACAAAAGAGGGAATGTAAAGGTAGTGGGGGCAAAAATATTGTTAGACAGGAAGTGCGATCTTTAGAGGCCACATTAAACAAGGAAAGAGAGTCTCTCTCCTTGTTTGACGTCAATTTAGTTGGGTTATGTTATTGTTTGTCCCAAATGTCACATGAAATCTTATTTACATTGAAGTTTTTTAACAATTGTGTCGCATTTTAGACTCTTTCATTTTAGACATCATTAATAATTAATTAAAACTTTCTCGTCTAAGACACATTCTGAAAAATATTATATAGCTACTGTTGATAAGTGTCGGAAAATTTAAATTTGGCGCATTCGCATTTCCGGATATGTCCGCCATCAGAGGCCACTTTTTTGGTCTCCTTTTCATACGGATTAGATTCCTCTTTTGTCTTATTGCTCGATGATTGGGCTACATGACAAAATATTTTCGGAATCAATACTCCATCATCAGTGTGTCTAAGTGTACATGTTTTGAGCCACTAAATATTTGGGTAAAAATCCGTTAAATGTTATTAATTTAAATTTAGGTTACATTATTAGATTTTATGTGCTATGAAGTTAAAGTTACAAGTGGAATTGATAACATGGCAACCTACAGGAGGTTGATGGTCCTGAGACAAAGTGTCTACGAGGACTTGTTGACAGCAACTCAACCTTACCACTAAACCCAATTACATTTCACTTCCATACTATCACGAGAGTCTTTCTGGAGATATTTAAAATCTCATCAAACGTTAGGTTTAAAACATCCACATTTCTTTTAAAGTACCCAATAATTTGGTTCAATGCAAATTCAAAAGACCCATCAATTATATGAACCGTAGTGGTGTTTATAGACTAAAATGTTCAGATTGTGATGCCACCTACATAGAAAGAACATGTAGATCACTGTATTCACGCTCTCCATTGCACAGATTATTCTTCTTCCCCCTTTTAAACCATTCACAATCATACATCTTTACCTTCATATCCACATATCCAGATAATTTCATGATTCATCTAAAGTCTAGCCACACATTTGAATCTTCGCTTATTAATCATAACTCCTTAGTAACATAGTATTAAATCAATAAATCTTCTTGACCATCTCCTACATCATTTAATATAATTACACACCATTCATTTTTTTACTTGGTAAGAACACAAATAATTCACAATATACCCCACAATGATATACCCACCATAAAATGTGGTATAAAAAAAAGGATGAAAAATTGATGATATAGTTAAGCAGATATGTGGGGCAAACCCCACATATCTACTTAACTTTATCATCAACTTTTCATCCTTTTTTTATATCACATTTTATGTGATACTTTTGTGATGTACTTTTTATACCAACGATTTCTGGAAAATGTACTGTACTGTTTGCTTCCAATGAAGATTTGCTATGATTCTCATATTTCGGTTATTAATGATCATGTCTGTGATTATCTCTATGAGTTTTTGGTGTTGGATTGTATTAAATAAATTGATATCAAAACACCTTTACGTCAATACATTAATAACAAACAACGCCTCTCTGGTGCCCACGCCTCTTCTAAACCCCAGTTGAATCTGGCTGATTTCGGTATATACTTCCTAAAATATTCTGCTGTGAATAATTTTAGGAAAAACCTTGGCTCATGAGGACAATTGTACGATAGTTGGAACATTATTTGGCGTTCGGTTCCTTGGACAATGTTGCGAATGTCGCTAATAACCAATCTTTTGGAGCAGTTCTTGTTAAATTCATTAAGTTGAAGAAGTCAACTAAAATTTTATTGTTATCTTCATCAATAAGTTGAGTGAGCTCTGCTAGTAGTAGTTGCATCAGGTCCATTTGCATTGCCCTCCCTCTTTTGCTTGATCACATGTAGAACTACCTCGCGCGAAATTGGAGGGTCATGTTTCCACTGAAGGTTCAGCAATCATCGGTAGTCTATCATCATGAAAGAGGTCTTTTGTGCATGCTACACCATTAGTGTCTTTCATTACAGTTGTTTGCCCTTAAGTTTGTAAGCTCTTAATACAGTCACCTCTTTGACCTTTTTGTGAAGATTAAAGCTATCATACTTCCCTTCGTATTCTTAAATCTCTTCATATTTCCTGAGAATTCAGTCTTCTTTGGTACACTTTATATTCCTTTTGATGTTTTGGTTTATTTCCTTATGTTTATTTCCTTTTTTTGTTCAATAAGTTTAAGATTTCGTTTATTATCCAGTTCTGTTTTGCTTGTCGCTCTGCCAATAATTTTTTTTTCTTCTACCGTCATTATGACATTCTTAATTACATCCTATGATTCATCTTGACTTGATAGTTATGCAGAAACTAAAAGTTCTCATTTATGTTATACTGAGCTTCTTGTAGACTATCTGGAATCTTTAGCTTTCATATAACTAAAATGTGTTTTCTTTTTGGCCTTTTAGGTTTTATAGGATAATTTAATACTGGACACCACCGTGTTATGGTCAGAGTTTAGAATTTATTGAAGGTATTTTATAAATATGTAATTTAAATGGTAAATATGATATTTATTTTATTAATATTAATGTAAAAAATTCTTGGAAATTATATGTAGGAATATAATCCAAATAACTGTTAAGAAAAAAGAAATTAATACCAAAAATAAATTCGAAATAAAAAATTTATAAGATTAAGTAGGTACATTATTAACACTAACAAAACAGTCTACTCAAATACAAAATTTTAGTTTGGTTTTTTCTATTTTTTAACATTTTGCAAAATACTTAAAAAATTTCATTATTGTTGTGCTTCATTTTATTAAAGATTTTATAGTAGTTATACAAAACACTAATAGCAGATTTTATTGTTATGTCCATTTCTATTCTTAAAAACAATTACAATAATAAAATTGGTCAATCTTTATGACACGCCATAGTGTCCGGTTCAGCTAACACCATATTCGTAATTTTAACGAGCCGTTCGTAAAAACAACATAAAAACGCTATTTCTTCATCGGTGCCAGTTTCTGTTGGGGTTTTATAGGACGGGACTCACCTCAGTTATGATATGACAAAAGGTTGGTTTTCTGGACGTGGCTAATGATACAATTATAAGAATTTTTCAATATACTTAATTAATTTAATCTAAAGGGGAATGGACTGAAAAAAAAAGGAATAACAACGAAGGAAAAAGATAAACAGACCTCAAATTGTCCCTTAATTTACTGACATTCATATATACAGAGTTGAACAATGTGGGCACGATAGAAAATCGTACATTCCAGAGGTTTTATGTAAATCTATAACATTCAAACATCCAAAGCTGTAAGCATCTTAGAATATTTTAGCTAGAATAAGAGAATTTTAAAAATCAAATGGTACATTATATCTCATTATTTCTTACTTATTTCTTACTTGACTTAAAACTTTAATGTTTCCTACACATGTTGCTTGCATATAATCATTATTTTTAGCCACTGATATATCAATTGGATTATCAAGTTGTACATTATCTTGAAAATAGGATTTATTGTTTACTAAGTGATCTGTACATCCTGAATCTATATAAAACAATAATTTATCTTTATTTCTACATACCTCAGAATCCAATTTAACATAATCTGGTAAAAAACATACATTATTTTCCTGATTGTAACTGTTGTCTCCCATATCTATGTAATTTCCTTGGTGTGAAGATCTCTGTCTTTATTGGTGACCACTACCTATTCTCTGGCCTCTAAAACTTTCGTTTTTGGGCCATTTCCTTTATATCTTTTATAAATCCTCTCATAGACGTTCTATTATAAGTCTTTGCATGTGCCCTGATTTGTGACATCTGTAACAAACTACGGTTTTCATTAAAAAAACGGCTAGTTTTCATACTTTGTAGTACTGGATGAAGATGCCTTCTTTTTCCACTTCTGCTCAAAGTTTTTTCTTTGCCAATTCAATTGTTTTATAATCTAAATTTTCTAGAAATGCAATAACTGTTTAGCAGAATGGTGGCATAAAGAGTAGTAAGTTACATACTAAATCTTTAATTTCAATCCCTTTGCTGTCAATTCTCTTGTTACATCATCGAACTTACTAAAAAACTGCTCCAGATCATCGACATCTTTTAATTTCATAGAAATTAATTTCTTTCTCAATATCATTTGTCCAGGTAGTCTTCTCTTTTCATATCGTTGTTGCAAAGCATGCCACACCGGCAATTAATCTATTAAATTCTGAATTTATTAGATTACCAAGTAAATAAAAAAGTTAACAGGTAACCGGCAATCTTTCGCATTAAAAACCAGCGCCTTGGGGCAAAAATGCTGGTGATGAGTTTACTTATTTGCGATGATAAGTGTACCGATCTCCAAGGGATGCCGGTGATCACTTTGCTATATTTCGGAGAGACTTTTGAAATATGGTTGGAATTAATATTTAAATAAAACTTAACGAATTATAGTACTTACTAATTATCAAAACTTTTTAAATAACAAGTCCTAGTTGGAAATCAAATATCAATGTTCCTGTTATGATCCAAAGAGTTATTAATTTTTTTTTAGTTGTATGATTTTACACTGCCTTATTTAAAATCCCATAATTTACTTCCAAGCAATATATTAAAGCAGTGAAGCTGTCTTTAAAATGTTTGCCTATTTGATTTCATGGCCTATCGTTAATACGATGGCATTTTTTTTAATTCCAATCTTCAGAAACCGAATACTTCCGCCATTGCACTTGCGAAAAAGTCACTATAGCTCTCAAAGATGTAAAGTCAGGTAAAACCCCAGGTTTTTGACAATATTGATCCCGAATTCTTAATTAACAGTGGCAAATATGCGAGAGAATGAATGGTCCACTTTTTCACGAACCGTATGAAGACAGGTACAATATCACAGGAACTTAAACGCTCGAAGGTCATTGCAAAATTAAAACCAGGGAAACCAAATGATAACAACCCTAAAAACTACATTCCACCTTACAGACTAATAGCCCTACTAATGGCGACGTTCAAGCTACTATTTCTACAAGAGAATTAGTCCAAAGCTACTTGAATTAATATCGGTTGATCAGGCAGGTTTCCGACTGAAAATAAGCTGAGCAAATCAGGTTCTTTCACTTACCATATTTATTCAGGCAGGGTTCCAGAGAAAACAAAACTGCAGCCGCATTCATAGACCTAACAGCGGCCTACGATACAGTCCGGGGAAAAGGCATGATATACAGCTCCTCCGTACAATTCCCTGTAAATCCACCGCTTGAATAATCAAGAGCATGCTATCCTACCGAACCTTGCAGGAAGAACATTCAACATTTAATTCGAAAACACCACACTCGCCTACTATAAAACACCAAAGTACCTTGAAATGACTCTAACATCATCCAGAAGCTGTGCAGCATAACACGGGGAGCACCGGCTTTCAACTTGCGATCATTTGCCCTGGGCCTTGTCTTTGCAATCGCGAAATACTGTTTTTCAGCCTAGGTTAACAGCCCAAATATGCACAAAGTAGATGCTCACTTGTACAATACAATGAGAATGATTGCTATCGTTATTAAATTCATCTACGCATTGGCTTCCAACACTGACTCACATTACACTAGTTAAACTACGACGCATATACTCTCTCACTAGTGAGTACAGAAAGAACTCAAGTATGGATCGATACTTGAGATCGACCTTGAATCAAATTTGTGTTCTATAAACCGTTCTCAAGCACGAAGTCGAGCTTGAGAACGCAAAAATGACAGCTCGTACTCAAGCATCCGATCGACCTGCCTTGAGCACGGGATCCTAACCTAACTTGTTTGTTTATATTTATGAATATTTCCAATACAATATTTTCTTTGTTTTTTGAGATTAATATTGTCGTTCAACATCCAAGATAAAGTATTGGTAGCTTATTATTTGATCAAAGTTGATTAAAAGTTAGAATGGAAAGAGGGCAAATTCCAGAATTATTATGAATAGTGAATATGTATGCAGTGCAGACACAATCTACTTACTCCAGTATTACAGCCAGGTATTTATTGATAATTGGCCAAATAAAAAATAGATTATTTGATAAATACATCTTTTTAGGCAATGATCAACAAAATAGATATAATAATAGTACACATGTAATGTGTAAATGGATATTTGGAACCTGGAAAATATGGTTTCCCTGTCTGCAATGAGGCCTACAAACCAAATTAAATACATATCTTGCATAATAAGTGCTACAGCAGTACTTTGCAATATATGTTTACAGGAAAATAATGATAGTGATGATGATTTTCTAGAAAATACTAATGTAGTAAATAGAAACTATAATGATGTGGAATGAGGTTTAAATTTTAGGAGACATTTTATTCACCAATGTTATGCATGGGAATGTAAATACAATATTGAATACTTATATTATGTATGTTCTACCTTATTTCTCAAAATGTCAGAATGATTATCATTACTTGATTACACTTTTTGTTTTTTTTTATTTTATATCTTATCTGTGTTTAATTCAAAGTTGTTATTTTGAGAATTAAATACTATTATATTAATATATAATATATGAAAGAATAGAAATGAAAATAACCATGATATTTAAAATAATCAATGTTATTCGTTTTATGGTCTAATTCAATAAAAGTCTCAACTCTCAGTGATGCCATCTGACTACTTAGTGCAGGATTCATTCTTCGTAGTTCCGGCGATAGTTCCCAAGGTACTTTAAAACATCCTCTCTCGCTGATTCTACGTCAAATGCCTACCTGCTAAAACAGACCCTACTCTGACATTCAGTGCTCCTAAAGTGAAAAGGCCACTGAAAGACCGAGTTAACACTTCCCAAACACTATCTTCAGTTGGGAATAAGCCACAATGTTTTGTATGTTATAGTTACTGATGTTTTAATCTCTATGACCAGATATTGTTACCAAAAATACAAAATTGTGATTTATTTTCAGAAAATAAATCACAATTTTGTATCTATGATAACAGCCTCTGGTCATATAGATTGAAAAATATCAATAAATAAACATATTGTGGCTTATTTCTACATTTTCCCTAAAACTGCAGAGTATCCAACAAAGGAAAAAGATCTTCTAGCGCCTGAAAATAAACAATTAATTATAGACAAATTCCAGTGACAAGTCAAACATGATAAAATCTATAATTACCCTTTTTATAGTCTATTAACTTCAATGAAGCTAATTCAGCTTCATCAATAGCTCTCTGCCTCTCCTTCTCAGCTGCTTCTCTTAAGGCTTTTGCTTTCAGCATATCTTCTTCTAAAATCTTCATTTTCATCCTATGAATCTCGTCTTGCTGCCTGATGTGTTGTTATGAACTCCCAGCCATATTTTTTTCTCATTGCTGAAGTGGAAACAGTTTGTCCTTTTGTTCTCTACCACAGCGTTTTCTGTTACCAGCTGAATTAGGAGAACTTTTTCCTTTGTTGAGTAAGGTGCATATTTACTGCTATTTCCACTCATCTAAAATTTACATAACCAATTTATTTAGCGTACGGCTTACACATGCAATATAATTATAATGATTGTAACGCATTACACACATATAAATATATCCAAAAACAAATATACATCTAAGCATATATTTTGAACATCAAAAATTATGCCTCAGACACAGTAACAAAATAGAAATTAATTCTGTAGAATAAATATTTTTTATAACATATTACATACCTTAAAATAGTTAATATCCAATATTAATTTCAAACACAAAATATTAATATCAAACACAAAATTTCAGTAAGTAGCATAAACTAAATTTGGCGCTAAAAGTTTAGTCACAATTATGAGAAAATTGACAGAATCTTCTTTTTTTCGATGTTTATTCGTAATTTACTTTTACCGTACTAATTTTTTCTTGCTTGAGATCAAACTTGTACGAGAATACCCGAAGTATCGTTTATAGAACACAACAAATACTTGAGCATGACTTTGACGTAAGTTCGACTTGGCCAAGCACGTGCTCGAGCACGATCTTGAGTACCGAAAACTTAGTAACGAGATCCTGCCCATCCATCAAGATATAGATGCTGCCAAAGGCAACCCTCTAAGCTTCAGCCGACCGCCAATAAAAACAGCTAAGACTGCTGTGGAAAATAAGTTCAACTTAACGACCACATAGACTCGAGAATGGATAGGAACAATAAAATAGCAGCTTACCCTGCATCACATAAAATCCACCAGGTTTTAACTTAGATGCGGTACCATTTCCACTTTATGACTGCGTACAATCACAAATCATCTGTCACATCACAGAATAGTGTCTCATAAGAATACAAGATCCTATCATGACAGGTCAGAGGATTTCTTAATGGTGACTCCAGAGTTGATAAACTATAAATAAGGTAGATGTTCGTTTGTAAACATATGTATTACGTTTTATATAAAATATATGTAAATTTAAATGTAAAAGTGTGCCATAGAATAAATACATAAATAAAATAATAGGATGGCTCTACATTTTCTTTTTTTTTTTTTCGAAAATAAACTTCTTCTGTTGATTTGGTTTTAATTAAAATAAACTAAGTAATGCATTTTTAAATAAAAGTTGTGCATTTTTAAATTTTAAGGACAAAGAAAACTCCACCTAGGTCGACAAGTTACAGAAGTTATAAGAAAATAGAGTCGTGACGTCGCCGTCGGCTTCACACGTTCACTGGACACTGGCAGTAATAAAAGTGGCCAATATCCGGCAAGGATGTACCTTGCTGGCAGATGGCGCTTCCCCGGATATTGTAACTCGGAAGAGTAACGCTCGTGCATGTTCTGGACATAAAGTTGAAAGTGATCTGGACTTCGGTCGTAACCTTTATCAATTCTTGTTGTAGCTCGTTTAATTCGAGAAAATTTATGAACGGGCGACTGTCGAAAGGTGGGCAGATACATTTAAATTTCTCATATAAGTTGAATTTATTGGAAAAGTTGAAAAATGATAAGACGAATTTGATTAAGTAAAAAGTTACGCGACTTATTCTAAATCTGTTTTAAAATTGTTTTTTACTTTTCTTTTTTGTTTACTGCATTTACTATAATAAATTTATAACATTTTGTACCAGTTCGTTGTAAAAACCAATGTTGTGCCATTTCGTATGTCTGAAATTGTCTGAATAACAAAAAAATATGTTAATAAAGTGTATTTATTAATGAAAAAAAAAGTTCAGTAAAGACTAATTTACAAGCCTATTCTTAGAGATGATTTTAAGCTAATTTATCTAATCAGCTATTTCAACATAACCACTTTTCAGGACTTCAATAACTGTCGATTGTGAATTTAAGTTATCGTCGTTGGGTCCTAAAGGCATTTTTACGAGAATTCAGACAAGAGGAACGCGGAATTATGCAGAAATCACGGCACAAGGACAATATTGGCCTCATTTCTAACGAGTCTGATTGAACGTACTGTGAATATATTTGGTGCCGATTCGTAGAAGATTTCTCCGATACCTCATTCCTTTGATTAAATTTCGAGAGATGCTGACTGTTGGCGTCTTTACTAGTTATTGGTATTTTAGGGTTTTTATTTGCTCGCAGAGAAAAATTATTTCGTAGGTATAATTCGAGAATAAACAAAGATAATAATTTCTAGGAAATATGTATTTAGTAAGTTAATATATATACAGATAACGACATAGAATATATACTTTTCCAAGAATAATACCTTGCAACGGATCGATTGTATTTTTTATGCAATGAAAATGAAGATTCGACAAAAAATAAAATATTTTTTAAAAAGTGTACATTTTCATTCTGTTTATCTAACATAAATTCACATAACTCCATCCGCCTAAAGTTATCTTCCGGAAACAGTTCTTGTGTTGGTTGTATCTTAAAACAGTGATACCCATTCCCTTTGAGAACTCGCTGGACAGTTCGAGCATTCACGTTAACTTCCCTAACAATTTGTACACTATTGCAGGGTTGACTAGCTTCCACAAAAGCACAAATATCAATATCCCTGTTTTGATGCTCCTCATCGACAGCTCTAACACGTGGTTCATTATACTGTATTTTTATGTATGAGAGAGTAATAAAACAATAAATTATGTATGCAAATCCCTAAACTGTTGATACGGGTGACTCAATGAAAAACAGATATTTGTCAACAAGTTTACAGAAGTATATAGGAAAACAATTTTAAATTGAGTATGACCACCAGGTATAAAGGTTGGAGCAGAATAGAATACAATAGTTGTGAGGGTTACTAATCCCTAAATAAGGTTGCCAGTGTCGGAGTGATGGAGGTTAACAGGTACTAATGAATTTGCAAGAAATGTAAGATGTTTATTTTATTGGTTATATATAACCAATAAAAGTTTAATAAGTACCTACCTATTTGCAAAATAAAGTTTAATTCTTTAGATAAAATAAAACGTTTTATTTTATCTGAAATGAGTGCATTCCACGAAGTAAGGGTTTCAACAATCAAACATTTAATTCTTTAATTCCAGGAATCTACGACAGTAATTGACTAGATAATTACCTTCTAAACTTATTCCACAGAAAATGTGATAGTGGGTTTTTCCATTTTGTAGGAAGGTCCAAGTGGCGTATTCAAAATTCTTAACAGTTCACTAAAAGTAGGTACTTCAGTTGCAAGGTGCAGTTTATTGTGTATACTAGTGTTATGGAAAATTTGGAAGTGCCGTGTAAACGCCGAAAAATTGGTCCTTTAACAGTTAATGAAAAAACATTAATATTTAATTGTTTTAAATCATTTACAGACAAACGTTTATGTGAAAGTGTTGATGAGACCGTTGAGTTAGTTAGCAGTACACTTGGTGTTGGGAAATCTACGATTTACAGAGTTATTAAAGAAGAGAAATGTGGTAGTTTTCAAATGCCACGTAATGCTCCAGGGAAACCAAAATTTCAAATAGAATATCATTTTAAAGAAGGACTTCGACGGAAAGTGCATGAATTCTTCTTTAGACAAGAATTTCCAACATTGGATAAAGTTCTTGTCTCAGTTCGAGATGATAAGGATTACCCAGAAATGAGTCGAAGTACGTTATGGAAACTTTTAAAAGAAATAGGCTTCCGCTGGAAAAAGAATCCCAGAAAGTCTATTTTATTAGAAAGAAGCGATATTGTCATATGGAGAAGACATTTTCTAAGAACCATAAAGGAAATGAGAAACCAAAAAAGAAAAATATTTTATCTTGATGAAACATGGATCAACGAGGGTCATACACCAAATAAATTTTGGCAGGATGAAACTGTTACAAGTCAAAGGCACGCTTTTGTAAATAACTTATCTACTGGTTTAAACCCACCATCAGGAAAGGGACGCAGGCTGATAATAGTACACATTGGCAGTTCAGACGGTTTTGTTGAAGGTGGTTTATTAACTTTTGAATCAACTCGTACCGGTGACTACCATGAAGACATGAACGCTGATGTCTTTCAAGAATGGTTCGAACAAATGATAGATCTTCTTCCTAAGAACTGTGTAATAGTAATGGATAATGCAAGTTATCACTCCAGACTTATAGAAGGACTGCCCACAACCAAGTGGTTAAAAAAAGACTTGCAGAATTGGCTGAGTTCAAAAAATATTACGTACCATCCCGGATCTATAAGAAAGGAACTTTATTCGTTGTGTGCCCTTCATAAAGAAAAATTTAAAAAATACGAAATTGATGAAATTGCCAAAAATCGTGGAATGACAGTACTTAGATCCCCACCATATCATTGTGAATTAAACCCGATTGAACTGGTATGGGCACAGATAAAGAGTGAAGTTTCAAGAAAAAATACCACTTTTAAAATTCATGATGTTAAACAGTTGTTTTTGGAGGCCGTAAATAATGTAAAACCTGAAAACTGGGAAAAGGCAGTAAATCACACTATTAAAGAAGAGGAAAAAATGTGGAAGCTGGACAATATTACTGATAAAATGATCGAGCCAGTTATTATAAATCTTGGTTCTGAAAGTTCATCTTCTGAATCTGATTTGGATTTGTAACAAGTAGCTGTAAGTTTTATATTAATATTTTTATTCATCTATTTAACATACCTTAGACGGTTTTAAAAACTCTTTTTCTCTTTTGTAATTTTTAAAAATTAAAAAAAATGTGAATTTTTTAAAACCCTTTTTAATGTAGGCCAGTCAGTTCTAATATAGTGTGTGATAAAAGAGGTCACTTTTGTTTACATACACATAACACTTTATAACACTGAAATAATTCATTTATTTTTTACAATTATTCAAAGTAATTTTTCAATTAATCTTGAGCACGCCCATGGAGTGGTCGGAGGTACCAGTTAAAATTATGCTAATTACTCTCTCGTTCATAAAAATAAACTATACCTTCATGACACCTTTTACAACTGTTGACACATCCCGAAGTTTAAAAATGTTTAATGGTATTTTTAACTGTTGTAACACTTGGTGGACTAGACCTCTAGCGAGGAGATCTTTCCTTACTCGACGCAATGAGTACAATAATAATGGTAATTTATATGGGTAAATTGTTGGTGCATAATGGAATATAATTATTCTCAGCACCGCTCTGAATGGTTTGATTAAGCTTGGGTATACAGTTTACTTTAATTGCTATCGACGTATCTTCATCTTTCCTCACTAGAGGTCTCTAGTTGCATACTCTGGTAGTTATTTTCCTGTAATTGCCAGAGTAATCGGTGCGTTTTGATTTGGTTTGAGTCTTCTTACAAACTCCTTCTGATGACGGGTAGACCCAGAAACACGTGTCAGGGAGTGGTAAGAGACTCAAATTAAATCGAAACGCAACCTTCTTCGTATGTTGATTCAATTGCATTTTTATTACATCCATAGCGGATGTCTCTTGATACCACTCCCGGAGATTTCGGAGCCAGGATATTTTCCTTTAGTCTGAGTAACTATTTCCGGCGATCATGCCCCGTATTATGAGGTGTAGAAGCTCATACTTAACTGGATGTCTCATTACATGGCCGATATATTGTATCTTTCGAATTTTTGTTATATTCTGTGGTCTTTTTCATTCAGTGCACAACTATTTCATTTGTTGTTCGATCAATTCTACATCTCAAAACCTTCAAGGTTTTTCATTAGTATTGCTGTAAGAAAATATGTAACAGCGTATTATCTGATTTAAGGCTTAATGTTTCATGAATGTAGTTTCCTTCTTCGACTTCTTCAAGTGCCCTGTCCGTTGCGAACGTTGGCTATTAACATGGCAATTCTGATCTTGTTTGCGGCGCTTCTGAACAGTTCGACCGATGTGAGCCCGAACCACTTCCGCAGATTTTGGAGCCACGAGTGTCTTCTCCTGCCTGGCCCTCGCTTACTGTCTATTTTTCCCTGGACAATCAATTATAGCAGACGGTACTTATCGTGTCTCAATATGTGGAATAGATATTCAAGCTTTCATTGTTTAATTGTGTTCACGATTTCTTTCTCATTTACTTAATTTTCCTTAACCTTCAATAAATAAGACAGGTTTCTATATATGTCGTAGAATAATTGTAAAGCAATACAATGTGCATATAACTAAATATTGCCGAAAAAGAAGTTAAATATTTTAATTTATAAGTAAATACATGATTTTGGTTTTATATACATCATATAACTATACAAGCGAGATAATTTCTTTAGATACGTATATAGAGAGATATAAGAAAATAACTCTATTTAGTAATATGAAGCGATGCGCTTGTATTTTTAATAGTACCTTTTCTAAAGAGTCTTTTTATCAAATATCCCCTACATCTTAAATCGAATACTCTTCTCAAGAATTTCATTTGCGATTAATTTCAAGCAACCCGATTGGGGCGGTCTTCAAAGTATCCAACCGTATTTACGATATTTTCGAGTTTCGATATAAAGTAGGTATTTATAAGTAGAAAGCAACAATGCAGTCTCAAATGGACCGACGAAGGCTTCATAAGCGGTGGATAATACGGTTGTTTTTCCGCTTCAGAGGTACCGTTCGCCGCTGGATGATTGGTCTCTCGCATATTGGATATTTTTCAATAGGGCCCATTGGCGTGGAATATTTCTGACCACTTGAAAATTATCTCAAAGAAGAAAAGCTTTATTGCGGTTTTAAGAAAATTCACTTTACTGTAAGTTTACAACGTTTCAATTAACGAAAATAAATTTTTCTAGTTGCAATGTTGACTGTAAAATTCTATTATGAAATCAAGTTATTCATGAGAAACCTCACAGCACCTCAACAAACCAAAGAACTGAAGTTGTTTTGAATGAAATTAACAAAGCGTTGAAATTACGGCAAAGCAGTAAATTTTCGTAGTAAGACTGACTAAAAATCGAAATACTGAAAAAAACTGACAGTGTTATAATGGGGCTGAATAGTTTTATCCAAAGATAATAATCTAATTTAATGTGATAAATATTCATTATTTTTCAAGTAATTTGCTTCTCATATTAGATACTCGAAGTCAGGCTTATCGGATCGGATTGCCAAGCGGGCTGGGCGGCTGGCTTCTCATTCGCTTCAATGCGAGAGATGTCAGTTCAATCCCCAGCTCGGTGTACAGAAAACAAAAAGGCTAACGCAGCAGTTTAAAATTCTAAATGAATCTGCGGCTTAGTCTGAATATGCTGGTATCTGATCGGCCTATGGTGGAGCAGTTCGGCAAGAGATAAGGGCTTGCGGCTCGGTGATACTCGGATATATACATATATAATATATATTATATATTATATATAATATATATATATATATATCATATATAAGGATCACTCAGACGAGTGGTGGGTTCTTATATCGGTCTCTAGGTGGAGAAATAAAAGACAAAGTTGATAGGCTACTTTATCTATTTTGAAGACGTTTCGCTTTCGAGTTTTGAAAGCATCATCAGTTCATCTAAAAAGTACAATATGAACCACACAATCTGGAAACGATGTTAATTGTTACCTTAAAAAGACATGTAGCAGTCAATGTTATTAACAATAATGTGAATGAAACTAAGTAAATGGACATAATACGCTGATTTTGTATAAACAATTAAGTAACTAACAACATATATGAACTTATAAAATTAGCACAGCAAATGACCATGTGGTCTAAAGTAAATTAAATGTTATTTAATGTTAATTAGTGAGAAAGAACCAAGAAAATCATAGATAATTTCCAACTATTTTATGATTATTAAGCTTTGATTTTAACTTTAGGTAGCATTATAAGTGATATTAATAAAAATTATAAAAGTAGTGTAAATGAAGTTACCGATCAAAGCCCTACAAGTGTCGCCGGGAAAATGGCGTTAGATGCACCGGAACGAACTAAACCGCGAAAAGACTTATATACTTGGAACTGTGATTTGCAAAGGATTCTATGAATCAATTACATTTGTAATAATTTTGTATTTGTGATTTGTATTGTATTATTTAAGTATAAAATTGTTCACACTAATCAAAGTAATCAGTGTATGAAAATGCAATGTAAGTTGCATATGTAATATAAATTAAGTAAAGAATATTAAATTATTTATTTAGTTATTTTATGTATATGTTATATATTTTATTTGTATTTTATGTATATAAATTATTTCATGAAAAATGGAAAAAGGTTCAAATAGTACACCTACTATGACATTTAATATAGTGAAAAGATCAAGAAGCCTAATTCTGCAAAATTAAAGCATGATATATTTGGCTCAAGTTACTTATGTCAGTTCTCTTATTCAAAGCATTAGGTGTTTTAGTATTGAACACATTTCCAAAAACTGTCTTTTAGCTAGATTGCATTCAGCTAAAAGATGTCCTGGAACAGAAAATTTCATGGAAATATTTTGCACATTCTGATGTTTTTGAATTAGGTAACTGAGAGCATAACTCATAAGACTGTTTCGATTCTGTGGAACGCAGCTATCGCTCCACAAAATGATTTTTGTAAACTCTGGATGGTCCTCCAACACTTTTCCTACTATTTTATAAACTGCGCTTGCAATGTCATTTCCCTTTCTTCCATGTAAAGCTTCTGTCCACACGGCACAATACACCTTTTTCCCAACCGAAAGGTGACCGGTCATATTGTACACATTTAATTTGCTCTTATAAAAGAAATTTTTTATGTCTGCTTTTGGACATGTCAAAACATTTTCCAGATCAAAACATAATAAAGGTATTCCGCTTTCTTTATCTCTTTGTTTTTCTTCTCTCATATACTCTTTCTCTTTCAAATGATCAGTATATCTTCGTTGTGATTCTTCGTCTTCCCTCTTCTCCATTTTTCTTAATTTTATTTCTTCGCAGGTATCACATCTATCTTTTCTTGGTTTGTGAAAAGCTATATTAAAATAGTTGCAAAATATTTTTCTGTAGACAGCAAAAGAAACTGGATTTTTTTTGCATTCTCCAGCAAAATCCAAATAAAGCTCATACAATTTTTTGATACTTAATCCGCTTTCTAAATACTCTTTATTAGTTTTTTTTGCGACAGTAATGGGATTCCACTCTTGGAATCATGTTAATGTGCTCCTTGACCAAGTTACTATCTTCGAGTGATGTTACCCGTTTTTGATGTTTGCCTTGTTTACTTTCGGGTAAGGTTTTGGTGGAAGTTTTATTGTTGTGCACCGTATAAATTGGTTTCTGGCTTATGCATAAAGTCCCAGTGTAAAAAGCCTTGCAAACTTGGATCTTTTGATTATTTATCTCAAAATAAAACCTAAAACTTTTGCTTTTTCTCGAATTTTCTGGATTTTTGCCTTTTCTTCGTCTCCAAGGAGTCTCAGCTTCTGTGGTATGCAAAATATAGTTTTTCTTTTCGATGGCTGAGAGTAAATAATAGTTTTTAAAAATTTCCTTCCTTTGTTCGTCGCTAATTTGACGCGAGCACTTCATTCTGCACTTTTGTACACAATCTTTTTTATTCCTAATCTTTCTAGCAGGTACTACCTTTTTTCGAGAAGAAATATACTCTAGACCTTGATCAAATAAAGATTTTCTTTTGTTACATGTCCATTCAGAAGTGTTTTTCTGTCGTTTTCTAGTAAATATCTTTTTATCTTTTATTATATTATGAGTTGCTTCTTCTAGTAAAATTTCTTCGGAAATATGTCCAATATTATTTGTATCATCGAAATCAGAATGGTCTGGTTCTAGAATCTTAATTTTGTTATCTTCTGAAGACGGGATTTTCTTGGTGAATTCTGGAACTAAAGTTGTAGAACTGCTAGGTACATTTCTAAAATAAAAATAAAAAAAAATGTTTTCGCGATTTAGTTAAACAAAATAATTGTCAAAAATATTACCTATTTAAGTTAGACTGCAAGTCACCAGAACCAGAGTTAGATGCATTTTTAATCTTAATATTGCTAACAACTATGATTGGGGCCTTTTTATTCTTTGGAGTGTGAATGATTGAGGTGGAAGACGAACTAGGAGCTTTTCTAAAACAAATTAGTTTTTAAATAGTAACAACAAGCTAAATTATAAAAAGAAATTAATAAAATGTTACGTTGTTTAATTTTTTTTGTTTAGCAAATCATGCCTACCTGCTTGAATCCGTTTCTGAGTTAGTTTCGTCATCACTTTCGCTGCTACTTCTTGACACGGGAATATTAATAACACGTCCACGAATTTTAAGTCTGAAACAAAGAACTTTTTGTAAAAAAAGAAATAAAAAATAAAAACCTAACCTCACAATATAAGATATAGAAAAATCTTACCTGCATTCTTTCATCTTCGATGATTTTTGAACTGGTAATACGTAATCCTCATCATCATCAGAGTCTTGGACATAGTCATCACTTAAATTACTCATTTTTTTTAATTCTAGACACAAATAACACTCTCGAAAACGCTTGCGATTTGTATTATAAATACAGGAACATAACCTCACTTTTACAAAAAATACAATAACAAGGTTGTATGTTACAACATAGAACCATGTAATATTTAGATTTTAATCAAATTTTAAATTCCAAAGTTCTATGTTTACCATAGAACTTTGCTATTCATATAAAGCATAATTTTGTACATACACCCTTGGTTTTTTTAATATTACCAGAGTTGTATGTGAGCAAACTAATTTCCATACAAATTGTGATGTAGTGCTAGTCACATAGAACTTTGTAATATTGAAAACTTAATTTAGTAAAAAATGTTACATAGAACCTTGTAATATTAGGGTAACGAGTTGTTAGATACCTGTATCAAAGAGTGTCTTTTTTGAGTAGCGACTATTTTTCTAGAAATATTTTAGTTTCATTCATTTTCTTTGTGTATATTTCTTCGGTTTGTTTTTTTATCTTCGATTTTTTTGTGTACCGACCCTGTCCGAAAACCGGTAGGTTCGCCAGGAGTCGTTCAGGCAATAAATGACCGCCTCCTTCACCACCGGAGGCAGTCGGTGGGGTCCTATATATGCATACATATATTGGTTCGACCCTTGTCCACACACGGCAGCCTGCGGCCTTCGAGGCGATCCTGAGAGACACTTTGCCTAATAAAAATACCGATATGCTGTATGAGACGGTGGCCACCGGACATAGGTTACACACACACGTAGAAAGAATATAGGTATAGAAATGGGGAAGGGGGTTTCTTTATATTCATCCCTTCAATATTAGATGAAACGACACGTGCGACTCGTATTTCGTTTTCCCACTAGAAACAAAGTTTTGGAGAAAATCGTAAGATGTGAAATTGAAATCCCAAATTGGGTAAATAAATATTTCGGGCTTGGCATTACTGCAAAATTGGTAAAAATATGTAATTGGTAATATGGTTGTAGAATCTAATGATACATCTTTTATAAACAAAACAAAAAAAGAAAGATTCCCACTTTGATTCGTTGTATAGAAGGAAGACTATCCAAAGCATATACTGGCAAAAATTCAGTGGACAAGAACACTTCATGGAGAAACGTGAAAAACAGAGATGATGTCAAGGAGACAATTTTAAATTGAATTTGACTGTTTTTCGGGCACATATTAAAACATGTCTCATCTGCATTCATAATACGATCGGGATACTGTAACACTTTTGTCCTTTTTCTATGACAAAACTTTTAATTTCAAAAACCCTTTTTCTTATGTTACTTTCCGAAACATTTGCGCTAGCGTGGTTACATCTTCTGTTGTACGCAAAAAAATCTCAGGATTTCTTCGTAGAAAAGCTTTGTACCAAGTTTCGTCAGAACCATTGTTAATAAAAGGATTATGTTTGGATTCTTCTTCTTCTTCGTCTAGCCATTCACGTCCACATCTGAACATAAGCCTCTTCAAGTCTTCCTTTCCATTGTTTTTTATTGTACGCTACTTGTAGCCAATTTTTCCCGGCAGTCCTTTTCAGATCATCTGTCCATCTCATAGGAGGTCTGCCTCTGGGTCTTTTGTGTTGGTATGGTCTCCAGGTTAAAATTGATCTGTGCCATTTGTTTAGATCGCTCCTAGCTACATGTCCAGCGTATTCCCATTTCAACTTTAATGATTTTTGCACCACATCGGTGACTTTGGTTTTCTGTCTTATCCATGTGTTTGTTTTCTTGTCCTTAAGTGATATACCTAGCATTGCTCTTTCCATCGCGTGTTGAGTGACTCTAAGTATATTCATATTCTTTTTTGTGATTGTCCATGTTTGTGCCGCATAAGTTAATATCGGAATAATGCATGCATCAAAAACTTTAGATCTAAGATGTAATTGAATTTGTTGATTTCTGAGTATATAGTTCAGTTTACCGAATGCTGCCCAAGCTAACTTTCTTCTTCTTTTTATTTCTTCAGTTTGAATTTCCCTATTTAGTATTATTTTTTGTCCTAAGTATATATATTCTTCAACTTTTTCTATAACTTTATCGTTTATTATTGTCACGGTGTCTTCGGAGTGCATGACTTTTGTTTTGTTTAAATTCATTTTCAGTCCTATTTTAGAAGATTCGGTATGTAGTTCTAAAAGCATGGTTTGCATTTCTTGTAGGTCAGTAGCTATCAGGATTATGTCATCTGCAAATCGTAGATTACTGAGGTAGCGGCCATTGATGTTTATTCCCTTATATTTCCAATTTAGGTTTTAAAAAACGTCCTCCAAAACTAAGGTGAACTGTTTGGGTGATAAAGTATCTCCCTGATAAAGTACCTCCCTTGGGATTACTATCAAGAAACTGCTTAACTGATTCCTGCACATCTTACTTTTGACGTGGAAACACTTTCCTATGAAAGGGAAACCCGAAAATCCAGTTTACCAAAATTTATTCTTCTTCTGGTAGAAAAACTGGATTGGGTCTCAAATTTCGTTTCGTAAATTTTTACTTTTTCGAAATGATAGGGTTGCCCTTGGAATTTCATAGCACCTTGAAACTTCTCGGAATGAAAACCCGTTGTTTATTTCATAATGCAGTTTGAAGCTCTTCTTTAGCATACTTTTTTTGATATTTATTTCCGTCAGTACTTTTAGGCATTGTTCCAAAAAACTTAAGTTCAATATTACCTGCAAATTTGCAAAAATCAGTTATTGGGTCTGTGTAACATCAGTTATTGGCTGCTGAATATTATCAAAGCGGGACTTACGTTAAAGGTAACGATTTTGCAAATGTTTTTCAGAGTGTGATATAATTCCATGGTCTACATGTACCTTTGAGGAGACTCATGACTGAAGATTTACAAAACCTTTGTAGAATTTTGTTCTTATTTTTGTATGTGAATTATTAATATAACAGATAATAAATTATTTATAATCGTTTCTGAATCAATCAGAAGAATCAATTATGTCATTGTGATATCTCATTTTTCAAAAAAAGTGTAGATAACCCCTTTTCGTTTAGTAGGCAGAGCTGCAGGTCGAAAATTGCAATAAATAGCTCTAAGTTTATAATGATATTTTTCCCGATTATATACTTAATAAAAAAGGTGACATGCCACCAAAATAAGTTTCAAAACAATATTATGCGTCGCCAAATATCACAGTTGTCAATAACTTGCGTGATTTATGATCTTCAAAAGGCAACATAATTGTATGTGTTTACTCCGTCACTGTTCATAAGGTGTAAACTGATAACTGGCAATTAGTTAAATGCAACCATTTATCAAAACGCAGGACATGCTGACTCCTTATTAAAGTATAATTAAATTTCGACATAATTTTCAAAAGGGTCAGTTCGTGAATGGTCTCAGCTTCTGCCCCTGTTAATTTTACGTGAGGAAATAAATGATAGTTAGTTCCCAACGACGAATTCAACGACGCTTTATTCCCTTCCTCGATCCCCGAAATTAACGGTTCTGAGCTTGAAAGCTTTCTAACTTTATTAAAATAATTACACCGGTTCGGATATTCATCTAAATAAGCCATTAAATTTATACATTTAAGAAACCTACACGGAAATGTTGGCAAATAGAAAATAAAGATATTTGCTAATAAAAAGATTAGTAAGTAGTAAAGGATATGAAAAGAAGTTTTGAAAAAATGTTTGTTCGAGAATTTCTTTGTCATTATGTGTGTATGTGATCTCCTTATTTAAGGGAATACGAAATTTTGAACTTTAGATAGAAAAATAATGAGACACATTACATTTACACAACACATTTTTAAGTTACAAAGATTTCTCTCGCATAGTAGGAAATGACATTATTGAAGAATTTAATAATGATTATAAGGATGTCACAAAAAATAAACAACCACTATTGTTTAATTTATAGAAAAGTTTTAAACACATTCCTCAGGCCATAGAAATAATTCCGGTGAACAGCAAACTTTAGATATGCCTACCGATAGCACTGCCCATACAGAAGAGCCTGAATTTTCCGATTTTAATATTAATGAGATTCCTGTATCAATTGTAAATCACGATCAAATATTAGATTGACTGCTGGATGAAAATATTCAAATTATTAGGAGCAAATTGTATTATTAAAGTCTAATAATAATAATAAAAACACTAACTAACAAAGGCTTCCAAATCTGGATGAGACTTTGCAGTTTGCAAAGATATCTAAACGAAAAGGAAACAGAAACACCAAAAAAATAACACGCAATTACATCTACCCAGTGGATTAAAAGAAAAGCTCAGAAGGTATCTAAAAAAAAGATTGCTACGAAAAGGAGGAGAGAAAAATCAACGTTTGGAAAAGAAGGCTGTTACCGTTAGCAAAATTTTTAAAAAGATTAAAAATTTAAAAACTGCAAGCAAGAAAAACACAAAGTAAAAAAACAGAGAAAGATATAAACCGAGAAATAAAAGATGATGGTAAGGCTAAAATAAATATTTTGAACAAACTTACTGAGGAACCTATCTTACCAGAGCAAAATTTTTTTAATACATGTGAAGACAATTGGTTTCTTGATAAATTTTTTTCAGAGATATCATCTCCCTCGTCTTTTCAAGATAACGAAAAATGTGCTTTAAAAAATATTGCAATAGAGAAGGCAAAAAAGAGTTTATTTACCGATAAGCTAATGGAAACCTGCAAGAGTAATTCGATATTTAAAAATCCTAAGCTGACTGAGGGACTTTGCTTCTCGTGTACTTATAATTTTAAAGAGCAAAATCTTGGAATTAAATGTAACTTTTGCCGAAGGACCTGCCACTTTTCTTGCATAAATAGACTTAATATGCATAAATCAAATTCACAAATATTTCGCTGCAATCCATGTCTAAAAAACAAACATAAAATTAAGTCTTATACTTATGTATCATTTTTTACTTTTATATTAAAATTTGCTTGAATAGGGTGAACAAAAAGGGTGTACATGTGAAATTATGAGTATAATTTCAGTGTATGAGTTATTTATTACATAGGGCTGGTTCAAATAAATTGGGATATGTAGTAAAGAGTTATACAGACAATAGCAAATTAAGTTTATACAAAGTTTTACCAATATCTCTGCTCCAGACACTCGCGGTATTGACAAGCTTTCACTCGCAGTTGTTCTTCATACGGGGAATCTATCCGGGTACCGGTTTCTGAACACGTGTTTCACTGTACTAACACTGAGATCACGAGATAAAATAGTATTTGCGGTATTTTTCGCGTAATTAAAAGCAGGAGAGAGATAATTAGTTAGCGTATAATAATTACAACAGTAGAGAGAATACCCCTGTCACCAACGACAGTCAACAAAGTAAAGAGAGCGTCCGTTCTCATCGATAGACAACAGGCAAGAGAGAGAGAGAGAGAGAGAGAGAGAGAGAGAGAGAGAGAGACAGTACGTCTGCATAGCGAGACTCAGCAGACGCAAGAGAGCGACTTCTTGTTTGCTATGTTACAACAGTCTGTATTTCCAATGGAGTGGGGTTAAAATGTGAGTAAGAAGGGTTAAAAAATGGAAAATAATTGTAAAATTCTGGTAGAATGGTAGTTAGTAAACATAGGGAATTATTTTGATTTTGTAGACTATTCTTTACTGTGAATAAATACTACATATTTAATTAGTACCTAAACCTGTTTCATTTTCAATTATCTTTTTCGGCTAATAACTGATTGATTGGTGGCTAATCACTAGAAGTTTCATAATCAATCCTGGCGAATAACTGACAAATTAGTTGCTAATAGGTCAATAACTAATTCTTGACAGACAGGTATTATGAAAGATTTTTGGGAAATTTGATTCTAGACTAGAAATGTTTGGTTTTGTATAAACTACAACTGATTTTTTATAGGGAGGAACGTGATATTACTACTGATAAACATGTATTACATAATTCTATGATTTAATACCCTCACAGAAATGTAACCGGTCACTCACTGGGTAGTCTACCCTATGCATGTAAGGTAACTTAGTGCAGCACTTGAACAGAACTTAAAACAAGCAAGCAGAATAGAAAATTTCAGAACAACAAAATGTGCTTCCCTTGCACCTACAATATTCCTATATATAATATAGTCAACAAAAATGTGGGTATGCCAATTGATCTTCGCAATTTCTATAGATCCTTATGTAAACTATAAGAACTTAAAAAACATTTAAGTTTTTAAAGTTATTAAGTATGAAAAAAGTACAAAAAAACGATGTAAAAAAGTATATCTAATGTATAAGACATATTAGTTCGATATAAAAAAGTGATAGGAAAAAAACCAGCAATAAATATTCAAATATTTTTTATATATTTCACAGTTATCAAACAATTGTTTAAAAAAACTGCAAGCAACATATGAAAAACGATGATCTTAATTTAAAAAGTGAACAGTTATCAATCTTTTCCCCTCCCAGACCGCTACTGTAATATACCATCGAGCTTTTCTACAACATCAACAAAGTCGGAGTGCAACTCATCGGTGTAGAGAAAAGGCGTTTTTGTCTAGATGAAGGCGATATATATTTCCTAGGCTAGATGGGCAAAAAGCTTCGAAACACCGCCCAAATTCAATACAGTAAAGTGCTCCCGTAGCCGTGAGAAGCGGCTTATATACAATGATCCGAGCTCCTGCCTGTTGGATGAAGGTCTATATTTATTACTGTTACCTCGGTGTCAACGGGTTACGCAAAAATGCTGAGCTTTTAAATTTACTGGAATATTCATTTAAATTTACCTCTTTACTCACTTGACCTTTAAATAGATAATACTTTTTAACTCTACCTTTTTCGATACACCATTTATCTTAAGTCTACCAGATTTGCAAAGTATAATACACTGCCCAACAAAGCTCATTTATGGTCAAAGTTGGAAATAAATAAAAGTCAAACATATTAAACACAAACTTTATTCATAGACCATTTTTGGAAATTCAAAGAAGCCAAAAAAATTCTTTTCAATAAATAAATAATAATTTAAAATCACTGAAAAATTCAAGAACAGTCACAATTACAAAATTGTTTTATTGTCATGTTTATAAACAATTTAATACATTGAAGAGCTGCTTTTATTCTATTTGGGAATGTCATTATTAAATTATTAATAAAATTTTGAGGTATTGTTTCCCAAATTGTTCGCAATTCATTAGGTAATTGTTTTAAGGTTTTAGATGGCTGTAGGAGTCTATTTAAACGTCTGGATATTTCAGCTCAAAGGTGTTTGATGTAATTCATGTTCGGAGAACACGGTGACCACCCCATTCTTGTAATTCCGTCATAATATATCCATTGGTTTACAAATCTTGCAATGTGAGGACTGGCAATGCTGTCGAAAAAAAACAAATTTGTAACGTATAGCACCAAATGGCACTATACCTGGCCCTATGATCCATTCACGATATCTTACAGCTGTCATTGTTTCATTAATTAAAACTACTAAGTCAGTTCAACGGTTCCGCAGAAGTAGAAATTAGGAGAAAAGTTAGCAAGGATTTGTTTTGTCACCCTTGCTATTTAATTTTTATTCGCGAGTTTCTATTAAAAGAGGCACTAGAGGATTACAAGGATAGAGTCAAGTAGAATGGAATAAATATCAAGAGCATCAGATACGCCGATGATACGGTGTTGATTGCAGATTGCCGACTTGGGTTTACAATGCTTTATCGACAGGACCAACTTGATCTGCGATCAATTTGGAATAAAAATAAACATTAAGAAAACCAAAGGGATGTCAATCCGAAAAAATTCAAATGTACCTTGCACAATAAACAGGCATATTTTAGAATATATCAACAAGGTCAAATACCTAGGATGATAGCAGCATAAATCCATAGATTTCGAAATAAGATCGAGAATAGAATAGGTTAGAAAATCTTTCGAAAAAATCAGGAGACTGCTATGTGAATCTCGAATAAAACTCAAAATTTGACTACGTTTATTAAAAGGCCATTTCTTGTCGACACTTCTCTATACAGTTCAAACGTGGACCCTTAAAACATCAATGGTGAATAAATTGGAGGTCTTTGAAATGTGGATCTATCGGAAAATCCTCAAGATTTCATAGACATCGCATACCTCAAGCAAAGAAGTGCTGCAGAGAATAAGAGAATAGGCAAGAAATAAGATATTTTGAGCACAGTGAAAGTTAGAAAAACATCATACTGAGAAATAATAATTATCAATATTTTAGAGTTAGAAAAGAGAGGACTAGGAAGGAAAAAACTATCATGACTAAGAAATATCCGAGAATGGACGGGGTTAAATTTTGAACAGCTAAAAAACAAAAAGAAGAGTTTGCATTGTAATAGCCAACCTCCATTGAGGAAAGAGCACTTTAAGAAGAAGAAGTCAAATCTTCTTTTATAACATATGTTCCCCCGCCAGATACAAATTAATCAGCTTCCAAGAGTGGTGGAACCCATAAACTGTTTATTATGTCGTTGTACTTTTTCTGTCCAGACCAATATTCTTCCATCAGACTTATATAAACGAAATCTTGTTTTCAGAAAAAAGCAATGTTCTGCAGTCCTGGAAGTCGCATTAACTATGTTATATCGTCTAACGATTACTACGTGCAAGTTGATGCGCTGTAAATCGAGAGTGTGTCTTCTTAAATGCAACTGTCATCTGATAGTTTGACTAGAATGTGTATGTTCTATTTCTTTTTGCCTTGAGGTCTATTAAATTATCTTCGGCTTATGCCACAACTTATGTTATGGCTCTCTTCCATCCTCCCTCAGATGTATATGCTGCAAATTCTGCCTAAATAGCCATACCCTATACCATACCATAACCTTCCATACCCGGCTTACAACACTTTGAGACATATCAGTCGCATAGCGATTTCCATTTGAAACAAACCTTTCTATGTCCTTAAAAAACGGACCTTAGAGAAGATCCGTCAGAAAATTAATACTGGAGAAAATACACAATAATCAATTACCACAAAATATGAGAGCCTCAACAACTATTATTGAAGAAATTTAACGCAAACAACTTATTTGGTAAATCTAACATGTTAATTTCCCCAAAAAAGACAAAATGCATGATTACAACATCAAATTTACTAAGATCTAAATTGGATCTGGAAAGTAAGAGAATAGAACAAGTGATGGAGTTTAAAGATCTAGGCATCACATTATCTAGCTACGGAAAGCTCGAAACTGAAGTGGAATATCAAGTGAATAGAGCAAACAGAGCAGCAGGCTGCCTAAATGAAACAATATGGAGAAATAAAAATATCGGGAAAGAAACGAAAGGCAGAATTTACAAAACAGTCAGACCAATAATGACATACGCGGCAGAAACAAGACCTGACATAGAGAGGACAAAAAGGATGTTAGAAACAGCAGAGATGAAAACACTTAGAAAAATTGATGGTAAGACACTATGGACAGAGCTAGAAGTACAGATATACGACGTAGATGCAAGGTGGAGAACATCAAGAACTGGGTAAGAAATAGAAGAGTAGAATGGAACGATCATATAAGCCGAATGACAACAAATAGAGTAGTAAAGACGGCAAGAGACGGTTCCCCAATAGAAGACGATCAGTAGGAAGACCACGAAAACGATGGAACGACAACTTATTGGAGGCACATTGAAAAACAGACAGAGTCATGTCTATATAAAAATAAGTATAAGAAGAAGGAGGCGGGCCAAAACTTATTTGACATGGTTATACCTACAGAACAGATAATAGATGACTTCTTAAGCAAATAATAAAATGTTTAGGACTGATACAAAACAGAGATGATAAGGAGAGGCGTTTAATGAGCAATATCGAAGAGACTCTTCAAACTTCAGATTGGAACATGTGAAAATGGTAACTAGGAACCAGAAGCCACAAGACGCTATAAAAAGTGGATGATACAATAATAATATTTCAAGAAAAGGAGTAATAGCTCCATCGTTAGTAAGACGAACAGCAATTTTCATTAGGAGCAACTTTATATCAGTGAATTTGTCGAATTAATGGTTTAAGAATAACGAGAATTACAACAAAGTTAGGTCGAAGTAACAGCGAGACAACCACTGGTTGGATCGAAATGTGGACAATCGACACGTATATTCAGTGTGAACTCCTTTGAAGTGGGTCAAAAAACCGACAAGTGGACGGATAAGCGTATTTGCATTCGGGTATTTACTTATGCGTGCGAAATCTGTGAGTGTAGCATACGGAATATACCTTAATATTATGAAAACTAAATTCATAGTTGTCAGCCGTGCATATTTTGATCCCGGGGCACTAATGACAGGTAGCGAAGAGATCCAGGGAGTCGACAGATTCACTTACCTAGGAAGTACCCTTTAAGTCACAATGGGACTGCACTCAAGATATTAGATCCAGAATTGAAATAGCACGGTCTACATTTATAGAGCAAGTTAAGATCCTTGCTCTGCTGCATTGATCTCAGTTTCAGAACCAAGATGCGGATAGTGAGGGACTACATTCTTCCAGTGTTACTATCTAAAGTTGAAGCCTAGACACTAATGCAAACCACAGAAAAGCGGATTGAAGCCTTCGAGAGATCTACAGGAGGATACTAAAAATATACGTGTGTGGACCATGTCATCAACGTTGAGGTCCTACAGTGCATGACAATAGAAAAAGAAGTGCATAATTTAGTGAAAGAACGTAAGCTTGAGTACCTCGGCCACGTGATGCGGAATGAAGAAAAACATCGAATTCTTTAACTCGATATGCAGTGTAAAGTATTTGGCATGAGAAGACCGGGACACCGTCGTATCTCGTGGTTGACAACCGACAATGGTTTGGGATGACCTCCGCGGAGCTGTTTCGCAGGGTAGTCAACAAAACCATGATAATATTCTGCATAACAAATAACACTTAGCGAAATGTGGTGCCACCATTAAAACTTTAACAAATTTATTTTAGTGGGATTGGCAAGTTATATAAAAAAAACTGCATGCAGTTACAAGCTGTTACGGATTTATAAGTTGTAGTAATTTATAAGAAACATGGTATTCTCGAAATTTTGTTTTAATATCTTTTTATTTGAATATATCTACTTTTATTTTTACTTATTTGTTCCATTACATCTATTGTTCAAATTTTAACTCTAATAGAACTAATTTAATTTTGTGCCAAGTTATATATCATAAAAAATGAGGACAATAGCGTCACCTTTCAGTAGAAGGTTTCATTTCATAAACTTAAGGATCTTCAGTTTAAAAACGTACAAACGCCATCTACAACCCGCTCACGGCACTCTCACAGGATAGGTATTGTTCAAGCTAATCTTAATTGATGCCCCTGAAAGTTATCCATCATCGTTGGAATCGTGGAAGGACTGAAACAGCTGACAAGAAACGACGTGTACTGTACATGATTTTCCTTAATTATATGTACGAAAAAACCCGTACGTATATGTATATGATATGTATGAAAAGTTCGTTTGCACAGAGAAGCATTATTATTTCATTACCTTTTTTATATGTAAAAAGTATTTCCTTATCTTTATAGCAAACACCAGGTTTTTAGAACGTATTAGTGATTCAAAATTATGAGAATATCGAAAACTCAAAGAAATAGCCGTCTCAAAAGTCCGAATAGCTATGATGTTTGTCGACCTCCGCCGCGGAGATGGCACTTGAAGAAGAAGAAACAACCAATACCAGATTGTAGGTTGATATATAAATACTCATAATATTCTTCTTCCTTTTTGATTTTAGACAAACTGTTTCTTTTATTTTTATATATATGCTTAGGTCAAAGCTCTATCTCTTTCGGGTACGACTCACGCTCTGATGATGTTCTACTAGTGTTTTGTTTCGAACAATTCTCGCCAATCGTTTTTCTTCCTTTTTTATACATTGTCTTTCACTCCTTTTAAACCTTAACGCATGATAATTTATCTTTTTGCAGAGATCTTCAATATTTATTGTTTAACTGATGCAAAGATTAACTCTATTTTTTTACCTTCCACCATTTTCCTATACATGTTTCGAAGTTTTTGCATCTCGTCATGAAGACTTTGCAAGTTATAGTTATAGTAACAACATGCCTGTCCACTCTTGTACCGACCTCTATATGAAAAAAGAAAAGTCACAAGACTTACTGAAAGATATTGGACGATGTTAGAAATTTCCTTGTATTCCGACAATAATACATCTACAGTTTATCCTTGCAAAATACCATCATTTACCGTTTTACGTAGAGTAAAGACGTTGAAATAAAAGTAGACGAGCGTTTCTTTTCACTTCGATTTCCACCATTCTCCTACACGTGTTTCGAGGTTTTACCTCTCGTCAGGAACACTTTGTAACATCGTAAACATTGTACCTATATATGTGTATATGGAAATATCTGGATGACCGACGGCTTAGTTGAACTTTACAAAAAATGTATGAACAACCCAGATGACCTAACCTAAAAAAGAATAAACTATTTAGAAAAATAAATTAAATAAGCCAGTTATTGAGGTAAAAAACGTTATTTTTACACGGAAATATAATATTGTTAATATAATATTGTTTTTGTTTAATTTCCCACATATTTTAGCTATAAACAATAAACATCCAGTATACAAATCCATTGAAATCAAGTAATAAAAACCTACCGCACTCCTTTCTCCATAGGGACTATCCATAGGTGTAAGGGTACGAAGTATGTATTCCACAATATACCGGTGAAAACGCTTTGGATAATGGAGAATGGAGAAGTAGGTATATGGAAAAGTTCCCCGGGGAGAGAAAGTAGCAAGCAACACGGATGTTCACCATCATCTACACCCTTCTTCGCAAATCGTCGCCGCTACAAAGCCAATTCAGATTCACTGTTAATGGCACATTACATTGTTACCTTTCCTTGCTTCATCTAGGACCCTACTATCCTATTCAGGAACGGTTAGGCTGGTACACTCAGAAAACAATTTGTGTGTGGTTTTGAAAGACAACAGACAACTTTTTGAAATGCCAACAATATGTTAAAGAATAAAGGTTTTTGCATCAATATAAGATTATTTCATACAAAGAATATCAACACGTCTTTACAACTACAAAATTTACTAAGAAACTTTGATTAAAATCAGAATCCATTACATATAAACGAAAGAAAATTTGGCATAATATTGATGACATAACAGCAGAACATTTTTTTATTTACGTATCTCAATAGCGTAGGTCACTGGCATAGGTACAATTGCATTACATTAAATTATAAGATTATACAGATACATTACAATTTACAATTTATAAAGATAAACAATATTAACCCTTTAGTAGTCGGGTGGGGCCTGTGAAACTAGCGAAAATTAATTTGTAATGCCTCACAACACTGCTTATTTTTTGGCGTGCGCTGCATTCCTCAATATCTTTCTGTACACATGTCGAACAACACTATTAGTATATTCGCTAGTTATTTGCACTTTTGGTCTGTCAGACTCTACCTGACTATTCGAGTATCTTTTGTGAGTTCGACAAGTAAATTTTATTATTTTAATAGTATTTATTTTAGTTTATTTAAAAGTATTTTAATTCCTATGATTATATATGGATATAGTAATGGTCCAGCCTTTACTGTTTTTCTCTTGTATTTTACATTTCTGTGATGGATCCTTATCTGAAAGAAATTCACAGAATACAACAACTCTATGATGAAATAGAAGAAGAAAATATTGATTTGGAAAACGAGCCAAAATCTTACAGGTGTGAATAAACACAGAAACAGAAGAAGAATGGGAGAAAGAATTAAAAACATAACATTGGAATGGAGGAAGTACTGAAGGAGGAACCTGCAACTTAAAAATATTTGGAATCAAATACGGAAAACCGGCTGCTCTCTTGTTATTGCAAAATATGGAATGTCCTGGAGAAAACATGCGCCTTCAAAAAATGTTCGGACAAGAAGTTCTAATTTAATTTAATACTTACCAGGTTCAAAAGGAAATGCTCGTTAAGCAGGTGATCGTTTAGCATGTTGGAAATGTTTTATTGATGATAATATTCTTGAAACCACTGTACAGAACACAAACATATTTATTTCTAAACTGAAGAACAAATATGCAGATCCGAATGAAGCCAGACCTACAGATCATCATCATCTTTAATAGCTCGACAACCCTTTCTGGATCCTGGCTTGTTCTAGGATTTTCCGTCATTCCCTTCTGTTCCTTGCTTTATTTTTCCAGTTGGTAATCTTAAGTGTTTTCAGATCTTGTTTCACTTGTTCCATGTATCTGAGTTTGGGTCTTCTCTATGACATTTTCCCTACTGGTTTCCCTGTTAAGGTCTGGTTTTGTAGAGGAAATGTTAAAGTTTTGGACTGCTAAGGACATTCTATAGGCCTTGGCTAAGATTCTTTTTTCTTTAGATATTGAGATAAGGACTGTCTACAAGTATATATGCTAATGGATAAAATATTAGCAGTTAAAATGCCCCACACATTCAGAAATGCACTTAAATCTTAGGAAATCATTAAATATTTATGTGTCTCTTTGTCAACCATTTTTCATCCACTCCTGAATGTAGGTCTCTCCCAATTGCTTCCATCTTTCTCTATCTTACGCCAATCTAATCCACTGTTTGCCTGCCACTGCTCTTATGTCATCTACCCATCTTTTTTGAGGTCTTGTCATGCTTCTTGTTGTCGTCCTTGGTCTCCATTCTAGAATTCTCCGTGTCCACCTGTAGTCATTATATTGTGCTACGTGACCTGCCCACCGGCTGGTAGCGGGTAGGAACTCCTGGATAGTCTATCAGGGAAAATGAATCAATCCCTGCCCTCTGCAGATTTCAGGGGTTTCCTGACCGGGGAAACTAGTACCTGCTTAGGTCCCTTATCCAGGGTCACGGATGAAGCCCACAACGTCAGCCACGGCGGAGAAGAATACCTTCGGTATGACATCGCCAACCAGCTTGGCAAACGTGGCGTTTTAAGTATGCTAAAACCTCCCAAGTTGAAGATGTCAAATATCAATACCTATGGATACATATCAATATCCTCATAGATTCTGGGGGAGGTAAATATTCGACTGAATCTAATAAAAAAATGTTTATGTGGTAGTTTTTAACTAATAATTTTCAAGAAGAAAATTAAATTTTCACGCAAATTTCTCTAGGAAACCCCACAGTTTTTACATATTTTACTCCCCTTGATTTTATCTTCTAGTACTCTCTCTTGGTCTTATAGGTAGGATGTTACAAGCTGTAGTCTATATTATAGTATAATTTTATACTAATTATATGACAAATTATTAAATTGGTCTTTTATAACTACATATTTTGACAACAAACCTATACATTTCAAAACCAATTCTTAACATCCTCATCTCGGTGACTCATCTAAATTTATGAGAATGTATAGAAATTCACAGCCCTTCACCAACCTTCTGTAATTTCTAAATTGATTTCTTCTTTGTCAATAACACAAATGGAATGAGTAGTATGAATTATGGGCGATATTTGTGTCTCACCACCGCAACGCTTACACTTTTAGAGGGTAACTAACTACTTAGGTTAGATTGTCAACGGGGGAAAATAAATTGTTATGGTTTAAGGTAGGTTAACATTGCTCTTAATAAGCTGCTTTTATCGAAGTAGAGGGTTGTAGCAGTAGCTATTGCATTTTAACGTAATAAACGTACTCGCTTTACTCGAATTATTTTTTTTTTATTAAAATCAAAACAAAATTTGTAAAATCAAGTAATTATTAATTTTTAAATTTAAAATCAAAATCTTTACCCTCTTTTACATTACCTCAAATTTGATAAAATTTTGGCTTTGTCGTATTTTACATTGTTGAAAAAGATTAAACTTAAAATTTTTCTGAGTATTTGTAAATGTTATGGTCAGAATGAATGATTGTTTGATGAGAAACCTTATAAAAACTTATTATCACTAACTAATAATAGTTAATAAAAATGTTTGGAAAATCTGAATAAGCTTTTCAAGAGATATAATTACAATAATAAGCATTGGTATTCATGACTGATAATTGAAATAAAGAAAGGTCAAGGCAGTTAATACATTTGGCCCAAAATGTGAATGAAACACTTTTTAAAGTTGTGGTCGAGCTTTTAAATTTATTTTTAATTCATCTTCAAGACATCTATTGCGAAAAAAAAAGAAAACGAAAATATTCTTCGAATCGGTAGGTGGAACGTAAAATCATTAATCCATAAGAAAACAAGAATCATTCAAAGAACTTAAAGAGAAGAATATTGATCTCTGTGCACTTTGAGAGTGAAAGAAAAAGGCAAAATTATGACGCAGACCAAACAACGAATCGCCCTTTAAGTTACTCCAGACGAGTACACCAAAGAAATGCAAACCAAGTAGAAGACTATAATATGTCGAAGATGTCTCTCGATATGTCTAGTAGACTATAATAGTATTTTTTGCATACAGATTAAACTAGAAGAGAAGACCTAAATATACACCTGAGAATAGTAGAGACGCAAATACCAGAGAAAACCTCTACGAACACCTCCTTTCTTCTTAGAGTTCTTCTTTAAACTGGTATTTTCCTGTATAATACGTTTAATATTATCGGTTTTAAATTTTCTTAAATATCTCCCAATTGCCTTCGAAACAATTTTATTCATTTCTCTTAGAGTGTGGTTGTCTGCATTCTCATCGATTATCATTTGTCTTCTTTGATCTAGCAGCGTTTCAGTATGGACTTTTTACTATCTGATTTTCTTTTAGGACAGTGCACTCGGTGACTTTCTTGTAAGGCGTTTTGAGAGTATTTAATGCGTTAGCCTAGAGCTTTCATGCAGTACTAGCTTATTATTTATATGTGTCTGATATTGGTTGATATCTATGTGTGTCCAAATCACCATGAGATTTAGCCTACATTCAAATTAGCCCTTGCTAAATTAACAAATATCAAAGATCTTTCTTCCTTTCTTCTTTCATACGTTTTGTTTACACCTGACTTCGTTGTTAAAGAAGAATTATTAGAAGCAACATTATAAATCCTAAGATTTTCCACTTGGCGAAACTAAATTCAAACAATTATTTTCATAATTATTTTACTATAACGGGAGAGATTTAATTTTGATTCAGAGCCTCTGCATTTGTCGCTCTGATGATACCTAATGAAGCTGAAAATACGTATAAGCGGATGGCAGATGCCCTGCATTGAAATTAAATCTAACACCGTCTTTCCGTTTAAGAATTATTACATTTAGTGGTATTTCAACCCGGGGTATTGATATTAAAAGTATTAGATTAGATTAGTATAATGCATAATTCATAATTAAAACTGTTGATGTGCCTCTTAATAAACTTGTTAGTATTGTAGCTGATGGAGCTCCAACAATGCTGGGTAAAAAGTCGGTCTTATTGGGATACGAGGAGATGATTTTCAAATTCCACAATTTATACTAATATGATGCATAATTCACCAGAAGATCTTGTTACACAATATTTAAAATATCCTGATGTTATGAAAATAGTGTTACACATTCTAAATTAGATTCGAATTAAATGACGAAGAACTCCTCAATGACATTTTTTGTGTTGTTAGATAAATGCATTTCTTAAACCTCCACTGGTAGGTGGGGAAACCAGAAAAATCGATTTGCCAACGATGTCTACAGCATTTCAGCTCACATTTGTTGCCAAAACTCAAAATCGAAATTGCAGGCAATATATTTTGAAGATTGGGTCAATGATTGGTCAAAAAATATAATAAATATTTTTATTCAAAATTACCTCAGGTACATTTTTTATTTGAAACATTTTTTGAAGTTATACTTCTATACGCACGGTCTGGCGTTGGAAATTTGCATGGGAGTGAATCTGTGAAACCACTACATATGTAAGATAATGAGTAAGAGAGAGACAGGAGATATATTTTCTCTCTCTTCCTTTCTCGAGAATAAAAATGTTCTTTTGTATATATATTTAATATTATATATATAATATATATATATATATATATATATAATATATATATATATGTATATATATATATGTATATATAATATATATATATATATATATTATTATATATATCATCATCATCATCATCCAGCCGAATTTTCACATCCATTGTTGGATATAGGCCTCCTCCAAACGTCTCCAGTTCTCTCTATCTCTAGCTGCTGCAATCCAGTTTGTTTCTATTCTCTTTAGGTCGTCGGTCCATCGGGTGGGTGGTCTGCCTCGACTTCGCTTGTCGGCTCTTGGTCTCCACTCCAATAATCTCTTCGTCCATCTTCCGTCTTCCATTCTAGCAACATGTCCAGCCCACCTCCACTTTTGTTTATTGATTCGCAGTATAATATCGTCTACGCCAGTTCGTCGGCGTATCTCCTCATTTCTTACGCGATCTTTCAAGGTCAGGCCCAGCATTGATCTCTCCATTCGCCTTTGTGTTACCCTCAGTTTTTCGGCAGTAGCTTTCGTTAAAGTTAAGGTCTCTGCTCCGTAGGTCAAGACTGGTAAGATGCATTGGTTAAATGCCTTCCTTTTCAGGTGAATTGGGATATTTGTTTTAAAAATGTCTCTCATCCGTCCATATGCCGCCCATCCCAACGTGATTCGTCTATTTAGCTCGCAGGTTTGGTTGTCTCTGGTTATTCTAATTTCATGACCCAAGTATGTGTATTTATCGATTAATTCTACCTTGTTGTTATTGATCTGTATCTCTTCGCTGGGAACCATATTGGTCATCATTTTGGTTTTCTCAAAATTTATCTCCAGCCCAGTTTCTTGTAGTATGTCATTCAGTTCTTGGAGCATGTCTTTGATCTCTCCCAGATTATCTGACAGAAGCACGATATCGTCCGCAAACGTAGATGGTTTAATCTTTCTCCATCGATGGATATTCCTTTCTGTTGCCATGTTAGTCTTTTAAATGCATACTCAAGAACGGTAATGAACAGCTTTGGTGACATGGTATCACCTTGCCTGACTCCCCTTTTTATCTTTATTTTATTAGTATTTTATATATATTATTTATATATTATATATATATATATATATATATATATATATTATATTATATATATATATATATATATATATATATATAATATGTATTAATTATTATTATTTATGTGATATGTTTTGTATTATTAATTAAATCATAAATAAATATTTTAGGCTTTTGTATTTCAAAATAATCACTGTTTGACCGAGAACTGTCAATTTTGAAATCCGTTAGTGTCATGTCTAATTGGCAAATCCTTTACGTGTTTGGTTCATACGCTGGTGTTTGTGAGTTCGAATCCCAATATGAATTTCCTTTTTTATTTTTGAAATATTTAAAAACCTCACGTTAATCTTATTAAATATATGTAATATACGCAAAAATGCTAAATTTTAAAATAAAATAAAATTTACAACATAATCCGAGTTGTTGGTTTTTTATTTTTATCTTCGTAAAGTAAGTTATGTATATTGGCAGTTTTAAATACTTATGAATATTGCATTTTAATTTATATTGTATTATTATATTGAATTATATTGCAGTGTATTTATTGTATTGTAATTTTTATATTAATAACAAAATAAACAATGAATTTTACTGCAGAGTATGTGTAAAAAATTTTTTTGCATTCAACTCCTTTTATACATATATGAAAATAAAAATATATATTTTCATTAAAATATTGATACAATCCTTCATTTACTATACTCCTATTACAGGTCAAATGTTTATATACAGCAAACGATGCACCATATACCTATATAACTAATTCTTTTTCTCTTTCTGCTCTCTCTTACCTATAGCATTACATATGTAATGATTGTGCAGATTGACTTTTTCTACGGACTACAAATTCTTGATAAATCGATTTTTTCTGTTTTTCCCCATCTATGACTGGAGGTTTTAGAAGGAAGCCTTGGGGTAAAAGTGGGAAACTTTTTGCATCTTTTTCGGAGTCCTAAAATTAACATAATCAGCAAAATTTAGGTAGTTCGTATGATTAGAAGTCAAATATCTGATGAGTGGATTATTTACCTGTTGTAATTTACAATTTACGTTACATTAAAGATTTCAACTAATTATTACATTTATTTTCATGATTACTTTCACAATTCTTCGCAAGTCGCAAATAAAAAAGTACTACGGAAGATGAACACAACCGCGGATTTGGTCAACATCTTGAAGGGCCGTAAGCTGGAGTACTTGGGATATATATATTGAGAAATCAAGGCAGATACGAGCCAATGCATTTTGCAAGGTAAAATTAAAGGAAAAAGGCCCCAGGACGAAGAACAATATTCTGGCTGAAGAGCATGTATAGAAAGACCTCAACACAGCTGTTTCGTACAGCAACCAACAAAGTCATCATAGCCAGAATGATCGCAAACGTTCAGAATGGATAGGCACCCTAAGAAGAAGAAATAAAATTCCATTTGCCTCCCTTTTGTAATAATTTTTGCAATTTTAATGGGTCTTCTTCTTAGAGTGCCGTTTTCCTACGGACGTTGGCAATAATAATGGCTATTTTTATTTTTGAACTTGCTACTCTAAACAAATCAATCGATCTGCATTGATACCAATCACGTAGATTCTTTAAACATGAGTTCTGCCTTCTGCCAACAGATATTCTTCCTTGAATCTTTCCCTGTATTATGAGTCTCAAAATTTCATATTTTGGTCCTCTCATCACATGGACTTAGGTTCCGGTTTTCTGGTTTGTATAGTGGTGATTAGTTCTGTTTCTTTACCAACCTTCTCCAGTACTTCTTTATTTGTAATTCTATTAGTCCATGATATTTGTAATACTCTGCGGTATAACCAGAGTTCGAAACCCTCGATTCTTTTTAAATTGCATTTTTTTAATGTCCCAAGTCTCAGCTCCATATAATAATATTAAAAATATATAACAGCGAATGGTACGTAGTCTAATCTCCAAATTTAGATTTTTGCAAGTTAAGAGTGGCTTCATTCGTATAAATGCTGATCTGGCAATCTCTATTCGCCTGTTTGATTGTCAATAGGTAATGTTTATTTTGTGGTCTTTTTGTAATTAGCATCTACTTCGTTTTTTTAGCGTTTATAATAATTCCCATCTCAGTACTAATCGTTCAAGGATCCCGATTTGTTCAAAGTATATAAACAACAAAAAGTTGAATATAATCGGCAATTAAAAATTGCTAAAAAGTCAGCTTACTGTAATTTTATTACTAATTCCAATAATAAACCTAGAGACTGCTGGAAAATAGTAAATTTCGAAAGAAACTACACTAAATCCAGTTCGGTACAACCTGATCTACCTCCAGACGAAATGAATCAATTTTTTAGTACAATTGCAGAGAATATAATTACATCTCTTCCCACTATTAACGTCGATGTCCTCGTCAATTATAGAAATTATCCTTCTCCGAGCAAGTCATTTTTTTTTCGGCCCGTTCTGGAAGAAGAGGTCTCTCAAATAATAAAGTCGCTTAGTAATTCTAATTGTAGGGACGTTCACGAGATTAATAGCAAAATTTTAAAAGAAACTTACCAAATAGTTTTAACACCTTTCTACTCATCTTATTAATTTAATTCTATCCACTGGAGTATTTCCAGAAGTACTAAAATACTCAAAAGTACTACCAATCTACAAAAAAGGTGATTCCTCAAAAACTGACAATTACAGACCCATAAGCATTGTTTCTACTTTTGGGAAAGTGATTGAAAAGGTTATCAAACAACAATTTTATTCCTATTTTGAGTCAAATAATTACTTTAGCAACTCACAATATGGATTTAGAAGTGCTCGTTCTACTACGAACGCGGTATTTAATGTTGTGAGCGAGGTGATTGAGGGCTTGAACGCGGCAATCGCATAGCAATTTCTCTTTGTGACTTATCAAAGGCTTTTGACTGCGTTTCACACGACATTTTGCTCCACAAATTAAATTACTATGGAATCAGAGGTATCCCTCTTAAGCTTATAACTTCTTATCTATGTGGCAGACACCAGGCGGTAGTGTCTAAAGGTCATCTCTCTGATTTTCTATCCGTAAAACATGGAGTCCCACAAGGTTCGGTCTTAGGACCTCTTTTGTTTATTATTTATGTCAACGATCTGCCTAAATTCATATCTCCGTACAAAACCATACAATTCGCAGATGATACGACATACGTTATATCAGGAAAAAATAATGATGATTTAAAAATGTCTCATGAGGAAGTTTCTACTAAATCTAGCTCATGGTTTGCTGCAAACAAACTAAAACTTAACTCTGATAAAACGCAAAATATGGTTATATCTGCAAGTAATTTACACAATGATCTAGTTAACAAAGAGACTGTTAAACTATTGGGAATAACCATAGATAATCGACTCAACTGGTCTGCTCATATCTCACACCTTAAGAAACAGCTATCAAGTTCATTATTTGTTATTCGCCAACTAGCAAGGGTTGTCAACTTTGAAACATTAAAAATGACATATTTTTCTTTATTCCACTCTCACCTAAACTATGGTTTAATTATATGGGGCAATTCAACAAATGCACTTCAAATTTTTAGAATACAAAAGAAAGCTGTCAGGATTTTAGCAGGGGTTAGTTATCTAGAACACTGCCGACCTTTCTTTATCAAATTCAAAATTATGCCGCTACCTACTCTGTTGATATTTCAAGTTTTAACTCAAATTCACAGAAAACGTGCCCATTTAATAAAGCAGTCTGATGTCCATGTTCACAATACGCGAAACTGTCACTACCTACGAACAAATCGCTGTAGATTAAGTCTTTCAGAAAAAAATAGTCTTAATTATAACTATTACAATATTTTACCAAAAAGTATAAAAGAGCTAAGCTGTAATAGTTTCGATAAAGTTATAAAAAAATATCTTTTAAAACATTGTTTTTACTGCTCAGAAGAATATATGACTCATTGCAGAACATCCACTGAACTGCTTACCGTAACTTTGCCATAAATATTTTTCTGTTTAATATGTTTTCATGTTTGTATTATTTAATGTTTTATTATTTAATACTATGTATGTTTTTTTTACTTGCTACAAACAATATTTGTATATGTTATGTAGTTAAATAAATACTCTACTCTACTCTACTCTACCGTTACTCTACTCAAGCTTTCGATCAGATGATGTTGCTATTATCACAGTGTAAAGCGTATTTTAGTGTAGTAAATACAGTGGGAGTTTTATATTAAAATAATGATCTTAACGTTATAAAATTGACTTAATAAAATTTAAAAAGTGAATCGCTGAAAACGAACAATATTTGTAGACGTAGGATATCTAAAGTTGGATAATTTTCAAACAAAATTTAAAGCTTTATTATTCTTCCGCACACAAATAATCTAAACAGTACACCTGTCCCTAGGAAAATACCAAACAATATCAAAGTAGAATTTGTGAATGTAAACAAGCAGATCCGTCGTTTGCTATTTTAAAATTTGAGCCGCTCTGAAACGTTCCATATTGTGTCATTCCTCGCTTATACCCAACTTCGGCACTATTTATTTTTTAACCAAAACAAAGGTCTACTTTTAGCCAAGAACAAATGTTCGTAGGTATATAACACAGATATATTCTCTTAAAATTAGAACCTATTTAAATAAACTGTTCTTTCCTGTGACTACCTACTACGTTAAGTGATGGATGCATTCGGTTTAAGACAATTCCGGAGAGGAGGTTTGATTAGGAATAATAAACGAATTGATAAAATAATCATGTTTGAGTTGCCGTTTTTAGAATTACACTATCGCATTCGTGGGATTGTTAAAATTCATCGTATATAATTTCATTAGAGAGAAAAATTTTCCGGCAATATTTTCGTCTGGTATGAAAGTTTGTTGCCTGGCAATTTGTGCGAATTAAATTTTGACAGTTAAATCACGAAACGTCAGTCGATTGATTTTGTCCAACTAAAACTGTCAATTGACAACAAAACTTTAACTCTCTCTCTTCAATCCTGTCCCCCCAGGGGAAGTGTAGTGGTCGACGTGATGTCGTGTATTGTCCGTCTCCAGAGATCTCTGTCTCTGGTCATTTCTTTTAATTCATGCATAGGTCTTTGGCATATTCCTGTAATTTGATCTATCCATCTTGTTGGGGATCTTCCTCGTGATCTTCGGCCTTCTACCTTTCCTTGTATTATGAGTCTTTCCATGTTTTCTGTGTTTGCTCTCATAACATGCCCAAAATATTTTAATTGTTGGAGATGGACTTTACTAGAGAGTCGTTGGCTAACTTTTAGCTCTCTTAAAATTGAATTATTTGTTCTACGGTCGGTCCAAGGAATTCGTAACATTCGTCTCCAACAGAACATTTCAGTGGCGTCTATCTTTCTTCTCTCCGATTGTCTCAGAGTCCAAGATTCACATCCGTAGGTCAGTATTGGGAATATTAAGCAGTTGATCAACCTCATCTTTATCGCTCTTGAAATTTGACAGTCCTTCCATATTTTGGTCATTTTTGCTGTGGCAACTTTTGCTAGATCACATCTACGTTTAATCTCTCTTGTAATGACCCTGTTTGTGATTATGATCCAATATAGTATGAGCTCACAACCTCGAACCGTCAATTGTGGTTATGTGTGATGATTGTTGTGTAGTCTATCCACTATCATGATCTTTGTCTTTGATATGTTTAATTGCAGACCAAATATTTGACTTTCGTTTTCGATCAGTCGTATAAGTTCTATCAGCTCTGCTTGACTATTTGCAAGAAGGCTGTGTCATCTGCGAAACGTAGGTTGTTTAGTTTATGACCATTTATTGAGATGCCCTTTTCCCATCCTTCAAGTGCTCTTCGCATAATATACTCCCCATATATGTTGAATAATTGTGGAGATAGTATACATCCTTGTCTGACACCCCGTTCTGGATGAAATTCGTTCGAAAGTGTGTCAAGTACTTTAACTGATCCAGTAGTGTGTTCATATAGTTCGGTTATAAGCGTAATTAGATGTTGTGGTACGCCTACTTCTTTTAGTATTCGCTATAAGTGTCTCCACTTGACCCTGTCGAACGCTTTACGGTAAGTCTATAAAACAGATGTATAGTGGGATGTTGAATTCCCTAGATTTCTCGATTATCTGTCTTATATTCAGCAGGTGTTCACGAGCAACTGGATTTACCTTTGGTAAATCCAGTTTGCTCTTGTGGAATTTCTCTTTGAAGGAATGTTTTCAGTCTCTCATTGATTATATGTAGCATTATCTTGCTGGCATGGGATACAAGAGAGATAGTTCTATAATTGTCGCATTTATGGAAGCTGCCTTTTTTATGTATGGTCGTTATTGTAGATTTTGTCCAGTTTTCAGGCCATTGTTTGGAATGCCATATCCAATAACTTTAACATATAAAGTTATTTTAAAATCTATTTGGATCTATGAAATTCAGCTATAGGGAACACCAGCTAGATCCAGTATCGACATTTTTGAAAGATTCCAATAGAAAGTCCTCCGAATGTTAACCTAATGCTCCATGATACGTTCCAAACAATACGATGAAGAAGTCACCAAAATCTACCAACGATATAATCAGACTAACAGATCAACCCAATAATCTAGCCCAAAATTTAGTGACGCATCCAATCGAATGAAAACTCAAACGAAAGACCCAAGCTGACCTGTTAACTGTTAACTAGTTGCAGAAATCTAGAATCTAGAAGCAGAAGCTCCACTCAACCCCAAGACATAATATTCTGACAATTTACTTTTGTAATTAAATTACAAGTAATTATATTACAAGTAGACATTTGTAATTATATTAGTTGAGCTAATAACTGAAAAAAGAAAATACAAAAATAAAGATGGAAATAAATATAAAACCATCAAGAAAAGAATCAAGAGAGGTATGAAATCAGAAAGGCTAAGGAGGAATGGATGAACAAGGAATGCCAGGAACTGGAAGAACTCAGCAACAAACATGACACCTCAAACTTACATAAAAAAATAAAAGAACTTACAGGCAACACCAGACAAAGAAGAACACTCATAATAAGCGATAATACTGGAGGAATACTTACTGAAGAGAGCAAAATAACAAAACAAAATAGTAGGTCCCATAAAATGACATACAAAAAACGCATTTATATTGCTTATAATGAACAAATCGGTTAGAGCAAACGTATTTCTTGGAACACTAGTAGTTAAAATATTGGTTACAGCGTACATCTTAATAAATAAGTTTAAAAGTGCTGTCCTGTAAAGTTATGAAAATGGACATTGTAGTGTTGTATTTCTCACAGGTATTACCGATATTTAATACCACGAAATGAGAAGTAAGGATTTATTAATTTATGGTTATTGTACATCCGGACAGGCATCTACTGTCCTTTAGACAGTTAGACCTCCCAAGATGGGTCCATTGTATTACAAAATTTTGTTTATACATATTTCACCATTTGGCCTAAGCCAAGAGTTTCTGAATTTGAATTCAGTTGTGTCTAGCCTTCATTGAAAAAATGTTACGGAAACAATTTACTATTGAGGAACAGTTTGGAATAATTTGCCGAGTCGATTCCGGTGATTCCGCGAGTTCGATTGCCCGGGAATTTAAAACGTCACGCTCGACAATTGCTGGAATAATGAAAAGGCGAGAGAAAATAATTAAGCAATTTAATAAGTGTGAAAAAGGAAAACGCGTTCGGTCATCAAATTACAGTGACATTGAAAGTGCTTTGCTCGATTGGTTTAAACAACAACGCGCAAACAATGTACCCGTGAGTGGGCCGATGCTTCAGGTAAAGGCTGATGCTTTCGCTGTGATTTTGAAGAAGAATTTTAAGTGTAATGCTTCCTGGGTTCAACGTTTTCGAGCTCGCCACAATATTGTCCATGGAAAAATTTCAGGTGAGTCAGCAGTTGTTGACAGATCAATTATAAATGACTGGGTTGAAAATGTGTGGCCTACACTCAGGTCCGACTATAGCGATGATGAAATTTTTAATGCTGACGAGATGGGGTTATTTTTTAGACTGACACCTGATCACACGTTAAAGTTTAAAGGCGAGAAATGTTCCGGTGGTAAACTCTCAAAAGAGCGTGTTACAGTTCTTGTTGCAGCCAACATGTCCGGTTCCATAAAAAGGAAGCTTTTGGTGATAGGAAAAAGTAAAATGCCGCGTTGTTTTAAAAACGTGAAAAATCTCTCTGTTGATTATGATTTCAATAAAAAAGCCTGGATGACGTCAGCTATTTTTGAAAAGACTTTACTAAAATGGGACAGTGAACTTTTACAACAAAAGAAACACATAATTTTAATTGTCGACAACTGTCCGTCCCACCCCCCAGTTGACAGGTTAAAACAAATTAAACTCGTTTTTCTGCCTCCAAATTGTACGTCTGTACTGCAGCCCATGGACCAAGGAGTTATAAGAAGTCTTAAAGCATGCTTTCGGAAAGAATTGGTGTACAAAATCATCGAAAAGAGAGAGAATAACGACGATACGAAAGTCAGTATTCTTGACGCTGTACTAATGATATCAAAGGCATGGGAATCTGTGCGGAAGGAAACGATCATCAACTGTTTTCGTTTTTCCGGCCTAACTAAAGACTTACAACAGTAAGTCCATTTGCAGGATGCCATTTCCCTTTTCAGTTCTGACTGCTCTGCAGATGACTATGTACGAGTGGATGACGAAATAAGTACGAGCGAAGAACTCTCAGATATTGACATCGTACTGAGTCACCAAACTAGTGACAAACAAAGTACTGATGAGGATGATGAAGAATTGGAAGATTTCGGCAAAATCCCTACTGTTGCTGAAGCGTATGCTGCTTGTTCCACCATACGAGCATTTATTCAGACTGCTGAAACTTCCCAGAGTGTAAAAGAATCATTATCGATTGTTTCCACATCAATTGAAAAAATGTTTTTTTCAGAAGTTCAAGGAAGGCGACAAACAAAAATTACAGACTTTTTTCATTAAATATTCAGGTAAAATGTGTTTACATATTTTGTAATACATATATGTATGTATTTTTTTGTCTTTTTAAAATAAATAGTATATGTATGCCTACATTTTTATAATACGAAGATTTGGAGAAGCCGTTATATTATGTGTATACTTTATTCACTACTTATACTTATTTCAATACATATTATACATATATGTATGTACATATTTAGATTTGCTTAAGTACAATAAACACATATGTTAAATGTTATGTATATGTTATTATAACATATTATAAGTATAGTTAAAGTAACACATTTTTGCGTCATAACCCTAGGTACAACGAACTAACTGTCCCTATTAGTGTAATATCGTTTATAGCAACCTGTTCATTATAACCGATAGAACTGCTTACAGAGAACACTGGCTACAACGTACAAAAAGCACCAGTCCCCTGAAGTTCGTTATAAACGATTTTGACTGTATAATGCATAAGTTCCATGACGAGAAGGAAAATGAATAAGATACAAGCATGCCCTACAGAATGCAAAACAAGGAAAAGCACCGGATCCTGATCAAATTCTAGATGAACTGTTAAAAGCCTTAGATGACGGTAATATAAAGAGACTCATCCCAATTCTCAACCACATATATGTAGAGGGCAACATTCCGGAGGAATGATATTTTTACCTCTACCAAAAAACAACAAGCCCAAATCATGTAATGACTATATAGTGATATGGAGAAAGGGAAACAGAAATTAAAGAAAGGATAATTTCAGCAAATAAGACATACTCTGCAAATAAAAAGCTTCTAAAAAAATAAATTACTGAGCAAAAAATCGAAAATGAAAATATATAAAACAATAATTCGACGGACTATGATGTATGCTGCCGAAACCCTTAGCATGACAACAAAAACAAGAGGAAGACCTTAGAATACTAGAAAGGAAAATACTAAGAGCAATATTAGGACCAATAAAAATTAATGAAAACCAATATAGACAAAGAACGAATCATGAACTACTAAACGAAATTAAAGAGGATATAGTTTGTAAAATAAAACAGCAAAGGGCAAAATGGCTAGGACATATATGGAGATCAGGACCATCTACGACAATATTCTCAATATTGGAATGGACACCAGCTGGTAAACGAAGACGTGGAAGACCAAGATCTACATGGCTACAAGAAGTAACAAACGATCTCAACAGGGCGGGCGTACGACAATGGAGAGAAAAAACCAGAGATAGGAAACAGTGGAGAAAAATAACAAGAAAAATTAAATAAAGAAAATGAGGACTGATCTACCTCGTAAAATAGATCTAGAGAGCTTAAGCGGCGTAACCCCGTACGGGGTGTTTAGCCACAATATAATATATATAGTGATAAGCCTAATCTGTCACCCATTAAGGATTCTGTTGAAAATTGTTCAAAACCGAATTTATAAGAAATGTGAGAAGCAGGTAGTTCAAACGCAGTTTGGCTTCAGAGAAGGCATGGGTACAAGAGAGGCATTGTTTGCGTTGACGGTAGTCTTGCAGAAATGTCGGGAATATAACAAGAGTGCATATGTATGCTTCATAGACTTTAGGAAGGCCTTTGATCGAGTGCAGCATATGAAATTATTAGATGAATTAAAAAACATCAATTTAGATAAAAGGGACATTGAGTTTATTAAGGCAATATACTGGAACCAGAAAGCAGTAGTAAAGGTGAACGATATAGAATACAAATAATATACCGATTGTGAGAGGAGGTAGAGGCGTCTAGGTTTAGTGTCCCATTCAAAAAGCCTTATGGGAAAGAAAAGAGGAATAAGAATTGCTGCAGAAATCGTAAACACGATATTGGACTCCTTGATAGTATCAAGGAGTCCAATAAACTGAATGAACAACTAACCCTTGGTGAATAGCAAATAGAGAGAGTGACAAAATATAAATATCTGGGAGCTTACATCAATACAGAATTAGATCCAGACCAAGAGATCAGGGTACGAATAGAAATGGCAAGGGCAGCGTTCTTAAAATTTAAGCAATTTTTCTGTGACAAAAATCTGAATACTGCGCTGAGACTGAGGTTTGTTGAATGTTACGTCTGGTCCCAACTATTGTACGGAGTAGAAACATGGACGTTAAAAGCGCAAATAGTTAAGAAGCTTGAGGCCTTTGAATTTTGGATATACCGGAGAATGTTGAGAACTCCATGGACTGCCAGGGTCACCAATGAGAAGATATGGGTCGAAACAAAAAATTGTTAAGAACAATAAAAGTTCGCAAGGACTGCATACCAACTGTATTTCACCACGTTGTTCAAGATATATATTGCAAAAAGCACTAAACCAAGTGGAAACGTAAATGTCACGGTATGTGATACGGTATGTATGTGATGCGGTATGTATGTGTCACGGTATATGGCAAGAAAACTAAAGGAGGAATATGAACAGTGGGGATTGGAAATAAATGTAGAAAAAACTAAATACCTACCCATAGTAGCTGAGTTATCCAATATCGAACTAGAGAATAATGAAGAAATCACATCCTGTAGTGAATATACGTACCTGGGAGTAATCTTCGATAGAACGGGAAAAGACGATGAGGAAATAAAGAAAAGGGTTACACAAGCTAGAAGAACAATTGGCTGCCTAAATGGAATACTTTGGAGCTCTGAAATAGGAATAAAGCGAAAATATAACATCTATGAGTCACTAATTAAAAGCAGTCTACTTTACGGAGCAGAAACTTGGAGAATAACCGAGAACAACAGAAAAAAATTAGAAGCTGTAGAAATGGATGTGTTTAGAAGATCGTTAGGTATATCCCGCAGGGAAAGAGTTCGAAATGAGGAAGTAAGACGAAGAATTGGAATAGATGGTTACTTAACAACAGACATTGAGAGGAAACAGTTGATTTGGTATGGTCATGTTCAAAGAATGGAAGACACAAGACTACCCAAGAAGATTATGCAGTGGGTACCACCAAACCGCAAAAAACGAGGAAGACCCAAAAAGACATGGAAAGAAGGGGTAACTAAAGCAATGAGTACAAGAGATCTTAGAGACGGCCAATGGGATGATAGAAGGACGTGGAAGTTAGGCATCGGACAACGTCAAAAGACGTTCTAAAACCACTATATATATATATACTATATATATATATATTATATATATAAATATAATATATATTATATATATAAGACTGCATACCTTGCACACATACTGAGGAATGATAAATATAGTCTTCTGCAGGTCATCATGCCGGGTAGAGTCGATGGTAAAAAGGGAATAGGTAGAAACAGAAAGTCATGGTTGCGAAATATTCGAGACTGGACAAACATGACTGTAGATGAATTATTCCACGTTGCAAAAAAAGAGATACTTTTAGAAATATGGCTGCTAAACTCCGTTAATGGGGACGGCATAGGAAGAAGAAGAATTATATTACAGATTGTAAACATATTGGGATGTTAAATGAAAAAAATATTTTTTAATTTTGATCAATCAATAGAAGTGTAGAAATTATATTTAATCAAGTTAAAACACGCACAGTTTTTATCCGTAACTTCCACCAAAACACAACTCGTACTAGAAGGAAATCCTTTTTAATTACTTGACTTTCGAAAGTCTTATATTTTCATTTAGCGATTATTGTTTTCTCGACGTGGCTCTTCTCAGACAACAAAAAACGAAAGCGACATCTGGCAATACTTCCCATCAATTCGTCGATTAGCAATCAACACTTTGTGTACACAGTTTCCTATTTTCTGGGGGCAGCAATTAGGAGGACTCTTTTGAAAAATGAAACAAAAGTATCCCTCCTGAATGGCCCGCTCGTTGTTTTAACCGACTTATACAGAGCCGGCATAAGACATTTCCCACAACTCAAATAATAAAATGAGTTTTTCTCTAAATATTTTGAAATCACTAGTTTTTATTAAATTTATTTTACACTAACTGAATAACAAATGTCCCTAAAGTTTTCGTAAAAAATAAATATGTATTTTCTAATAGTAAATTAAGTTTACTTTATTAACTAAATACAGGAAATTAAGTCTACATATCTAGAGTTTATAAGAGTATGAAATGCCTCAGACCGACACTAGGACGACGTCAGATGATATCATTAATGGAAAAGACGAAAATGAAATCACAATAGAGAAAACATACTGACACGAATAGAAGAATTTTACACAGAACTTTACAGAACACATCAACAAGATGATGAGATGAGACCAGCACGGAAATTAATAAAAAATGTTGGATCAGAAATAATGCCAAAAGTAACAATTTCAGAGGTAACTACAGCATTGGAAAACATGAAGAGAAATAAAGCTGCAGGAGAAGATAGTATTACCACAGATATGATATTAGAAGGAGGTAAGGAACTAATTGCAATTGTAACTAAGCTTGTGGACAGTTGTTTACATCAGGGCAAAGTCCCTAAGAGCTGGAACAACTCTAAAGTAATCTTATTACACAAGAAAGGTGATAGTCGAAAATTGGAAAACTACAGACCCATCAGCCTACTGTCACACCTGTTTAAAATACTCACCAAAGTCATAACTACTCGACTAACAAGGAAATTAGACGAATACCAACCATATGAACAGGCAGGTTTTAGAAAAGGCTATTCAACTTCCGATCACCTGTTAACCACAAAAATATTAATAGAAAAATGTAACGAATACAAGTTTCCAGTTTTCCTAGCATTTGTAGACTACGAAAAAGCTTTCGATACCATAGAACACACGGCCGTAATAAACGCAATGCAAAATTGTAGAATAGACAGCAGATATATTAACTTAATAAAAGAAACTATGAACCAAGCTACAGCTACATACTACCTAAATGAAAATGAACACACGAACCCTGTACCATTAAACAGGGAGTCAAACAGGGAGATACTTTATCACCCAAACTGTTCACCTTAGTTTTGGAGGACGTTTTTAAAAACCTAAATTGGAAATATAAGGGAATAAACATCAATGGCCGCTACCTCAGTAATCTACGATTTGCAGATGACATAATCCTGATAGCTACTGACCTACAAGAAATGCAAACCATGCTTTTAGAACTACATACCGAATCTTCTAAAATAGGACTGAAAATGAATTTAAACAAAACAAAAGTCATGCACTCCGAAGACACCGTGACAATAATAAACGATAAAGTTATAGAAAAAGTTGAAGAATATATATACTTAGGACAAAAAATAATCCTAAATAGGGAAATTCAAACTGAAGAAATAAAAGAAGAAGAAAGTTAGCTTGGGCAGCATTCGGTAAACTGAACTATATACTCAGAAATCAACAAATTCAATTACATCTTAGATCTAAAGTTTTTGATGCATGCATTATTCCGATATTAACTTATGCGGCACAAACATGGACAATCACAAAAAAGAATATGAATATACTTAGAGTCACTCAACACGCGATGGAAAGAGCAATGCTAGGTATATCACTTAAGGACAAGAAAACAAACACATGGATAAGACAGAAAACCAAAGTCACCGATGTGGTGCAAAAATCATTAAAGTTGAAATGGGAATACGCTGGACATGTAGCTAGGAGCGATCTAAACAAATGGCACAGATCAATTTTAACCTGGAGACCATACCAACACAAAAGACCCAGAGGCAGACCTCCTATGAGATGGACAGATGATCTGAAAAGGACTGCCGGGAAAAATTGGCTACAAGTAGCGTACAATAAAAAACAATGGAAAGGAAGACTTGAAGAGGCTTATGTTCAGATGTGGACGTGAATGGCTAGACGAAGAAGAAGAAGAATAGATTTAAGGTTTATAATGTACTTATTTTTATAGAACAAAAAGAGATCCGTGATATTCGATGCCACGTAAATTTGGACTTGCATGTGTATTAAGCCTTTGGACCTTCCTAAGACGATCTCACGAAATTTTTGCAAAATTCTTCGCCTTAGCTGAGCTTCGTTTTGGGCTTCCCAGTCATTATTATACACCATTTGACTCAAAACAGCCCAAAGCTCTTCTATAGGCCTCGCCTGAGGCATATTTGGAGGGTTGTCTCGCTAAGACAAAATTTATATTTTGATCAGTTAACCAATCTGTCGTTCTCTCAATATTTGAAAACCAGAATTTACGAGCAGTGTATTCTCCCTATACTCACGTATGGTCTACAAACGTGGTCACTCACCAAATCTAATTGGATAAAATAGTAAAGGCGCAAAGAGAAAGATCAATGCTCGGGGTGAGACTTATAGAGGCTCATAAATATTATTATTAAAATAAAAAATTAAAAATTAATTTTAAAAAAAAATTAAAAAAATTAAAATACCAAATTAAAATGGAGGACACAGTTCCCGACTAAAGGATAAACGGTTGAACCACGAAATACAAGAATGAAGACCATGGTTAGGAAAGAGAAGCAGAGGAAGATCACAAATGAGATGAGCTGATAACATTAAGAAGATCGGAGGAGACAACTGGAAGCAAGTGGCGCAAAATAGAAAACATTGGATTGATTTGGTAAGGCCTATGACCAAAGTTGGATTACTGAAGGCTGAATAGAGAGAAGAGAACAATTAGTATTAGGACAGTTGTGGACATTAGGACAATTAGAAGTAGGGTTACTTTAGATTTCAGTAATTATTATACCGTATTTATTCTCATTAGTCTTTAGTATTAGATGAAATAGCATTTACTCCCAAGCCATGAAGTAAAAAAGGCAACACCGCATTCTATGACGTCGGTAGTCCGATAATCAGCTGTAAGGTCTACCAGAAAATTAAACTAATTTGAATTTTAGGAAACTGATATTTTGAAAACTTCAATTCATTACAGAAATATTTTTAGGGAAATTAAATTAATAAAACCTTATATATACCTAATAAATATATATAAAGTTTTATTATTATTAAGGTTATATTATCAATAAAATAATCATTAGAGTAAAATTTATTGCACTTAAAATACAGTGTCAAACAGTTAATCTTACAATCAAATGCAGTCAAGAATCTCTAGAAATTTTAAATATTAAGTACTTAAGCATATAAATAACACAATACATTAACACTACATTTAAAAAGATTATTAAAAATACAAAAGATATAAAATTTGTTAAGTAAAAACTTAGTGTAACTATTATGATTAAAAAATTCATCCTAAGAAATCAGACACAATATAAATATGGTTCTAAATTAATCTAATTGAAAATTAAATATTTTACTATTTACTTATAACTTTTGTTGAATTTTCATACTTAGGTATACGAAAGTAGCAATTTTATATATGAATAGGTTTTTTGTCATATAGACCAAGTTAAAAGAGGTATACATGAAAAATGTGTTGAATGTAACATACCATTTATAACTTGTATATCGATTTAAAATAGCCTATATTCTCAAAAGATTTTTGAATGTAATACTCAAATTTGTTATCACTTATCTAAAAAGCAGATCTATATCGAGAAAGTAAGTTCTCTAATTGTGACCATCTTGTTAATTTACTATATTGTAAAATCCATTTCAAATCATTACTACTTAATCTATTCTTACCTACATTGACGATTACACTAAAATTACTGCTAACTATTACACTACTTATTACACAAATATTATCACACTCGTGTCCCAACTGATTAATGTTTAATACATAGAAATATACACAGTCACTTGTAATTTTACTTGTCCAGTTTTTCAATGGGATATTATTGTCTAAGTCTCTTAAAAATGATTCAAATGAATCTATTAAATCATTGTCTAAGGATTCTGTTATCTCTTGTTCCCTCTTCTTATGCAAAAAGTTTCTTCTGTCTTCGGGATTCCTTCTTTCTTTAGTATGATGAACAGTTACATATGATGGTACTTCAGAAAATATATTAGGAACTGCATTGTCTTTTAATTTGGGAAATATTAACTTTTCAATGTGTACATTTCCATCTTTATCTTCTCATTGTTCAGTCCGCTGAATATCATCTTCATGAAAATGTTTGGCACATACTACGGAAGATTTGGTAATTGTATAGCCTTCTCTATGAATAGAGCATAACCCAGTATACCTTCTTTGGGGATCTTTGGGAAACGAAAACGTACTTTCTGCCTGTTTTGTTTTTAAAGTACTGGCATAATTGGTTTTGCTACCAGGTACACAACAATGCCAGGGCATCTGTAACAAAAAACAAAAGTATTATTATTGTTGTTTTTAGTTTACATATTTTGTAACAAGAAGCAAAAGTATTATTATTTTCAGTTTGTTTTGTAGGTTATATTTATACTTGCCTTTTAAATTGTCGTTAAGAATCTTCTAAAAGTTCTAAACTTAATGAAATTTCACTTATATTAATATTTTCTAATTGATTTAAACACAATTTACAAATAAAACATTCGAATAAAGTTTAAAAAAACACTAAATTCAACAAACTTTACAAGCCTTCCTATATGAAATGTTAAACAAAACAAACCACGGTCGGACTACCACGCGTTGTTGCCAAATTTCTACTTCATGGCTTGGAAGTAAAGGTGGCTATGGTATGACCCAAGATAGAAACGTACGGAGAATTGTAATTAGAAAAGTCGACCATACATACGTAAAGGCTAAAAGACTGATAATCATGCGGTTTACTTCGATGTATAAAATATTCAGTACTTTACAGTCACGTTAATTAATATAAAACCAGTTCCGATTACGATTCAATATCCTCGTATTCCTTTGTCAGTCTAACGTTCACGGAAGCATTTATATTTAATCAACAATACTCTCAGAGATTCACTAAAACTTTTAATTACATTTAAAATTGTAAAACATCTGAGCGAATCAAACAAGAGGTTTCACTCGAAACCTGCCCTGATAAAAGGTATCTAATGTAGATTATTTTTTTTATCGAGAAAGCAATTATTTGAAGCGAAAAAGAAAGGTGGCTGAGAGAAAAAAGGTTTTTCAATCAAAGGGTCTTTAGTTCTTTGCGTGACAATGAGAAGAGTCCTCGATGGATCTTTGCAGGAAATGGGACGCTTTCATTACTCCTACGTGCTCAGCTTAATGGAGTTTTCTTGTAAAAAAGCCTAGGTGAAACCTTTTATTGAGCAATTTATTACTTACGAATTTTCGAAGAATTAACACGTATTGACACCCTGCCGCGAATCGGCGCTTTTGTTTAAGGAGGGTGAGGGTGAAACGTGAAATTTTTTGCTTTAAACCACATGCCATAAGTAGGGCGTTCTTATTAGCTTCTTGAAAATATTTAAAAGTAGGCAAGCATATATAAACAATTCTATTTTATTTTTGTTTGTTTTTTTTTATTTAAATTAAAGTGTCTCGCCATCCATTGGCCATTGACACTGGTACAAAATTTATTACAATATGTTTGCATACATATACAATCTGCTTATATATAAGTTAGGATACATTAGCAACATCTTAATATAATTACACTAAGTAGTACAGGTTATATATTTATCGTATGGAAATTACAACACATTTAGAACAAAATTACCAACACTGGTAATATAGGTATATGACAAACTTTAAATAGTTACAATAAATATAAATGCGACAATTATAGAACTATCTCTCTTATATCCCATGCCAGCAAGATAATACTACATATAATCAATGAGAGACTGAAAACATTCCTTCAAAGAGAAATTCCACAAGAGCAAACTGGATTTACCAAAGGTAGAGGCTCTCGAGAACACCTGCTGAATATAAGACAGATAATCGAGAAATCTAGGGAATTCAACATCCCACTATACATCTGTTTTATAGATTACCGCAAAGCGTTCGACAGGGTCAAGTGGAGACACTTATGGCGAATACTGTAATGTACCTACCTACTCACCTGTAAGATAATTAAAGTATCTATGTATTTCTATATAGTTTTTAGTCACCTGGTATATGTTATTTACAATTATGAAAAGTTCTCATGTATAATCACTAATAATTATTTTGCTGTTAGAAATCAGAATCAATACTCTTCATAAATATTTTCCTATTTAGAATAAATAAGTTTCGCTAGTTTATTCGCCTAATACTTCGTATCTATGGAATAATAATAATTTATTTCTCTTATTTCTTTGTTCGATAAGCTATCCGTATTTGCTATTTTAATATTAATATTTGAGTCCAATCTCTTGTACTCAAATCCATCCAGAAACATCGTTAAATAATTGTAGATAACAGAACTTATAAATTCATAGTTTTAAGAAATAACAGGCAGTGTAATTTTCATCCTCTAATATAATAAATTTATACATGTCAATATATTCTGTTTAATTCCAAAACAAAGAGTTAGTCCGGAGAAGAAATAAACGCATAGTATTCCATAACAAAATTTGGTGTCAGAACGTGGGATATTAGTAGCAGAGTTCCTCTGATTGCTGATAGAAGGAGAGCTGAGGAATTTTTGAATTGACTTGTTTCCTTCGAGGAATCATTCAAAAAAAACTGTCAGTGTGGAAAAATCGCCACTACAACTAATTACATTGGGGTCCAGTACATCCAGTTCGAAATCCAGTTCCAGTCATAACCCAATTGTAGTTCCATCGGAAGTAGAGGTGAACCCGTGGAATAATAGACTATGCGACCAACAACAATATTCTACTTGTAAGTACATTCTATCTTAAATTCTGTCTCATATTTTAAAAATCTTGTAAACGTATGTCTACTTTATATCCTGATATAAGTAACTTATTTGACGAACAAATACCTTCTCCCGACTCAAATTCTCTTTCAAATTCTTCTACTTCTAATTCAAATAAAATGTCAGTATCAATTGAAATAGCTGAAAAACTTCTCATTAGATTTGATGGTACAAAATCAAAATTATACGAATTCATAGACAATTGTGATAAAGCATACAATTTAGTAAATCCGCAATCCAAACCCATCTTATTAGCCATTATAGAAACTAAATTAACCGATAAAGCTAGGGCCATAACTAGAAACAGAACATTTGACGAATGGAAAGATTTAAAAGACTTCTTATTAGATGCTTATTCTGAACGCCGAACTGAAGGTCAGTGGCAATTGGAATTACATTCCTTACGTCAGATGCCCAGTGAAAATGTAATGTCATTTGCAAATAAAGTTGAAAATTGCTATATAAAATTAATAAATACACTTGATCCAGACTTATCTCCAGATGCAAGAAATGCATGTACTAAACTCTTAAAAACTCAAGCACTAAATGTCTTTATTAGAGGATTAAACAAAGACCTCTCTATTTTAATCAAAGCCCGAAATCCAGATTCCTTAGAAAGAGCTGTTGCTATAGCAATTGCCGAAGAACAAGAACAGTTATCAAGACAAGAAATTTTCAGACCATTCTGTAATATTTGCAAACGAAATAAACCATTCCTCAAATAACTGTCGATATAAAAACAATTCAGATAGAAATGTTAGACATCTTCAAAATTCTAGTTTTCAAAACCCAAAATATCCTAATTCAAATCTTCAAAGGTCAAATTCTCAAAATCAAAATTATAAACCTTCAAATTCAAATTCCAATTCTGATTTTCCTCCAAACTTAAGAAAAGATATACCAACACTTCCCAACGTTTTTGCAGATACTGCAAAAAACCAGGTCACGTTATAGAAGAATGTAGAAAACGCGAATTTAACAATAAAAACAAAAATCCAACAAATTCTTTAAACTTCCAGAATCCTCGACAACCAACGGTCGATTCTCGAGGAGTTCGTTCAGTTCAGGCCGTATCACAACCATCAACTTCTCAGTCACTTCCTATGTAGATTTACCCTTAGTAAATAATTCTAATCCATCCTCTTGCAAGTTTCTAATCGATACAGGCGCAGATATTTCTTTAATTAAATATTCAAAAATACTAAACATTCCAAAAATTTATTCTAAGTCTATTACTCTACGAGGCATTGATAAAAATGTCTTAAATCCAAATAAAACTATATGTAGTTGTAACGTAAATTTCAAGATAAAAGATTTTGTCCAAACTCATGTTTTCTATGTCGTAGAAGACGATTTTCCTCTTCATTTCGACGGTATATTAGGTAGCGATTTTTTTGAAATAAATAAATGCCAAATTGATTATAAAGAAAATAAATTAAACTTTAAAAATTGTTCTATTCCAATTGAATATATAAAATCTCCATTAAACAATGACAATGACGAATTTCTGAGAGATCAAAATATCGAGACAAGTTCTAATATCGATGAAATATTTCCTTATGATGCTAAATCCATAGAGGATCATTCTTATTTAGAAACCAATGATATCCAAATAACCTTAAGTAGTGAAGAACTACTATCCAATCCAATTCAATCTAAATCTAACTCTAAATCCAAAGAAAATTCAAGTCCAAAATGTGTAAAATCCACTGAGATATGCACAAATAAAACTTGTAACTCTTCACGAAATCATAAATCAAAATCTTGTTCAGAAGAAAAATCCTGTTCAGACGATCTTATACTAAATCAAAACTCTAATTCTAACTCAAGAAGTAATAAAACTATTCTATCCGCAAGAACTGAAACAATTGTTCAAATTAAAGTAATAAATAATGAATTAAGCGAAGGATTATGTCCCGAACGCGAAATCTTTAAAGGTGTATTTTTATGTCCTAGTGTTGTTAAAGTAAAAAATGATTTCTTTTTAACCTCAATCGTAAACACTACTGAAACGGATGTTGAATTAAACGATATTCAAGTAGCAATAGAAAAAATTCCAAATTTACAAAACAATGCAAATATACGAAAAATGTCTTCTTATAAAGATAATACGAATTCTAACAGAATTGCTAAATTAAAAAATGCCTTGAGAACAGATCATTTAAATAGTGAAGAAAAATCATCTTTAATTTCTATTTGCAAGGAGTACAATCATATCTTTTATCTGGAAGGAGATCAACTTACCAGTACAAATGCCATAACTTGCAAAATTCCTTTAAATTCTAATGTAACTATTAGCACTAAATCATACAGGTATCCTGAAGTACACAAACATGAAGTCGAAACTCAAATAAAAGGTATGCTAGATCAAGGTATTATCGAAGAATCAACTTCGCCATGGAATTCGCCCCTTTGGGTTGTGCCAAAAAAGGCCGATGCTTCAGCAAAGAAGAAATGGCGAATTGTTATAGACTATCGACGACTAAATGATATTACTATAGGAGATTCATTTCCACTTCCGAATATAGTCGATATATTAGACCAATTGGGTCATTCAAAATATTTTTCAACAATAGATTTAACATCAGGATTTCACCAGATCAAAAATGGATCCTGAGGATTCTCCAAAGACTGCTTTCTCAACTCCGTCTGGACATTATCAATATTCACGAATGCCATTTGGATTAAAAAATGCTCCCAGTATTTTTCAAAGGCTAATGAATACTGTCCTCTCAGGAATACAAAATTACAGATGTTTTGTCTATCTCGACGATATAGTCATTCATGCCGATACATTAGAAAATTCATAATAAAAGATTAAAAGAAGTATTCGAAAAATTGTCTACATTCAACTTAAAAATACAACCAGATAAGTGCGAATTTTTTCGTCGCGAAGTAATGTATTTAGGACATTTAATAACTGAATTTGGTGTCAAACCGGACGAAAAAAAGGTATGTGCTGTTACAGATTTTCCTATACCCAGAACACAAAAAGATATTAAGAGCTTTTTGGGTCTCACTGGTTATTATAGACGCTTTATAAAAAATTTCAGTGCTTTAACACAACCTTTAACAAAACTGCTGAGGAAAAATGTTGAATTTAATTGGACAAGCATTCAACAACAGTCATTTGAGAACCTGAAATCAATACTTTGTTCAGAACCAATACTTCAGTATCCAGATTTTACCAAACCCTTTGTCTTAACAACGGATGCTAGTAATTATGCAATAGGGTCCATACTTTCTCAAGGTAAAGTACCAGATGATTTACCTATTGCTTATGCTAGTCGTACCTTGAACAAAGCGGAATCAAACTATAGCACAACAGAAAAAGAATTACTTGCAATTGTATGGAGTGTTAAACACTTTAGACCATATTTGTACGGAAATAAAATTTTTCATTTTATACGGATCATAAACCACTCACATGGCTATTTAATGTAAAAGATCCCGGATCAAGACTCGTTAGGTGGAGATTAGCATTAGAAGAATATAGCTATGAAATTATTTATAAACCAGGTAAATTAAATCAAAATGCTGATTGTTTAAGTCGTCCTCCTTTAACCATATCTGAAACAAATATTTGCGAAGAAAACAAAAACCCGGCAACAATCACCTTACAAATAAACAAAATGAGTAAAGAAAATAATGACACTTATTCACAGTTCTTATCTAAATCCGAAACTATATTAATAACAAATGATAATATAAAAGAAACAAATGAAAAGATTACATCATTTTCACAAAATTTAGCATTGTTTGTTTCCGTAGATTTAAATTTTAATGAGATCGTTCAGAAACAAATAAATAAACAATTCAGTCATATAGAAAAATTGAAAGCCAAAAATCCAAGACTAAATGACATTATATATATTTCTGATCAAAATAAAAACTTTTATTACATATTTATAAAAAATAATTATTGGGACAATACCTCTTATGAAGATATATTTAATTCCCTAATAAAATTAAGAGACTGGTTATTAAACGATAAAATATTAAAAATTTGCCTACCCAGAATAACTTTTAGCTACGATAAATTAAGTTGGGGAAAAATTAGATCTATGATTAGATTTATTTTTAGAAAAAACTGATATATCTATTATCATTTATCATGATATACTAACAAATCCTGAACCTGAGGAAATAACTACAATATTACAAGAGAATCACACTAGTCCTATACGGCTGGACACTCTGGTTTTCATCGGACATACAATCGTATTAAAAAAAACATTTCAAATGGAATAATATGAAAAATGATATTAAAAACTTTATAAAAACCGTGGAATCTTGTCATGAAACAATAAACTCGATTAGAAAAAAATTTCGTAAAGCCCATGGAGATTAACAAACAACAAGCTCAAATCCATTAGAAAAAAATATTTTTAGATTATAGTAGGTTCCTTTACCTTTAACCGAGTCAGGTAATAAGTTCATATTATACATTACAAGATGACTTAACAAAATTTTCTCAAGCTTATGCAATTCCGAATCATGAAACCAAGACTATCGCTGAAAAATCTGGTTCGTTGAGATTTATTTGCAAGTTTGGGAAAACCCGATATAATAGTTACTGGATCAAGGCCGAGATTTTTTACTTCCAAATTATTTTCTCAAATCGCCAAGCTTTTTAAAATCAGACATATAAATATGTACTGCTTATCATCCAGAATCAAATGCTGCATTAGAAAGGAGTCACGCTACTTTAGCAGACTACTTAAACATTATATTAAAGCTGATCAATCCGATTGGGACGAATGGCTAGATTTTGCTTATGTTTTCATATAATACAACTAATCATACTTCAACCAAATTCACTACCATATGAACTAAATATTTGGATATACACCTATCTACCTAGCAGTATAATACGACCAGTAGAACTCAAATATACATATGAAGATTATTTAGATAATTTAACACTTAAACTTAGAAAATTCTCATGAGTTAGCAAAAACGAATCTATTAGAATCTAAAGTAGTCAGTATAAAAATATTATGACCAAAAGATTAATGACCAACCGTTTTCTTAGAAGTGACAATTAGTATATCTCCAAAATGAGCAAACAAAGAAGGGTCAAACCACAAAAACTTACACACAAAAATTATAATGGACCTTATAAAATTCTAGAGATAAATTCTCCTGTCAATTGCACAATTTTTAGTAAATAAAAAAAACCAATAAAATGTTCACAATGAATAGATTGAAACATGCTTTTGTTTCAGGTATGCAATAATATGGTCTGACAAATAGTGAACAAATTCACAAGAAATATACCAATTACTCCTATCAACAAATCACCTGGAATCTTATTACGAACACATAAAAAAATGTTCAATTTTATTGAAACTCATTGGAACATATTAAAGTCATATTCCTTTACAACCTTTTACAGTACAAATTAAATTTTGTAGATCTCACCTATCATAAAAACATTAAGACTGTGTCAAAACAAACCAGTTCTTATTGAATTACGATTATGTGATACTTCACTAAAACTCTTAGGACAAATCATATACCTGACTCTTTCAAGATGAACAAACTTTAAAAAACATAATTCTGCATGAACATTTTTAGACCAAAACGCGCTCTATTTAATGCAATTGGATCTGTTTTCAGGACCTTATTCGGTACCTTAGACAGTGATGATGCTGAAAAATTTCAATAATGCTATTAACAAAGCTGAAAGTAACGAAAATCATCTCTTGATTTTACTAAAAACAACAAATTCATGTAGTAAAAGCCACGATTGCAAATTTTAATAACTCTATTACAAATCTAGACCGAAACAAAGTGATTTTTGATAAAAATTTTGAATCAATTACCAATTACACAGATAAAATGAATAATAAATATTTTAATTTAGATTTAAAACAAAAAATTGAAGAACATTTTACTTTACTAACTTTCTTTATAACAGAATTACAACAAGAATATTCTACTTTATATAACGTTATTCTATTTGCAAGAAATAATAACCTTCATCCTTCTGTTATTAACACCTGAGCAACTAATTCAAGAATTATCTAAAACGGTAATACGCATTTACCTAGTACATCAGACTTATCCATTTCCATTGACTATCGATTATGCTCATAAATATTTCGATATCATTTTTACTTAAATATATTATATTTTGATAACAAGATTTTAATTACGGTTAGTATACCTTTGGTTAGTAATACTCCTTATTCTCTTTTTAAACTAATATCTCTTCCTATAATTCATCCAACATTAAAGAGACTTACCTTTATTCTTCCATCTGTCAAATATCTTGTTTCTTTCAGAAAATAGAAACATTTATGTTACTATTGATACATTTAGAAGACTGTTATTCATTAGATGAAGAAAAACTTATTTGCAAAAATCCTGATACTTTCCGATTTACACACACTAAATCCAATTTGTGAAACTGAATTGTTAACTTCAATAACAACATACCATCTAGTTGCGATACTCGTATAATTCAAACAGAATATGAAATTTGGCATAAATTAAACAAACCAAATTCTTGGATATATGTTTTACCCAAACCAACAGATTTAACTTTAAGCTGTCAGACTAGTACGCCAATATCTATTGTTCTTTCAATACACAGGTATTTTTTCTACTTCGAATAATTGCAAAACTTACACCGGATCAACTATTTTGATATCTGTCTCAAATCCAAAAGAAAGTAATTTTTCAGTCTATCATTCCAGATTTATCCCCTTCCAGAAGTCTGTTTGTGATGATATTAAGATAAATAATGAATCCAAATTACACCTTGTTCCCTTACAATTAAATAATCTCGATCGAGATGCTTTAAATTTAGCAAGCCATAAACTAGATAATTTAGAGAAAATGACCTCAGAAACAAATATTAATTTTTCAGACACAATAAAAAAATAGTTCTTATTTCACTTATGCAATTTCTTATTTTGATAAAATGTATGTTACTTTATATTTTTATACAGGATAATTAAATATTTTTACCGACGATTTCGTAGAAATCCGTCACATAGTTGTCAACAAATTACAAATTGTTTAACACTAAATATATGTCAAAGTAAACGAAAACATGTACATGAGACAGATTTAAGTATAGATTGTAAACATAATAAAGACAATAATTATAGTGAATCCAAAAAGTGTGAAGAGACTAGTTTCACAGAGACTACACCGATAAGACGAAGTGAAAGACTATCGAGACATAAAAAGAAACTATTTAAATGTGTTAAAATAAAATAATAATGTATACAAATGTTTTATACCATTTAAATGAAAATTCATTTTACAATTATTTTTCATTCTTACAAAAGGAGGTGTAATGTACCTACCTACTCACATGTAAGATAATTAAAGTATCTATGTATTTCTATATAGTTTTTAGTCACCTGGTATATGTTATTTACAATTATGAAAAAGTTCTCATGTATAATCACTAATAATTATTTGCTGGTTAGAAATCAGAATCAATACTCTTCATAAATATTTTCCTATTTAGAATAAATAAGTTTCGCTAGTTTATTCGCCTAATACTTCGTATCTATGGAATAATAATAATTTATTTCTCTTATTTCTTTGTTCGATAAGCTATCCGTATTTGCTATTTTAATATTAATATTTGAGTCCAATCTCTTGTACTCAAATCCATCCAGAAACATCGTTAAATAATTGTAGATAACAGAACTTATAAATTCATAGTTTTAAGAAATAACAGGCAGTGTAATTTTCATCCTCTAATATAATAAATTTATACATGTCAATATATTCTGTTTAATTCCAAAACAAAGAGTTAGTCCGGAGTAAGAACATAAACGCATAGTATTCCATAACAATACTAAAAGAAGTAGCGTACACAACATTAATTACGCTATACTGACTATATGAACACACTATTTGGATCAGTTAAAGTACTTGACACACTTTCGAACGAGTTCATCCAATACGGAGTGTCAGACAAGGTGTATACTATCTCCTCATTTATTGAACATATATGAAATGTGTATAATTGATGTCATATTATGCGAGAGCCTCTGAAGAATTGGAATAATGGGCATCTCAATAAAGGTCTTAAACTAACAACTACGTTTCGCAGATGACATACAGCCCTTCTGTCAATAGTCTAAGCAGAGCTGATGAAGTATACGACTTGATCGAAAACGAAGTCAAATAGTCTTGGTCTGCAAATTAAACATATCAAAGACAAAGATCATGATAGTGGATAGACTACACAACAATCATCCACACATAACCACAATTGACCGGTTCGAGGTTGTGAGCTCATACTTATATCTGGGATCATTAATCACAAACACAGGGTCATTACAAGAACAGATTAAACGTAGATGTGATCTAGCAAAAGTTGCCACAGCAAAAATGACCAAAATATGGAAGGAATGTCAAATTTCAAGAGCGATAAAGATGAGGTTGATCAACTGCTTAATATTCCCAATACTGACCTACGGATGTGAATCTTGGACTCTGAGACAATCGGAGAGAAGAAAGATAGACGCCACTGAAATGTTCTGTTGGAGACGAATGTTACGAATTCCTTGGACCGACCGTAGAACAAATAATTCAATTTTAAGAGAGCTAAAAGTTAGCCAACGACTCTCTAGTAAAGTCCATCTCCAACAATTAAAATATTTTGGGCATGTTATGAGAGCAAACACAGAAAACATGGAAAGATTATAATACAAGGAAAGGTAGAAGGCCGAAGATCACGAGGAAGATCCCCAACAAGATGGATAGATCAAATTACAGGAATATGCCAAAGACCTATGCATGAATTAAAAGAAATGACCAGAGACAGAGATCTCTGGAGACGGACAATACACGACATCAGTCGACCACTACATTTACCCCTGGGGGTCAGGATTGAAGAGAGAGAAATAGTTACAAACAAACATCAAGTGTATTAATATAATCAATTGAATCTGAAGTTGCAAACAGGAAGTCTTTAGGGCTACCATTATAGAATCTTGAGGGACACTCTTCAATAATGTGGTCGATCGTTTCGTTCTCCCCACAGTCACATTGAGGAGACGGGTTCTTTCCCCATTTATGTAGCATGTATGCACATCTGCCATGTCTGCTTCGGATCCTATTTAGGGTATACCATGTTTTGCGTGGAAGATCCAAACCTGGTGGCTTGAGGGTAATGCAATTGAACTCCTCATGTATCATTCTTGCCGTTTTCATTGGTGGTTTTCTAGATCAGAGACGGGTATTTCGTGCATCTTGGTGGATCGGCAGGTGCGTCAACTCGTCGTAAATGTGGAGGTGGGATGTGACTTAATACTGGAAGCCATTGGGTAGGAGTTGAATTAATTGTACCAGCTATCATCCTCATAGTGCTGTGCAGCTGAGTGTCGACCTTTTTTACGTGTGGACTGTGTAGCCAAACTGGAGCACAATATTCAGCGGTTGAGAAAATAAGGGCTAAGGCAGTAGAGCGAGATTGAAAGCAGACGCTCCCCAGGTGGTACCGCAGAGCTTCTGTATAATGTTATTTCTTGATATCTAAAGATCTGATATAGTTCCTCGCTATTTTTCAACCAGCCAGGGATATATTCTTTGCGATAGCCTCTTGGTATGTGTTTTTTGGCTACACTTAGCACGGCACCAACAAATCTGTGGTAGATTTTGATATAGGTGTAATCCACCCTAGGCGTTTATCCAGATCCGCAGAGAAGTTAATCCAGTTGGCTTTTTAAAATGACATCTTGGACGTGGAATAGAACTAATTAAAGGATTTGCGTCCCCAATTCTATTATTACTGGTCGATGTTGGCTGTGTGGGAAATTAGTTAAAACTCTTTGTGAGGCCCTTAGAGGTAAGTCTTTGGTGTCGGTCGAGATCTAAAGGTTGGTCGATCTTTGGCATCAAACAAAATGTACAGGCGTTCGTCTTCTGCCCATTTTATTAAAGCATTCCCATTCGCATCACTATTTTTGTATTTCCACTGTTCATGATGGCTATTGTAATCTCCAACGTATACAGCAGGGTGAGGCTGTACTTTAAGGCCGCTTGGGCTGGCCAAGACGTAGCAGGTGGCTTGTAAATGTTGGACACGGTAATGCTAGCGATTTTTGTGACCACATTATAAATACAGACATCAGTGGAAGTAGAGATTAGCGAAGCATTTTCAATATCTTCTTTGACATATGTGGCTGTGTCGTATGTTCGGTGGTAAGTTGCGCCTAATAGTTCATAGCCCGGTATTTTGCCCTTTTTTTGTAGTAACTCCTCTGTTTCTCAGTGGGTTTCCTGTATAGCAACTAAGTCAATGTTGCCATCTTTTAACAGTAAAACTGCGTAAGGCGCGGATCCTGTTAAGGATAAACCTGTTAAGGAGTCATTACAATGTTCACACAGGACAAGTGTGACCTTTTCTGAGCTTTCTGATAATAATATTGTATTTTCTGCTTATTTAGCGCATGGTGATGGAGGTAACAATTGATTGCATTGTGCATATAAAAAAATAGTTTTGTATTTTGTATCACCTGCATATTAAAGATTACATATTGGTAGATCAATAATCTCGATACCTTCATTGTATTCTTCCAGAGCCTCTAGATGTATTTGTTCAATATATATGTTAAAAAACTGCGGCAATAGAAGACATCCCTGTCTAACCACTTTTAGAATTGGTTATGTTTTGACCCAGCATACTTTATGTAAGCTGCTTGATTCCATCACAAATTTTAATATTCTGGATGTCCTTTGTGACAAGTCCTGAAACATGTAATAGTTCTTCTAGTTTGTCCTGTCTGATAGTGTCGAACGCTTTCTCATAGTTAATAAAGCAAGCGTTAATATCTGTCTGACCTATGCATTTTTGAATCAATACTTGCATTTCAAAGAGAGGTCTTTCACGTTGAAAATCCGCATCTAAAGCCGAATTGTGTTTTATCTATACTTTGTTCTAATTTTGTTCATATTGCTAATAATAATTTAATAATTCCATTTTAAATCACTCTGCAGAAGAGCCATGTCATGACCAAAAGAAGAAGAATTCCCTTTTTGACATTTTGGTTGTGGTTTGAGTGATAATTAATACAGTTGGTAAAAGTTTTCTGTAGACTTTGGTTACACATCATGGCATTTTAATTGATTCTTCTTTATATTTGATGTCCATCAAAAGTTTATTCAATGCTTTTGCTCCATTAGGTCAAGTGAAGAACACAATATTTTGTTCAAATTCCCTCATGAAAGTATTTTCTAATAATACAGGTAATAAACAGTTCATGGTTAATCCAAAATCTCTTTTTTTAAAGGATTTATACAGAATTCACAGACAGCATTTATTATTTTTTGTAAAAAATGTATTAAGTATTTTAACCCTTACAAATTTTCTGTTAGGGCTCGTTGGAATATCTCAATTCCCAAGACCCTCATCCCATGTTAAAATATTTATTCACGTCAGTCGAACAACACTGTAAATCATAGTTTTTATTTTGTTCCAGGTAAGCCAGAAAGCGGGCGTTTGGCCTTGTTGACAGAAGGACGTAATTTTCGGCCTGTCCCTGAACTTACCGCACCAAATTGAGGTTTAACTGTATCACACATGCGGGATTAACAAACTTCAGTGTGTTTAAAGAGGAAAACGACGACTGTGGGAGTGTGGGAACGACAATGTTGCCAAATCCTCGACGTGGAAACCTGTAAGTGACTAATTGTCAAAAGTTGGAAACTATGCTTACTTTGGTAATCTGTATATGCGGGATATTTGCTAAAAAAATTATAAAATAATATAATTTTATAGTAGAAATATTAGCAAATTTTCCCAATTTTTGAAGTACTGTCGAAGACAAGAAAAACTACGGTTTTTTACTGTTAATATATTTTAAATGACAAAAATTCTATTGTTTCTAAATGATTCTTAAGTATTTACTGCTAAAATAATAACAATAACACTCAAAATTTTTGTTAATAGAAAAATAAAAATATATAGCCTTATAGCGTAATAAAAATGTAGATTCTTCTTCTTTAAGTTCCATCTTCTATCTTCTTCTTCTTCATGTACCATGTCCTTTCAGAACGTTGACTACCATCATAGCTATCTTAATTTTATACACTGCCACCCTAAATCATAGCTATCTTAATTTTATTCACTGCCACCCTAAATAGCATGCTTGCATCTTCTATCGATGGTTGGAAATCATCATGGCTATGGGGACCCTGTTGCCAGAAACAAGTCACCCGGAACAGACAACCTACCCGCAGAAATATTTAAATGTGGCGGTCAAACATTTGTAACACTCCTTCACAAACTACTAATACAGGTATGGCAAGAACGCGCGTTACCAGAAGATTGAATACTCGAATTATATGCCCCATACACAAAAAAGGAAACGTTCTTGAATGTTCCAATTTTAGAGGGATTTCCCTTCTTAATACAGCATACAAAATTGTGTCCCTGATACTTAACGAACGCCTGGCACGGTATACTGACAATATAATAGGGTCCTACCAAAGAGGCTTCTTGAAAAACAAATCTACCATTGATCACATATCATCCATCAGACAAATATTAGAAAAAACGACGGAGTACGACATAGACTGCCATTACATCTTCGTAGACTTTAAGGCAGCGTACGATACTATTTACAGGTCCCAGTTATATTCGGCGATGATCGAAGTAGGAAATACCAAAAGGATTGGTAGAATTAATTAAAATGACAATGATGAAAGTCGAAAGTAAAGTGCGCGTACAAGGGGATGTTTCAAAACCATTTAAAACCAACAGAGGACTGCGCCAGGGAGATGCGCTATCATGCACGCTGTTCAACCTAGCGTTAGAAAAAGTTATGAGAGATTCGGGAATAGACTTAAAAGGTACGATATATACCCGTAGTATACAAATAATGGCATACGCTGATGATATTGTTATAATTGGAAGAACCCAAAATGAAGCAGTGGAGGCTTTCACACGTATCAAAAATGCCGCAGAAAACATTGGACTTCTGATTAACATCCAGAAAACTAAATATATGCGGCCATATTAAGAATTCAACAAAATAACTAGAGGTGCAACACGAAACGATAGAAATGGTAGAAGAATTCTGCTACTTAGGATCACTGGTAGACTACAAAAATAACACATCCAACGAGATAAAAAAAGAATATGCGTGGCTAACCGCTGTTATTTTGGCCTGGGCCCTCAACTAAGAGCGAGAAGTATGTCAATAGCAACAAAGTGCAAACTTTATAAACAATAATACGCCCAGTGCTCACATACGGATCGGAAACATGGGCAATGACGACCCGAGATGAAGAGTTACTACGAGTCTTTGAAAGAAAAGTATTGAGGACCATATATGGCGGAGTAAACGAACAGGGTCTGTGGAGAAGGCGATATAACTTTGAACTCTATAGACTTTTTGGTGATGCAGATATTGTGAAGACCATCAAAATAAACCGCCTAAGGTGGGTGGGCCACGTTATGCGGATGGATGAGAGTGATCCCACTAAAATAACTATGCTAAACAGGCCGGTCGGAAGAAGAAGAAGGGGGCGACCTAAACTCAGATATCTGGACGATGTACAGGAAGATTTGAGGGAGATTGGAGTGAGGGTGGAGAGACAGCACTCGATAGGAGGATGGAAGAATGTTTTAAGCAGGCCAAGGCTCACGAAGGCTGTAACGCCAACTGATGATGGAACCCTGTTGACTGCCGCTCTAAATAGTTCTTAAGTTTTTAAGGCACGATATTCTTCGTCTTCCCACATTTCGCTATCCTCGAATTTTACCCTGCACAATAAGCTGCAATAATGAGTATTTTTGCCCTCTCATAACATGGCTAAGTAGGTACTTAAGTTTTCTTCTTTTTATAGTCAATATTATTTCAGTTTCATTTCCTATTCTCCTAGTAACTTCTGCGATTGATATTCTTTGAGTCCATGATATTCGTAAGATTCTTCTGTAATACTAAAATTGAAAGGCTTTTAACACGTTCACTGCCGGTGTAAAATTTTAATGGACCTTCGGGTGCCGTTAGCATATTTTTAGTATTTTAGCTTATTTTGTATTATAGTTTTTCAATTGAATAGTATCTAGTTGATGGCTGAGGTGTAACTATCAAATTACATCATCACGCATACGTGGCGTGGTAGGCACCGAACAAAAAATTGCATGTTAGGTGCCGACTACGCCACAGTGGTGTTTTAGTTACTTCTGCTGTATTTTAGGGTAGAATAATTCAAGCCAGACAGAAATGTTTAATTAAAAATAAAACAGTTAAAACAAATTTTGAACAAAAAAACTAAATTGTACATAAAATAAAATCAAAAATATAAAATACAAGATTATTTTGAATGCCACATTTTAAAACAAGGGTTTAAACATAATCCTGGTTAACCAACGCATATATTACATGAGTAGGGAGTCATATGTCTCTTATTTTGAGTTTCACACACTCTACAGTCTCTTTTTCGAGCCCATTGATGGTCATCCGTTCGTTCAAATTTTGACGGCAAATGGTGGGATTCATTTGCTTTTATAGTTGTTTTAAGACAATTTTTAGTTTGGGCTTCCTCCAAAAGTTCCTCAATAATGGCTAAACGAAAATCATATAAATTTTTTCTTTGACCAGAATACGCATTGAACAAAAAAAGAGAATTTATGAGCATTACTTGACAAAAATAGCTAAACATTTTGTTGTAGCACACCGTAAGCTTTTACGTTCACATGGGTTGTAAGCCAACATTTGATCTTTACTATCTACGCCCGAAGTATTTTTATTATATTGTGCAATGGCCTCAGGTTTTCTTTTTCAATACCTCTTCTGTTCGAAACCGTCACGAAATCTGCAGAATACTCTGTTAATAAATGAAACATCCCTTTTATCACGCCACTTGATCACCAAGAACACCAGAATTGTTATTACACTTTAGAATTATTTCACCTCTCTTGGGTTTAAAACTTACAACTTCATGAGAATTTCCTTTACGATTCAGTCGTAATATTCCTGTGCAATAAGTCTTCCGTTCGAAAAGGGCAACCGACAATGTGTAACTGTTGTAGAAAGTGTCCATGAATAAAGAATGACCTTTATCCAAGTATGTCTCCATTAGTTGAAAAACAACGTCTGAGGTATGGCCCCTTTCACTATATTGAACTTTTGCTCCAGTATACACAGCTATTTTTAAAGTCCGTTAGGTTTAGCCAGAACATAAAGTTTCACCTCGTACTTATGCAGTTTGCTCTTTATATCTGCCTAAAGCTGGATTTATAGTTTGACGGACTGTAGACGCAGACGCACTGGAAAAAGATCAACATAGACTTTTGTGTACTCCTATTTATAAATGAACGTAAACGCAAGACGGGACGTAAGCGAAACGCACTGTAACGGAAGAGTTGGTCAACTTTCAACTTTTACAGTGCGTTTCTTACGTCTGACCAATCAAAGAAAGAATGGGTTATGTTCATTGCACCAATATTGAAATATGCCAAAAATTGATCTGGATCTTCTGTCTTCATCTTTAAAAAATAATTATAAGCGTTCTCTATTTTTCTATTACGGTTTATTGGTCTTGTTTTATAATGTCTTGGTCGCCTTATTATTGTCCTTCTAGTTTTTTGCAATGCTACTGCACCAGCACAGCAGCAATCCTACAGCGCCAAGGAGCATACCTTCGTATATTTCACAATCCATTCTAACACGCAAAAAGGATAAAAAAAATATTATAATAAACAATAGTATTAAACACACACCTTTGTTTATTATGAATTCTGATTCCTATAATTGTATAATTTATAGGTTATATTGAATGTTGTGGGTCACCAATTCTTGTTTTTACTCATGCGCAAAAATTCCACTACGTCCATTTATAAATTGAAAAAATATTTACAGTCCGTTTCTTACGTCTCCAGTGCGTCTACGTCTACAGTACGTCAAACTATAAATCCAGCTTAAACTGCAGTCGGCTTCTCCACAATACCATTGAATTATAAATGCATAAATTTTTAGACGGTTAATATATTTGTGACATTTTTTGGTTGAAGTAATCGACAATCGGCCTCAATTTGTATAATCGATCTTGAGGAAATGTATCTATAACACCTGGATTTTTTACAAAATGTTGGCAACGTAAGATTAGCGGGAAACGATTTCTTTCCATATAGTTACTGAAGCAAGTAACATTGAACAATTTGTGTTTCTTCCAGTAATCATTTATTCGATTAATTTTAAATTGTTTCCATATGTAAAACCAAACCAAAAAATATTCTCAATTCCCTTATAGTAACTGGTTTTCATTCCATTATTCTAGATTTTTTTCCAGCAGAACTTTCTTTAGCATACCTATTTGTTTCATCAAGTTAAAACAGTATGTCATCCGCCAAAAGATTAAAATAATCTATCGGATTATTGTCTAAAGGTTGAACTAACAATCCACAATTTCCCTTAAAAATTATATTTTGATCAGAGGTGGATGACCCATATATATATCTATTTTGATCAGTTGGAGCAAGGTTGTTTTCTCTCCACGTGTAATATGTCACAGATATTCAAATTTTCTTGTTTTAATTGTATTTAAAATTTCTATTTCGTTATTCATCCTTCTCACAACCTCTTTATTTTTTATGTATTCTGTCTGCGATATTTTCAGAATTCTTCTATATACCCACAGCTCGAACGATTCCAGTTTTTTCATTGGTGTGGCATTCAAGGTTCAAGATTCATTCCATAGACAAAGTCGAAAAAACGTAGCACCTCGCCAACCTATGTCTTAGTTCCAATTTTAAATCCCTTGTACCTAGCACTCGTCTCATTTTGTTAAATTAGCTCTAGCCATTCTATGCTGATTTTGATCTCCTTAATATAATCATTTGTGGAGGTATTTATTATTCGTAGATATGCATATTTGTCCACTTGCTCGAACTTGGTTCCGTTTATTAGGAGATTTCGTTATTTTTTTTTGAGTTTTCGATATTTTCATAAACTTCGTCTTCTTGACGTTCATTTGTTAGACCGTACTCTTTCTCATACTCGCTATTCTGGTCACCAGTCTTTGAAGATCTTTAATATTTTCGTCTAAGATTACAGTGTTGTCCGCATATCCAATGTTATTAATGGGAACTACATTTACTTTTATCCAGCTGTTTCACCCTCAAGAGATTTTTTTCAGGATCTCTGCAAAGTAAACAATAAAAAGTATTGGCGACAATCGTATTCCTGTTTCACTCCACGTCTAAATTTTAATTTCTTCTGACATCTGTTCGTTAGCACGATACTTTTGCTCGCTGTTTATAGTATAAATTTGATATGATCCTGAGGTCATTGTAGTCAATCTTCTGTGATTTTAGGACATTCATTAATTGTTCATGTTGTACTTTATCGAAAGCATTATTATAGTCAATAAAACATGCGTATGTATCTTGATTGACGTCCAGGCTTCTTTGTATCAGTATATTATATATAATCACTAATACACAATTAAACACACGTTTATGTGCGTATTGAACTGGTTGAAAAGGGCTTCCATTGGCTTTTTCAGCGGCAAAATAAGTGTGCAAATTAAATATTACTTGATGTATGTACTTCCATGGTATAAAGACACTATTTCTACAATTTTTAGTATTTAAATCAAACTAGTATTATAAAACGAAGAAGCACATCCTTTTACTCCAAATAAGTAGGTCAATTTTAATTATAAATTCAAAATTGAAATATATTAAGAATATTGTATTATTTAAAAATTATGTACAAAATAATTTATCAGTGAACGACAAGCAAATGAGTTTAAACCGGCATCACTGCTGAAGATACCACCTGCAAATGTCTACGGTTTGACTGCTACCTGACCTTTGCTCCATTAACACCCATATAACCTCTCTATTCCACAAGCGAGTCATTCCTGAAACCTTTTTTCGGTATTTAGTTTTTATGGTTTTACCTCCTGCCTGGTTGAATACATGTGAACACATATGTTGTGCACCTTTTCCACTCGTTTTAGTTCCGTGTGGTTTCAGTGGATACGTGATACAAACAAGTGTTTCGAATTAAAGATATTTAATATTTTTTGCTATGTAATTTATTGGGACCTACTTTAAATAAACAAAAAATGTGGTATTTGAATTTTAGCGGAACACAAATATTATGGAAATAAAAATGCCTTCACTGCCTCGTTACTGATTATATGGAGTTCTATTAGATAAGCATAAAATCTGAAATTAAACTAAATTTTATTAAGATGAAAATGAATATTTTAGTTAAATATTATTTAAATCAATTAATTTGTATTTAATAGATGTATCAACTGATTAAGGAAGATATTGAAGAGCAAAAGTTGACGTGAAAAGAATATCAAAACAAACAAATCAAAAGTAATAAAGGGTTCAAAATGAAGAACTAATCAAGTCAAAAAGCGGTTTAGGAAAAATTCATTGAAAATACAGGTTAAAACAATGACCAGAGAAAAACTAGGAGATAAATTATGCAAAATTAATGCTGCCTAGAGACGGAGATAATATTGATATACTAGCAGATTGAACTGCCGAATAACCAGCACACAAGGATAGTACTGGTCTCTATTAAACAGTGGAGAGTAGAGCGTCGATTATCCGAAAATCGATCAATCGAACGACCGCTTATCCAAACTCCCGACAAAAGATAAGCATAAGTAACTTTATGTCCCAGCATGAGTCTTCTGACGGATCCACGAATCGTAAAACGATCAATCTATCTATCTAT